>AP025368.1:13173051-13865048 GCA_030295005.1 Cephonodes hylas | reverse complement strand
AACTTTTATCAGCAATCACGATCTTTCTTTACAAGCCATAAAATCAATTTTAGACTATTTGGTGTACCATCAAAATTTCTTAACATTAGACCCGCTTTAGGCGTTGCAATATCACAACCGCTGTATTCATTTGTAACTGTACATTTTGACTCGCGCATCGGCACATAATCATTCTTACTACAGCTGAGATAAGGTACAATTTGGAGCTAAGTTAGTTTTAGACGAAATCACAAGATTGCAAGATGAAATGATAGGTGCGCGAATCGAGATTGTTTAGGAGAATCAGGCCGTTGGTAACACGACTTTGGATATTGTGAAACGAACACCATTATTGACCGGTATTGTCCGAAATAACGATAGAGTTAATTTCGCACTGGAGATAGCTATTGTCAAGGGACAGATTAATGGGGATAATGACTATTATGATGTTAAAACAAGTAAAAATAAGCTTTGATGTTAAAGCATTTAAAAATACATACACGCATGCTTTCGCTCGATAACGATAATGTGCATAAAATGGGAACACTTTTTTATCAGCAATGTCCAAAATTATGACAATAATTTGCATGATAGTAATAAAAATAAACATTATTTTGTTGTAACATTATTCTATTGACTTCAGTCCTTAATATTAAGAGGATAACTATATACCCTATTTATTCTAATAAAAATCACAAGTGTTTATTAGTAGACAAAAGTGACCTCGAAATATAGAGTAAGAATTCAGATTTCACTCCAGCCACAGCAGAAATCACTTTGTTTACCATTAGAAAACGTAGAGCAATGAATTTAACGGCAAGAATAGTGAATATAGTCTGGCCGCAAAACTTTCTATACAATACTGTTTGAGTAGGTGGTTTTTCTTCTACATAAAGCTTATAACTGAGCAATCGCCTTTTTTTAAAATTCGCATAATAATCTTATGAAATTTTGTAAATAAGGCAACTGAACCATAAAAAAACACCTATTAATGTATTAGATATTGTTTGAAAATTAAGGCAATGACTATTACAGCAATGTTAGATTAGTAGCGCTAATATCCTATCTCTTTCCTATAATTAAATAACTATGTCGTCCTTGTTCATACTGTAAGTCTTTTTTATCGACTAAGAAAAAATCACCTTTGCTACGATATATTGGTTTCTTTAAAATTACTAATACCTAAGTAGGTCATGAACTACTTTCATCTTTAGAAATAAGATTTCGTATCGCTTAAATCTCTTTTAATTTTAACCATGGTTAAAATATGTGTTACCTGCAGTCAATCGTAATCATTATGTCAGCTTGCAAGAAATGTTTACACAAAATTCCCAAAACACCGAGGGACCTTGGTCTGTCGCGTGATTTTTAGCAGATCGTTGTGTAGTTTCGCTAAGAATGTTACATTTCTTTCCTCACCGGCTTAAAAATATCTTTTTGAATGTGTTATTATAATAAATATTATTTTATACGTGCGGTTTAATTAAACGCGAGACGTACATGCTCTAGTTCGTGAGTTTCAATTTCTGTAATGAATCTAAAAATTACTTTCCTCAACTCATCGTATTATTTGTACTTCTATAAAAAAACTGCAAGTTAAAAAACGAAACATAGTTATTTATATGTACAAAACGTATCGATAAATAAACTAGTATTAAAGCTCAAAGCTTTATTCCAGTGTCTTTAGTTGAAATTCATCTAGTTGGTAATTCTGTATTGCATAGCGACGGTAATAGCTATTAACTAACATGTTCCGACAAAACATTGTAAATTATAATTGAGAATTGCTCCAAATTACATTTTTAGAACAAATAAACTGTATCCTGTTGCGAATGAACCGCAGACTAATGTTTGCGATTCTGTAGTTGAACTATCATATCTAGAATCGTGGTTACATTGCATTAAATGATAAGATAGGACGATAAAGTTGTGCAATTAATTCTAATTACTTTCCTAGACTGTGTCGCCTTATAATAATGAATTTAATAAGAACATTGATGGAACTGACGTTGCTAGAAATTCTTATATACTTGCAGGTAAAATGGCTTTCGTTTAGCGATGTTAATGCCGAGTAGGAGCTAAAATAGAATTGAACAAAAGAGTAATAAAAGCAATGTTTAACATTTTGACACCAAATTTAGAGTAGAACCTTCTTCCAACCTTCTGAAAGATAAGGAATAACCTAATTCATTAGATCTCATGATGACTTAAGCAACAATAGGAAATCAATGAGTAATCCAGTCCAAAACAGACCACGGAAACTGAGTGTGGGAGGATGATTTATAAGTGATAACGAATGCTCGCTAAATGTAAGGTATTGTTCCTAAATTAGAAGAATTAAAAGTCCTCGTTGTATTCAAGAAAATCCAATGTTCTCTTTATATTTACGAACAAGATGGATTGAAAGTGATCACTATCTTTGACAACCCCGTCTATTGTCAACAAGTTACGTTCTTTTCTTCCTGTTTTCTCCCTATTATTGGGATGTAGTAGTATCTCTATCTTATTGCCAATATTTATTTATATCTGTTGGGTATTGACGGCACATGGGCGAGTGGTGTGACGTGTGCACAGCGACGTGAGTCGGTCGGTCACCCCGCACGCGCTCCGACGCCTCTACCAATTGTCATGTGCGGGCTTGATTGCTTCCGCTGCTGAGTTATGACTCTGGGGGAATACTAGCAGTTAATATCTACATTGCTATTTTGCATTTTCAATGAATATTTTTGGAAAATTATAGTTTGGGATCTACAGTTGTGGTTCAATTTGTCTGTGACAGTTCAATCGCAAACTTTTTGGAGTGGATCTTATTTACACCTCGTTGGCTCGTGATTTTCATGATTGCTTTACGACTTATACACAGATTTTATTGCTCTTTGCGCTATGATCTCCTAATTTAATAAAAAATTAGTTATAAATTGGCGAAATGTCAGGACAGAAATGCACTTCTGCCTACTCCTTCGGGAATACAGTCGTGAGGTTCGTACATTTTAAAAATTATAAGATTAGGTTGTTCACAACTTTAATTAAAATATTAGACAAATACTTTAAATGTTAATCGTGTGTCCGAAATACAATAGAGCGTAATGCAATATTTTTAATGACAATGTTAGAGGTTAGTGACACGCCTCCACGAATAAATGAAACGAAGAACATTGACTAACACACAATTAGCATAGTCTTGAACTGATTTCGAAATCACGAGTTTAAAAGTCAAGTGGCTATCTATACCCAGTATACAAGACATTTATACAAAGAGGCGGTTGGATTCTCTACTATTTAATTGAGTACCAAAAAACCAGTCCATAATAGCCTTAACTTTCACACTTTGGACTATCCAATTACTTTCTGCTCTAAGGTATAAACTTTCTATGCATGAATAGGATGAACAAAAAATATATTTAACATCACGTAGGCAAGAATCACGAAATTTTAATTTTTCGTACTTTCGATATGAACTTTTAAATTATCCATTATTTTGACGTAATCGACGGATTGTATTTTATTTAGTGGTCTTACTTCACCTAACAAGGATAAATATTATAGATATTTGTTTAAATATATAACATATGTGGGCCTTACAATGCGGGCAAGTGTGCAAGGAAAACTTCTACGACTTAGTAACTTCATGACCCAGTAATAGAAGAACACTTTTAACTAGACAGAATTCTTTTTAGAATGTTTGAAAGTTTCCATAAGGCTGGGAACATCGTTGAGCTTGAAATGCCATTTAATACAATTTAAATGTCATGTAGCTATTTCGCAACTCAAGCAGCTGACCTGATAGTGCAGAAATTTTAAATGCTTCGCATATATTTGGTGTATTGTAAAAATATATTCCTATTTGCTGTATGCTATCTGGGGATAGCGAATAAACTAGACTATGTGCCACTTAAGAATATTAAAACGGTAATGAAGGCAGAAAAAACTTACTAATAAATAGGAAATAATATAATTAATATTAGAAATCTAATAATATATTACTTGGTAATAGACAACATATTGTGGAATATCGAAAGAATTCTATGAATGAAACTGTCATATATTTACTGTAATTTTAATTGAAAAGACAAGAAAGACGATTGTTGAAAAAACATTTTCCCTAAACCAATTGAGTAAACAAAACGTACAATCCAAACCACGGTCAATCTATTATCGCAAACAATTGTGACAAATACACTTTGATTGTCGTTCTTGACCTTGTAATAAAGCAAGGTTAAATACTACAAAGAAATCGAAGACGCGAAAGGGGATGGAATTCCTAATTCAAAAGCAACGCTACAGCAAAGATAAATAAATAGTGGTGAACTCCGGAAATATTTTCAGAAAGGTGATTTGATAAAATTTACTGGACTTTGTAATCCGATAGATAAAACATGACGCATTAACATCACTGCTAATGTAGATAAACAAATGTTTGATTTAGTTCGGACATCGCGTGGTCACGTAATCAACGCCATGAATCATACTTACTAAACTAAGAATACTAAGAAACCATGAATCCCAACGAATGCGTGGAGAGGCTGTACGCGGATATCGGGGAATTCTTCTTAAATAATAATACATGTTTTCCTTCCTAAAGAAGACATATAAACAGCACTGGGGTAATTAGAATTTATCGCATTAATTAGCCATAATAAACATATGAAAGTCATAGGTATTGTGAGAAAGAATTAATAAAACATCCTACGTACATTTATAATCCAATTATATTAAATTATATTATATTTCAATGATGTATATTCTTGAGTAACATAAAATACCCATAATTACTTCAGCAGTTTTGTATCCGATAATTTTATGCTCGAAAAATTAAACTAAGTACACTGCACAAGGATCTATCTATACATATCTTATTCCTCCCTAACTTCAGCAATTTTTCCCATTCAAGGGTAGTCTCTAAAGCCACTTGAAAAGTATGGGGTTGGTTCCCTTTGATGTGAAAGTAGTTAGGAGTTACATTTTTGAAATCGACATTTTAACTTGTAATAGGATCTTTAAAGGGTCTTTTGATATTTTCTAAAATGTAGATGAAAACTATTAAGTTTATAATTTTGGTAAAGCGATTTCACTTATAAAGGAGAGGGAACAATTATTTTAAAATCTGCTTCAAAAATACCTTAAGGTAAGTGAGATTTTTTAAGTATATTTTAAAAACAGATGTGGCATTGTTGTTATATTTTTAACGATTAGTGACATAATTAAAGGTCCAATAACGACCTTTGTAAAGAGAAGCAGAATCTTTGCCTTTTATTTTGAAAAGCTGACTACGTAACTGGGATTTTCAAAACTGATGGTGTGGACTAACACGTAACGCTTACTTTGAACCCAATGTTTTACGAGTGCTGATAACCAGTAAGTAAATGAGCAATTCAATAACCAGTTGAGAAATTGTTACAAAGATTATAAAGACCACAACTAAATTGCATTAGCAAAAAAACCATCAATCATGTGGACATATTAGTTCTTCGTGCACTAACATTTCCAGCAGAAAGTTTACGGTGAAGTTAATCGATAGTATGGCGTCCTATTAATTCTATAAATAAACATACAAATCAATAACACGTGAACGCGTGGAGTCATCCAAGGTCTTCCCGCCGGCTGACCTCCGTACTGCATGTTATGAATATGTTAGCGTATGAGTAAAACGCCATTTCTATCTACATATATCCTACATTCAGACTTCGATAGTGAAACTAGCACCTATGATTTAAAAAGATATAAAGAAACCGTCTATCGTAACATGGGCATGTTGTGAGAAGAGACAAATCATACGTAGAAAAAAGGTGATGAATAAAAAGTTGACGGATGGTCGAGCGGAGAAGAAGATATGAAAGAGAAAGGGGTAGATGAAGATATCACGGCTGATAGGGATGTGTGGAAGGATGACACATACTGCGCCGACACCAAATAAAAATTTGGAACAGGGCAAGAAGATGATGTTAAGACTTAGTTAGACAATAAAGCAAACTATCTTGGAAACAAAGCTGCTTGATTGAAATCTGCATATATCTTTTTCCACTTATATGCATCTCATGTACTAAGAAAGGTGCGGATGCAAAGTGGGGCGCATAAATGATTACATTAGTGACGCAAAATTTACTTAAGGTTCTTACATTCGGAGTAGCGAGTTGCATAATTGTCATACTTTCTACTAAGGGACCGATAATTGGTTATGCTAATAGAGTTAGAAATTCATTGAAGGCATTTCACATCTGTGGGACATCGAACGGCAAAAGTTTTAAGAATGTTACTTCATAAAAGAGATACCGTGAAATAACGTGATAATTCGCAATTTATCATAACTAAACTGTTGAAAAGCCTGCTTACTTTGAAAAATAAAAAAATGTCCCACCTTTCCACTAACAGTCTTGTAAGTGAAGGAACAGAACAATCCTACAACAGTTGAATGTATTCAACTCAGGTACCACATACAATCTTTAATGCCTTAAAATAATTTAAAGCAATTTCTTCCCCTAAATTCGAAAGCAGTGATCTTGACGCAATATACCGACTAAGATTCTAAATTACTGGCACAGAGACGAGACAAATAACATTGACTAAAGCCATCGACCTAACTATTCGAGTCACAAACAATATTGTTTTGCACACTGACGTCGTGTATTTGCGTAGTATTGTACACGTCGCTCGTCTCACTAATCATTGCCAAAATATGTGAAATCTTTATCAACCGTACGTTGTGTTATTCACCTTCGTTATCATTTAGAGGATATGCGCTCTTATCACGTTTCTTCTGGAAACGATAAATTCACTACTAGAAATTAAGGTCTTGTTTGTTTTCCTCTTTTTTTAAATCGCATATAATTTTTTTATCTTGTTTTTGGTGTTATAGTGTACGACTATCAATGACTATTCCTGTTTCGTTGTCAACTTTTGACACGATTGTCAAATCGTATACAGAAATCGTGTTTATTTGTTTTGTTTGTTTCGCATGTTGTTATGAATTGGTAGTAGTTGGTGTAAACTTTGAGCTTGGATTGTTATGCATTAAAAATGTTTGAAAATAGACACGAAATTCCACGACGAGAATTGTCGGTAACAATAATGGTTCTTTGCTGCCTTTAAGTTTAAGTACAGGCTATTTAATTTTCTATTGCTCATAGTTGTAAACAAGTTTATTACTTTAGTTTTTTTCTGTACCTGTTATTTTAGTATCAGATAATACATAAGCACTCTAGTATTTGATATGAACAGTTATAATCGAAAACGCCAGTCATTATTATAAGCATAAACATTTACGCAAACTTGAAAGCATGAAACCCAATTTAGGTGCATTTTAATACAGCAATTTGATTAAAATAAAGTACAAATTTAAGTAAGAAATAATTACAGGTATTTTTGATCCGTTAACATAATATGGAGATATATTTATCACCTGAACTACATTTAATTTGCTTTTAAGGAGCAATGTTTAACTAAGTAGAAAATTTTGTTTCACTTATGAGCTAACTTCTGAGTTCCTTCCGCCATTAAAAGTTATAATAAATTTATGTCTAGTCCTTTTATTTCATATAGCTGTTGCCCGCGACTTCGTCCGCGTAGACTACAGGGTTGAGTTCAGAAAGAAAATAAGTTATAGTCTATATTACTCCTTAAAGTTTATGCCCATACCAAAAATCATACAAATCAGTAAAATTATTTAAACGTGAAACCGTAACGCGCCGGTCGGCGCCTTGTACATAATTATTGCGCGCTTGATGATTATTTTGAAACTGCGATATCTTCTAAGATACTCATCGAAATTAAATGATGTAAAGGGCAAATTTCTTTTAAATTAAATACTTATACTGAATAACGCATTTATTTGGATAAGGATTAATATAATCTTTATAAAAATACCTTCACAAACAATGCTTTATTTTATAACAAATTTAGTTAGCATAATAGAGGTTATAGTGAATAAACCCTAAAAGTTAGACATATGCTACCGCTGACTTTTTTATAGATATTATCAAGCTCTACAACCTTTCTCTAGGACTCAACTATATATCTCCCATGGGTAAGGCAGCGTTTGCAAAAAACGGTTTCGTTCGCCCGTTTTTTCTCCGACTTACTTCGCAAATCCTGCTACAACAAAAAAGTCTTATCATTTTTCGTACTAATATATAGCCTATGACACTCACAAAGAACGTAGCTTTCAATTGGTAAAAGAATTTTCAAAATCGGTTCAGTAGATCGCGAGTTTACTTTCTACAACGTCACAAACATACAAACATACAAACTTACAAACATACAAACTTACAAACCTTACCTCTTTATAATATTAGTATAGATGTGAGTACTGACCTTGTAACTTACAGGGGTTCAACACCTCTATGACATCAAAAGGTCGTGTTGGTTGTATATAATTAAACCGTGATTGCCATCGTTGTTTTGTTCATCATTTTAACCGGAATTCCTTGATTGCAAAGATAAAAAGCATTGACGTAACCTTATTGGTTGAAATTGACGTAGCTTTACAAACTTCAAATGCTTGTGAATCATTTAACATCGCAGGTACAAATAAACCTTATTTGAAGGATTGCAAGTTGTCGTGAATCGAGGAAAGTGTTAAATATTTTGTACATATTTATTTTTGAGGCCCTATAAACAATTTTAACAACTTTCGTGGCACAGTTGGTGTGAGAGGCCAAATGTTTGTTCCTTCCACAAATATTAAATTAAAATCTAGATGTTGTTCCGGACAAAAATTATTTCGTAGTTTGTCATTCATACTGCCCTAAGAAAATATTATTATGGAGCCATAAACTGTGACTTGGATATTTTTATTTCAACCGGAAACTTATAGAATCCAATAGTAACTACAAATCCCAGCGCGAAAAATTGTGTTGCGTATTCATTCAAGTCTCTCCCCTCTCATTTCCTCCTCCGTCCTGCCTTTTTATGCAGCACGTAAATTAACAAAATTTAGCAGCGATAACAGGTAGTTTGGAGTTTGTCCTTACGACGTTTACCGTGTTAAATAAGGAAGTAGAATTGTCCCAATACGTACAATGGCATTGCGATTTAGTGGTCTCCGCACATCTCGTTTGAGGAAACTGTAAATACTGTCAGGTTAACGACCTTGAGCGCAGCGGTTGCCGTGCAGACCGTGACGTGGAGGTCGCCCGTTTGATTCTTGGCAAATATCTGTCATTGTTTAATTTACTGTAAGATGCTGCCTTCTATTTCATTGATTCGCGGATTTGATAAAAGGTCATGGTCATGGTTTTAAGTCAGCATTGTTAAGTTTTCGCGCGACAAGTATGATCACTAAAGTCATTGAAATGACAAATGTATATTGTTTACGGTGTCGAGACTATATAGGATATATTTATCGCGTAAAAAGTACATTCCGAGTAATGCATTTACCTTTAAATCTATAAAAACACGGAATACAGTTAATAACTAATTGTAATTACAATTTCCTTTATAAAGAGTAAATTTAATGAGCCTTATCGTTATTGTACTGACCCGCTAACAGATTTGAGTCCCCGCCAAGCCTCGGAGCAAGGGTGCTCGACAATCCACTGATATGTGCACTAAGTAAATAGATCAAGGCTTGTTTCATGAATGGAAAGCCTTCATTTGGATAGTTGCCATTTGACATTTGCCACTGTTTAATTCGTTTCGAATAGCCAATACGTCAAATAGTACCATTTTGAAGGAGCCAAGTAAAACTGTGTCGAATATAAATGTTAATGGAGGTTAAACCAATACTTCCGAATATTAAATCGATTTTATTAAAACTTTCATGTAATTTGTCCATTACAGCTGTGCACTAATTCAATCTCAGCACAAAAAATTTGAGATCCGTGGATATTTGTTTGCTCTGGTATATCAAAATTGGAGTCTCGTGTAGTATTTAAAACTTACGAAACTTGGGTGTTATGTTAAGAAATTTGATCGCATAAATACTCGCAACTGTGTTAGTGTTCTCCTAATAAGTATGAAAGGGTACTTCAAAGTAAATACAACGAATTTATTTGGTGTCAAATAGCATATTGAAATGCGAGAAAAACTTCCGATTATTACGCTTAATTAAGTGAAAAACGTCTATAATGCAAGCTTATATTTAATTTGCTTCTTTGTCCTGTATTAAATATGTTGTGAAGCCTATGATGTAGATTGTAAAATTAAACAAAAAAAATGGTCTCATTCATACAGATGTTTTTTGGCCTCAATAAATTTAAAGATATGAATCACTAGTTGATTTTCAGAATATGTTTCCTTATACTAAATTGGATATACACATGCTAGTCATAAATTATGAAACATTGGGTACTATTAATATGACAAACTTTGGATCTATTTCATTATTTTCAGGTTACAGATTTTCAGTAACAGTAAAAACCAAATTCTTGTGGCAATATTCTTCTTTCATTGAAAATCACAACCTTACTATGGAGTCAGGCCAATAGTATTTATTATCCCTGTTTTTAAAAAGAAAAAATACTAAAATCTGTGCAATTTGTCTTTCATAAATCAATGATAAAGCCATTGATGTCTATAAAAAAGTGACAAAGACTGTTAATAAAGAACTGACCTTTTCGGTTATTGACTAAGAGCAGGGACAAGTTGTTGCATAAGTAAGGTGACATTTTACTTTAAAAAAATATTCATGATTCTAATACCACAATTTATAAGTCTTTAAACTTTTATCTTTTTTTCTATTAAAATTACAAGTTATATTAAAAATATCTTTTGATGTGTTGATACTTGAGAAATTCATGAACAAAATAATTGGTGCCTTATCATCATCTTCAGCCCATATACATATGTCCCACTTCTGAGCATTAGCCTCCTCTACTATTCAAAGTGTTTTGGCCTAGAGATTGGCAAATTGATTTGTATAATTCTATTCGGTATATGTTTGTTTTCATAAAGTTATGTTTATACACAGACAAGAACATAATAGTTTGATGGTAAGGATTGGTAATATTTTCTTAAGTTATCAAAAACTAAATGTCCTTTGTTGGAATTTGTTTATCAATAAAATACATGCATAGTCACATTCTGAAACATCAAAACTAATGAATCAATCATAGCTTATCAATTTAAAAGTCTATAAAAGTATTAATTTACAGTTGTTAATGAGGCATCATTACTTTCAAAACATACTGATTATTATTTTTTATATTATTTATGCTATAAATTTACATCTTAGATAATTATATAGAAATCTTTTTATGGGAGTTAGTAATTATTATTATACTTTAAAAATTTTACAAAATTGTATTTGTAGACATTATAAAATATCCCTTGAGGAAAATGTTCTAAGTAACATTAACAAGTTGGAAGATAATTAATACAACTTAGACTGCCATTGTTTTTACTAAATATTTGTATATTGTTTTCAATATTATATAGTGATAATATTACGCATTCAAGCCCATTTTCTTGAGCATGGAGGTTTTACTAATTACTATTCTAAAGTTTGTGTATGCAAATAACATAAATTATAATTATAATCTGTGGCTTAACACCCAACTATACCTTAGTGTGTTTATCAGAAGGTATCTGATACTATTGTTTGAATACATTTAACAGAAAGATGTTAGCCAACATTCTGATAAACACATGTGACGCAAAATATAAAGACAATTGTAACTTTTGCAACTTTTCAGTGTCAAGAGTCAGGAAGTTAACAGTAAGGAACAAGAGGCACAACTTGAGTGTTGTTTTGAAAAGAATGTTTTAATGATGTTGCAATTACTCTGTAAGACTGGATTAAGCTCTGACAGACACATTAATAGAGAATAATTTCACATAAATAACTTATCCTCATTACTTAGCAAATGAATTGTGACGATTAGGAAAAACAGCACAAGGTCACGCCAAGGCGTTGTTGTTGCAAAACTGAAAAACACTACACATTTCTGAAACTTACACAATGTTGAAAAAACTTGATAAATTAACCACTACACTGCACGAACAGCACAAATTTGTCTAAAATCGAGCGCGGTCCACAAAATTAACGGTACAAGTGCGCGCCGAGAACATCTGATACCACTATCACTTCATGATAAATGTTTATCATATCAGAATTACATTAACACAAAGAATACTTGACTAACAGCACATGACGACACAAAACAACCAGCTTGTCCGCAAATACACAATAGAGACGTCCGGCGGAGCGGATAAACGCGTCCTAAATTCTGTCTTGTACGGTTCGCTACGTCAGACTTGGGGTCATCACTCACGGTTACGAATAGCCACACCGCGCATATGATGAGCTGAAGGCCCAACTAATGGTCTCTAATATGGACGCGATGCCGCCCCTCATTCGCTAGAAAGTTGGTGACACGCAAAAATTGATGCAACAATCATAAACTTACCTAACTATAATGACACGACTGTTTCTATGAATTATCTTCTGTCAGTCGAATTTATTTACGTTTATTCATATCACATATTATACCGCTATAGCGTCACACGAAACGATATCACTCGATTTACTGTATAATTTTGATAAAATCGTTTACAAAACAGTTTTTGACGAATTGACAAGTATAGTTTTTATTCGTGACAAATTCAACATGTCTTCCAACAGGTCATCCGGTTGCATGTAGTATATTATGATAATGATATGAAACTTATCAAAATGCTAGAAATAAATAAATGCCAGAAATAATATTATTTTTTTAAGATTTTGAATATAAAATAAATTGTACTCATAAAATCCGCATCAAATTAAAAGCATCTCAATTTTAAAATAAGAAATGTAGATAAAAAAATGATTTTGTTGCTATAAATGTGAAAAGAAACGCCGTATGTTTTACTATTTTATTCTAGATCTTAAGCATTGTTTGACGTTCAATAACATTTGAAAATTGTTAAGTTTGGAATAAATGTCACATATTGGCTTAATTCATCACTAGGTACCTGAACGTTTAAATCTACAAAATCTCTAGGTCTGCGTATTAGGCAACCGCAGATTATTCTATTCATAGTAGAATCCCATACAAATGATTAAAAAAAAACTTATTGTAGTTTCGATTGCGTATCCGAACGCAATAGAATGTAGTTCTCATTTCTGTAGTTAATATGCCTGGCAACATTTTAAAATTTCCCGCTGGTTCGTGTTGCCAAAAATCTACCAAAAACGATTTGCTAAATAAAAACGGTTTTCCGAATGTTTTTATAATATTTTGAATTTCAATAGTCATTGAATTTTAAGAAGAATAATGAATAGTTCCAGTAAAGCTTTCGGGTTACCTCGTAGCGAGGCTAAAGATAGCTCTAAAAGTGTAAAGACTTTTGTGAGTATTGATTTATATTTGTTATGGAGGTTATATTTGATTTCTTCTAATAAATGATTATGTTACAGGTTTTGCCTAATAAATGTTTCGAAAAAGGCGTAGGATGTGTATGGAGGAATGGCAACAAGTTCACAATTTATCCTCGAAGCCAAACACCCAGCAAAACACCCTTAGAGAACGTTGACAACAGAATTCTAAACATTCGTCAAGATATTCTGTTATTTACTTCAATTCTGCGAAAGCTTGTGAATGAGAGCAATGGAACATATTTATCGCTACAAAAGGCGGCGGAAGCTGCAAAGACTTCAGACAACCAAGTTGAATTTCTGAAGTTATCCCGACAGTATAGATCTATAATAAGAGTATGCATAGAAAATCTTCAAGAAGCAGTCTCCAAAGTGAAAGACGGCGTCGAAAAGAACAACTTGTTGTCTTATATCACAATATTTTATTCTATTGAATGTATATGGCACTTATGTGAGATTTTGTACATTGATAACATACCCGGAGATATAGTTTTGCCATATTTATTGGAATGGGTTCGTTTCCACTTTCCTTGCCATGAGCAGACGGCGTCGCAACTACTAGAGGACTGCAAGCGCGGCTCAGAGGATCATCAAGATTACTGGAGCACAGTTATCGGAATGGTGGTACAAGGAAGGGTTGATGTTGCAAGGGCTTTGCTCAAATTACACTCTGCCGCAGACAGCAATGAGTTTAAACTTGTTGACAACTCATTAAGAAGTATGCCCACATACAGTGTAAGTTGTGATGTATTTATCAATCCCATTGTATTTACTAGAGAAATAACTTAAACTAATTTAATACCCTACCAGAAATAATTCATGAAAAAAAGATATTTCATTCCATTGAGATTAAAGATTTAAACAACAGATATGTATTTCTTACTTTGCCACATTATGTGTGTTACCAGTTAGTAGATATACAACATACAAGTGAAAAATTGGTTAAATAATAAAAGTAGTTATTAACTTAGAATCTTAACTCCTTTTCAAGACCTGCCATTGGAAAGTTAATGGGTTTATTTAGCTTGTATAATTTTTTCATGATCAACTGCCTAAATAACAGTGTGATTAAAATAAAATATTGGAAACAATATGGATTATCCCATATTAAGAACTATTATAAACTATCACCTGTTTTGAGTCTTGTTGGAACCAACTTTAATTATTCTTCACGTTTCATTTAAATTGAACCTATATCTTAGATATCTTGCAACAGTATGCCAACTAAAATTACATTTTTGTTTAAAATGACACTAATTATATGTCAACTTTACAGGTATATGGTGGGGTGTCAACAGGAGAGTTCACTATATCATGGAAACACTGGCAGGCAGAATGCCGCTCAAAGCTGACGAGTGGAGTACTATCATCAGAACCTAAACTGCAGCTTATAATGAGAGTAAGTGACTATATTGATTACTTGTAGCTAGTTGTTTAGGCATGCTTTTTGTTAAGTTACCATTTCTGTTTGTGGTCCAAATACCAGATGCAAAACTCTGATTTTCTGATATTCTGAAAAAGTTATCTCCCTATAAATGGTGTTGTCTTGTGGCCCAATTGGTAAACTGTTATTAGATTTACATAAGTAAATTCTCAGTAGCAGCACGGACTGTCTGGAAATGCATTCAAAAAACACTAATTGCCCTGCTCTCTATTACCTGGAAATGATTTGTATCTAGTGAAATGTTGGTGCAGAAATCAAACTTTGCCTACTACATGGGGATATACTGACATGAGATTTTGTATTATTTATGTTTGTTATAATTTTTCGCAATACTCCTTGTGTAGGTGATAATCAGCGAGGACTCAGCATTTTTCTCAATATATTTATTTATTTATGCTTCTTATACCAAACATTGTATACAGGTGGTCTTAATGTCTAAGGCAGGGCTTTCCAAACTGTGTGTCAACATTCAATCCAAATCCAACGGCAACATCCTGGGGGCGTCGCGAGGCGATCGGCAAATATTCGCTGTCCGTATTTTTCTGATAACCTCATATTACGCTAACTATAATTGCTGTTTTTATTTCCAGTAACGTAGGTACTTTTGATGTGGGGGGGGGGGGGGGGGTGCGTCGCAAGAAAAATAACAATTCTGTAGGGCGTCATAGTGTAAATAACTTTGGGAAGCCCTGGTCTAAGGCATTGTCTACTAGTCAACCTTAGTACAACAACCATTGTAATACTCCTTGTGTAGGTGATAACAACCAAATCCTCAGCACTATTCTCAATATAATACTCTCTGTATAGATAATAACCGGCGAGTATGCAGCATTCGAGTCCATCCGCGGCTGGTACACCTCCTGGTACGACCTGCTGGGCGGGTGGGTGATGTTCACCACACCCTGGTCGCGTCGCCACGAACTGTCGCCCGCCGCCGCCGCGTGCGCCGCGCTGGCTGACCCGCCCACCAACACCAGGCTGGACAGGACAGTGCGTGCGCTGCTGGATGGAGACTTGCACCAGGTGAGAGGGATCATGATGGATATAGGGGAACTTGGAGAAAAAAGGAAGGAAGGCAAGATTAAGGGGGAACATTGTACAACATTATAGTGTTTCAAAGAATGTTATGCACACCTTAAGTGTCATATGTGTATATCAAACTTAATACCTAATCACTGCAACTATAAATATTTTAATGGGAGATGAATTGATAAAGGGAAAGCCATAAATTAGTCTTTGTATATTTCAAAATGTGATGTGACAAAGATGTGCAATTAAATAGGTATAAATCAGACTCTATAAGAAACAAGTCTTGTAATATTAGGTTGGCCTTGAAATAAAATATGGTAAAATGTTGTTACAAATATTTGCTAAGGTTTGGGGAAAGAAACTATTCAAAGCCATGTAAATCATATGATGTATATGCTTCCTTTACAGGTAATACATGAAATACAACAAATGTCAGACAATGGCTGGTTTGCCACTCACCTCACTGACATACTGTTCCATTGTGGCAAATTGAGAATCCTCGACAAACATCAAAATGAGTAAGTTAATATTAATTTTACCTTAACTCTTTCAGTCTTGGTGGTTAGTGTCACTAACCACCTCTTTCCGATTTTTTATATTAAAATCCACACCATCTACCCACAATCGCGTGAATTATCCTGAATGTTTGTACTTTTTTTGACAAGATGCGACCGGTTGGCGGCATATTCGGTGAATGACAGTTCATTTGTTTTCATTCGAAACTTGCGCTAACGTACATTTTTTCTTGTGTTTGATAAAAAATATCTGTGAAGCGGGTAAGTAACGTTTTTCTTTAATGTTTTGTATTCAACTTATTCTCCTATATCTATTTCATATGTATGTGTATGAAACTATCACTAATTTTATATTTTCAATGTGTATTAACGACGAAAATATAGTGGTTAGTAAACTAACCACCGTGACTGTTGCAGGTTTATAGGTTTAATCTACATATGAGTTAGGCATGTAGGTATTCATGTATTTTTATATTTATTTCAGTATGCCGCGCAAGCTAAATAATAGACAAATCGAAGAATACTTGTTGGAAGGAATATCTTCAGATAGTATTTGTAGCGATGAGGATACAAAAGATCAGCCAAATCCGCTGGTGTTAGGCGATTCGATTGGAAAAGTTCAAATGACTGATTATGACAACTTTGATTCCGATGATGATATTCCTCTGTCTAACTTAGTACTTCGGGATCCTGAATCTACAGAGTCTAACACCATAAACTCAAACAGACCGGCTACAATAGCTCCAAAATGGAAGAAGAATTATAGAATGGACATACCTGGTGAGTTTACTGAAAGTGTGGGAATAACCGATCAAATTCTTAGCACGGAGAATGTGCAACCTCTTCTACTATTTCGCCTTTTTTTGGACAGAGCATTTACAAGATATTTTATGCTTTCAAACTAATCTTTATGCTACTCTCTAATTAGGAAAGGACAAACGAAGGCCCGAATCAGTGAACAGCAACCGCAATTCTTCAGCTTCTTCTCTAGGCCCTGCATTTATAAAACGTCACAAGCCAGCAGTTCCTTCAGAAATTCGTCTTGAATCGAGTCGCCATCAACCTGAAAGAAGCTCATCAAGAAGATGCTGTCTATAAAGCACTAAAATATCTCCAGTCCGTACTGTATGGCAGTGTAGTATATGCAAAGTGCCTCTTTGTCTACGCAAGGGAAAAGCTTGTTTTTCAGATTTTCATGAAAAAAAAATACCTTAGTTTCGCTGTGGAAAATTTCATTATAACATATAATATTAATAAACAATATAAGTAACTCATAATTGTTTTGTTTCTATCAATAGTCACGGTGGTTAGTGCCACTAACCACCTCATTCCTCGAAAGCCTTCATACTTAGATTTTTTTTTCATACTTTCAGTGATATTTTAGCTGTAGATAATGCCAAAACAATCATTGAAACATTCAACATATTCTTAATCTAAAAGCGTGACTGAAAGAGTTAATATACTACTCTCATTTCCAAAAATTATTTTTAAAGGAAATGTTTCTGATACACCTTCAACTAATGAGACATACCTACCGGAAATCCCAATAATACTTTTTCAATATTATTTTAAAAATTATTATTTTCAATATGACTGTTTATGTTTTCAGTGTAACAAATCGATTACGAGACAGTCTCATTTTGGATTATGGTTCATTACTGATGGAACACAAATCGCTGTGGTCAGTGGGCCTCTCGTATTTGGCCTCTTGTCCACCTGAAGGGTTGCGAAGGGCTGAGCTTCTATTAGAAAGGATGCCGTTGAAGACAGAGGCTAAAGCAATGAGAGTTGTTGCCGAAGCCAAGAAATATGGACTTGTCGATGTTGGTAAGAGAAATTTAAGTGAATTGTAAAATTATTGTTCTGACTTCACACTTCCATACCAGTCCTTGTATCATGGGAGAAAAAACACGAAATAATTATTTTCCTCGGTGCAGGGATCGAACCCGCCGACTCTCGTTTCAATATTACGTTTAGCTAGTTGCGCATTGGGGTTGACAATAATCTTTTGTTGTTTTGGAGATGTTTAACCATTCAATATAAAGATAGATAGTTTTAGTAATGTATGTAAGATGTTTAATTTAAGCAGTGGTGGTTTCGAGGTTTAGGCACGCGCGGTTAAAAAATACGCGGCGGTCGCGGTTTCAAACCCCAGACACACACTTCTAACTTTTCAAAGTTATATGTGTATTTAAAATGAATTGTCACTTGGGAAGGAAAACATCGTGATGAAACCGGACTCCTAAAGTTTCTTAAGAATTTTTTAGGTGAATAGTCCGCCAACCAGCACTAGGCCAGCATGGTGAATTAAGGACTCAACCCTCTCAATGATAGAGGAGGCCTCTTTCAATAAGACGTATATGTCATCATTAGCCAATTTTGGTCCACTGCTGGACTTAGACAATGACAATAAATTAAAAAATAATAATTTTAAAATGTGTATTCCAGGAGTAACCGTGTGCGTATGCAGCTGCGCCCGCCAGAGCTCCCTCTCCCGTCGCGGCGGCGCGCTGGCGTGGGCGGTGCGCGCGCGCTGCGGCCGGGCCGCCGGCGCCGCCGCACACGCCGCGCTCCGGGACTACACGCTGGCGCGACACCTGCCTGCAAGTGACATGCTGCTGGCGGCCGGACCGGCGCTGCTGCTTAACGACACGCTGCTGTTCTTAGGTACATGCTGATATACGTTTGGTAAAACAGCTTTAGTTCATGTGAAAATAAGAAAAAAAAATGTTTCATTATTGGGCATACGAAAAACAAATACAACAACAAAGCTGTATGCTGCAATTCCGCTTGCACGATATTGCGACGATATTAAAACTGAGAGGACTTAGGCCACATTCAGTGCTGGCCTTGTGTATGTAGATAGACTACTAAGTAATAGAAAAGCTTATTGAAGCTTTTTTTAGGCACAACTGCTAATAATATACTTGTAATGGAATAACCCAGGAATGCTGCTTGGATTAAACCTACAATATCCTCCGCTATCATTGTAAAATACCCACACAGTTTTAAAAGAAATGTAATGTAATATTCTTAGCTAAGAATATATTAGTATTTAGTATTTTAAATAGCAGTTGCATTTGATGTGCCATCTGTTCTAAGTCATTCTTTACTTCCTCATCAGCCTATCGCCGTCCACTGCTGAACGTAGGCCTCCCCTAGAAAGCGCCAACCATCCCGGTCTTCTGCAGCCCTCATCCATCCGTTACCCGTTATCCATTCTTTACTTGATAAAGGAAAATCATGCTAAGTTGTAAATGTATAATGTTAGATAAAGTTTTGTATACGTTTATTTTTATTGATGGAATGAGGGCAGTATTTCATAATAGCTATTATTTCTTCCACAGGCAAATACTGTGATTTCCACAGGATGTATAAATTAAGAGAATTCAAATCAGCTGGAAGACTATTGGTATCCTTAATCACATCGAAAATAGCACCAGATTAGTAAGTATATTTGCATTACATTCACAAATGTCTTTCTGAAATATACATTCTGCTTCACAACATTGCACAATACAATTGAAAACAGGCCATATTGTGTTATTTTGTACCCCTAATCAATTTAAAGGTTTTAAAGTAATAAACACTTGTTTAGTAAATGAATTAGGTGATATCTTTATGCTAACATAGCACTTGAAGGCTGCCTGTCTTATGTACTTAAATATTTAATTTAGATGTCTTTTTTCATTTCCTAGAAGAAATGATGTTTCTATCTTTGCCAATAACTGATTATTGTGCCAAAAATCAACATTAGCTTTCATTTAGAAATTTCTTCAACAACAATTATAAAAAAATATTTTTATTTCAGCTTCTGGGAAACCCTTCTGTTAGACACATTACCATTACTGGAATCAGATGAACCAGTATTCTCATCATCAGACACCTATGAAATCATGCTGTGTCTGGAGTTAAAGCCTAGTGGACTAGACAAAGAAAAGGCGGATTTACTCAGGCTAGCTCTTGCCAGAAACTTGGCTCGAACAGTTTTGTCTGAGGGTGGAGAGCAGAAGGAGAAAAATGAAGAAGCTGAAAAAAGTACATAAAGTAGAAGTGGATAGGTTTTAAAGTGATGAATATGATATGATGTTGCCACCATAAATTTCAATTTTGGGTACAATTTTATTTTAATTTAAAAAAGTCGTATTTTTGTCCTAATTTTTTTTTTTTACAGCATCCTAACAAAAAGTAGAATTTTAATTAATTCATATTTCAAGGTAGGTTTTTACTCTTAACCTTAGATCAATTATCAGCAGTTTATTCTTGCCCCAACTTGAACACAACATTCCTAAAAAATAACTTTTATTTGTGTTAAAGTTTAAACTGTTTCTTAGCAGACTTCGGAATAAAGACAAGGTTCTTTATTAGTCATTTTTTAAGTATAAAGTATCCAACATCAAAGTTTGGTGGCTTCATTCACTAAGGGAATTACAGGCACTAGTGAAAAACTTTATTAATCATTGTCTATTGTATGAAGGCTGAATAATACTGCAAAGTGTATTGTATGAGAATTCTTGAGTTAAGATCTTACTGTGTGTCTTTTTACAATGATCAAGTTGTGAAACATCAGCTGCTTTTTAACTCATTATCTTAAAGTATAGAAAATTGCATTTAACTTTTGAATTAAAACGTTTTTATATGAAGTTTAACAACTAGTCATAAACACACATACATACTACATACATAGTCAGCATATGCTCATAGGGGTTGTTTGAGAAAAGTGTACCTAGTTAAATTGATAACTAATATCATACCTGTAGAATCTTAGTCCCACTCAACTATATTTCATTAATAAGTCAATAGACTTACACACTAATGAAATATATTCTATAGATCACATCTATATATAGTAATTTACAAGTATTATGACAAACTATACTAACCATTTATATATGATTCTATGTAAGTATATGCAATGTAGAAAACAATTTTGAAACTTGTAAATCATTCCATACAATATAATATTAAAGTAGACAGTTATATTTCTACAGTCCCAACAAAATATTTATGTACAAGTCATCTTTAGTAAGGAATAGAGCTTGTACTTTCTTTCTATTCATCCATCCAAATCAATTTTATAGGTTCAAAATTAATTCAGAAATCTTTACATAACAAAATCTGAAGATGCAATGGTTCTCAGAAGTTCCTTTTCTGACTCATGTATTAATATTTTATTTTGGTTGCAATTTCACAGTAATAAAAGGTAGTATAAAATCAATTATGATAGTTAATTATTTCATATTATATGGTGTTCTTTCACTGTCACAGTGTGGTGGATGGTATTTGTAGCTATTTAATATGCATATACTATTTTCAACTTAGAAAAATATTCTTAATCTCTTTGTAACACAATATGTATTTGTATTCCAATGTATTTTACAATTTTATATGTAAAATGTTTGTTGTAAATGTACAACATCTTGTATTAAGATATTGAGCATAAACTGTCTAAATGTTAAGAATAAATGAAGGTGTCTAATTTGGTATGTGATAATTTTGTAAAGCTCAGACTATGTAGTTGCCAAGTGAATATTTAGGAAAATCTTAACTTCTTTTTGTAGAATTTAGTATTGTTTCTTAAACATTTTTATTGTAAGTACCAATGTTATCTCAAATGCTCTGTGCTGTTTCCTACTGTGGGTTTTGTTGCATCAAGTAAGAGTATACAGTAGGCCTCAAATTGTTAATTTGCATCAACTTTCTTACTATTATAAAACTGTGTAAATTGATCACTGTTTAACAATTAAACTTTTTTGTACTCACATATAGGCATTTTTATTTAATAAATATGTTCTGACAACATAATAAAAATTAACATTAAGCCAATAAGGTGGTTATTAAATAAACTTCATTTTTCTTATTCATAGAAAAATTATATTTAATGATTTCTTTAGGCTATTCCAAACCAAAGAAGAAAAATAATTAATTTACAATTCTAGAGCTGAGGATAAAGATACATTATGATAGTTGTACAACATTTAAGTTATCAATGCCTATTTTAATTTCACGATTACATAACTGCAAGCCACAAGTAAGACGTCGAACCACAGGTTGCCAACCACTGAATTAAACAATTCCAGACACATTACCTGCATCTAATTTACATAAACACAGCCTATAAAGAATTAAGTAGAACCAATATTTCAAAAGATTTATATCACATCATGATGTTAAATAATGACAATGGTTAAAGAATTATTCTTATACAACATTTGATATATACATACTTTTAAGGTATATTATTATTAATTTTTTTAGGTATATTGTTTATACCTTGTTATAAATCACATCAACTGTCAAAGAAAAGTAAGTAGAGAGACAAAACGAAAGAGAACACATCAAAAAAATAAGAGAAAAATAAAAACAAATGCAGGCGAATTATACATAAATATAAAATATACATATAAAAATAGGAATAACAAACGAAAGATACAAAATAGCATAAATTAATGAAGTATTGAGAAGAAATACTTAGTATTATTTCAAAACTAATATAAGGATGATTCAAATCCCTCATATTCAATAAGGGTAATAGGGTAATATGTTTTACTTTTGAGGAATTTATAATTTCCCTATTAATATTTATCAAATAATTCTAAAATCTAATCTCACTATAGTTTGCATTAAAAATCATCATTCAATAATTATAGTATTAGTACTAAAATTAGTTCACAAATCAGTACAACAGTGATGTATTCTTTGTTTTCATCTATTACTTGGTTTCAAAATCCTTCATTGACTGCAGTTCCTCAATATTATAATGTAAAATTGTGTCAAAGCCTTTGTAGTGGAATTTGCCATGAAATAACTTGCCATTTAGCATGTAAGGAAACCAAAACTTATCGTCTGGCCACATATCGTTTAATGGCACACAATTTATATCAAACCACTTGGGGCTCATCTCTTCTGTCTCTTGAGGAGTTCCTTCGAAGTCTTTTGTGGTAAACACTCTAACGTCCATCATTGTCGGTTCCCCTTCAAAAGTAAACTCCAAGCATCCGATGCTGCGTAAATCTGTGCTCTTAACCGTAATACAACATTCTTCCTTCAGTTCTCGGGCTGCAGCTTCAATAATACTCTCATTGAGTTCAACTTTTCCTCCAAAACCATTCCATTTATTTACACCAAAACCGCGCTTTTTCCATCCAAGTAATATCTGTGAATCGTTTCGTAGAAATACTAACGTATAAATTTTTTTTAGGAGCATCGTTTCAAAGCTAAAATCAAGATCTATTTATTCAGAAAAGACAAGGAATATGTTTATTAATTTTAAAGAGCGGTCCTCTTGCTATTGCTATTATTTTCGCGCCGTAAACTATAAATTTTGACATTTATTGTTTTTTATGGAAAGCAAAGGATACGGGTCCAAATAGGCTTGTCGAAAAAATATCGATACATCGATATATCGATATTATTTTTGAAATGTATCGATATTTTTGGGCGATATTTAATGTTTCGATATATCGAGGTATCGATATAAAATTACAAGTAATTCAAAGGTATAAAAATCGATATTTTTTATGATTTTAAAATAAATATATTTAAATCCTAAAAGTATTTGATATCGCCTGCGTCCTCGGTTTCCTCAGAGAGAGTGGCATCTGCTGTAAATCTCGCAGTACCCAATAACAGAAGTCGGCTTACAGCCGAGCACGTAAATCAAAGAGTCTTTCTTATGTCTGTATCAGATAAATATTGGCTTGATTAATAAATAATAAATTTTTTTATTGTTGTTCTTCATTAATTAAAAATTATGTCTATTGATTAGTATTTATCAAGTAATGTAAGATGATTGAAGTAAATTAGGCCAAATATTTTTTTTTCATATCATACCGATATATCGATATATCGATATTTTTAAATAAAAATATCAATATCGATATTGATATATTCAAAAAATATCGATACAATATATATCGATATTTTATTGCATTTCCGACATCCCTAGGTCCAAAGATCCATTCCAATATTATAATACTTTATCCTACAATATTTAAAAAACAATTATTTACATTATCGCCGATCGTATTATTTAATCAGCAATAATTTTATTCTATAGTGTACTAGGTAAAAAGTCTTGATAGAAAAAAATAACTAATAAACGAAAATTAAAGGCCTTTGAAGAAAAAGAGGAGGTTCATTAATAGGACATAAGCGTGAAGCCTAAAATTTATGTAATAGATAAGCGAGACAGTGAGAACACAATATCAATCTACATTATTCGTATATTGAAAATTTTTACAGTAGACAGTACAAACAAACAAAATCATGGAAAGAAAAAAATACGGAACTGATTTAAGCCGATAGAAACAATCGGATGATTTTTTTTTATCAGTTACGAATTACGACACGAAATAACACTCAACACACAATAAGGCGCTGTCGTAATTAGGCCAGAGAAAGAAACTAACGCCAAACAAAATTAATTACACCGGGAGAAAGCTTTCAGGTTGTTTTATGACTACAATATTGCAGTATACTTAACGAGTTTACGAGCTCGCTGAAAACTATGGCCATCGCGCCGTGAATGTGATAAATTAAGTACACTTCGATACATAAGTCGTAAAACTCAAACTCCTTTAATTACAAATCTTTTTTAACGAGAGGTAAGCACCTTAGTCTTCCGTTTTAATTTATTTATTTAAATACAAGCCTGACTTTTCTGGATGAATATGCTATTAGTTGTTACGTTGTATTGTTTATATTTTTCGCTACCAAATAAACTGTTGGGCAACCTCGATAATTCTTCGTCGTGTGTTCAAAAGATTCGAAATTCAATTTGGTTGAAGCCGTTTCTTGTACGAATTTATAGCATGTAATTTAACTACTTTTATCTAAAAAAAAATAATCAGAAATTTATTCCCGATAGGCTTCAATGTAACTTACAACGCAGACCTTATGTTCCCGACAGTACCAAGTCATGCAATTAATCTAGATATTAGACCTGACCTAATAGATATAATCTTTAACTTTACGACCTCCTATTTCACGTCAGACGACAGCTCTGGCAGTTTCTGTGTATGCACAGTAGGTACCTAGGTAGAACCAATCAATCTAACAAGTAATAAATTAAGTCTTGGCTGGTATGTGTATATTCTAATTCTAAAGACATTTAATTTCAAAATACTCGTATTACATTGCATCTCTTTTCTCTCTCTCCACTAGAGTCTGCAGTTTCCACAGACGAAGGAACGGAATGAAGGCTGTAGATATAAAAATGTCAACAAGTAATTTAACTTAAAACTGCTGCATTTATAATAATACAATGTAACAGGCTGTTAAAACTAAATATAAAAGTATTATAAGTAATTTTTTAGAATAACATTTATTCTCAAGAAAGTCTGTTAGTAACTTAGTATGTAACGTTTATTCTTTATGACTATACTTAATTTATTTAAGTAATTTGTAACTTAAAGCATGTAATCGAGATTGTAGGTCAGCATGAAAGTGAAAAAAACAAAATATTTCTTAACAAAACCACTAACACAAAGCTGTTATCTTGATCTCCGCCATTAAGCACTGCAAAGAACAAGAAACTCAAAATCCCTTTGGCATTACAGTATGAAAGTATATAAATTCTGGTGTAATCATCGCTAGACACCGTCCTTCTGGGATTTCAAAGTTTTCGTTTGTTTCTGATAAAAAAATTGCGAGAAACACACTTTTACTGTTGTAGTCCCTATGACGAGTTGATGAAAAAATGAAAGCAAAGTTTTTTGATATTCTTTTATCAAATTATTGTGCGAAACGAAACGAAAAACTTGTACAGCACCTACGTAGTAATATTCTTGTATAAATGGATCAAAGGATTTTATTGTGCTATTCGTTTTTTTCTGTGGATACATTTCATGTAATGGATACTTAAACCCTTTCGTACATACACACTCTTTCTGGCAGGTTCTACGACGGTTTGTCGTCTTTAGATAAAATCCGTGGGACTAAGTAAATACTCGTTAATTTTGTTATTATTTTTGATCACGTTTCCTTAACTTTAAACAATAGCTGCAACTATGGTATACTGGCTGATGATAATGATCATCATCTCTTAGTGAAAAATTAATAAACTAATAATATTATCCTAATCCAAATAACATGTAAACTTTTAAACTGATTTGTAATAAAAGTAAAATTCATTTGGCTCTGATTTCCGAAGACTCTTATCATAAGAAGTCTTATGCTACAGAAGTTGAGTTGTTTGTGATGATGGCCTTACTGTGTAATATGTACGTAATTATGTACACGAATACTGTCATGTCAGACGTCTAAGATGCCGAGACAACTGCAGCTGCTGTAGCGGTCAATGCACAACATGTTGCAATGTCTGTCATACACCACTGAGCATGTAGGTAACGGATTAAGACGACTCATTTTGATATGGGACAATATTAACAATAAACTTCTCACTAATTTTCTTTTTGAAGACTTCTTTCCTTGGATACATAGTAATGGCTTCGAGATTTAGGCACGTGGTCGAAAATATCGAGAATACTTTGAAGTTTAATTGTGATCAAACCTGCACACTTAAGTTCTTAGGAATTTCTTAGTTGTAAAGTTCGCCAACAAGAATACATACGGGCTGATAGATGATAATAAGGATAGACGAAGATGATAATACGGATTTAAGAACAAGCTCATGTCTAAAAATGGTCGTGTAGGGGTGGAAACGCCAGATATTAGTAAAGAGTTTCCATAACCACACTAACGTTTGTACAAGCTAAGCTACATCATAGCTTCCGTGTAAAACAAGATACTAAAACACATTAGTATAGAAATATTAGTCCTCCGAGTCCGTATCAGCACTAACGACCATTTCCGATATCAATTAGCAAGTGTAATCGCTGGTTGTGCAGGGAATGGGGACGTTGCTCAGCTGACCTGGATATCTGGCGATCAATCACATTTACAGTGATACTGTGACTACGTAAGCTTGGCCTGACTCCATCCAAATAATAATAATATAAACTCACGCCTACAATCCCTGATGGGGTAGGCAGCGGTGCATTTCTACACCCACATTTCGCCAGTATGTATCAGTCCGACGTAATAGGGGGCGAACCTATTGCCGTTTTTCGGGCACTTGTATCCTTTGCTTAAATAAATAAATACATCCAATAGTCACATACATAGTTTTGGCCCCACATTAAGATCCAAGTCTTGAGTCGTGGGTATCAGAAACTACGAGAGACTTTTCGGTCTCACAACCGAGACCAGACCCGAAAGAAACAAATATTTGTGGATCACACAAACATTTGTCTCGGTGCGGAGATCGAGTCAGCGGCCTCTCGTGTTAATATACGAAAATATTGACTTTGAATGCTTCTACAAAAAGATATGTCATTTTCTTGCCGTTAACACGTTTCGAAGCAGCAATAGTTTAGTTAAAAATAGTCTAAAATTGACGATTCAAAGGAACTTGTAAAAGTCTATTTGAATGAAATATTTCCTATGCTAGTCAAACCTAGTGACAGTTACCATGAAATAAACTTGGACTTTCGACCGTGTAGGAATAGAACAAAAAGACAGAATTCTTTAAATTTCTTTCCTTTACAAAAACATCGACTTTTAATTTCTTAGTAAAGAGAATTAATTTGTTTAGGAAGTACCTATATATCTGTAAAATCTTATTTATTACTATTTTGATTGTTTAAAAGTATGTAGTTGTGACAATAATTAAATCAGTAAAACCCAATGATGATTGTCGTAAAAAATATCTTAGATTATTTATTATCTAAGGTATTACATATTATTAATTGTTCCAAATTAAATGATGTGTATAATATCTATTGGGCAACGTGGCTCCCTGGATTAAATCGACTGGCATTTTGATAAGGATTCTATACTATGTTATCTTTCGTCTTTACTTGGTTTGTAAAACGAAAATTTCCGTGGAGTTTTTTTCCATTCAATTTTTTACTTTTATTAAAAATATGACTAAATGTTTTTATCATATGATCAAAATTAAATCTAGCTGTGAAATTAAACGCTTTGAAAACTTTCTTCAAGGGTCGTAGTTTTGGCCCGGCGCCTAAACTTATTTGGCCGTTCTATCTCATTTTTGTGAGATAACTATAAATTTTGAAGGCACTTAACCGTCAGATTTAAGTCAATATAGTGTTAAAATCGAACTCAGAACAAGTAATTGACCTAAAATTTGCGGAGTATATTGGCGCCTCTTCGAAATGAAAATAGAATAGTTTATATAATATGTTTGAAATCGTTATTACCTATGTTTGAATGTTAAATCAGAACGTAGGTAAAAATATCTCTAAAAAAATATTGAAAAAAAAATGTGATTTATAATGATACAAAAACATTTAATTTTCGCTCTAGAACTTCAAAATGTGTATTGAAATACAAAATCTAGGTGTACGGTCTCAGAATATGTTCTTTATATGAAGTAATTCGTTTATATGGTTCGAGATGTCACTGAATTAAAAAATATTGTCAATTATGCTATAAATGAATGTTATATATATATATATATATATCGACCAGACCTGATGATGCTAAGAAATCACTGAAAAATATCGTCATGATTTAGTTAAATTTACAAAAAAATTTAAACCTTTGTATCCTTAAGAAACTTTCTGGCCGTTTTCTAAAATCAGTCTAAATTTATTTCCATACTTACTTACCTTACTCCCATACAGACTTGTAGTCACAGATTCAGTCCCTTTAATACAAATAAACAAAGTTACAATGTTTCCTCTAACGAAGACACAAACATTAATACATATTTAGCCATTAATATTCATTAAGATATCGTTAATTTATCTTCGTTGTCTTGGTATCGGCGCTCGCTTAATTTAGTTCATTAGTGCGGCCCGAGTGTAAAACATGTACTGAGGATATCCTTTATTTATCTGGATTTATGTGAGGATTTATTGTAAGTTTATATATTCCTTTATTTTATTTTTCGACTACCTCGCGATATAAAAATGTTGCAGGTCATCTAGACGACTTTGGGACCAATTTCCAGGTGGTATTGGGTCGGCATTGAGTTTTTCCGTTAAGAAGTTCTCAGTAGCACGAAGCAGGCGTAATCTAGGTGCAGAAATGCACCAACGCCTACCCTTTCGACGAATAGAGTATATAAGGCGAATAATAAATGTGTACATACATGTATGTTTATTTATACAAACAAACAAACATACCTCACGCCTATATTCCCCGAAGGGGTAGGCAGAGATGCATTTCTGCACCCACATTTCGCCAGGTATGTACCAGTTCCACGTAATAGGGGGCACATTTCCAGACTCCGTGCTGCTACTGAGAATTTCCTAATGGAAAAACCCAATAACACTTTGCCCGACCCGGCAATCGAACCCAGGACCTCTAGATCGCACGGCACATACTTGTACCCCAAGACCACGAGGCAGTATTTATGTAATACAATAATCATTGATTGGTTTATTAGCTGATGATTTAACAGACAGCTACATAGGCGTCGTTTGTTAACCTACATCCTTTGAAATGTGAGGTTGCATCTCTTATCTATGCACAGAGATAAATATTTATATCCTTTTCTGTGTTCTTCTTAATGGTGTAGACAGCCATGATTAATTCTGAGGTAGCTTATACATAGTATTCCCATGTAGCGAATGTCGTGGTAGCCCATTGCCGCTTTTCTGCACATTTTCAAAGCTCCGGTATTTTTGAAGTGAGATTTTGAATTATTTTGGAATTAATATATTACTGATTAATAGGTGATATTCATTTGATCTAACACCTTATGATAATTTTGTCGTAATTTTGTACAAGAATCACTGTATATTACAGATTACAGAACAGGAAATTGTATTACTAAATTGTTTACAGTACATGCTTAGAGACTTCGTAGATTAACTGAGTATTTCCTACCATACATACATACATATACATAATAAGTATGTAGCAACACCGTCTAACCTAGGACTCGAACCAAGTACTTAGGTGAGCTCTCAAATATCTGCGCCAATAAATACCCCAAAATAAACAAACTTTTTAAAAAATGTGAAAATGAGAACAAGATGTCTAGATTATGGTTAGACATTTGAAAGCATTAGGCAGTGTGGCTGAGGCTTAAAGTCTTAATTTCCCAGCTGTTTTATTAGTGTCTCATTAATAGTTAGCACTTTCTTTGAGCACTAGTCTACTGAATAAAACGCAATCTGATCCAATCTTGTAATTATTAACGTCTCAGAGAACATAGACTTAAGACTCAATTTAGACGAAAAAATAATTCTAAGGTTTCAATCTCATTTTAATAAATCACTTTAGCATATTTAGCATATTTCCATTGAATTATGCTGATTACCGCTGAGTTAGTGATTAAAATAAAAGTTTTGATGGATTCGATGTCTGCTGCTAGGCATGAAAGGAGAATGCAAGGCATTTAATACACTCTGTATTGAAACTACGGCAGGGAATAGCAACCCATCCTGATAGATCATGGTGATCCTAAACCCATTGGCACTAAAAAGTAAAAACGAAAAAAAGTAAACATAATGATTTTTTGCAAACACATTATTCGGCCGCATTTTAAATACATTCCTATACATTAAATACCTACTTTTTTCCTTGTATATTATTATGAAAATAAAATTATATATTCTTGTGACTTGACCACGAGTATGTGACCCTCCTAGCGCAAAAGCTGGATCCAGTCTTGGGCCTAAGAGATTATATGTTGAAAAATACAGACACATCTGGTCAATTATACGAAGTTCTGTAAAATGGAATATATTATAGAAACTATTGGCGAAACTAATTTACACTTGAAACAGCCAGGAGGTCGGCTTCAACTTGTTTTGCGCAGTTCACTCTGCAATTTGGTTTTCAACAAAATTATGAAGTTTAATTTGTTTGTGGTCACATCGAACGCCATGCGACGCTTAGTGCCTCTAGTTTTGGCGCTCGGACGCTCTCGAATTTTATTGTGGTGGCAACACTGCTCGCCTTTGTACGTGTAGCAATTAAAATATAACCTCAGGCATTCAAGCATACCAACTTTGTAATAAAGAGAATATTTAGATTTGTTTATAAGTTAAAAGTCTGCATACAAGCTTTTTATGCCATGAGAATATTTAGTGATTTTTGCGAAACTCTTTGAAAGTTTGCTTAAACAAACTTAATAATTTTTCGTATCAAAAATCTGTGTTCACAGAATTAAAGATTCATAATTCATAATATTCAGATGCTTTTCATAGAAAAATATGGTGAATAAAAGAAAAGCCAGATACTGTAATGTTGAATCGATTAATGTCTTGTATATAAAGCAAATTGTTTAATACGACATTTAAAAACAAATAGTTTAAGTGGTATGTATCGATTTTCCGTACAAATATATTTCTGGCTTGGGTATAAATTCGACGACTTTGCTTTCGTATTGTATAGTTCGTAGGTTTAAAATTTAATGTGTATGTTAAGATTCAAAAATTACTATCGAATGTTGTTAAAAAATGATATAATAAGATTGTATAATGAAATGTAGTAACTACTTGCTGATTGTCAATTTATTTATGATAAGAATTGAGCATTATAAACTGAATTTTAAAAATATGACAAATGATAACAGATATATTGACTTTGTATGGAGTTGCAACACAAAACTTGATCTGGTATTCTGATAACTCGAAATATATTAAGTTTATCAAAAAGTGATAGGAGATTGCAAATCAAAGTAAAAAAAAACATTAGGATACTGCTTATTTCTATTTACTATTACTACTTATTACTACATACTTACTATGTATCTTGAACAGAAGAATTTAAATAAAACAGATTTGGTAAACAGGATAACAAGATAAATTCGACAAATATTTGTAAGGTTACAGCCCCATTTTGTACATACAAACAGATATCATAAGAATTTTTTTGGTCCATGAATTAACAAACCTTAAACATAGAGTTAAATTTTCATTTTGGTGACGGGATTATAAACCCATTCTTCGTCTTTTTGCCGACAAGTCCCTAAGCAGTATGTTCTGCCCAATAATCAAGAGGTCCAGGAGTCGATGCCACGGACAGGCAAAACACAATAGGCTTGTTTTGTATAGAGTTTAAATCATAACTGAAAAGGTTTTGCTGTAGAAATTCAACACCATCTACTGATAATATATACAGTACAAATAAAGAAGTATGTTTGGGGATACTCAGTAACTGTTAGAGATAGATAAAAATTTTCGTTGCTTTATCAGTGGGCACAGCATTACTCCTAATTTTGATAGCTTCCTTCCTCTATTGCGAAAAGTCGTGCTCTCATAAAAATCTCATTCGCTTTTTCGTAACGAGTCCCTGTAGGGTCTGTTTTACTGTTCACTATTTTTGAAAGTTCGGTGATGAAGCTATAAAAACTCACATAAAGCCGATGTTAGTACTGATGGGTTACGTTGAAAAATTGTGATTAATGTTAGCAAATTCGTTTGTTTGAGGTACAAACTAGAATATTCCGAAGGAAAACCCAAAACGAATGTGAAGGTGGAAAGTATCTGTGCCTATAATACATTTAGGAAACAGAATTTAATGTGTATGTATATACGCATTTATGTAAAAATACACCAAATCTAAATAAGATATTTTTCAGTTGAATGTAATTGGTTTTCGAAATATATTTAGAAGCGTCTAATCTACTAATGTCTTGTCGCATGCTATAACTACTATTTGTACAATATTTTCAGATAATATGACGTGTTTCAACGCTACGTGTGCGCCGTACCTTAAAGGTGTCGCCGGGACCTCGTTCTCAAACCTGCTGACACATCTCTTAGCCGCACAATGTCTTATATATGACGAAATGCCACAGGACTACTCGTATGGACTTGCTAGTGAGTAAATTTTCTTGCAAATAATACTGGATCAAGCCTTCATCTGGGCCTATTGGAAGTCTTGTGGCTGTTAATCATGTTTCAGTTACAAAAGCTTATATTTCTTTATTAGTTAATTTAGTTCCAGATTTAAATACCATACCATAATAATCATTGCATTGGTTTTTCGAAGTAGGCTTTGCCATCGTTAACTTGGCGATTAGAGGGGATAAATTTTGCCTCTACGATCCTCCAGTCACCTTTATCAGCCCATATACGTTCCACTGTTTAGCAAGGGCGTTTTCTTTAGATGAGCGGGTTGAGCCGTTAGTTCACCACACTGGCCTAGTGCGTGCGTAGACTACGCACTACATAATTTCTAAGAAATTTTAGACGTGCAGGTTTGGTAATTTGGTTAATAGTTTCCAATAATTTTCAGATGGTGCTGTGTTCGATTTCATCATAGTGGGTGGCGGCACCGCTGGTTCTGTACTCGCTAACAGGCTCTCTGAGGTTGAAGACTGGAAAATACTTCTTATAGAGGCAGGAGGAGACCCACCTTTGGAAAGTGTGGTAAGTCTTAAGTAGCCACTGAATTAAATACAAATGGATGGGCTTCCCTAAAGGGCAAAATTTGTAAGGAATATGTTTTTTCTCAGAATGTTAACTATTCGCACTTAAAAAATTCTATGTATTTTTAGAGTTTTGATACACAATTTTACCAAAAAAATTTTTGTTATGTTAGTTAAGAGAACCGATACTGGGGAAAAACAATTGTACCATGGAAAAAATGTAAATCGTAACATTTCGATTTGCTACTTGATATTTCTACGTCTTCTTAATAAAACTAAGCTCTAATCACTATTAGATATAGATGATCATTATAGACGTCATCACATCTACTTCAAGTTCCACGAAAATCTGTTTGCGTGCTATAATAAAGTTTAATTATTTTTTTTTATTTATTATCTAAGTTATTACCTTATTTTCAGATTCCAGGCTTCTACGGTGACCTTCAATCTGCAAGACAAGTTTTCCAATATTATACAGAGCCTGACGAGAATTCAAACAAAGGAAATAAGCAAGAAAGAGCGTTCTGGCCACGAGGAAAAGTCCTCGGAGGTACCAGCTCTATCAATGGCTTGTTATACATGCGTGGAAGTCCTGAAGACTACAAGCCATGGGCGGTGAACGATGGATGGGATTGGCCGACTTTGAAAAAATATTTCATGAAAAGTGAAAAAATGGTTGATCCATTTATACTGAATAACCCTGAACTACTAAAAAATCACGGTGTTGACGGAGAATACATTGTCGACAAACTCAATTTTACCCATCCAGAAGTGGTAGATAAACTGACGCAAGCTTACAAAGAGTTGGGCCTGAAATACTTAGACGACCTAAATGGAGATTCGCAAATGGGAGTAGGTAAACTCCGCGGCGGCAATCATAAAGGAAAGAGAGTCAGTAGTGCAACAGCCTTCCTCACTCCGATTAAGGAACGTAGCAATCTCTATGTACTAAAGAATGCATTTGCTAGAGCCATTCAGATTGACCCACATAATAAGACTGCTAAAAGCGTAACCGTCTCTCTAAGATACGCGGACGTGGAAACCTATTTTGCTAGAAGAGAAATCATTGTTAGCGCCGGCACGGTTAACACACCAGTTTTACTCATGGTTTCGGGGATAGGTCCAAAGGCGTATCTGCAAGAAAAGAATTTCACTGTTGCGTCTAACCTACCTGTGGGAGAGAACCTCCAAGACCATGTTAGGATACCAATCCCGGTGACTATCGACACAGGAGCTTTACCGACAGACGAGAAACACAAGCTTAGAATTACCGCACAATATTTGATTGATCAAACCGGTCCTTTAGCGACGAACGTCGATCAACCTAATATTAATGCATTTCTATCTGTACCTGACGGAAAATCATTACCAGACGTTCAAATAGACCACAACTACTTTCTTCCCAATACTTCCTATGTCTTTAAAATGTGTTCGACTATAATGTTCTACAAAAGTGAAATATGTCGACAATTCAAGAAATTCAATGCCGAAAAAGAAATGATCATATTCTATGTTTCTCTCTGCAGGCCACATTCAAAAGGAAACATTTTGATAAGAGGTCAGAATCCCATGGAACATCCATTTATAAACGCCAAATATTTCAGCGATGAACGTGATATGAAGACGTTTGTTGAAAATATTAAGAGGCTTGTAAAAATTGTTGACACTCCGACATTTAAAGCCTTGAAAGCTGAAGTGAAGAGGATCAAATTCCCAGATTGCGATGGTTTTGATTTCCTAAGTGACGAATATTGGGAATGCATGGCTAGGACAGTTACTTTTAATGTTTACCATCCAGTTGGAACCGCTAAGATGGGACCGCCTTCAGACCCTGAAGCAGTGGTAAACAATAGACTAAAAGTTTATGGAGTAAAGCATTTGAGAGTGGTTGATGCAAGTATTATGCCTACAATACCGAGTGTCAATATCAATGCTGCAGTTATGATGATCGCAGAAAGAGCAGCAGATCTAATAAAAGAAGAACATCTCGCTTCTGAAGCTGAATTGAGGCGTGACGAATTATAGAGTATTTAATAATTTATTATGAATATAATTTTAATTTTATTCGTAGCTGTTTTTTTTATTGATCTTTAAAAACTTTTGAAAACTATCGTTTTACTTGAATTTCTAAAGCAATGACTTAAAAGATGAATGTTTTCGTGAAAGTCGTAAAAATCGCATTAAATAAAACAATACTAGCTGATTTCAACTACCTTACGTGCAATCATAAAGTTTTAATTTTGCGAAAATAAAATATTCGGGGAGCGTTGGAGCATTTTATGGACGATAGTATTAATATACTCCGAATAACGTTCTTCTTAGGCTTAAATCTGTAAATTAGAAATATCTGATTTGAAAAACAATGATTTGCAATGGCCTTTTTTCCTCCATATTGAATACAATTTAAATTCCAATGTATTATAAAACTTTTATAAAAAACCCTAATGACTTATGATTAATAATATAAATTAGTAGTTACTTAGCTCCAGTAATAAAATAATACAATGTAATTAGTTATTTTAAGTAGACAATTTTATTTCCTTCCTGGAGATGCTATTTTCTATATTCCGTCGTACAGTTTATATTGGTAATATTATACTTTGTCATAACTTATCATAGACAATGATAGCTTTTTGACAAATATCAGTGTCATGTCAAACGAAATCTGAAATTATGGTTTACATATTATTAGTATCAATTTTATTATCAACTTCTGTTCTCTTTGAAGCCATTGCTACCATCCGTATCTTAGAAAAAGGTGTGGTTCCTTTAGAAAGAAATTCCCTAGCCATGCAATTTTACGTGGATATAGTAAACGAGGATCGATATAGTACTTGTGGATTGAGTTCTTGGACCAAGCAATGCTGCTTTTCCGACTCTAACGATGACGATATTTTATCTCACAATAATTGTGACTTATGCGTTTATGGCAGTAATAGACACATAATAAGACCAAGAGATCGCGATACTATAGTCTGGGTGTACCCAACACTAATTCCATATGACCAAAAAGGTACTTGCAATTTCGTAATTGATATCAACTGTGGCATCAGAAGACTATCCAAAAGAGAAGAAGTAGACGTAAAATTCGATACAAGACTTAAAACAAATAAACATATCCTAAAAGACGTAACGAAAGTCAAGGCATGTGATACGCTGGATCTTGATACGTTGAATTCATGTGATCCTGTCGACTGCAATTTGAAATATTTAGGAACGAAATCATACTTCGACGGCAGAATAAGTGAATGCATTAATGCTGAAGTTTGTGAAACAGATCCTAAAGCAGACCTACCGGATATAGTTTACGATCCCAAAAGCAATACTTGTAAAGATTTGGATAATCCTTTGTCGATGGCAGATATATACGCTATAAGCTCTGGTTTAGGTGTCGTGACTGAGTCTACAAATAGCAGTGGTTTGAATGTACAAGTGAAAACAAACTGCACGACGATATCCCATAATTTGCAATTTCTAAGAGACATGTTGTATGGAAAACTGTATCCAATACCGAATGGTATGAATTTGGATTACAGCTCTGTCTGCAAATCAGCTTTATTTAAAATAACGATTTGCATCCTAGCGATTTCCGCTTTATTACTGTCTTTTGTACTATGTATCCACACAATTGCGTGGATTCACAAAATGTGGTTCAAGGGGGACTTAAAACACTGCCTCAGGAAAATCAAAGCGAAGTTGATGAAATCGAAATTGCCCCCGTGCACAAGTAACAAGTCTAGGGTAAATACAGATGTGAAGAACAAGCTGTTAAGAGACGTGATAGTAACGGACCTACCGATCGAATTGCGGGATAGTGTGGCAGACTTGTGTGAAAGGGTCAATAGAGAAATGAAGTGGAAGAGAAGATACAGGTTGGGCAATTTTCAGAGCCAGGTAAAGTTAGTGCAACAAATTACTTATGGTTCTTCTAGAACGTCGTCAACTACCACGCTGCAAGAAGGAAATGGGAATTAAAGTGTATGAGAAATTAAATCAATACAAAAAATAGAAATTAAGTATTTGTTCTTTGTACTTTTGCGTTGCCGTGATAATGAAGATTTTTCCAAGCAATGTTTTAAAAAGGAAGTCCTCAGTATTGTATTATTTTTTGAGTCAAAACTTACGCCATGTCCACCCCGATAATTCCTCACCAAATTTAATCGAAATCGGTTCAACGCTTTAGTCGTGAGAGCTATCAAAATTCTATTTTACCAATTATATTATTAGTACGGATAAATATTTGAATATAAATTGCTATAACATAATGAATGTTGAACAGTGTACCAAAATCCTTAGTTTTAGTATGTATTATATTGTATCAAAATAACTTTGTTGCTTAAAGTTTTGGCCGCTATTTTTTAAGCGAGATAAATTAGAGCGACATATCAGCGTTATGATTATAATTGAAGTCATGTACACACCTTGAATAACTTTGATTTGTTTAAATAATTTATTTGGTTCTAAAAATAAAGTAGGTACAACAAAAATTAAAAAACAGTAAAATACAACTAGAAAATTATCATAAAATAATAAATATTTGTATAAACACACAGTTATAATAATACAAAAAACTGTTATAATTTACTGTTTAAAGCAGCTTTCACAGCTCCTGAAAGGAAATTAAATATTTAATTAATTAGCCAATTTTAATATTTTACATAACTCTCAGCAACGTGGTTAATACGCAAGATTTGTATTCTTTCATTATTTTCTTACTTGTTTTTCGATGAATGCGACTAAGGATGTTTAGTTTATAACCTAATAATGTACAGATTTTTCTCGCCCGTGTAATCGGGTTACATAAGAAACCAATAGGTCAAGTGTTGAAGAGGTAGATAACATCAATAATAAAACTACATTTCATAGATACTACAACCCCTGAAATATATATGCTATACCCCTAGCACGTACCAAAAAGCAAACAAAGACATCGTCGTTAATGGAGTGAAGAGCACAAGGTTTAGTATTAAAGCTGGCTTTATATGGGGCTTGGAGTGTTGTTTCAGCGCTGCTTATATGGATGGGTTGAGCAACGAGTACTTCTCGCGAGCTCGCGTCGCACACACATCGTATTTCATGTCAAGATTTAAGAAAGAAAAATGCGATCGTAAGGTTTATATCTGCGCCCCATTTCGGTCTAGCTTGCTGGAGATTTTGGCGTCGGTTCAAGAATGACGTTTTTACAAGACTAGTTTTATGTCTTCTAATGGTGATTTCTATAAGATTATATTATCAGGGAGACTGTTGGTTTATTTGCGCGGGTGCTAATGGTATTTTTGTACTGCAATTCTTATGGTATTTTTATATGATAATTTACGGTGATGCAGTGGGTTGGTATTGGCTGGTAATAATAAGTTTGTTTGAGTGATACTAATCCATATATTTAAGGTCATTATTTCTTTAAACCGTAGTTTGAGTGATATCAATTTCATTAATTTTGGAAGTGAGTAGCAAAATTATTGTACCAAAAATTATTTATGAATGCCGTGCAATCATAAGAATCCGGCCTCGATCCCGGGATGGCCAATGTGTAATTGGGCTTTTCTAATAGGAAATTCTGTGTCCCCCGGAAAACGATAATTTTCTTTCTATTTTTTTATATAAATGTATCTATTTTATATTTATATATGTATGTGTATTACATGTTTATATTTCGTCAATATTGTTGTTTTAATATTTAACCTGCCTCATTTCATCTCTGCACCACCCTAGGTTCGACTGTTAGAGAATGCCATGCTAGGCATTAAGTCCACCTATACAAACTGTGTAAAGTATGAATAAATAAATAAATAATAGGTTCGTTTCCTATTACGAGCTACGACAATACAATTGCGAACTTTCAAAGTCAAAGTCAAAGTCAAATTTCCTTTATTCAAATAGACTGTCACAAGCACTTTTGAATCGTCAATATTTTATGCTATTTTTTAAAACTAGCTTTACCTACTACTCCTGGAAATACTGGCGTGAACGCACTCGTTTGCATTCATACTTATTTTTAAAATATGAAACACACACATACCTCACGCCTATATTCCCCGAAGGGGTAGGCAGAGATGCATTTCTGCACCCACATTTCGCCAGTATGTATCAGTCCCACGTAATAGGGGGCGAGCCTATTGCCGTTGCTCGGGCACATTTCCAGACTCCGTGCTGCTACTGAGAATTTCCTAATGGAAAAACCTAATAACACTTTGCCCGACCCAGGAATCGAACCCAGGACCTCTAGATCGCACGGCACATATTTGTACCGCGAGACCACGAGGCAGTTTTAGAATATGATAAATTGTAATAAAGATTCTCTAACCTCTATATTCTTTTTTTCTCACTGCGTGTATCGCTGGGAAGTGGTCTTGGTTGGTCACGTCGCTGTGGTATTGTTCGAGGCCTAGGCACGATGATTCCGTCGAAGTAGCGTTGACTATGTATTTTACCTCTGAATCCTGCAGCATTAGTAACATATAGAGGTTTTCTATGCAGAGGGTATATGAACTATTGCATCGTTACTGCAATAGTCCTAGATCATGCTCAGTCATGATCTGGTGATTAACCATAACTGGGGAGAAAAATCAAATGCTTTTTGTATAGTTATTACGGCTAGATCGTCAAATGTTATCTTGAATTCAAATCCTTTCTTAATATAAGTATAACTTAAAAACACTTGGGAACTGCCAAGTGCCATGGAACTCCACATTCATACATATAATATGTATGTATTGTTCTGACGCTACAATCAGATACTACCTATGTTTAATATCAGAAGCATACTTTTCAACCCACACACTGAAACATTACACACGATCCGAGACTGAAACACGCTGACTCCAGTACCGAAGCTTTCTAAATTACGAGTTATGTCACGGAGTCAAAGAAACTAAATCGAGAATATCTCTTTAAATGCCCCATTTACCGGTTTCACGACCATACTGTCTAGTCTCGGTTGACTGCCGACGAACTCCCAGAACTGCTGGCACTTAATCTCCACGGCAGAGTTGTCTTCGGAGCTCGGCGTGAAGTCCACGGTGAGGTGTTGGGGACGGAAGGGTTCGCCACTGGTCATCCCTGGGTCGATCACTGCTTGATTTATGGCCTGTCAAATGTTAAAAGAATTGTTGAGATTCTGCTTGCAATGGCATCGCAAAATAATTGATCGCACAATGGATTTGATGGTAAGTATAGTACACTCTTAATGAATCTTTGATGATATCATGGAATAATAAAGACGAGAAACAAAAGGTCCTTTCACAAACCTAGATTAATAAAGCTACAATGTATAAGTTGTGTTTTTTGAAGATGCTCAAGGTCTGGTATGATTTCAACATAACCAAGTTTTAAAAACGTATTATATGATATCGTTCTACCATATAATAGGTTATTGCCAGTCCTTCAAGTGTGCCAGTGCTGCCAGTTGTTACTGGCAAGCCCAAAATCAGAAAAATCGAACAAATTTGTTAAGACAAAACTAAACAAGTCATCAACTCTACATAAACCCTCAACGTCTCCTCACCTCCAAAAGCTCTGAAGGCTTGGTGCGGCAGGATAAGGAGGTAGACCTAGGCATGGCGCCGCAGCAGGGGCAGCACACGGTGGCCACCACACACACCAGGCACTCGGTCACGAGGTGCACGCGCCGCCTGAGCCTCACGAACCTCGCAGCCAGGGGGTGGAAGGCGTAACAGCTAATTGTGAACATTATGTGACAACTGATGGATGTACCATAGGGAATATTTAAAAGGAGGAGGATTTAATCGGTAGAACGGAGTTTATGGTCAGTCTGTTTTGGGATATTTTATGGGTTGTTTAATTAACAATATTATGTATTAACCCATTAGGTACCAATGTTCCCATTTGGGATATCTCACTTTTTGTCGATTCATTCATAACTACCTGCAATTTTTTAATAATTATTCATGTCATTAGTTTCTACACTGTGTGGTGCTAAATATCAAGCCAATTATTCACTTGAAATTATTGTCATTTATGTGTTGTTGATCAAAGAACGTAGTTTTTACGAGTTTCGAAATTTTCAATTGTTTCCATTTTGATTATTCTGTAATTCGATGTAAGTATTTTATAATTATTGTAAAATAATATCAAATAGTATCTAAATAATAGCTTGTAACTAGTAATTTGATTCAATGGATGGCAGTACTTATTGAATTTCTTTATTTAAATATGTTCCCAAATGGGAACATTGGACTGATGGACTAAAAATTTATTTTGTTATTTTTTTTTTATATTTTTTTTATGTGCTCCTTATTATATATACTCTTTGAAAAATATGTCAAACAATACAGAAAAAAGTTGGTACCTAATGGGTTAATTCGCCGCTGGTCTATTTTGGATAGGTTTGGTTTGATGGTCTAGGTTTTGTTTATTCTTTGTAAATAGGTAGGTCAAGCATTTTAGACATGTCAAAATTATCGTAAGCTCCAAAGTTACTTCGAAACTTTCAAATTTATATGTATTTATTTCAGTGTCCTTCGGACGTGGTAAACCTTGAGGTTTTAATTCGGGAAAAACCCGAAAAACCCTGCTTGTTACATGTAGGAATCCAAGAGAATTTTCCCCATGCAAAAAATAACTACTTTATCTGTAACCCGCAACGAAATTCATGAGAAGAGGCCGTTTGCCCTGCCTAGGAGTTGCATCCGGGACCTCTAGATCGCATGGAACATACACGAGATGTAGGACCCCGAGACAGTCTTATAAACAAACAGGAAAAATAGTACGTCAGTTCACATATGTAGATATTTTATAGGAAAGGTACTTTTTAAAAGACATCCTTGCAAGACCACTTCATCAAGACCATCTCAAATCCACATGCACTAAAAATAGAAGTCCCAAATGCTTAAACTCGGAGATTATTTCATTAAATAAATCTTAAAACCTGGAACATTCAGACTAAGCCAGGCCATCTGTGCTCCATGTAATTCGAATTAAATAGGGGACCAATATTATTTGGTTTAGCGTTGACATTTAAGAGCGAGTTCGTATTTGAAATGAATAATCGTGTACTTAAAATGGCGTAAGAAAATAACGTGACAAAGCCATTGTAAAACGAAAGGAATTTATGAAGGCTAGTCGCTGGTCCAAGGTCTTAAACACCCTGAAATCTACAAATACACCCAACATTACCATTGTCCTGATCCCGGACAAGATACGAGTCATGGGTCGTGGATATCAAAAAGTACGAGAAATTTTTCAGTCTCATAGTCCGCCAACCCGCACTAGGCCAGCGTGGTGGACTATGGCCTAAACCCTCTCAATGGTAGAGGAGATCCGTGCTCAGCAGTGGGCGTATATGGGTTGATGATGAAACATCTAGGCACGGAATAAATGTTTGCAGATCTCACAAATTTTTACCTCCGTGTACTTAGATATCAAAGTTGCGGCTTCTCGTATCACAAATTAGAGTTTAGCTAACGGCGCCATGGGCAGTGTCATAAAGGGACAACAATGTATCGTAGACTTATTAAGTCCTTCTGGTGAGTTCTACTCGAGATCCCAGAATTCCTTTGCTGTGGTGACGGTGGAGATCATGGGGTTTTTAGCCGGTAGAAATCCGGCATACCCCGTTAGCCCTCCCTGAGGCGGACGGGGATCCAAGAGGATTTTCCCCATGAGAAAAAAAAAGACTTATTAAGTCCATGCAATGTATAGTGTATACCAATACATTAGTAGGTTCAAACAGATTAAAAAAACAATGTCTTTGGTGTTGAGGAAGTCCATGTGAGAAACGATAGTGTCTATGGTTTTAAGAAGTATTTCTACGTCAAATGTCAAGGCTTTTGAAATTTTTGTCGAAATGTTTTTAAAATCTAACCACAGCTTTATATTTTTGTAATAAAATGATCAAATTACCGAAATTGGAAAGGAACCCAAAGGACACTGAGGATCTTTGCAAGTTAGTCCATGTTTATTGTTCAATTCCGACATCTAATTTTACGTGTCAACAGTTTGATTGCTATCATTTCTCCTCAAGGCCATGTCAACCCAGTAACAATTAGAGGCGTTGGTAATATACCTACATTATTTTTTTGATGGAATATAAGTAATTTAAGCTCGAAATATACATACGACTTCACCTTGAGTGATAAGGCCGCCAGTTGTACCTTTCCTCTTCTTTTTTGTGTATATTCTGTTTGTTAAAAATGTGTACAATAAAGAGTTTAAATACGATTTAAAATAAACTGGAAACTAGTTTCGAATATTGATTGTTTTTGTTGGAAATCGAAAACCTAAGGCACGTTGACTTTTCAAACGTATAAGTGTTTTCATAATGAATTATCACGAAATTTAACGGTGAAGGAAAAAATCCCAAGAAAACCTGCACACCTAAAAGTTCTCGTGGATTTCTTAGATATGTAGTATTTAGGCTTAAACCATCTCATTTGTAAAGGAGACTAATATCTAGCATAAGACCGTCGACAGCCCACTATCTATAAGTTGTTTTTGTATGCCTATTTGTTTCAACGTTAAAATCGTGCGAAATTAAGTGTTTATCTTTTACTTTGCTAGATGTCGTCCAGTTTGCAAGAGCCGCCGTCGGATATGGAAAGGCCAGCTCCAGAATACATCGGCTGAACTACTGCTTGACAGGAAACCGTTGGCCGAGTGTTTCAGACGGTGTCCTACTGTGTGTTATTAACAAATATCCTCAAATTTTACAGGCTGTATTCAGACCGTGATCGGATACTAACGCAGGTAATAGCCAATGTCGTAACGAACCCCCTGGCTTTGAAGAAAATTCCGACAAAATAAAAAATTTTGACGTTTTTTATGCAACCATCGGCATTAAATGTATGTGGTTTGAATAGAAATCGTAAAAAAAAATATTTTTGCCGGGATTTTTTTAATGGGTTTGTGATCACTTCAGCAATTATCTGCCTTAGTTTCCGATCACGGTTTGGATAACTTTATAACTAGCGCATGCGTCTGGCGATTTAGAGAACTCGAGCCCATATTCGGTGGGAAAAACAAAAGCAGCGCGATGTTGTAAACTGTAACAGGTTTGCCTCTATTACGAGGGTCTTAATGCGAAGCTGGCAAAACTTGAGTGGTACAAGATGTTCTATTGTTACACCTTTCTCATAACACCTCTGTAGCACTTTGGGATAATTGCGTATGTTACCAACTAAACTTAATCGGCATTGGCTGAGACCTAATGCCTCAGATTCTATCAGATTATTGGCTATCACATTTCGCGATTTAGTGATTAAAAAAGCCGTATTATTACAGAAAGTGTATGCAAACAGTCCGTGCCCGTTGCTGGGCCGTACCCGGCATGTGGTGGTGAACGAACGCAACGCAGCCCACATACCGAACGTGGTGCGAATATGCCAGGCTCCCATCGACGACACCGTCTACACGCCCTACCTCAAATACGCTGAGATGGCCAAGCATCTTGGTACATTTACTTATCTTTATACATAAGTAACTTCACGCTTATGGTCCTCGAAGGTAGAGGTAGTGGTTGCATTTCTGTATCCACATTTCACCAGTTATATATCTGTCGCACGAAATACATATATCTATATAAAGATTTGCCGTCGTGTGGGCACATTTTATTTACTCTTTGCCAATAGCTTAGTGGGATAATTTTGAAGTTTGTCTTAGGTTTTTTTTTCTAATGGTGATGGACTCGATCCCTGCTGCGTAGAATTGTCGTACCGTTAAAGCAGTAATGCAACTTTGCCTAGCCTTTGAATTCAGGAAACTATACATATAACCTAATCGTGTTGTCAGGGCTAGGTCAAGAATTTGGCAGACCACATTCATATCGGGAGTTACCTTTGCTGGCGCAACATCATAGTTAATATTTGTTATTTGTATGATAACGGCGATAGCATGCATGATATGGCGGTAACGGATAACGGATGGATGAGGGCTGCACAAGACCGGAATGGTTGGCGCTTTCTTAGGTAGGCCTATGTTCAGCAGGGAACGGCGATAGGCTGAGTATAATTGTGCTCGTATTTTTTAAGCTATTTTGATCCTTATTGCTATGTGCTCAAGGTGCATGGGACTTGGTGCGCGCGTGTTGCGCGTTTTGCGAGTGCGGCGCGTGCTGCCCGTGCGGCGTGCGCGACTACGTGTTGCGCGACGCCGAGCGCGCGGCGACACGGCGCGGCGACATGCGACGCTTTGACGCCAGGGTGCGCGCCGACCCGCAGAAAATGAGGATCATGTATGACAAGCCGTGATAGATGACAAAATCAGTTTATAAAACAGGGAAATATCGAGTCTTCCAGCCGTGATGCCTAGATGACAAAATCAGTTAATAAATCAATCAAGTAAAATTGTGTTTGTTTTATTTACGCCCAAATCGGTGATGTATCAAGACTTCAAGCCGTGATACCTAGATGAAAAAAGACAAAGCTAATCAATAAAGTTAAATTTTGTTTGATTTACTTTCATGCCCAAATCAGAGGAGTATCAAGTCTTTAAGCCGTGATACGTAAATGACCAAATCAGTTAATAAAACACTGAAGTCAAATTTTATATGATTTACTTTCATGGCCGAATCGGGGAAATATCACGTCTTCAAGCTGTGATGCCTAGATGACAGGCCCCCAAATCGTTGAAGTATGAAGTCTTCAACCCGTGATGCCTAGATGACAAAATCAGTTAATAAATCACGCGAGTCAAATTTGGTTTAATTTATTATTTCCCAACACTACGTACATGTAGGATAATAACAGTAAAATCAATAGAACGTGTAAGAAGTAATCAATCTGGGCAGTTATTTGAGAAATTTAATTATGATACATTTGTACGGAATGAACAGTACGCATCCTTGGATACTACGTAGGGCTTGTGTAATTAATTTATTGGATGTTCACGAAATGCCGTGATTAACACTAATGTAACTAATTAATTAGGATAATTGAAAATAGGCGTACAGATCTTAGTAATTTGGCAATACGGCTTACCTTAAAAATTAAGTTATAGTGTTACTCTTAAGATCAATTTAGGAACTTGAATAATTTCATGCTTATTCAGATACTGAAAAAAGTAAATTCCACTAAGGTCTAAACTCTTTCAGCTGTAGAGGCCCGTGCCCAGCAGTGGGACATATATAGGCTTATAATGATGATGAAATTCCGCTTATCGTTAATAACTGTGTTTTGCCTCAGAAACTGACCATTTTTTTCCAATCTAACCAGATTTAAATGACCTATTACTATAACTTATCGAAAACACAAACTCATTTCAAAGCAACACCTCCTTTATTAAATCCTCAAGCGCTACTCCCACGGAATCTTAGCGTCAACAGGTTTGGAAGTTCTTAATTGTGATGCCATTACAGGACACAAACAAGCCGTGGGCTAATCCAACCGCCGCTGGCTACACAAAAGGCGTTTAATTAAAACCTCATTACCCGTTCTATGTGTTCGTTGTGTGTGTGTGTGTTCGTGTATGGGAGTTTGCTTGGTCGCCTCGATTCGTATAATTGAATTTTGATCCGCGTTTCGTTTGTTTACGAATATACAAACGAAAACGGAACGGAATTTGGAATTATACCACGGTAATAACCGCTGTGTTTGTAGCGAGTTGGTTTCTGTTCTGTGATCTATGGGAAATTGAAATTATGGGAAATTCAATTAATAATGGCGGTCCCGTACATGTATGGGGTTAGAGTAAGAAGTAAAGGGATCTATCTCTATCCTATCTAGGGGTCTTACCAAATTGAAGTCATAGAGAATTCAATGGATAATGTACACCCGTATGTGGAGCTAGGGTAAGAATAATAAAAGTAAACTTATATAAAAGAAATACAATTGAATATAAATAGTTTTGGTTGCGTATATACCGCAATTTGATCGTGGAATCCAAAGGCCTATGGCTTGGTTATTATCAATATTTCATCCATGAGAAAAAAATATCAGCACCTTATCAATAATAGGGCTAGTAAATTGTATGCAGATATGTCCAGACCTCGTTTTTATTACCCGGGATATAAAATATAACAGGCATACATATACAAGCCAATAAAATGATGCCTTCATATCATTTTAGTTATTTATTGGTTCAATCTAATACAGTATAATGTCAGGCGTCCTCAAGGAAATCGTGTTTTCTCTCATATCCGCCGGCGCCACCGTCGCTATAATTTCATTTAGCATCGAGACGCCGCGCGCGTCGGTCGCCTAATTCACTTATTTATTAGCGGAATATTGTTGCAACACATCGAAATGCATTTGATATTATTGGGTGGAATATTAGTTTAGTATTTTTAATGTATTGAAAATTTTAAAAGTGGAAGTGTTTAATTGTAGTCTTTAAAACTGGTACGAACAAAACTAAATACGAATGAATTATTAAAACATTGTGATATAAAAATCCCATCACACTTTAGATTTATTTTATCAAAGCCATCTATATATAACACCTTACGTACATATGTACATATGTAAAGGAATAGTTGTTTTATGCTTAACAATATTTGGTATTACGACCCTTCCTTCCCCAAATACATTTCACCGCAGCTCCATCCATCAGTTGCGGCCAAAAGCCATTAATTTTACCGAACTGGTTTGTTTTGGTTTCTCGGTCTGCATTACGATAGACAAAATATTTATTATTTGCATTTATCTGTATTGAAATGACCACTTTATTTATGACTAGCTTTTGCCCGCGACTCCGTCTGCGTAGACTTTAGGGCTGAGTGCAGAAAGATAATAAGTGAATTTTTAATTTGTCTCATAAGTGTCAAAAAAAAAGTTTTACTTTGAAAAAGCTATTTCCGCATTTATAGCATGTTTATTCCACGGGAACATTTAATTGTTACTTCACAGGGTGCTATTTATGTTCATACCTAAAATTTATAACTTAGTCGAATAGTTTAGGCGTGAAAGCGTAACAGACTTACTCTTGCAATTATAAAATGTACCCATGTCCCATACCCACGGGAACACATTTTCCAGGATAAAAGTATATCATGTTAATTCGGTGGGTCCTACCTATCTCTATACCAAAACTCATTTAGATTGATTCAGTAGATCTTGAATATAGCTATTCCGACGGAAATACTACATTTTCCGGGATAAAAGTATCCTTTGTCACTTCAGTGGGTCCTACCTATCTCCATACCAAAAATCATTCAAATCGGTTCAGTAGATCCAGAAATACCCATTCCCACGGGAATACTACATTTTCCGGGATAAAATGTATCCTATGTTACTTCGGTGGGTCATACCTATCTCCATACCAAAAATCATTCAAATCGGTTCAGTACATCTTGATAATAATAATTCCCACGGGAATACTACATTTCCCGGGATAAAAGTATCCTTTGTCACTTCAGTGGGCTCTACCTATCTCCATACCAAAAATCATTTAAATCGGTTCAGTAGATCCAGAAATACCCGTTCCCACAGGAATACTACATTTTCCGGGATAAAATGCATCCTATGTAACTTCAGTGGGCCCTACCTATCTCCATACCAAATATCATTCAAATCGGTTCAGTAGATCCAGAAATACCCATTCCCACGGGAATACTACATTTTCCGGGATAAAATACATCCTATGTTACTTCGGTGGGCCCTACCTATCTCCATACCAAAAATCATTGAAATCGGTCAAATGATTTAGGCGTGAAAGCATTACACAGGTAGTGTTACTATCGAGTTACAATACATGCTCATCCCACAGGAACCCTACATATTCCCGGGATAAAATGTTGTTCATGTTACTTCATAGGATTTAATTTATGATCATACAAAAAATCATAAAAGTCGGTCGAATGGTTTGAGCGTGAAAGAGTAACTAAAATATAGGGTTTTATACCCAATCCCACGGGAATACTACATTTTCCGGGATAAAAAGTATCCTATGTTACTTCGGTGAGTCCCATCTATCTCCATACCAAAAATCATCCAAATCGGTTCAGTACTTTTTGAGTTTATTCGTAACAAACATCCAAAAATCCAAAAATCCAAAAATACAAATCTTTCCTCTTTATATAATAGTATAGATTTAAATTATTAAGTCTATAAATTATAATAAAGAATGATTGACATCATAGAGAGATAGCTTAAGGCAACACGATGGATAATGTTCCAATTAGTTTGTACATAATTTGCCTTTCTAAACTAGGGATATTGGTATTTTGTTCAAATTTAATGAGGTCTCGTTTTAGACGACAATAAAAAATATAGGGTAAAAAGGATATCTTGAGATTAAAATCATGTTTCAAAAGATTTATTTGTAGATATACGATTATGGGCCATTTTTTCTGCATTGTAAATAATAAACTATGTAGTTTTATAGTAAATGCATGGTTGCCACTCCCATGTATTGTATTGAATGATGAAAACAATTAACGCGTTATCGAAAAATATTTTTAACAAAAAGGTAGTGCATAATTTATTTTTACCTTATTTATTCTTGTGGTATGATGTCATAATCAATGGATGTTCTGATAGGAAATACTTATATTTTAAGGTAATCTATTTTACTACTTGTTTATTGTCTTTCTTTATTTTAGTCTTCATTCATACTAAAATCAGTTTGATCTATCTTAAACCTTGCTTCAAGTCTTTTAATTCCCTCTAATTTCATAAATTAATTGATTTAACCCCAAAAGAGCAACAAAACACACGAGATTTTGTAAAGAAAGTAGCAACAACAAAAATCGTGTACAACCGGGCTTCGTAGTTCGTCGGATGAGTTTCCGTTCTCATTGAACAATGCAAGCGGGCAAATTAAGAAGACTAGTTCCGCAACCAAGCTTTTTAAATGAAACAACGAACAATATGTTGCACGTGCTCACGCCTTTATCCGCGAAGAAGTAGGCAGAGATAAAGATGATAGATAACGAAGTTGATTTTGGCCTAAATGACAATATTCTCCCCCTTTTAAATGATAGCTCGTAAAAGATGGATTTCAAACTTATAAAAAACTAATGTGTACGTGGATTTTTGCAAGTGATTATTTTTGCGAGAGTTCTCCCTCTCTTAAAAGCCACTAAATGGATTTTATTGAAATTTTAAATTCATGTAGCTGACATTTTGGATTGAAAATTATCATAATTTCCGTAGAATGAGCACGGAATTCACGATTACGCCTCATCAGTAATAGAGCGTTCCATTAGTAATAAAATGTATGTATACAGATGTACATAAGTGAAACAAAACGCATTTAAACACAGTATTCTACCGCCGTCTAAATTTCCATTCACAGTAGATGGAGTGGAATATAATAAATTTCTCATGATGTGAAACTGACGGGCGCGCCGGCTCCCGCAGTCGGACACCAAAGTTGATATAAATGCTAATTTCAGCATTGCAGTACTGAGTGTTAAAGGTTGTCAGTACATAATACATAATAACATATATGTCTGTATTTGCTTTAGGGTATTTTATTCTATGTAAAATACATTATTATCATCATTAGCGGGACTCTACTAGTAAAGGGAATTAGGTCCTAATCCACCACGCTGGCTTAGTGTAGGTTGGCGGATTACGCACCTAAGATATTTCTAAGAACTTTTTGGTGTACGGGTTTCCTTAATTTTCCTTCACAGTTAAAGCAGTGATAATACAATATGAATACATACATATATAATTTCGAGAGCCAGATGTGTGTCTGGGGTTTGAACCAGCGATCGTCGACATTTACGATCAAGTGACTAAATCTCGATGCCATCACACTACATATACTAAATGTAAAGCATATACTTTGCTAATATAGGACCTCTGTTGAAATAGACTAGATGTGTTATTAACAGAAATAACACAATATTTTACTTCTATGGTTAGTGAGATTTACAGACCTAAGAGATTTTTCCTTATTCACTTCAAACGTAGAGATGGTACTCAAGAAAAGATCCTGATTTTATTTTAGCCCTTTATTGTAAATACACATATCTATACAAAAGTTTCATTACCACTAACCGTTTGGAACATAAATCGAGAATAGTCAGTCAACAGACGTGACGTAACTATAAGGGTTCCTAGAAGTGAAATACTGAATTCTACAAACGGTAGCACAGTTACAGAATGATATTAAACTACATTTCGGTGAACTACGGGACATTTTGAAGGAGAAATTGAAATTTCTTCATTTATTCTGTGAAACCTGTCTTCTAGTATACAAGTTTCAGTAGACTTTTACATTTTTAAATCTGCGCGTAAACTTAACTGAAAATAGTGAGGGCTTACAAAGTTCCGTGGCGCAATTGGATAGATATCGGCTTTTAAAATGGGAGGCTGCCGATGGGATCCTCGCAACGAGACAAATTTTTGGACGATCCACAATGTAATGTGGCTACTATTTGAATGCTTAAAAAAAATTAACCTCCAGAAAATTAAACTTCCGGTCATATCATTCCCAAAAGGAATAAACGTTACAAATATATATAAAAGCTAGGGACAGGGCCGTAGCTAGAATGCATTTAAGGTGGAATATATAGACATGGTTACATGTAGGGCGGAGCTAGAAAAGGCAATCGATTTTTGTTATATTTTCTGAAGAGATGGGCAGAGTTCCATTTCTGTATCATAATTTCACCAATAAAAAAAAATAAAAAATGAGATATTACCGAGAAGACATTTATGTAATAATCCAATAAGACTATGCCCGACCTGGGAATCGAATTTGGACGCTTTATGTCGCATGGAGGAAAGCTAATAAATCTTGAAAAGATATGCGTCAATACCTACTCGTATAATTTTAGTGAATATTGGTTTTTCTGCTGAACTCACTTATTATAACTGAGTTCTTAAGATAGGTATTGTTATTTCAAGGTTGGGTCCTGCCCCCCGTTGCCTTCTTCTAGCTCCGGCCCTGATGGATGAGTATGTAAAATTCAATTGAGCGAGACACGTTGAAGCAAAAATGTCTTTAAATGGAAACGGACTATTTATCAAGCTCTCCTCTCAACGCATTTATCATCTAGATCTAAGGTTATTTAAATTGCTCAAAATGTCTGCCCGAGATGAAAATATGTGCATTCATTTCTGCATATTCACTCACTTGTAATAAATGCATTTTCAGAATAATGAAGTGTTATTTTCTTATGTTTAAAAAGCACGTCGTTAGTCATGTTTAAATTATTGTTAGATTAGATTGAATCTGTTTATCGTTATCACTTATACGTCGCAATGTTGGGCACTGGTTACAAGTGAGAGGGTTGAGGTCTTAGTCCACCAAGCTGGTGGACTATAAACCTAAGAAATGTATGGATAGCCCTCATCCATCCGTTATCCGGTATCTTTCTCAAGTCATCGTACCATCGTGCTACAGATCGTCCAGCACTACCTTTAAAGTTATTCATAGATATTTAATATCAGGATGTCACTTTAGAATTAATAATATTGATCTTAGTTATTTGTTCATGTATTTCTACTGATACCCGGCAAAGTTAACAATGCGACCTTTGCTGGAAACCTTACCTAGAAACACCTATTGAAAATTCTGTTTCAGTTACTAAGTACCGATCTTTGTTGTGAAATACTTGGAAACTTTTAATTCTTTTACACGTGTTTTTTGGGTCGATATCGTCTTTATATCATCTACTAATAAATAATATCTGCAACTAAGTGGGTTTATCCCTTACACCACTGCTAACTGAAGTCATATGGGCTTATTTTTGTATTATCAATGTTCAGAAGAAATGAGACCCCAGTACAAATAATTTATTTACTTAGATTTTTGTGGACTGTGAAAATTTTGACACTTAAAAAAATACTTCTCGGAGTTCTACTAGCAATCTCTAGCAACCTAAACTAAGCCCGTAAGGTGGACTTCGGCCTAACTTCTCACCTATTGAATGGGCCAGTATGAGCTGAATTTCATAGAAACTATATCCACAAATTCTTTGTAACTCAGTAATAAAGTATCAGTCCTTTCGATTTATTAGAGGTCAAGGCTTAGCTAACTAGTGTCAGGTGTTATTCAGCTGCAATTCCCATCGCTGGAAGGAATGCTTTGTGGAGCAAATTACAAGGGAATTTCCTGACCGTTCCGTACAGCGTAACGAGTCAATGCTTAAACTAATTTGTGTCATTACGCTATTGTTCTGCGAATAATCGACTATTGATTATGCAGTCGGACACAGAGACAGTTTGTGGGCAGATAACGCGCTGTCCATTATGGGTAGGAAGTAACAATGAGTGATAGGTGTAGGGGAACGTAATGGCCGAATTAAGGTTATGTTTTGGTATTAAATTAAGGTAAAATTATCGAAAGATGGATGGCAAGCTTTATAAGTATTAGAAAACTGAAAACTGAAAAATGTTGATTAATTAATGGATTATTTGTTTCATAATTTACTCGTTTCATCAACTCATCATACTCATGTTGTGCTCTAGGTGTCTCAGATTCGATTCCCGGGTTGAGAATCGATCCATAAAGAATTCTTAGTAGCACTACATTTCTGAAAATTAGCGAAAAACGGCTCCACGCGAGTCTATTATGTGACTTTAATACATTCTTGGTGTATAAGTATGTATTAAAAAAGTAGAAAAAGTCAAGGCTATAAAATTAAAGGAGCGTTTTTGTAATTATAACAATCTTAATAACTTACATACATATGTAGCTGAATAGCCCGAAGATAAGATGACTGTTACGGCGAAATTGCCTTCTACCTATAAGAACTTTCTATAATATTGTGTGGATTAATTAATTAATATAGTGCTGTTATCTCCGTATCATAGCTAATCCGCGAATATTAATTAATTGAAAGGAGATACGAATCAATCTTCATCTACAAACTAAATTATTATTGATTGGATATACGCCGAGTAAGGTATGAAGAAAATTAGACGTTATCCAAGCGGATAATATATTTAAGTATGTTTATTTTTATGAGGAAGCCTCTTGGCGTAGTTGGAAAAGACACCACCTTGCGAAAAGCGGGCTGCGGGTGCGGGTTCGATGTCTGCACAAAGAAAATGTTAGTGAGGTATGAAATACGTTTATAAAACGGGTATACGCATATGGCATATGTCTCTGACTATCTTTGAGGACATAATTGATTTACTATACATAACAGAGGATGGACAGGAACATGCAGAGATGCATTACTGTACCCATATTTCGCCAGGTAGGTTTCCAAACTCCTTGCTGCTACCGAGAATTCCCTAATGAAAATACCCAATAACACTTTTCCCGACCCGGGAATGGAACCCAGGATCTTGTACCCGGATACTTGTACCGCGAGACCATGAGACAGTCGATAGAGGAAATAATTTTTATGTTAATATACCCTAATCTCCACTTCCTTAATCTCAGAGAAGCTAATTAACGATGCGCCGCCGCCCCGTGCCCGAATCCCCATAATCTATCGAATTAGGGGGGCTACACAGGGGAGTAATGCGAAACTTATTCCTAGTTGCCAGCTTCGGTGGAAATGTTATGCTGAAATAACACGGGCTTACTTTCACGTTGTTTCCTCAAGGTGTGGTTGTTGTGACAGCGGATTTGGAGATTGATAATGTTTAATATTGCAAGTCTGGACAGATTTAGGATAGGTTTTATAATGTTCTCTATATTTTTGACGAGATTAGTTATTTAAACTCTACTAGAAAAGATCTTAATAAAATTTTAAAGTATTGATGGTCCTGAGGTTGAGAATTTAGTTATAGACAAAGCCCTTGCCTATCTAGGTTAATAGAGATTTATTTAGTAATTGTGAATTCATAGCAAACATGTTACTACCCACCAAACAAAGCAAAAACATATCCAAAACCCTCACAGTAATTAGAGCTCAGATCTAACGTTAAGCCTTAAAGGTTAATTGTAACCGTGAGATCAAACGAACATAAAGGGCGAGTACAAGGCATTATCTTAATAATTTGAATAATATAACCATTACATTAATTGCTATGGGAGTTTGAAAGTTACTGAGCATGCCAGACAGATTTCCCTTATGTAAGATTAAAATTCAGTTCATCCTACACCGATGAATTATTAAACAGTTAGTTCCTTCTACTGGCTTGTCCTTCGGGCTTGAGATTGGTTGCAGATCTCGAGCATGTTGTCTAACATGTTGGGCTCTGACTTGTGGTTATCGGAAAATGTTAGAAATTGTTACGTGTATAGTTTAGAACCTTTCTTCGGGGAAGTGTGTGAAATGTAAAACCAAGATTCATGAAGGTCTAAAAATATAGGTGAATTTTTAAAATAAGTAAAATTTTGAGTCAAAATTAAAGGCAAGCCTTTACGTAATAACGTGGGCCTGATGCATACTTGGCAAAATGTAGGTTGCCGAAATGCCTACCTACTTGCATACCCGTTCGAGGAATACAAGCGAGACCAATTGTGTTATTATTTGATTACTGATAGTTCGTTACTGCCAGTGGATTGATACCAAAGACTTTAACAACATCTTCAGAGGCTCACAATCGGATATTGTGTCGAAATCCAGATACTCAGTTATTAGATACAGAACGGATCGTGACAGGATTCTAGCTCTTGGACCCTAACCCAGTGGCTTGTCTCCTAGACCCTTAAATGTCATGGTGAAACATTTTTTTATAATATTAACTTTTTGGCTTTATTAAAGTTTTATATTTTAAAATAAAAATCCTTATCGTAAAATAATAACTTAATTGTTACAATAACGAGGGAACGATAATAAGGTATGTTTTTATAATACCGTGTATTTGTAAAATCTGAACAATTATCCCGAAAAGCAATTAAAGTAATTTATTGTCATTTGTGGCTATCTCTGTGCAGTTATTTAAATTCAGCCCATTAAACGTGTATTCGAAAAGTTTTGCGGTCGTGTTATTTATCTTTTATTGGTTTTTAAGGTATTTGACAGCCCCGTGGTACAGTTGGCTAGACACCAGCTTGAGAAACAGCGGTCGCGGGTTCGATCCCCGCAATGAGACAAAAGTTTGTGTAAACTACAAATATTTGTTTCGGGTCTGGATGTTTGTGAGGCCGGAAAGTCTCTCGTAGTCTCTGATACCCACGACACAGGACTTGTAACCTAGTGTGTGGTCAGAACTATGTCTGCGACTGCTGGGTGTATTTATTTTATCGAAATTTGTTTACTTTTTGTATATTTTAATCATATTAGTTTCTTAGGTGTGTAGTCCGCCAACCCGCACTAGGCTAGCATGGTGGATTAAGGCCAAAACCCTCTCAGTTGTATAAGAGGCCTGTGCCCAGCAGTGGGACGTATATATGGGCTGATGATGAAAGTACTTATAATATCAAGTGAAAAAAAGAGTTGAAAAAATATGATATTCTAGTTTAGCGGTACTCAGTTTAAGTCTGTTTAAATCGTTTTATATTTTATTTGCATCCTCCTAAAATCTCAACCTTTCATTTTTCATTCTGTTATTTTTTTATACCGCAAAATACACATTTTCTTGCTAAATTCCATGAAATATTTCGCTACTTTTCATACATAAAACGAGGACTTATGGAAAGCCGACAAATTATGCTTGCGTCGTAAAATATGTGATAGACATCAGTTGTGAGAGTATAAAGTTGACGCCTCGGAAGCCGGAGTCAGCGTACTGGTAACACTGCCTGCAGATGCCATAAACTTTATCGTGAGCCAGGTATGGACCCTCTTGTAGCGAGTTGCATGACATTTTATATACTAACAACTCGACAATTCTCAGAACAACTCATTTTACATCAATAACTAGCGACCCGCCCCGGCTTGGCATGGGTGCAATGCTGATATTTAATGGATGTTATCATACATATGTACCTTCCTCTTCAATCACTCTATCTATTAAAAAAAACCGAATCAAAATTCGTTGCGTAGTTTCAAAGATTTAAGCATACAAAGGGACATAGGGACAGAGAAAGCGACTTTGTTTTATACTATGTAGTGATAAATAAATAAATACGCCCAACAATCGCACATATAGTCCTGACCCGATATTAAGATACAAATCCAGTATCGTGAGTATCAGAGAAAAGAGATTTTTTCGGTCTCACAAACACCCAGACCCAAAACAAATATTTTTGGATCGCGGTCCTTCATTTTTCAAGCTGGTAGCTTGCGCCACAGGGTTGTTATTGAAATGTAGAAGTATTTCCCTTTCTACACTTCCCGAAGATATCCAACAGAATTAGCTTTCATCATCATCATCACCATCACCACCAAGACCAACACCACCACTACTACCACCACCACCATTGTCATCATCAGCACAAAGACGTCCATTTCTGGACATGCCTTCTCCTTCCAAAAGTTAGCTTTGCCCTTCAATATTCTCAATATTTATACACGGATACATTAATATTCACACAACATGTCACTGGGTGTGAGTAGGGTCCAGTAATTCCAGAATTCATCATATTTATGTAAAATCATTATTATATTGTAGCCTCCGCCTCCGCCCACTTGAAAGGGTTTGTTAGTACAGGAGTTTCGTCAATATAACTAAAATGGTCATTCATAACTTCATATGAATTTGATGGGTGTTTCATAAAACTATTAGTATAATGAAATGCTGTAAAATTCGATTTCAAATAGAGTAAGATCCCAGTGCCGCCAGACCTACGTTATTTTAGCAAAGCTGAAATTTCGATGATTTATAGTCTAGTATGTACTGAGGAGGGTATGCGTACTTACTAGCTCGAAAGCGGGGCCCTTTCACAGGTAGCGCGAACTAAAGGTGTCTCAAAACTGTACTCACCTACGTTAAAGTAGAAAGGTTCATATTTAAATACATTTTTGACAATATTATTAAAAATAGATAATCGTTATTGCAGGACCGTTTCCGTGGGCCATTACTTCCGCCAGACGTTATAAAGATTGTTTAAAAATTAGGTAAACTACGTCATTTTAGCAAGCCTAAATTTGACATATATAACTACGTGGTACTATTTCCAGACTCTTTCTAAGCAGCCACACCAAGTAATAGAATTTAGAAAGGTAACGTTCAATAACAACTCATTTTGAGATAGAAATGAGGCCATAAAAGGAACGTATTGGTATCTTTCGTATACACTTTTTAATGTAGATGAAATCACGGTTTCATATGATGTTTTGATACTGTAGTTATTGACTACATAATATATTAAATCAATAGTTTTGTTACAAATAATAAATTTTATTTATCAATAAACATAATCAATTTCAAATTTTTCATTCCATATTTTGTCACCAAATTATATTTTAGCAACAACAATAAGTTATACTAGACCCTATATGCATATATTTGTATAAAAATTCCAAGCAATTGAGGCAGCTATTTGGAATTGAAAGAAAGCAAAGTGTATCAGACGCGTCCTTTTCTAGTAGGTAAATAAATTCTCAATTTAAAAACATTAGCTAGAGAAGGAATGAAATAAGTTAAATAAAGTTTCAGAACGTCCGCGCTCCGTAGTTCCGGCTGAGAAATAAACATTGTCGGACGGAAACCTTTTCAGATTAAATGTTACAATGCAGTTCTGTGGCGGTATCTTGACTTCCCACTTCGACGGGATTATATCCTTCTTTTGCAAATAAAAAATAGTAGCTGTTTACGAATGAATCAGCAAGATAATTATGTTGAGGTCCTTTTTATAAAACACTCTTATCAATACCCTGTAACATTTTTTTAATATTTGTAATTAAAAATACCATTATAAACATTCAAGGTATGTATCTGCTAAAAAATTGTATGTTTTAGTGCTACTTTAAATATAATACAAACACAAATAATTTGCACATACTCATTTAAATACTTTACTACTAAACAATAACTGCTACTAATTATTGATATATTGATAAGATTTAAATAATAAAAACAGTCATAAAATTCGTATTTTTTTTAAACTTTACAAGTAACAATTTACAAAAATGTTCGGTTTATCAGTAGAAGTATGATACATAAACATATATTATCTATAACTAGTATATTAATATTCTTAAGTGATCTAAAAGCTCGTCGCGGCCGAGGTCTTTGCATTAACGAAATTGCGCGACAAGCTTTTAGATCACTTAAGAATATTAATATACTAGTTATAGATAATATATGTTTATGTATCATACTTCTACTGATAAACCGAACACTTTTGTAAATTGTTACTTGTAAAGTTTAAAAAAAATACGAATTTTATGACTGTTTTCTTAGTTTATTTTTTTAATTTTTCGTGCATAATAAAAGCTTGATTTTAAAATGTGTTTTTCACCGTTAATTTATTTTTAACTTTTTAGTTGGAAATATTTCTAAGTCTATCCATTTCGTAGTCATACCGAAATTCAACTCAATCGGTCCATGAAAACTAGTGTTCCTATGGGCACCTTCCAACTTCACATGACACCAGATCAACGATACCTTGTTATTATGTTGTCACTAAAAATACAAAGGCATACCAAATTTTAGCTTACTTGGTCCACAGGAATCGGAGTTCCTATGGGCTTCTTCCAACTCCTCATCAGATCAGCTTCATGATACCATATTTTTGTATTGTTACCGAAGTTACGAAGACACACCAAATTCCAGTTCAATTGGACCACAAGAATCGGAGTTCCTATGGGCATCTTCCAACTCTTCGTCAGATCAGCTCTATGATATCTTGTTATTATATTGTCACCGAAATTACATATGTATACCAAATTTCAGCTCAATCGGTCCAAAGGAATCGGAGTTCCTGTGGGCTTCTTCCAACTCCTCAATAGATCAGCTCCATAATATCATATTTTTGTATTGTTACCGAAGCTACGAAGACATACCAAATTTCAGCTCAATTGGACCACAGAAATCGAAGTTCCTACGGGCATCTTCCAACTCTTCGTCAGATCAGCACCATGATACCATATTTGTGTATTGTTGTCGAAGTTACAAAGACATACCAAATTTCAGCTCAATCGGTCCACAAGAACCGATGTTTCTATGGTCATCTTCCAACCTCATCATCAGACCAGCTCCATGGTACCATATTATTGTATTGTCATCCAAGTTACGTAGGTATACCAAGTTTCAGTACAATCGGTCTATTGGAAGTGGTTCAAATCTTCATTGCAAGATTTGTAAACATACAAACATACATACATACATACATACATACATACATACATACATACATACAAAAGTGAAGTTAAATAAAAGCTTGTAAATATAGCCACATTCATACTTATATAGAACGCCATACATAGAAATATGTGACTAGATTTGTCTCATTTAACGTGTTACAAATAGTCATAGCTAAAGTAGCCTCAGTTTCTATTTTTACTAGTGCATATTAAGTTACGAAGAGACCAACATAATTTCGCCGACTAGCAATATAGTTCTAATGCGTTTATTCCTATCCCAAAGTCCAATAACATTATACTCAATTTAGCATCAGGTGCAAAAATCTTAAGATCCTCAATCCCAAAGAGAGAATATCTTAACAAAATAACCGTACCATCTGCGGTTTTTGTATTAACCACTTTCAATTAAGCGAAATAGGCAAGTAAAGATTAAGGGAACCTTTTTGAATAAATAAAGCTTAAATCTTTGCGTGGGTGTATTGGCGGCTGCGGTTAATAGATATTGAGACGGCTAACGTATGGCTCGCAAAATAATTCCTTTTAACACGCCAGGGGTAGGGAAAAAGTTTGGCGAGCTCCCAAAAGCAGCGGTCGTAACTACAGTTCGCGCGCAGCGTTTAAACGCTTTAGTGTGCTGGGTGTTAAAATACTGTGATCGAAAACTAAGACTTACAGACTAGTTACTAGACTAGTTACGGTGAATAAAACATATTTCAATTAAAAATATAACGACAAATATTATATTTGACTGTGTTTTTGTTACACTTACACATTTACTTACTCATTCGGCTATGTGCCGTGAGTAAATTAGTTAATAATATTATATGTAACAGATAGAAGAGATAAACATCTCAATCCATACCAACCGAAAGTTATCTCATTACTCTATACATATATATTCACAATTATGTACCATAGGGGTAGTTAAAATAATATTGCATATTGATGTGCCTCTGGAAAACATACAGCATTGCTTTGAAGAAGACGTGCATACTTACGCGTAAACTGCGGACTTCCGGTACACCAAGTCATCCGGTTGTTACAATTTTATGTGGCGGTAGTTTTTTCCCACCAGCTAGAACCTACCTTTGGAGGTGCTGTCATTTTTCAATTCATAGCGTTGTGTACTTTCGCCGAGTGCGGACGAAATTACTTAGTTCATTTTCATGATACCACATATATAGTAAAATACATTGTTTTGATTTCTTATAAGAAGCAATTTCAAAAAGTTTAGTTTGAAATTTAAAAAATATACGGTGAATCGCAAATGGATAGTTAGTCGGAAGGCAAGATCGATATTATCGACAAGGCCAATCGACCAATGCTTGTAAATTCGCCGGCATCCGAGAAGGAAACAGAACAAGATAAACGGGGACTCCACTGGCTCTGGCAGTTCCTCGTGCAGCGAGTGGGATGAATCACCACGTAGAAAACGAAGTCGTGTCGCACAGGTAACCGTCGATCCTAGTATCGATGAGTTATATGCCCGGGTGAGTCTCCTTATTTTATTATTATACAACAAAGTTCCGTCCACAATCTATACAAGGACAATTATATCATGGAAGAGCATGACTAAAATAACAATGACTACGCAACGAATTTACTTAAATCATTAAAATTGCAAAATTGTTTTTGACGAAAAGAGGGTATTATATGCCGCAAACAAAACACGTGCGCAACAATTACGTAATCTTTAGCATTTTAATTTGCTCCTGTGGTAGCACATTCTATACAAGAATTTCTCTATATACAAGAATATTAGTAGTTACGTAACTTACTTTCCCAGGTTTCTTGTAACCAAAACATTTACGATGAAATGTGTTGTTTTTATGAGGGAAATGATCTTTTGGCTACCATCGAGGAAGCAATTGCGGGTATTACCTATGCATTGTTTAAATCAAAGAGAATTATTAGTCTGGTTTAAAAGGTATCTTTGATTTGGACCCACATATGTCCATATGATTTTATTTCGGATAATAATATTATCGTTATGTAAATAATTAAAAATTAATAATAATGCAAAATTGTATAAATAGTGACACCCGCTTTATGCCTCCGATCTCTCCAGTCCATCTAACATTTGCCTGAGAGAAATCGCTGGCAGCGGTAAAGCCCCCATTTGTGACACTACGTTATTTCGAGTTGCTTAAAACAATGCAGTTTTATTATGGTGTACAATAAAGAATAAAAATAAGTAAATAAATATTACCGAAGCTTCCATAAAATATTTTTCAACAGACGGACTGTTGATTCAGTAAATTGTTTGCGATAAACGAACCCGATAAAGGTATTCAAAGGTCTATATAGCTAGTTTACCTCCTAGCGATTAATTCTTGTTCAATAAAACAAGATTAAATGTTCAGATTGCTGTTGCGAAGATTAAATGCCTTGGACGTCTCAAGTTTATGGTTGTCATCGCAAAGCCAAATTATAATAATAATATCAGAACAATTGTTGACGAAAACAACATTGGAAATAAAGCCGTTTGGACCGAAATCGACATCGGATAAATTATTCAAAGTCTCTTGAATCAAATCTTTCTCGAAAGAGTACTCAGAAAAATTCTCGAGTTTTATCTCGCAACATTTTCGTAAAAAAAAAAAAAAAAAAAATCGCGATGCTTTTGTCTGACAAAAGGCGATGCCTGATTTTCCAGTTATGACATGAATTTGACTTCAGACGATTCTGTACAAGATTTTCGGCTACCGAGGCATTGGGCCGTAAAACTATATGCCACGTGACAATAACAACTTTATTGGAATGATATGCCAGCCTTTTAGGTCCAGCCTAAACGCCACATCTGTTTTTGACGTGTAGGGTCTCGGCGACTCTGTGCACGAAGGAATGTCGAGTGCTAGATGTTTCTAGACGACTTACTTATGGTCAATCAGGACCATTTCCAAGTTATGTACTCAGGCTGCGGAAGCCGTGAGGCACTTGGAACTTCTGGGTTATATTATAATTACCAGAAACTTTATTTTTTGGACCAACCCAGGATTGGAATATCTGAATATTCGATGACAAATGGCAAAGAACATCATATTCCTTTGAAAAACGAGAAAATTCTCAACGATGTCTTAGATTGATGCTCTGAAACATAAAGCCGAATGAATCTTCGTAAATAACAAAGCATGCTGGGTTATTTAAATTTTGCCATTTTTGCCGTGCCTCAGGGCAGATTACAAAGGCGCAACGACCAAGATTTTATAGCTTTTCAACAAAAGCCAAACGAACCAAACACAAGATATTCCAAGAAATTTGCGTTACAAGAAATGGTAGCGCGGAGCTACCATCCACTCTTGATCAATACTCAAATTACTCATTTCTGAGCGGCGGACGCTACGGATCTGAGTTAGGGTGCGGAACCCTATTGTCCGGCACATGGACACTTCGCCAGAAAACGGTGGTATTGCTACAAGAAGGCATTTGTACACAGTCACAGCAGTAACCAGGCCAAAGCGACTGGTTTAGAGAACTCTCAATTATGCTCGTACAATCAAACGATCAAACCTTGATAGCATATATACGAAAGGAGGGAGAAACAAGGTTACTAGCCTTACTGGCTCCAATTTGCAACCAGTTACGGTTCATAGTTAATAAAAATAACCATTTGACAGCCCTTGCCGCTATTGGTTGAACACCGCCTTGCGAAAAGCCGCGGGGTTCGTTCCCTGCACCGACCACTATTTATGTGATGAGCAAATATTTGTTTCGGGTCTGTGTGTTTGTGAGACCAAGATGAGTCTCTTATGGTCTGATACTCTTGACGACTTTTTTCCTGCTGTGGGGTCGGAGCTGTGCTTGTGACTGTTGAGTATATTTATTTATACACTTATTATCTCACAAAGAAGTATAATACATATAATAGCAGACAGGTTTATGCGAGAAAAATAGCCTGCAGAATAGCATCGTTAGTCTCAAGCGACTTTAAAAGTCTTTCAATAGTGAGACCAACCCTGAATAGAGCTATTTGCAAGTTGGAAAGGTGCTATAGTGAGAAAATACGACTCCATAGAGTCCAATCACTAGATAACATAGATGCCTACAGCAAAACATTGAAATTAACAAAAGTATTCACACTTCCTAACCTCCTACCAAGGGTGCTCCTGCGCTCGTACAGTGTGAGGAGAAAATACTCATTTCATTATTAATAGCACTCTACCACATACTATTGGGCCAATCTGCCTCATGCTTTTTGTTTTGAGGACCTGACCAGCAAAGTCCAGGACCAACCACAGTTACCCTGGAAGATGCAAAAATGTCATTACCCCCTCTACAAGGAGATAATTCAATCTTGATAGGTTGGAAAATGGGGGGGGGGGCAAAATAATACTGGTAAAGAGAAGAGAATACAAGGAACATCTCATAAGTAGCCGGGAGAGAATTCCACTTTGTCATCATACCTACCAGTCGAAGGAAATAGACAACATGGTGTTTCAAGTTCCTCAACCATCTGAAATTGATAATTTTTTAATGGTGGTTTTGTTTTTGTTTTCTTTTTCAGGAAAAATTATATAATGCAATACTTGTTTATAAATTATCAATTTTGGCTTTTTGTGGTCCATATATAGAACAAGAAAAAATTACAAATTTAATTATAAAGCAAACAGTTAAGTAATTAGGTTGGCCAGATCAAAAAGTTGTACTTTCACTTGTGGCTCAAGAGTGGTTTTAGAATAGCGTTTTATCTATCTCCATAATATACTCGTTTTGAAATAGCTCCTAAAAACCTCAACGGTTCTCAGGGAGTTTTAATAGTCCATGATCTTACTGTACTTAGATTTTAAATCATAAATTTTTTGATAATGGATCAGAATTTTTATTGAACATAGATACTCTGTCAGATATATATATTAATCTTCATGGAGGCTTTCTTAACACTGTGTTGTTAACAGCTGCCTAGTATTTTTGATTACATCACTAATGAAATAAATAAAAAATTACAGAATAGAGCACAAATACCACCAATTAACACAAACAACCTTTTAATTTCACTATCAAATAAAGTAAAGGCAGTCTTTACAGCCATGCTCCAAATTGAAATGGAAAGCATGTTTTACATAGATATTTGAGTTCATCCACCTCCTGCAAGTTGTAGGTCGGTTGTAGTGTCTTCAGTGGGTTAGAGATTGAGCCAATTACTAGTGGATGGATTTTATCTTGTGGTCACCAGAAATCGTCTACCACAAGCCTTATTGAACATTGTCGTGAAGTTAATCTTACTAACAACGTAGTAACGTATTTTTATTTTTTATTTTTTCCATCCTAATTAGTTAAGAGTTAAATATTGACATTTTATTTAACTAATCATGGAGTTTAGTAATTATGTATACAGTACATTCTTGATAGCCTTTTTGTCTGTCTACAATCAGTTTAGTAGGTATCACTTTTTATACTAATAATAACATTAAATTCAATCTTATTTCCGATTATTCATTATTTATTATTATCATCATAGCGTTGTGCTTTTACTAATCACCAGCAGATAACAAACACGTCTTCAAAGCAATGCTGTATGTTTTCCAGAGGCACATCAATATAACGGTTTTACATAACAATAAAACCGATATTATGTGCCGAGAAGGAAAACATACAGCATTGCAGGAAGTTCTTCCTGGTGAAGACTATGAATTGAAAAATGACAGCACCTCCAAAGGTAGGTTCTAGCTGGTGGGAAAAAACTACCGCCACATAAAATTGTAACAACCGGATGACTTGGTGTACCGGAAGTCCGCAGTTTACGCGTAAGTATGCACGTCTTCTTCAAAGCAATGCTGTATGTTTTCCTTCTCGGCACATAATATCGGTTTTATTGTTATGTAAAACCGTTATATTATGCATTATTTTAAAGATAGGTACATAGGTCTAGACAAGGACCTCCATTACGTAAGTATCGATCCCAAGGTAACTGGAGGTAAGGTAGGATCTGTAACCAATTGCTTAGACCGATAAAGCCGCCACTTGTACTCTTAATTGATTTTTAGTCTCCTTTTCTTTATTTGTGATGAAGATATAATAAACGAATAATCATAAACGAAAACTTCTGACCGATAAAAAAACTTTGACGTTTCACAAACCATACAACCGACGCCTTACGAAATAAACGGCTGAACCCTTTTTACATTAAAAGACGAAATTAAAGCATATGGCTCAGAGAAAATCATTTCAACGCCGCCCGACCTCATAACTTTGCTCTACCACCAGTTTAGTTACGAATATTTCAGACGTTTTTTGAGGGTAGCCGTATTTAGAATTGAATATATTAAAGGTCTTTTAATATATGCGTTCTTGGGTAGACTGTCTCGTGGTTTCATGGCACTAGCGACTTTGGGGATTATTTTTTGTGGTTTCGGGTTCGATTCTCGGATCGGGAAAAGTGTATATTTTTACTGGGAAATTCTCAGTGAATTCTTAGACGGCGAAATATGAGTGTTTATTTACTGCTTTAAAAAATACTTTTTTTACGATTGCGTTTATTTCTCATAGAGTTTATCTAGCTCTCATACTTTCTTTCTGATCAGCAGAAAGCGACGCGTATCATTTTCGTTTTCTTTTATGAGATAAAGTTGAGAATTGTTTTAGGCCTTGTTAAAGCCGGATCCTTCGGTGAAGATTTCTCAGGCAATTTCCTTAAATGAATTGGGCAAAAGAATGGGGTTCAATCCAAGTGCAATCACTGGGGGACTCAAAGTATACGCTATTACTTTGCAGGCCTTCCGAATTTTGCTGACAACAAGAAAACGTTACCTTTCGTTTACCTTATATATTTATAGACTGGCTTTTAGTACTGTGGCGCAAGTATTGTGATCTACAATTTGAGTACGATTACTAATTAAGGGCTATTATATTATATAAAATTATTTTATTGCGTCTGACCTTTCTGAAAGGTAGTCGAATATGTTTTTCTAAACTTACGTTCCGCCACTCGCTTTGTAACTCCAATTTAGTGGCGAGATTATTGCTGATTACGGTGCCCCATATTTTCATACTATGTTACTGAAAAAAATATAATGGGTTAAAAGAGTTTTTTTGAGAATGAAAATCCATCTTCTTCTTCATCAACCCATATACGCCCACTGCTGAGCACGGGTCTCCTCTACCATTGACGGGGTTTAGGCCATAGTCCATCACGCTGGCCTAGTGCGGGTTGGCGGACTACACACCTAAGAAATTCCTAAGAACTCTTACGTGTGCAGGTTTCATCAATCAAAATGAAAATCCATCGTACGGCCCAAAAACTAAGGCAGCCTCATAACGAATCATATAATCATGCACAAAAAAAAGGAAATGGAAAACGTATAAAATATTATTATGTTAAATATTTACGGTCATTAAAATGCTAATATGCATTTTTATTAGTAAACTTTGGGCAGTATATTTCGCTCCAGTTCATGTTCGCACGAGTTTCAGTACGAGTTCGTAAATCGCAATTATTTTGTTTGCATCTAAAACTTTTATGAATACGACTCGATATTATACTTTTTATGTTCAAAACACGTTTATAACAATTATTATATTTTTATTAAAGCCAAATGCAGATATAAAAATTGGGTTTATTAGGTTCAATATATATACAGAGTGTTTAAGGACCGTGATAAAAAATAAGGCAAGTAATAACTACGGTGATTACGAATAACGTGACATTTAAATCATCCCCAGGAATAATAAAAAAATACGTTGTCCTAACATCCTCATCGTCGGCGGTCGCAGGTTCGAACCCCAGGCACACACCTCTGACTTTTCGAAGTTATGTGTGTATTCTGATTGAATTATCACTTGCTTTAACGGTGAAGGAAAACATCGTGATAAAACCTGCACACCTAAAAGTTCTTAGGAATTTCTTAGGTGTGTGTCCGCCAACCCGCACTAGGCCAGCGTGGCGGACTATGGCCTTAACCCTCTCAATGGTAGAGGAGACCCGTGCCCAGCAGTGGGACGTATATGGGTTGATGAAGAAGAAGAAGAAGAACATACATTTAATACCCATGGTTGTTATAACGTCAACATTGTTTATTTTTTGCCGGTGTTTTTTTAACCATAGCTTTTGCTTGCTTTAATTTTCGATCACGGTCTGTATACATCCTGTATTCATACATACACACACAGCCACGCCTGTATTCCACATGTATCATCATCATCAGCCAAAGGACGTCCGCTACTGGGCATAGGCCTCCCCCAGAGACTTCCAAAGCGCTCTATTGGAAGCGGCCTACATCCAAATCGTCGGTCCACCTTGTGGGTGGACGTCCAATACTGCGCTTACCTGAACGTGGCCTCCACTCCAGAACCTTCCTGCCCCAGCGGCCGTCAGTTCTGCGAGCTATGTGCCCTGCCCATTGCCACTTCAGCTTGCTAATCCTTTGGGCTATGTCGGCAACCTTCGTTCTCCTGCGGATCTCCTCATTCCTGATTCCACCTGTATGATTGTTGTTAATACATTTTGTGAAGATGTGTGGACACGTCCTCATTAATATCAACACCACAGTATATTGGTATGTAATATGTGTAAATCCGTGTATGTTTATAAATTATTTATATGCGCATCTACACCTATCATCTCTGCATCACCCAAGGTTTGACTGGCAGAGAATGCCTCAGACATTAAGTCAACCTTTACAATATGAATTGTAAAAAGTGTAAATAAATGAATATCATACATTAGATCTTTATAATATGTTTTCCACCCTTCCATTCATATTCCTTCGATATATATTTTCTTACAAAGCTATATGTTTTAAAACCACAAAAGCCCTACTGTGTTAGACTTACATATAAAATACAGTTGGAAATAAGTGGGATTTGAAAAACATTTCTAGCGGTAATAGATTCGTCCCCTATTACGTAAAGTTATAAAATACACCTGTCGAAACAACTAGAAATACATCTATATTGGGCCCGTAAGTGTACTAACACTTGATGTAAAACTAAGAGAATTTGATCCCGGGATAGGCAGTGGTAATTGGGTATTAGTTTTAGCACGGTGACAGAAAACATCTATTTCCGAAAAAGATATACAAAAGTGCATTTTTATACCCAAATTTGATCTATGCATAGAATAGGGTTACTTATGACTATAACACTGAAGTACTTTTTATGTCTTCATAGAGTTAAACTTGTTTATATTGCACTAGTGAAGTAAAATAATCATAACTTTTGTTGTTGTTTGAAGAACAAAAAAGTTACAGATAATTTAGTGCCCAATTAAGTTTAAATCGCTGAAAAAGGGATGTTGAGATTTTGCACATGGATCTTTATTCTGCGCATAGGTCAAAATGCCCACATGCAGTGTTGGGCATTAATCAATTAACATTTAATTGAACTAATCAATTGACTAAAAAATTAATTGCAATTAAGTTAATTGCAATTGAATCAATTGCAATTAAACATTTAATGGCGTGTTACAATTTTTTTTTTATTAATTGATGAAATAATTAAAACTAACAATTAATTTTTTTGCAAATTTTGTTCAGACGGGTGGAAAAACATTATAAAACTTCTTCTGGCTCAAGAACTCAAGTATGTACGGTATACTTATGCCGCAAAATTAAAAGTTTGAAATGTTGCCTGATAAATGTCAGTAGACTCTTACTTGGTAATTGCTGATTTGTCGGTATAGAAAAGTCTAGGAATACATTTCTAGCTAGCCCTTAGAGGGCTAAGGTGTAGCAGAGTGGCAGTACTTCAACAAAAGCCCAAAAGCCTAATAATCTTTAAGCTTTAAATCTCTTTAAACAAAACCAATTTGACACATAAATAAAAATATTCTGACACCACAATAAACAATTATAAACAAGACAGTGATGGCCTCGAGGTTTAGGCGCGCGGTCGAGAATCTCGGCGGTCGCGGGTTCGAACCCCAGGCACACACCTCTGACTTTTCGAAGTTATGTGTGTATTCACATTGAATTATCACTTGCTTTAACGGTGAAGGAAAACATTGTGATAAAACCTGCACACCTAAGAGTTCTTAGGAATTTCTTAGGTGTATAGTCCGCCAACCCGCACTAGGCCAGCGTGGTGGACTATGGCCTAAACCCTCTCAATGGTAGAGGAGAGCCGTGCTCAGCAGTGGGCGTATATGGGTTGATGAAGAAGAAGAAGAAGAAGAAACAAGACATTACTGGCACACAATTAACGTGTAGCGTTTTAAGCCTTTTTTAGGAGTATTGATACTGGTAGCAGTATGTACACTATTTAGAATGATTACATACCAAAGCAACCACCTATCTTCTTTGGCAAAAGCGATCTCGTAAACAGTTTACCTGTATAGTAATATTTTTCCTTTTAAGGATCCCTAAACGGAGGCTTGTGACAAACATGTAAGTCATGAGATGATAGCACGGTTTTCATATCGCTTTTATGATCCTGAATGTGAGACTGTGTGGTGAAATGTTATGCAGATTGGTGGACTAAGGACCCTAAGATGTAGAAGAGACGCGAAGCCAGCTGTGGGATGGATTTTAGGTGAAATAGAATGTAATTTAGAGCAGATAGTTTCTCGTGAGGGTTATGTATCAAAGGTGGTAGTCTCTTCCGTTATTTTACTTCTTTTAGTGGACGTCTCGTAGAGGCTCATGATGGTTATTAAAAAGGCTATAAAAATTTGTGTATTGTACCCTTCATTAAAAATTAAAATGATGTGTCATGATAATGAAAATAGTTCGATAATTTAGCCGCTAAAAACTAATACGCAGACCTTAGTAAAACGGAGTTAATATTATTTGGTATATGTTTATTTCATATCGGTTTTTTATAATGAAATTGCATTTTTTCAATTCACATGGATCTATTTTTATTGCATCAACAATTATTTTTAAGCCTTATAAATGTCTACAAAATATTAGCTCATAACTTGAACCACGCGCGGAGCCCTATAAAATATGAAGATAAGTGAAAAACACTAGATGGAGGCACCAAACAATTTCAATCTATAACGCGCCCAAAATAAAACACACTTTCGAGTGTACTTTCCCGAAATTCAATTTGTATTTAAAAACTGCGGCCACAAATCCGTTACTGACAAAACGAGTTATTTCTGACTTTTCGGCATTAACTCTTTATATGTTTGAGTATATATTTTATTTCATGTCATTGTTTTTTTAATATTCACAGACGCGTTTGCTTTTATGAATGTTGTTAAATTTTCATTGCTTTATAAAGTAAGTTAAATGAGTATGTTTGCGAATGACAATTTTTGAGTTTGCAAAAGAGATAAAGTCTGCTTCTTACTCGGCAGTCCTATATTTAGTAGGGATGGATCTGAAGGCTGCGACTCCCGGGTCGGGCAAAGGGTAATTGAGAATTTCGATTTCGAATATTCCAGTAGCAGCACGGAGTCTTGTATACGGTATTGGGTAAGCGGGTTTTTCCGTTCGGAAATTCTCGGTAGCTACACGGAATCGGATATAGTGTCCAAAAAACGGCAATAGGCTCGTCCCCCATTACGACTGATAAATACCTGGCAAAATTTTTAAGAATTTAAGGTGCGACGTTATGAAGATATGTTTTCTGGAGACATTTTACCGCATTCGAACTATATCTTTACGGTCCTAGTGCTTTTATCTTCAACTTTTCTTGTTCAGCCAGATAAAGATATCGTATTATCGAAAGAATGTCTACAAAATGTGTTTCATGACACATGGTGTTACACAAAGCGCAGCGTTCGTCGCTTGTTAAAATAAACTATATAGTTGCGTTCCTTTGACCGGTTCCTTTAGCATTATTTTCTCTATCCCCGCAAAGTGAGCCATTTTGGTATTCCATGAGGCAGCTTTGAAATATAAATTGGTGTCTGTTAGGGCAAGTAATAAACGCATGAGCATTATAAGCTTCGTGCAAATTGTTCGTTTATAGAAATTGTTTGTTATAAATTTACATATTAAAAGAGAGCTTAATGGATATTATAAATTCGATGGAATGAAAATTTGGGTTTATTAGTTCACTCCGCTGGTCTACTGCAGGTTGACGAATAAAACACCTAAGGATTTGTCTAGAACTTGTTAAAGTCAAAGTTATTATAAAATAATCTATATGTACTTTTGAATCCTTAATTTTAAGCTTTCACTACTTCGGAACGTATTATCGGTGTGGAGAAGAAACGCCAAGAAACTCCTTCAAGAACAATAAAATTTGTTTTTATGTGCAAGTGACCTCACGGTGTTTTCTTTCAGTAATAATTAGTAATAATTCATTGCGTCTATAATACATATTATAATGCTTATGACATTGGCAGTATAAGAAGAACGCCACACAAAGACTATCATTTGCTGCGCTCGAAGTTATTTCGTCTGGACTTGTAGTATTTTGTACTTGGTATTTCTCATTATGTCAGAATTTCTTATCAACATTGTGGTTTATTTGTTTTACCACTTTGTTCAGTTTGAACGTACGGAGTATTACTCTCGCGTTGCCATAGTAAATTTTCATTTATGCTCTTACCCACACAGTTGCATCTTGCTTTTGTAAGGTTTATTACGTTTTCATGTGAAGAGGTTGTATTTTGTATTTTTCTTTTTCTTACAACTTAATTCATTAAATTTGAGGGTAACACAGAAAAGCGTTGCAGTGGAGACCGCGTTTAGGCAGATGTAGTGTCGGACGTCCGGCAAGGCGTTGTTGGTCCGACCACTTGAGAAAGGTGGCGGGATACGGATGGATGAGGGCTGCTCAGCACCGGGATGATTGGCGCTTTCTTGGGGAGCCCTACGTTCAGCAGTGAACTCCTGTTTTGAGCATTGAGCGTGTGGGCGAGATATAATGTGCTTACATTTAAAGCATAGTAACTTTCAAAATTATTTGCGAATTTGGAATGAAAGCACATTTTAACGGAAAATATCCTGTGTAATTAGGAATCCAACATCTTTGGAAAATAATAAATAAATACTCTCGACAATCACATTCACAGTTCAAGACAATGTCACTTCAGGAAGCGCAAGAATTGTGCTTTGAGCATGTCATTTGACGTTCTAGTATATAGTCTCTGCCTACCCCAATGGGAGGCACGCGTGAGTATATGTTTGTATATAATTATTGCAATAATTTGCTAGTTGAAAAAGCAGACTAAAGTAAATTATACTATAGAATAAGTCAACGACAGTCTAAAAAAGCTAGAAAGACTCAACATTGGGGTATAAGGGTTTACTAGCCGAGGCAGCAAGGGACTTGAATTTTTGCCGCCGAAGTTGGTAGCTCTCCATTTAAGATTAAAACTTATCTCATCCACTGTAAGATAACAAAAAGCACTAAGCAGAACTGCGTATTCGTTTAATTTAATTACCAAGGAGTTCTTACTCGGAGCTTTGATTTCGCGGATTTGATTTTTTCCGAGGCTACAAGCTATATCGGATTTTGTGTCTGGTGTTGCTTGAAACAACAAATGAATCATTTATTGCTTGGATTTAATATACATTTTTTTATATTGCTTAAAATTGCCTTGTGGTCTCGCGGCAAAAGTATTAATCATGCAATAAGAATATGCAATAGTTAAGATTTTTCTATAAGGAAATTTGCAGTAGTAGCATGGCGCCTGAAAGATGGCCATAGGCTCGTCTCTATTACGTGACACTGACATGCTTAGCGAAATGTGGATGCAGAGATGTCCTTCTGCTTACCCCTTCGGAGAATAAAAGCGTATGGTTATGTATGTAAAAGTCAAATTGAATAAAGTTGATTTAACTTTGGCTATTTTATGTTGGTCAGCTCACACATCGAAGGCCGCCATAGGTATACCATATTTAATTGCAACTTATATTAGATATAGTTGTGGTTTGCAAGAAAGAGTTTTAATATTGTATTATTGTGCAAGCTTCCATTTCCGAGGGAATAACAAGGTGCATTTTATAATCTAGGTCTCCCCTCTGTGTTCTCAGGTCAACGTAATAAACGACGCCCGCATTGCTCTAATTTATGTAAATTTCCTCACTCGGTGCTGGTACTGACATCTTTAAAATTTTTGAAGTCATTCAACAGAGCAACGACATACACACATCAATAGACGTGGTACCTTCATATATAAACACACTCAACAATCACAGACATACATAGCTCTGACCCCAAACTAGAAAACAAGTCTTGTGTTGTGGATATCAAAATATAATAATAAAAAACATTAAATATACGGAAGACTTATTTATTTACCTTATAAAATACAATACAAGCTGACAGTATCATTATTAATAAGTAGTATAGTATTAGTATCAGTATTAATAAGTACACAAAATTTAAAAATAAAATAAAATTATACATTCTACACAACACACAAATACATTATATATTATACACAAAACAATTATTACTAAAATAACATTTAAATAAATTAACAATTTTCATTACTACATCATCAAATAAGTCGACATCTTGGACCCCAGCGATAAATCGGTTCAGCAAATGAATGGCTCTTACGGTGGGAGCGTTTCTACCCTGGAGTGTGCGCGATATATCCGGGGGCATCGGGGGCTTCTCGGTCTTGCAAACACACACAACACAAGAATTATCTCGGTGCGGAGATCGAACCCGCGGCCTCTATTGCAAGCTGGTATTTAGCCAACTTCGCTATGGGCCTGTCAAAATAACGTGGAAGCCTAAAAGCCTAGTTTTCCTAACAAATATAAACGAGAATACCCTGAAACCACGATAAAAAATACAAACCAGACTTTACACAACTAACGTGTTACTCTTTGGGGCTTCTACAGAAGTACCGCCAAATATAAGATACTATTTAAATCCTGACCATTGTTTAGACTGTTTCACTGTATATTGCAAGGGTTCAATGCGCCTCAAGTACGCCTTAAGTAAGATCCCGTCTGGAACTTGGCACTGCAAGAAATATATTATTTTAGGGTTCACTACTCTATTTGAAAATAGTCCCTCTTTATTATTCTGGATTCCTGGTAACTAAAGAATTATCTTGGTAATCCGTCAAAAAAGAAACCGTTATTTTTTGTAAACATGATGCTGTTTAAGTATAGCATTAAATAATGAGAGACTCTTCATTTGTCACACGATACCCTAATGCCAGTCTGAGGTGCTTCTTCAAATTGCTCTTGAAGGATCTATGATAATAAAAAAGAGGGAACTCATAGTAAATTGGTCCACATCTTTATGGTACGGCAAAAATTTAAAATACGAAACATTATTATATATGATACGAAATTTTTTACATAACTCAGTTATCCATCAAGGTCTGTTAACAGCCAGTAAAAAAACCTTAGGAACAAAATTTTATTTATTTTATCATCTTGTTATATTGTGTATGGGGGTAAACTATGATAGTAATTAAGATTGGTAAAATAAACGGTGAAAATAAAAAAAAAGCAAAAATAAAATGTATATGGTGATTATGAAAACATTTTTTTTATTTATTCTCTAAAGGATATTTTAACGCCTATGTATTGGCAATCACCGTAGCTATTACCCGTCTAAGTTTTCGATTACCGTCTCTTTACATCTTTATAAATTTAGCCTCTTGAAACAGTCTCGCGGAACCCAAAACATTCGTAATTTCATTATACCTCATTCACGATAAGTTGATTCTTTTGGCAGATGTCAATTTTTCTGAGACATGACTTTGAAATAAAAAACGTATTATTTTATTATTTTAATGATTTGATAAATATAAAAAAATACATACAACACAAAAGTCCCTAAAGATATAAGCGTTATCCGAAAATTTTGAGACTTTATTGCTTCAAAGAAAAATTAAAATAGGAATACTGAAACTAATTGACGTTTGTATAATGTTACATCGGTCGGACGGAAAGGGACGTAACATCGTTCATATCGATATCCACGTCGATAATTTTACTGAACACTATGATGGTCATGTCTGTGCTCCAGTTTCTTAATAAAAACTGTTTTAAAGATAAAACTATTTAATTTTTCAACCTTAATTTTTACATACTGCGTTATTTTTGGACCTCCTGTCAACTTAAAATAGGTTGTTTAGACCATGAAACTAAACAACTTTTCCAAAGAAACATGGGTCGAAACGTGATAAATAATTCGACCCTCCCATAGAAAACTACTCACGTGGTCGACTTCGTGTAGAAGGTCTGAATTTTTTTTTCACTTTTCGACCCGTGTTTCTTTGGGGAAGTTGTTTACTTTCGTGGTCTAAAACACCTATTTAAATTTGGCGGGAGGTCTAAAAATAACCCTGTTATATTAAATAGGTACTTATTATGACCCACCATCGCTTATCTAAATAATGTTTTACATGTCGGAAGTAATAAAGAATTTCACACATTATGTAGTATTTTAAAACGCAATATTTTTGAACTACTCGATATTTTCTGTTTCCCATCATTAGTCGATATGCCAAAAGAATCAACTTATCGTGAATGAGGTATAGTAACCATTCTTAATAAACTCCAAGCTGCTGTGTCTGAGGTTTCAGCGGATTAATTCAAGATTTGTTTTGTTTGACGGTTTGTTGCGAATACGTATCACTCTAAATTATTTAGTATTACTATTCCGCCACAGCTGTGTACATATTCAAACGTTGAACTTCGGTTTATTGTAGCTTTGTATTTTAGACTATAATATAGTGCAATAAAGCAAAAAAAAAATGCAAAGCAAAATTATAGCACATAAAATTTGTGATCAAGGAGTGAGTTAATGTCGATTTTGATTCTTAAATTTCATTTATTAATCAGCCAAAGTTTAAAAATAAACCCGAAAAGCGTGTTTCCAATGAAAAATCTTAGCAGTTCGCAATATGCAAGTAGGTACATAATATGCCGAAAATTAAGTCGTCTCTGTTAAAGGCAAAATGTAATTATGCACCTCTGCCTAACCACTCCATAGATACATACTTAATTATGTAGATGTACATATGTATCATCATCATCATCATCGTCATCAGCAACAGGCCTTAATTCGTCCACAGCTGGACATAGGCCTCTCTTATGGCACGCCACTGGGCTCGATCTTCGTATGTAGGTATGTAACTAATCTAAAAATAAATTCCGTTATGAATATCACAACAAACATATTTTATTTTAGTCCTGCCTATTGAATACGAAATTAAACAATAGAGTCTGTATATAGGTGTCACAGGCAGGCGCTAAATCACCGAGTCGGCACAGATATCTAAAAATACACGTGACAGTTTTCTGCATAACCAGATTATTTAAAAATAGTATGGAGATAGTACTCGGGAAGTATTGTTTTTATTTTTGCTGATGGTTGTACTATGAATCTTACTTAATTTTTTGATAGTGGTGCAGTTGCCTACACACCAGCTTATAAACGAGACGCCGCGGGTTCGATTCCCGGACTGAGACAAATGTTTATGTGATCCACAAAAAACATTAAATTATACAGAATTAGTATTTTAACTGATGGACGCTGCTGCTAGGCTTCTTCTAAGACGCGCCATTTGGTTTGATCTTTGGCTCTCCTCATGCAACCGCTGCCTGCCTCGCAAATACAATAATGATGGTGACAATGGTAGATTCGATATAAAAGATTTGTTTAAACACTGCCTCCCAAGCTAACTAGCGCTTAACCAAATTCTCCTGCCGAGTAATGGGTCAGTGTGAACTAATAAAGCGGGCTCCGAAAAGGGCGGGCTGATGTATCGGTGGCGAGTGACAGGGGCGCGTGACAGATCGGCCACCTCTGTCAAACGCACTGACAACGCTGTGCGACGTACATTAATATTGGCTTTATTTTTCACGGTGGCTATGTTTGCTTGTAATATACTCATACCTTGTTTGGAAAGCCCCGTGGCGCAGTTGGCTAGACACCAGCTTGCGAAACGAGCGGCCGCGGGTTCGTGCCCGCACCGAGACAAATGTTCGTGTGATTCACAAATATTTGTTACGGGTTTGGGTGTTTGTGAGACCGAGAAGTCTCTCGTAGTTTCTGATACCCACGACACAAGACTCATATCTTAATGTGGGGTCAGGACTATGTGTGTGACTGTTGGGTGTATTTATTAATTTATTTTAGTGTAGGTATGAAATAGTTTAAGAACATTGTAACAGGGGAAAACAATCCATCGGCTACCTCTGTCAAACGCACTGACAACGCTGTGCGATATACATTGCGCGGCCTGGGCCACGAATATCGGCTTTATTTTTCGTGATGGCTATGTCTGCGGTAATGTATACTTAGTTATAGTGTAGGTTTGCAGGAGTTAACGTAAGCCCTTTCTATATATACTTTCCAAATATATATTTTCATGTATGTGTTTATGGATCGACGAAAAGTCGAAATTAATAATAATTAGCCCATTTATTTTTACGTGGTTCAAGGCAAAAAATAAGCCAATCGTTAAGTCATGTCATCATGAGCCAGTCCATCAAACAAATATTGATATTTGATAGTATTGTAATATACTGATAGATAAAATAATATTATTTTTAGCTAGTCAGTTTGGATTTCGAACGATGGAGCATTTTGGGGCCGTGGTGGTTTAATTTTACCAAAATTTATCAGTAAAGTATTAACTTTATAAATAAAGTTATAAAGTAAGGGCCTACTTCTTTAAATAAGTGATTGATTTTCTACCCAGAATAACCTGTGAGATTTTATTTTAATACTGCCCCAGTAGATGCTTATCTTTAGAATCGAGTTAAAATAAATATGACCGCAAACGCCCTTCGCATATATTGTGGTAAACAATGGACTTCCAAAACAGGCGAATTGTCAATAAATATTAGGTAAATGACAGTGCTTGTGTCTTAATTGGACAAATGCTGGTTAAACGATTCGCGGATTCGATACGAGACCATCAACTTGTTCTATAGCAGCACCAGCTAGTAAAACATGGCTTACAATGATTTAACAATTAAAATATCTAAGACCTTGTTATAAATTTGGTTTCCTGCCTTTTTTCTCCAGTAATAAACTAGATGGCAAATTGAATTTTAAAATTACTGAATCAAAGTGATAGCTATATATTTTGTGAATTCAATTAAGTACTTTATTTTATGCCCGTAAAGGAAACGATGGCCCAAAATTTTACTGCAAGATGACCATGGTTGCTCTACCACTGGTGTACGACTAAGAATTTTATGTCCTCTAACTTTCCACTGTTCATGAGGCTGAAAATCTATCTTAGACAGACATGTATCAAAATTTCCATAACCTTCTCATATCACGCGGAAATGACTATCGTACGTGAATGAACTTAGGCAGACTTGACACATTTAGCAAAATTGGTACCGTCTTGTGTTGCTCAGAAACACGACTTAAATAACATATACAAATCATAAAGCATGTTGAATCTAGTTTAGCCACGTATTCAAGTCGAGGGGGAATAGAACAATGTAGCATACGTCTTCATTCCACTGTCGGGGGGCGAGGCGGGGGGCGACGGAGTCAAAGCTTTGGACGTGTGTTGTACACGTAATATCCAACTCAAATGAATAGCATTCCAGCAGTGCGCTGACTTACAAATGTTAGTGCTTCTCAAACTTTGCTGATGCTCCTGTCGCTCCTTTCTGGCATTTTTCCGTAAATGATTGTCAGTGGTGGACCTTCGTCGCATCGTAGTCTTTGGAGTACGAAGATTTGATACAACAGTGTATGTGTTTTTTTTTTTGTTGATATCGTTTTTTTATTTTTATAGACAAAGTGATAGCAAAATTATGTTAAGCATGGTTCCTATGAGATGTTCCTAACTCTCGATACTAAATGGCTTTATGATGGCTTGGTAACACGTATACACGGCACTTAAGTAAATAAATACACCCAACAGTCACACACATAGTCCTGACCCCACACTAAGATACGAGTCTTGTGTCGTGGGTATCAGAAACTACGGGAGACTTTTCGGTCTCACAAACACCCAGACACGAAACAAATATTTGTGGATCACACAAACGTTTGACTCGGTGCGGGGATCAAACCCGCGGCCGCTCGTTTCGCAAGCTGGTGTTTAGCCAACTGCGCCACGGGGCCGTCAGAACTTATTAGGTTAACGCGTATCACGCCTGCATCTTTGAACGAGTAGGCATGGATCCATTTTTTAAGTCCTCGTTTCATCAGTTGCTTTAAGTTCCATGTAATGAGAAGCGACGCTATTATTCTTTTGTCATATTAACATATAATAACCTTTTTCCGAGCTGGCAAACAATAAATTGATTAAGTGTTAAGAGTTTGTTATTGAGGGGCGTCTGGAATTGCTTTGAGCAACGCTGTCTCGAGAGGGAAAGTATGCAAGCGTGCATCAGGTGAGCTGGTGAGAATAATTGATTGTCAGAAACTTGAAATGGAATAAAATGAACGTGAACAATAGGAGCAACTGTTCTACATAATTCATTTAATTCTTTTTGTATATCAGAATATAAAGAGTTCTGGGATTTTATTTTCTGTTTTATTCTGGGAATGTTTGTCTGCCTTTTTGGTATCGTTTAATTACATTTTTGAGAAATTACTGGTTTGATCTCTTGAGAGTGAACCGTAAAGGGTTTTATTGGCTTTCTCTATAACTGACAGTCGTAGTCTAGACTTTGGAAACGTGCTCTGTAAACGGTAATAGTCGAGATCCTTATTGCGCATTTCGGATACGTATATGAACAATTTATATGCAGCGTAGTGACTGTCGATAAAAATTGCTGAAATTGATATTATCGTTATCTATCATGTGGGTAATAATAATATAGCACCTATGTAACGTCAATATTAGTGGCTGTTCCTCTATAGAATTCCAAAAGCCTTCAGGTTTCAAAACTTTAAAAAATTTATGTACGTACATGAGAATAATCTACCACTGAGAATTAGAAAGTAGACATTAAGTTTACTAAATAAATTAGCATAAAATACGTTTAAAGTTTACACTGTTTATATAAATGTTATCTATCTGTATCAGTCCATACGTCTCACTGTTAGCCATAATAATCCTAGAGTCAAGCATAGATTAAGGTAACTATTAAAATTCATTAGATGTAAGAAAAACTGCATCGTTTTTACTATAATTTTCAGCATTTTTTCATCAACTTCTCTCTCTCATCAACTCTATTCTTTAAAAGTTTAATAATTACCAATAAATCTTCACGACTTTTACGAGGTCATTAATTAAATATTACGTGCAGGTCTTTGAAATTTGTAATGGAATTCTCAGTGGAGATTTAGTGCAGTGTACATTTCTAAACAAAAAGAGAATAAAATAGACCTGCCTTCATTGTTCGCCTGCACACGTAGCTAATGCAATTTTTAACGTTCTTTGTGAAGAGTACTGTATGTAGGTCCAGTGATTATAATTCTACTCAAATATATAGAGATCAAACTTTTGTCAGCTATATTTGTAATCACCATTATAAAAAGTGATGGCTGCAGGGCTTAGGTGCACGGAAAACCTTGACAGTCACAGGTTTAAACCCAAGACACACACCATTCATTTTTTGAAGTTATATAAAAGGAAAACATTATGTACATCAAATCCACTAAGCCGGCATGGTGAACTAAGGCCTTAGCCTTTTCAGTCGCAGAGGAGGACCATGCCCTACAGTGGGACTGTACATAGAAGGGCTGATGAGTATGATAATTTTAAATCACACTTTTCTCCCCTTCATGCTTTTGCAGAGTTTACTATTATATAAATCTAATAAATATTTACTTACGTGGGAGTCAAAACTGAATCCACCTACTTACACGTGCCGCGTAAGAAATAAATAAAATGACTTAATACATAGAAAAACATTATATAATGCTAGTTTTACTGATACAAATAGTTAAAGTAAGAAGCCAATGTAATCCGACATTTATCGGATGTAAGAAATAGTTTATTGCGGCGTGTGTACCGCCCTGGCTTCCAGGCTAAATCAGCCAAAGATCCGAATGAATAGGAGTGACAAATCCCCACATTATCTGGGATAATGTTCCTCTTTTCCTTAAAATACTTTATTCTGTATCAGCTTTGTATTTACGCATTGTTTTTTTCCTTGTTAATATGGAGTTAATTGTAAATGAAATTCTTTTGTCTTGATAAGTTTTACAACTTCTACCGTACTTATGAAGAATTTATAGATAGTTCATGTTAACAACAGAATAATTTAAATGGCATATAATTCATTTTGAGAGTTTTGTCATCATCATCATCAGCCGAAAGTCGTCCATTGGTGGCCTCCCTTTAAAGACTTTAAAAAACTGCACAAATGATTTTTTGAAACATTTATACAAATTTTACCTTAGGAATAATAAATCTAATGTAGCTTGTACTAATGACAGATCAGGCCTTCACTTTATGACCATTGTGAGTTACCTTATCCTCCAACTTAACATTGCGACCATTCCCAGCACATAATCTTTTCAACTCAATAAAAATAAGAAAAATATGAAAGCAAAAATATAAATATGTTATTAAAAGCAGCCCGCTCTAATGACATTTGCATTTTAGCATCACCGCAGCGCATTACCCACACACTGCAAGCCCAGAATGGTCCTAATATATTTTTAACACCGCACATTCTGTTTGCGATGTAGCAAGCGGCCGTTGCGACTGTAAAAATATTCCCGGGACGACTCTGCATTGTAGCATGAGCGCTGCGCTCATTAGTGCGTTATGTTTTTATGTCTCCAGGGCTTAAAAAAGATCTTATAGGCACTTTTTAGGGTTGTGAAGTGCTGGGAGTGGAGACCGCGTTTGAGCAGACGTAGTGGAGGACGACCTGCAGCACGATGGTCCGACCAATTGAGAAAGATGGCAGGTAGCTGATGGATGAGGGCTGCTCAAGACCGGGATGGTTGGCGCTTTCTTGGGGAGGCCTTCGTTAAGCAGTGGACAGCGATAGGCTGAGTATGTAGACCTTACCTAGTGTGTTATAGGCACTTTATTGGGTAAGGTAGATCAAACCTAACGAAGTGCATTAAAGATCTTTAGATATCAAAGAGGCATTATTTAATATTTCAATGATATGCAAATATTGGAATAATGGCTATTGTAGGTTAGACTTACCTACTCGTATATATATATATATATATATATATACTCAGCCTATCGCCGTCCACTGCTGAACGTAGGCCTCCCCAAGAAAGCGCCAACCATCCCGGTCTTCTGCAGCCCTCATCCATCCGTTACCCGCCACCTTTCTCAAGTCGTCGGACCATCGTGCTGCAGGTCGTCCTCAACTACGTCTGCCCAAACGCGGTCTCCACTCCCAACACTTCACAACCCTAAAAAATGCCTATAAGAATTTTTTTAAGCCCTGGAGACATAAAAACATAACGCACTATACTATATATACTATACTATATATACTATACTATATATACTATACTATATATACTCGTATACTCGTATGAATCATTGCCAAGTTTGTTTTGTATTTCCCTACATGAAAAAGAAAAATAATTGCACTTTTTGAAACTACTACGCCGTTCTAAAAATATATTCTTGGTGCATAAGCACACACAGACCATAAGATCATAAGATCAGACCAATGCGAATTTGTATTCATTTAGAAACTACTTGATTTACATAAGTATTAGGAGTACAAATAAGTTTCCGCCGTTTTTTAACACAAATTAAATATTTATTATAGAAGACAGCTTGCTGAGTGACTTCAAATGTTAGAGCAAGTCCTTTTTGTGTTTGAGATGTATCTTCCTCCAATAATTTCTCCAATTCTGCATCCTCGTAAATTTTTGGCTTTCCACTGCGATCTTTGTCTTCTACGTCGAAATCACCGTTTTTAAACTTTTGAATCCACTCTCGACACGTTCTCTTGCTCAAAGCACGCTCACCATATGCTGCTAAGAGCAATTGATGCGCCTCAGCAGCAGATTTCTTTAAATTAAAGAAGTAAACTAATATTTCCCGCAAATAACGCTTACTTGGCTCAAATTTTGACATTTTCAACTTATAAAAATTATATTTTACTAATATAAAATCAATGACATTGATAGGTTATGTTGTTCTTGAATGTCCAAACTATTTTTACAAGCTTTTATTTAACTTCACTTTTGTATGTATGTATGTATGTATGTATGTATGTATGTATGTATGTATGTATGTATGTATGTATGTATGTTTGTATGTTTACAAATCTTGCAATGAAGATTTGAACCACTTCCAATAGACCGATTGTGCTGAAACTTGGTATACCTATGTAACTTGGATGACAATACAATAATATGGTACCATGGAGCTGGTCTGATGATGAGGTTGGAAGATGACCATAGAAACATCGGTTCTTGTGGACCGATTGAGCTGAAATTTGGTATGTCTTTGTAACTGCGACAACAATACACAAATATGATATCATGGTGCTGATCTGATGAGGAATTGGAGGATGGCCATAGGAACTTCGATTCCTATGGTCGAATTGAGCTGAAATTTTGTATCTCTTCGTAACTTCGGTAACAATACAAAAATATGGTATCATGGAGCTGATCTGATGAGGAGTTGGAGGATGCCCATAAGAACTCCGATTCCTATGGTCCAATTGAGCTGAGATTTTGTATCTCTTCATAATTTCGGTAACAATACAAAAATGGTATCATAGAGCTAATCTATTGAGGAGTTGGAAGAAGCCCACAGGAACTCCGATTCCTTTGGACCAATTGAGCTGAAATTTGGTATACCTATGTAATTTCGGTGACAATATAATAATAAGGTATCATAGAGCTGATCTGACGAAGAGTTGGAAGATGCCCATAGGAACTCCGATTCTTGTGGTCCAATTGAAATGAAATTTGGTCTGTCTTCGTAACTTCGGTAACAATACAAAAATATGGTATCATGAAGCTGATCTGATGAGGAGTTGGAAGAAGCCCATATGAACTCCGATTCCTGTGGACCAATTAAGCTAAAATTTGGTATGCCTTTGTATTTTCAGTGACAACATAATAACAAGGTATCGTTGATCTGGTGTCATGAGAAGTTGGAAGGTGCCCATAGGAACACTAGTTTCCATGGACCGATTGAATTGAATTTCGGTATGACTACGAAATGGATAGAGTTAGAAATATTTCCAACTAAAAAGTTAAAAATAAATTAACGGTGAAAAACATATTTTAAAATCAAGCTTTTATTATGCACGAAAAATTAAAAAAATAAACTAAGAAAACATTCATAAAATTCGTAGTTTTTTAAACTTTACAAGGAACAATTTACAAAAGTGTTCGGTTTATCAGTAGAAGTATGATACATAAACATATATTATCTATAACTAGTATATTAATATTCTTAAGTGATTTAAAAGCTTGTGGCGCAATTTCGTTAATGCAAAGACCTCGGCCGCGACGAGCTTTTAGATCACTTAAGAACATTAATATACTAGTTATAGATAATATATGTTTATGTATCATACTTCTACTGATAAACCGAACACTTTTGTAAATTGTTCCTTGTAAAGTTTAAAAAACTACGAATTTTATGAATGTTTTCTTAGTTTATTTTTTTAATTTTTCGTGCATAATAAAAGCTTGATTTTAAAATATGTTTTTCACCGTTATTTAAGCCGATTATCATCTGCGAAAGCTAACCGAAACTACAATAAAATCTATCTACAATAAAACGGCGGAAACTTATTTGTACACCTAATATATACAACAAGTCCGCCAACCTGCATAAGGCCAGTGTAGTGGACTAAGGCCTTAACCTTCTCAGTTGTAGAGAAGTCCCGTTCAGTGCGACCTATAAGGGCTATTTTTAATCTACAAAACAGATCAATAAAATTAACAATAATGTATAAATAATGACTAAATATAAAATGTTTTATGTAAAATTCTCGTGTATAAATGCGGTTGTCCCTTTTCTGTCAAATCGTCATGTGCTCACTCGCGCGTAGCCGGCCAAGGATGGTTGTATTATATTTGTAATATTTATAGCACACCGTTATCCTTATACCCTTTTTTGGCAATCGTGAGTAATGTACTGTAAACAGACGAAAACAAGCAAGATATTCTCATGTTAATAAATACAAATAAATAAAAGCACCTAATAGTCACATGCGTAGATCTGAACTCATACTAAGATGTCCTGTGTGGTAGGTATCAGAAACTACGAGACTTTTCGGTCTCAAACCTCCAAACCCGAAACAAAAATTTAGGGGTCACACAAATATTTATCTTGGAGCGGGGATCTCACCCGCGGCCTTTCTTAAAATCGTAAAACTTTTTAAAATCGTGTATTTAAAATAATTATAATAGCATTAATGGTGTTTATAATCGATCGATATAGTCACATAATCGATTAAAAACCATCCAATCAGAATATGATGAAGTTAATGCATATTTTCAAAGATTAGATTTTAATACAGTTAAATTTTTAAAGCGTGTTCTCTAACAGAGTCACGTTGCAGACAAATGGGATATTAAAAACCTGCTCGCAGTGTATCTCAGTATTCATGTACCCACAGTGCAGTAAATTAGAAAAGGGTGATACACCCCAACCCCTCCATCTCACAAATTTAATAGAAATAGTACGTGGAACTTTGGAGAACTTATTTTGGAAAAGAATTATTTCATTTAAAGATCTGGCTGTTCCCAGTTCAGGTCATATTTTGGTCTTTAGTAATGATTTATTTGTTTTCGGTTTGGGTCATATTTTTGTCTTTTGTGAGAATACGTTTTGTATAATTAATTTAACACACATACTAAGATCCACCTACGTCCGGATCCGCGACGTTTCATCAGTTAATTTTACGTTACTTTTGTCAAAGCCTAAAGCGTTAATTCCTAAGTTTTTTATAATACCTACCGATTATATTTTGTAAAATCAAACGGCGTATCTTAATTTTTAAAGCTTTTTATGTTACACTAATATAATCATCTATTTTAGCCGCAGTTTAAAATATCTTCAAAACGGCCCTTTTCGCCAAATAAATGAAGTTACAAAAATAAGTTATTAACTTAACGTCAGATGCTCAAATATCTACATAAAATTTAATAAAGCAAAATGCTAATGTTCTCTAGTTGATTCTATTATTTTTTTATCATTTAGAATATTTGCGACGAACGTACTTCAGACTGAAATTAATTTTTTTTCTTCGCTTTACATATTTTCAAACAATTTCAGCGTGGGATGCTTTTTTAAACTCGTCTGTTAAAACGATTTTATTTTGTACATTCTTTGTGCGACGTTATGAAATAGAGATGTTACGAATTTAATGTTTTAGGCGTCAACAGTGTTTTTCATTTTAATATTTAAATGGATTGTGTAATTGCCTTGTGTTATGCTATAGTCCATAATTATTACATTTTTACATACAAAAACTCACGCCAGTCGTTATGAATAGATTTAGCAAATCTATACTTATGATTTGAAGAATACAATTGGAATAGGAATGGAAGTAGTTTACGCCATAGGTTTGTTTCATTCTCCCGCATGGAAGGCCTTCTTTCATTATTTTCAATAAGTAATCAAAAGTAAATAGATACCAATATAGTAATATACTACTCTAGTATTGTTGACATTAATTTTTCTTCATCATTTTAATTCCAGACTAGAATATTTCAGATTCAAACTCAACTTTTTGTGTCAAAGATGACTTTTAACTTCGCTAAAATGTCAACCTCAACGAAAATTTTTCTTTTATTCTTCATAAGCCTCCTCTACAACTGAGAAATGTTTAGACCTTTTTGTTTCATGCTGGTCAAGTGCGGGTTGACGGACTATACACCTAAACCATACTTGATAAATTATGTGGAATACACACATAATGTCGAAAAGTCAGAAGTCGCCGAGAATTTCGACCGTGTGTCTAGGCCTCGGGCCATCACTACATCTTTTCAATGTTATGGACAATAATCACATCTGTGGTAGCATTAGCATAGGCAGAGTTGCCTTGGAAAATGATTTGAGATGACATAAATTTTACCAATCTTGTACCTAATGTTTGTTTTGAAAATGATCTACATCCATCAACAGTATATTCACCGCAGTTTCGAACAAATTTAGGTGTATATAAATAACAAAAGTAAATAGAGAATCTATTTCTACCAATTTTAACTACATTTCTCTAATAAATAAGTGGGTTAGGCGACCGACGCGCGCGGCGTCTCGGTACAAAATGAAATTATTGCGACGGTGGCGCCAGCGGATGTGATCGTAAACACGATTTCCTTCGAGATACCCTCCTATGTAATTACCCTATTTTAGCCGCTTTTATGAGATCACGATTTTAAAGATCCTTTATTGTTATTTCCTTGAATAGAATGATATTAAGACGATCTCATAAAGATCGTTGCGAATTGTTGGTCAGAGTGACAGTTGGACCGTATACTTTGGAGGTGGTCTACGTTTATCAGTGAAGATCTCTTGGCTGATCACGAAGATTATAAAAATATAGTCTTTTTATTTATTGTAAACATATAATATTATTATTTAACACTTTTTAACCTGCATAAATGTTGGTTGTGGTAATCCTTATAAAGCGTTTCATTTACTGCTTTACGTATGATAATTAGACAAAAAATTATAGAAGAGATAAAGGTACAGCAAAGATTGCTGAGAAGGGTTGACTGAAGACATGATGGCTGAAAAGGATGTTTGAAAGGATAAAACAAACGATAAAACAAATAAATTTGAAAGTAGGGTAAGAGAATGATGATTTAAGTGCCACTTACAATCAGACCTTTTTGTGTTTAAGATATTATAAAAAGTATTATTTCGTTTAAAGCAAACTTTAAAGTAAATATCCTGAATATTAATTACAGATATTTTTTCTCAGCAATGAACGTAACAAAGGTCCTTGGTGTTTCAAGAAACTATAAATAAATTCGCGTTGGTTGATTGATGTTATTAACAAATACTTGCACAAGGATGTGCAAAGTCAACTTTTAATTGAACTGAAGCCAAAGTCCAACTGGTAATTTGTGGGGCGTGAGAACGTAGCTTTTGAGGCTGTCTCCAATAGACGAAGATCCTGCCATTTGCTTTAATTGCCGCATCCAATGTTTAATTGCCAAGTAATTTTTACTGTTAATTTAGATACACAGATAGAACATTACTAAGATATAATTAATTGCTTCCAAAGCTACATTCAGCTCGTTACGACTTAAATAAGACAGATTTAATTAAAAATATAATGACCACAACATTTTTAATGATTTAGACGTAAAAAAGTACTTTTTTAAATTTTAGGATGTTGTTCCAATACGCCACAAATACGAATCAAAGCAAAGCCTACTTTAATTACAGATGAAACAAATATTTATTTGAATTTGTTGATTAAAGGGTTTCTAGGAATATGTTTTTGTATGTAACTTTGTCATTATCAACAGTGGAAAAACGGCCACCGCTGGATATAGGCTTCTCCCTAAAGTTTCCGAAGTGCTCTGTTGGAAGTGGCCTGCATTCAGCAGCTTTCCGGGATTTTTGCTATGCCATCTTCGTCATTGGTATTAGGAAATAATAGTATTTATTATATCTTGATTTATCTACGTATTATTAAGATTCCGATACAGTATTATAAGCGATAAGGCCTGTTGCTCCACTCTTTTTTAGATTATTCTATTTATGTAAATTCTTGAATACATATGGGTAGGGCTCGACCGAGATGGATTTTTTGTTCTCGGCCGAGACCGAGACCAAGACCGAGAATAAAATAAAGTCTCGGCCGATACCGAGAACCGAGACCGAGAATAGACAAAGCGTGATTTTTTTAATACTGTTAATTTTTTTAATACGCTACTACTACTACATGTCCCTCGACATAAAATTGACCAGCTCTCCTAAACAGTTGTTCACTTGCTTAACTAGTAGGCGGCGCAGTTAAAAAATATTTGTTGCAGGCTTAAGCACTAAGCAACTTATAAGGTGACAAAAACCAATACTCAAAAATATTAGCATTTCTTTGATTACCGAACTTGTACTATATTTACGCGTGGCCACGCGCGGTTAAATTTTAATGCCGATTCGAAAAAAGTTACAGTCTCGGTTATGACCGAGAATCTCGGCAAGGAACAGCCGAGAACCGAGACAAAATTCTCGGTAGGATTTGTAGCCGAGAATGCCGAGACCGAGACCGAGACCGAGATCTCGGTCGAGCCTTACATATGGGTATCAATAAAGCTATCTATTATGTACAGATAAACTTGCAGCGATCCGATGAACAGAGGATAAGTGCTAAAGATAAATGCTTTGTTGTATTTTTTTAATATTTTTTTATTCGAAATGTGTGTGAGAGCTGGCACTCAATGCCCATAGGAACACACTCTGTTATACAAACATGAGTCAATAGTAATAAAGTTAATTTTAATAATAAAAAAAAAAAGAGTCAAGCCTGTATGTTACGTAATTTTAATTATCATCCCGAAGTGATAAAACCTCGAGTCAAAATAATACATAGCTGAGGTTGAAAACATGTTATTTTAATGAAAAGTAAACAATCTAAACTATACACCAAATGAACTTGCATTGCCTACATTTTTTTGCGTTGTTTTTATTTCCCGACATTTCCTTTTTATACATATTTTTTAAATGAACTGCATAGGCCTGGAAATCTTTTTTGCCTGGATATGTTTTTTTAATATTATAGGTCTGGTAAATTATTAATAACTTACATTTATTATCATCATCATCAGCGCATATACCAGCGCTGGGCACGGGCCTCAGTCCACCAACCTGGCTTAGAGCGGGTTGGTAGAATTTTTAATAATATTTTTTATCTATTTTTGTGACCAGCTTAACTTATTTATTATAGAAGATACCAATTAAGTCTTATACCTAATAAAAAAAAGTACAAATTCTGACTCATCAAAGTCCTTTCATTGCTTTTAATTTCATAAATTTACCCTCTATTCATTCATTCTACGTTCATTCATTTCTTTTACTCGTTCTTTGAATGCTCCTAATTAGTCAATGAAAGATAATTTGCTTTTAAATTGTTTATTTAGATCCAAAACTTAAATTAGGTTCCTCATTCATAAATATTTTATTACATTCTCTTTTGACCTTATTTATTAAGTTGTAAAATAGATGGATGAAAATATTTATGAATAAGATGTAACAAAATTAATACATAAAGGTCAGTCTTTTGTTTTTCTCTCTCGGCTGTTATCGGTTCAAGAAACAATGTTCGTTACAATACCCCGTCTGTGGTCTTATCAACGTGTCTAATTCCTTGACTCCAAGATACTGTGGGTCAGTATTGATAAAAAATAGGTTTTACGTCACAATATGTCTTTAGTCACGTGTGATAACGGTGCAAAACATTTTTTTTATCTGCTAATTGGACCCTGTTTAATAATATTTGTTTTCCGTTTTTTTTAATACATTTAGTTTCAAGTCCATTTTTGGGGCTTAAACCACGATAAAAATTGTTTCTAGATTACAATGGTTAGATATTGCCTAAATCTACTTTTAGACTACTGTCATAACATCCTCTAATACTTTTTCTCATGCTTTATATAAAAGATCCGTTTAGAGATAATACATAAATTCGAATTTCAGTAGACTGAATTGGGTAAAGGGAATACTGTTTACAAAAATGAGTTAGTTATCATTTAAACTTACATTCTAATGGTTAAAAATCGAAGGTGGTTTAGGTTGTAACCCGAATGTCTGTATGAGGGGTAATTCTCGACATGGGAATTGAATGCTCTTCCCAGATATTCCAGAACCTTGTTATTTAAAAGCCTAGGTGCATCAATTGCCCATAAAAAGTCCAAATGGTTGAAATTAGGGTCGGGCACCAAATACATCTCTTTTCTTGACTCCAATTCATGATAAAGCTTTTTGACATCCTGTTCTGACGAGAGCAAATCATTCTTAGACCAAAACAGTGATATAGGCAGAGTGATTTTACTCAAATCGTAATCTGGAGGTATTTCCGATCCATAAATGTTGATATTGTTGGCGCCGTAGTCAAATTGTTGGAATTTACCGCCAGCATTTATTTCTTGGGCAAAATGTACGATAGTTTTCCAGGACGTGCCGGTTCCTAAATGGGATAAGAACACGGGCAGAAGTGTGCTGTTGAATTGGTTCTCGTTGTATCCACAGATGTAAAACGCGACGTTCTTGCAGACGGTGGAGTCTGCATTATCCGCCTTGCAAGTGCTTGTTATCTTCCCCAAAGTGGATGCTTTTGGAATAAATTCGTGAGATTTGTACAGCATTTCCATTGAAGCAGCGCTGCTCGCGACTGGGGCAAGACTTTTAAGCGGTGATTTAATATCTGATAGATACACTACAGGAGCTAAGGCAAACCCAGCTGTGAGCTTCTGATTGTACTCAGGCCGAAGAGTTAGCATTGCGAATAGAATTGTCGTACCCATAGAATGTCCTATGTATATTATTTTAGCGTCATTACCTTTAAGGTTCATGATGTAGTCTATTACATTAGGGATGTCGTGTTTAGCAACGTCGTGCCACGTGAAGTTCCAGTAAGCCTTAGATTCGACCTTCAAAGTAGTATGCTCTCTGGAGTATTTATTGCCTCGAATATTCGACATCCAGACATCGTAGCCAGCATCTGCCAAGACGTAAGCCAAAGCTTTTTCAGGGCCGTTAAGGATCCAGTCAAAAGAACTTGCGAACAATCCATGTTGAAGCAGAACTGTTTTCGAAGGAACGTCCTTGCCAGTTTTCGACCTTGGTATTCTGTGGATGTTTAGTACATAACCTTCGGAGACAACAGTATGTGTTTCACACGCGTAGCCATGACGCGCTATGATTCCAGGCACTGTAAGATACTGATCAGGGTTGTCAAGATGCGACTCTTCGTCATCAGGGTCGTAAGACCAAGGGTCTGTGATCTTCCTGCTGCTTTCTTTGAAGCTGTCAATGTAGTTGTAAATATCGTCGGTGATCTTCTTCTGTTGTTCTTCGACATACGAGCGAGCGTCGTCGTATCCATCATTCATTAGCTTCTCAACTTCGGTTTTCTGCTCCTCAATAAACGACATCAGTTTTCCCTCGACGAATGATTGTAAGGACCATGATTCTTGTTGTGATAGAGGTATTAGCACTGCGAATAAACACACAGCGTACAGCTGCATTGTAGCGAATTGTGACACACACTGATACTGATGGAATTCGCTTGTATTTATATCGCATGATACACTGATCCCGGGTCTAGGGTCAATACGTCAATTAATAAAAAAATACGGGACAAGTGCGAGCAGAAATGGAGTGGGGGTTCCGTTATTGCGATGTTTTTCTAATTTTAATCACATAAAAAGGTTTTTTCTCTATAGCCTCGACTTTGGTTAGAGAACCAAAGCATAGTAAAGCAAAAGGAAAACGAAATATTTTTAGAATGTGAAGCTTTTTGACACACAGTTTTTATCAAAGACACGTTGATGCTTTCAGTTCATGTGTGGATACTTTTGATACGAAAATAAATATCTAGGCAACGACCAGTTATTTACTTTAGAATGTTGTATGCTTGCGGAAATAACTAGAAAAAATGTAAATTATCCTTTGCGATCGTCATAAATTCTTTGATAAATTTCCTTGTACAAACTGTGGCATATTTTCTTCTTTTGTCCAGGTTCAAGGCTTGTGGTCATTTATGGAAAGCAGCTCCAGGAATGTCGCTTGGCAGATTTATTCAATAAGTTCTTATATGTGCCTAGAGTCTATATGGAGCATCAATGTTGTGCTAAAGAAATCAAGTTCAAAGAATTATCCATAAATATCTTCATTCTGTATTGGACCTTAAAATGATATCATCGTACAATTGCAAAAGTCATTTGTTTAATAAAACTATCGCGCGGCTTTGTACTTTTATCTACAATAAAACTATTTTTTTACAAACATTTTCCGTATTGTTTTTATACTATAGGTACTTTTGATAAGAATTGACGTAATTTCATTATCAAAATTACCTACAATTTTTTAAATATCTTAACGTTAATTCCGATTTTTTTCATCTTTCCGGCCACATACTTAAGATTTTTTTCTTTATTACAATTACTGCTCCTCTTCTGTTGTATTTTTTTGTTATTATTGTTTTTTTAAAAGGAGGTTTTATTTTATGGTGGCACGGTAAAGTAACGGTTAAGTATATTAAGGATCTTTATCTCTTGATTGGAAAGAGTATCATAGAGTTTCTTATTCGTTCTTCTTTATTGACTGTCTTCCGTACAGGTACAATAGATTTTGAAATGACTGAATCTAAGCGATGTATTTTATAATATATACTCAATAAATAAATATTTCATTCCGTTTCAATTGAGATGACAGGCGAACGTTTTCGGATCAGTAATTACTAAAAATTCAAAATGACTTATCATTGAAATAGGTTAAAACCCTCTTTTGATCCTCATAAAATGACCGGTTTCATCTTTTTAATCGATTCTAGGAACCTTGTCGCTTGTGGATTAATATAATTAGCGTTAGAATTGTTTATTGCTTGCTAGAAGTGTCTCAATGGAACTATTATTAGTAAAGGATGACCTTTGATAGTAATCTGGTGTCCGATATGCATTGTGTAGTACACACATGAAGAATGGAATTGCACGTGTATATCACATGTTTAATTAGTCGTTTTGCTAACCTTTCATGCTTAAATCGGCAGAGAAAATGTTATATATCTTGCTCAGGATTAGGCATATTCTGAAGAAGGTTGTATATATTTTTGTTCGCATACATAATAAGCAGTTATGGCCTTGAGGTTTGGGCGCACGGTCGAGAATATCGGCGGTCGCGGATTCGAACCCCAGGCACACACCTCTGACTTTTCGAAGTTATGTGTGTATTCACATTGAATTATTATCACTTGCTTTAACGGTGAAGGAAAACATCGTGATGAAACCTGCACACCTAAAAGTTCTTAGGAATTTCTTAGGTGTGTAGTCCGCCAACCCGCACTAGGCCAGCGTGGCGGACTATGGCCTAAACCCTCTCAGTGGTAGAGGAGACCCGTGCTCAGCAGTGGGCGTATATGGGTTGATGAAGATACATAATAGGTTCTTGTTGAGTTAAGAAAAAGAGGTTGGGTAGTTAAGAGGTTTTTCTTGGATTAAAGTATAAAAAGAAGGTACCTTTGATTGTCGCTTGATTTTAATAAAAGATGAAATGTTAGGTTGTTTTACAAAGATAATGTTCTGTTATTTGGTCTGCCTTACCGTTCATTGTGCTGTGAAATCAGCAATGGGTCAGCGAGATAACTAAGAATCTTGGAAACTTTGGGCTTTCCCAAATTAACGTTACGGAAAACCCACATTCAAAATATGTATGTCAGGTATGAACGAAGAATCATTGAATATGCATTATTACAATTTTAGTCCTTATACGCATGAGCGCCTTCTATAACCTCAAAACACATTGGCTTCAAAAATCCCGATAAAAGAGGGACGTTTTCTAAATAACCACATAATTGTATAATAATGGCTGTTAGGAAAATATAAAAAAAAAAATCGGGGTTTTTTTAACATCTATATGTTTGTAATCACTACAACTATGTCTGTATAAGGTTACGTATTATAAGTGAAATCGCATAAAAAATCTATTTCTTTTTAGCATGAAAAATCCTTAATAATAAATTCGACTACATCAAACTGTTGCGTACACAGTTCTGATACACAAAAATATTTAAATAGAATATATAACAAACCCTCTCAATGGTAGAAGAGACCCGTGCCCAGCAGTGGGACGTGTATGGGTTGATGAAGATGATGATAATGTAACAAAATTAATATTAAAAAAATAATGACTTCTCACCTTATTATGTACATGACAAACGTCTTATTCCTATTTAGAACATCAAAATAACAGCTAATTAATGTAGAAATTATAACGTAGTAATATCTACTTGTTTACTGGGAATTCACCTCTCCCTTACCTACGTTATCTAATAAACATTAGTCGTAATGTATGTAATTGAAATTTCTTAGTAAGCTTATCTCGAATTACTTAAGATGTAATTCCGAGAACGTGTATCTAGAAATTTACAAACATATACTGCCTATGTCACTAAGGAGGTTGACAGAGATATATTTCTTCATCAACGTAAAATTTAAAAATCCACCACAATAGAAGGCGAGCGATATTTCTATTTTTCGGGATAGTATTGGGTTCTCCGTCCGTTCGGGACAAAACACAACATTACGCCTGCGTTCTCTAAAGCAAAGGTGCATTTCTGAATCTATATTTGGCTTATCGTGTTTCGTCTAAACTCTAAGGTAATAGTTGCGAGACTGTGGTTTTTCGATCACGTTTTCATGCTGCGTGGCTCCTGAGGATTTCGTAATGGAAAACCCAATAAATCTTTTCCTGACCCTGGAATGTAACCTGTTGTGTTCACATTAAATTATCACTAATTTTAACGGTTAAAGGCAACATCTTGATGGAATATGCAGACTTAAAAGTTCTTAGGAATTTCTAAGGTGTGTAGTCCGCTTATCCGCACTGGGCCATCGTGGTGGGCTAAGGCTTAAACCCTCCCAATGGTAGAAGAGGCCTATGTCCAGCAGTGCGACGTGTGCTGATGATAAAAAGACACAATACTTTTTTAAAGATCCGTTCGTAAGAATGGAAAACCCGATACATAAACAAGGTACAAATCGGTGTAAATGTTATACATTATTTTGTTTACGTTGGTGTGTCGACCCCAGCCCCGAGACACTGGGTTATCTGCCAGACGTGTAGCCGGACTTTTACAATAATTATAGTTAATTAATACAAACACTTATGTCTACTCAGCAGTTTCGTCCTCGTGGAATGTACAGCTTATTTATAAGTTATATTGACAGCTCTCGCGGCGTAGATGGTTGTCTAACAGGATTTGTTTACAAGACAATGTTCTATACAAAGTAGATATTTGCAATTATTGTGCGTTCATTCATTGTACTCACACTTAATTTTGAAAAGGTATAGGTTTATGCTATTATTTCAATCAATCTTAATTTTGTATGCCGCAGTTAGCAGGGCAGAAAATTTTGAATTCAATGGTTTTATTCTCTTGTTCAATCGCGCACATTCATGCCATTATTGCGAAAAAGAGAGGCTGTAATAGTTCTTCTGCATTCACATTCTAATAACAACGATTTTCTTTAAAAACAAGTAACAGTATGCTTCGACCGAGAATGAAGCTTCAAAACTTATTTCTCGCGAGTACAAACTTGTTGCGCGGGACTAATGGGTTATTTTGGCAATCAAATAGTTACTAATGGGAGTCTGGCTTTAACATAAAGCGAAAAGAAAGTGTTACGTAATTAACCGTTAATTTATGTTAAGTCTGTGTGTGCGAGAACTTACAACACGCCAAGAACACCCTCGCGTAATTTCACGCGAAAACGAATTTGGTTAGAGAGAACATACTGTCTTAATATAGGCGTTCAAAGTTTGACTAAATCTCTGATTCGTAATAAGTTTTTTAATGTATGTATCTTTAATGTAACTTGCAACACTTTAATGGCGAAAAAAATCTACATTAGAAAGTTCTTCTTAAACTTTATACAAGCATGTGACGTGGGATCTAAAGGACTCGGGTTCTATTTCCGGGTCGCGCAATGTGTTATCGCGTAGGAAAACATAATTAACCTTTGCCTGCTTCTTTAGAGAATATAGGCGTTTGTGCGTACAAATGTGTTAAATAACGAATTACAGTGTATTGGAAATAATATCAAAAAAATTATGAAAATAAAACATTTCGCAATTAGGTTTAAATCATGTTACCGCTAATGGATAATAAAAAAAATAATGAGCTACTTTTTAAATTGATTAGGTAAGGTTAATGTAATGAGATAAGATAAAACGAGAAAAATAGTTGACATCCGCAAAAAAACATTTGGCTAGAGCAGTCCACCTTACTGCTTCGTTATTGATAAAAACTATAACCTTGATAGAAGTTTGGGAACAATTTAATAGAAATAGTTGCAGAGGGTTCAAATGTTAAATATTAGCTTTTGACTTTTTATCATCATCATGATCAGCTTTATCGCGTCCACTGGACATAGGCCTCTTATATGGCACCTCACTGGGTTTGATCTTCAGCCTTCGTCATCTAACCTCGATGATATCGTCATTCGTCATCCAACCAAGTCAAAAGGCGTTTTACACTACGTTTGCCGAGTCGTAGGCTCTACTTCATGTGTCCCTCTTCTCTAACCTTTCATCATCATCAACAGCCCTCAACTCGTCCACTGCTGGACATAGGCCTCTCCTATGGCACGCCACTGGGCTCGATCTTCGGCTCTCCTCATCCAACCACTGCCAGCCACCTTGCGGATATCGTCATCCCACCTAGCCGGAGGGCGTCCTACACTACGTTTGTCGAGCCGCGGTCTCCACTCCAGAACATGTTTACCCTAACGGTTATCGGTTCTGCGACAGATGTGACCCACCCACAGCCAGTTCAGCTTGTTGATCTTTAGGGTTATGTCGGTAACTTTAGTGCTCTGTCGGATAAAACGGTCAGGGGATGCCTTTTCCATTGATCTAGCCAGTCATGGAACAGGGCTACGAGTACGCGACCTCGGCCCCCTGAGCTGTTGCAGTCTCCTACTACTTCCTTATCCTTACCATCAGGCCAAATATCCTTACCTGCAATATCCTGTACCCAAACACACGCTATCCCTACCCCATACCTAAAACATTGAAAGGGTCTCTTCTACTATTGAGAGAGTTTAGGCCATAGTCCACCACGCTGGCCTAGTGCGGGTTGCCGGACTACACACCTAAGACATTTCTAAAAACTTTTAGGTGTGCAGGTTTCATCACGATGTTTTCCTTGACCGTTAACGTGATAATTCAATGTGAATACACACATAACTTCGAAAAGTCAGAGGTGTGTGCTTGAGGTTCGAACCCGCGACCGCCGAGATTCTCAACCGCGCGCCTAAACCTCGAGGCCATCACTGCATGAAGCACCAATGTGTTAGTATTTTTTTAACATAATAACAAGCACTCTTTGTTCAAGTAATAAAGTATACAACAGTTTACCCGATACTTAACGCCAATTTGTAAAAGAAATTTATCTATTCCAAAACAAAAGCGTCTGATTATAATGTTAAATTAGATACTAACTTTTTATTGATTGAAAATGGAAGTGTACCTATGTGTTAAATGTATTTAAAACTAATGCTATTATTAAAAAACTGTTGGTATGTTTATTCCAGTACCTCTGTATTCTGGACTGATTTTAACTTACATGAGAAGATATAAAATTTAGTAAAGTACCTTCGGGAACTTTAAGGAAAAAAAATAGCTTTTTAAGGTAAAATCCCCAACATGCTAAAAACCTATTAGAAACTTCTAAACGGAAAGCATTTTTTTGACGTGGAAATAAAATCTTAAACCATGTGAGCGCCTGCCATACACTGTAGTACCAATAAGGTTTGTTAAAAAAATAAAAATAAAAGAATTACTTACTGAATATCTAATGTGATTACAAACCCCCTGGCGTTAAAGAAAATCCCGACATTAGATTAAAAAAATGAGGTTTTCATACAAACTACATACATTTAAAACCAACGGTTGTAAAGAAAACGTGAACATTTTTAGTTTTTGTTGGGATTTCCTTTAGCTTCAGTAATTATAAAAAAATAAAAAAAATACATTTTCTTAGGAAACGGATCTTTGATCGGAAAATTGATCGGAGGTTGTGTTACTGCAATTTGTATCCATATGACATATTAAATTGCAAGCAATGTTATTCGAAATTATTAAAAAAAATGACATTTCGTGTTGCTGAGGAGTTTTTTGCCGATTGTTCTCTACAGCGATAACAAGTTTCGAAACGGCACTAGTTTTAAAAAAATAGTCTTAAAAAAGTGTTAAAATGACGATTCAAAAATACTTGTAAAAGTCTATTTGAATAAAGAAAATTTAACTTTGATTTTGAAACTAATGGTTGTTAGCAACCGCAGGCATTAAATACCCGAGAGTATGTGTGATCTGCACAAGATAGCGTGGTAGACTTAGGGCTAAATACTCTCAGTTGTACAAGAGACCCGTGTCCAGAAGTGGGACTTATACAGGGTGTATTCAGACCGTTATCGAAAACTGAGGTAGGCTATTTCCAGGGTGATTACAAAACCTCTGGTGTTAAAGAAAATCCCGACAAAAGATAAAATTTTGTCGTTTTCTATACAACTATCGGTAATAAATGTATGCGGTTTATATGGAAAACGTCAAAATTTTTATTCTTTGTAGGGATTTTCTTTAATGCCAGGGGTTTGTAATGATCTTACATGTCACTTGCCTTCGATTCCGATCGCGGTCTGGATACATCCTGTATAGGCTGATGATGTGTGAATGCAAGTCAAATGATGTAGACGAAGACAGGTGCAACAACTGGTTGGACCAATAAAATAAAATTTAAATAAAGTCATGTTTGGAGTTAATCACTTTTTTACTGTTATTATTTCCCAATATAAATGTTTCTGAAACGATTTTAGCCTCTTTAATTAATATATACACAGGTGTGGTGAACAATAAAAAATTAATACATTATTAAAAATAACTAATAATGTCTGTAATAATATAATTATGAGAACCAAAGTTTGTTGTGTCGTGCCAAATTGCCCTATTAATTATTATTGATAAGATAAGCAAATGGGTAATATTTGTTTTACTAGTTATTATACATGTGAAATTTATCTTAGTTTTTCCGAATACGTCTTACAGTGCAGACGCATTGTTTTCAAGAATTTAATTAAGAAAATTCTGAGTCGAGTAAAAAAAAGTTGCAATTATGCACAAGGCTTTTGAAAGACTTCATATTATGGAGGACTTAAAACAGTTGGCGAAACGGGTATATGGATACAATCTTATCCGTGGGGAAAACTTCAAGCAACGGCAAGCTAACTTACACGAAAGGCTTCTAAAGAATTCCATCATCATCATCATCATCATCAACAGCCCTCAACTCGTCCACAGCTGGACATAGGCCTCTTCTATGGCACGCCACTGGGCTCGATCTTCGGCTCTCCTCATCCAACCGCTGCCAAGAATTCCATATTCTTTTTGAAAGTTTCTTAGGTACTCAATTGACATTAATGTACGTTTTTGATTCTATTACTTAAAGAGATTTTCCAGAATAAAAGTACTCTACATTAATAAATACCTTCTAATCAAATGGCTTAGGGTTACAGGGCCAGGAAATATTCGCAAAATGTAGCCTTTTTCATATCAATATGACTCAATTTTTAAACTGTACTAAACCCAAAAAAACACAACTGGACCCTAATAAAAAGTGCCGCATGTTTAAGTCGTAAAATTATAAATTTTATTGTTCTAGTTAGTTTAAATTATTCTTCAATAATGCAAACGGCTGTCTATCAAATACCTATATAATTAAACACTTGTACCCAACGATAGTTAGTTAAAAAGATTTCATTACTGCATACTGTTTATTTTGGTGACAACATTCTTAAACAGCGTAAGTGCTAATTATAGTGCATTAGTTCTTTTAATATCTTTATGCACGTAGTCTTTTATAAGATCTGTTTAATCTTTATTCAGAACATGATACTTCCCCTTTACAATATGTTATTATTGCCGAGAAAGACAACATTTTTAGACATACATAATAGTAGTCCTTATCTCGTATACGTCTCTACTTATCCCAACTGAAAGGGTTTTAGTTTATCACGCTGGCCTAATGCGGGTTGAAAGAAACATGTCAGAAATTACTAAGAAGTTATGGATGTACAGGTCCCCTTCCGATGTTTTCCTTCACCGTTAAAGTGTTTGAAATTTTTAAATACACACATAAATATGAAAAGTCAGAGGTTACCTCCGAAATATAGAGTGCGCCTAAACCTTAAGATAGCAACACATAAAATAATATTTTTATTCTCTAGTCATACCTTCATATCACATGTTAACATGGTTGTAATAACAATTCTATAAACATATTTGATTAGAGCACTTTTCGGTATATTTGTTGATATAATATAGTAATATCCTCTTCAATGTTTTAATATAGTTATAATTTTATTTGTTTTAAAGGAGACTTTATAAAGCTTGGTAAGTTTTTTAATAAACAGTGTTTCTTATGAACAATTTTTTTTGTGTTGACGTGGAAAAAAGTGTGATTTCCTTGCCACATGCACATTTTTTTAAAATGCTTGAAAAAAATAATGTTTTAAACTTTATTATTTATAGGTCTGAAATTAAAATTTAGTCCCTTATGCTGGCCTTTATTAATTTGAAGACATGCTTAGTGCTTCCTGCTTCTTTGATCAAGCTCTCAACTCTAGTTAAAGTATTATATTAAAGGTAAATTATGCTTTTCTACAACAAAATTAATGTATGTATTTCGACAGGTCATGGATGCCACGTCAGCAGCCCGTTTAATACGGGGAGTGCAGAGTTCATTTCAGTTTTTGACCATGTTGCACCTCACCGACTATTTGTATCCCGAGCAAGCTGATGTAAAGAGTGAGTGTGGGTATTTTATCATTATATTTAGGAGTGATGGCCTCGAGGTTTAGGCGCGCGGTCGAGAATCTCGGCGGTCGCGGGTTCGAACCCCAGGCACGCACCTCTGACTTTTCGAAGTTATGTGTGTATTTAAATTGAATTATCACTTGCTTTAACGGTGAAGGAAAACATCGTGATGAAACCTGCACACCTAAAAAAGTTCTTAGGAATTTCTTAGGTGTGTAGTCCGCCAACCCGCACTAGGCCAGCGTGGTGGACTATGGTCTAAACCCTCTCAATGTAGAGGAGACCCGTGCTCAGCAGTGGGCGTATATGGGTTGATGAAGAAGAAGAAGATATTTAGGAGTATAGGATACATTTTAATAGATAAGTATGGGGTAATTTTGTACTGTTGAGTTGTCATGTTATTTGGGAGATTAATAATTGTTTGTTAAAAGGTTAGAACAGGTAAGTAGTATTTTATAGGTAACGATTGATACTCGTATTTATTTAATCATTAGATATAGAATAGCGGCGGTTGTTAAGAAATGATTACGATTTTTCTTTCTATTATCCTCGTCAAAATATCTATAAACATCTTGTTGAAATAAACGATTGTTTTGGAATCATCGAAATAATCCTATAATTCATAATTTACATCGAACATGTCAAATACAGTTATGCACAGATAATATTGTTAATAAATATTAAATAATAATAAATTTAATAAATTTCCAGCGTTCCCATGCTATGACATCATTATTGTGGGCGGCGGAACGGCGGGCTGCGTACTTGCCAGTCGTCTGGTAGAAGATGGGAAGACCCAAGTGTTACTCATCGAAGCAGGAGGAAATCCGCCAGTAGAAACCACGGTACGATTCACAATTTTTATTGCACCTACTTAGATAAGTTATTAAAAGAAAGAAAAAACTTCTTCTTCATCAATTCATGTACGCCCACTGCTGACCACTTGTCTCCTCTACCATTGAGAGGGTTTTAGGCCATAGTCCACCACGCTGGCCTAGTGCGGGTTGACGGACTACACATCTAAATTTTTCTCTTTTTTTTTTTAAAGAAAGAAAAATATGAAATTAATAATTAAAAAACCTCCCGATACAAAAACCTAAGTTCCCCTTAAAAAGTATAAAATAATAAAACAAGTTATAAATCACGTTATGATGTGAATCAAGTTATAAATTAAATGCATCACGTTTGTAGACCGCTCCAAATTATTTATTATCTACGAATTGTTACTTGTCTTGTCTTAATTTAGAGCGGTCCCCCATATCTCCCTTTCTTTATTAATACTTCTAAAGACAAGTAATTGAATTAATTTCAATTAAAGTAATTTGTAGCATGATTGAATTAATTTCATTAATCCTATCTTTTCAGAAACCAGTCCTCTTGCTATTCCATAAAAACTCTACGATCGATTGGAAATATAAAATACGGGAACCTACATCGGCCACGTGCAAGTCAAACCCTTATATAGACTTGTCTATAGGCAAAGTCCTTGGCGGTTCCAGTACTCTCAACTACCTCATTTACTCCGAAGGCGGAAAGAAAGACTACGACAACTGGGCAGAAATAGTCAACGACTCCAGTTGGAGTGGTGAATCTGTTCTTCCATACTTTATAAAAAGCCAACAATTACAAGACCCCGTTATAGAAGAATCTTCCGATGGAGAATACTTTGGTTATGAAGGGAATATAATTCTTACTAAAGATAAAGACGAATTAATCAAAGATTTTTACAATGTATTCGATGAAGCAGGTTTTCCATTACGAGAATCTACAAATATTGAAAATCCAGTTGGATTCAGCCCTGCGCTCTATAACATAGGAGATGGACTTCGACAGAGTACAGCATATACTTACATCTCACCGAAGAAAGATTCCCCAAATCTACACGTTCTAAGAAATGCGTTGGTAAGTAAAATAATTTTTGACAAGTCGAAGCGAGCTGTGGCAGTAGAAGTTTTGTTGAACAAAAAAACGATAAGAATAAAAGCGAACTTAGAAATTATTGTTTCTGCTGGGGCGTTGAACACTCCAAAGTTATTGATGAACTCTGGTATAGGTTTAAAAAGTGATCTTCAAAGTAAAGGCATTAAAGTTGTAAAAGATCTTCCAGTGGGGAAGAACTTGCTGTACCAGTCAGCCACAATTCTTATATTCAGTTTTAAAAATACCCCTGGTAATACGATACCTCTCGACCCTGGTAAATATCCTGCTGGAGTTATAGTCGGCTTTGGTTCTTTAAATAATTCTGATGACCAGCCTGATTACCAAGTCGTAAATTTCTTCAACTACGCCAGTTACTTAACCGGCTATAGCGATCTAACGTATGAATTCAACAATGAAATCACAAATGCACTTTTCTCGCCGTGTGGAAAGTACAGAAGCAGCGATAAATACAAAATGATGTTCACGTTGATGACGAATTTGAACACGAAGTCACGAGGTGAGGTCTATTTGCCGGAAAATTATCAAGATCAGCCGTATATCAATGTGTCTAAAAGCTATGAAAATGAGGATTTAGAGAACATGGTGAAATATATAAAAGACTTCTTTAGAATTGTGGATACTCCTGCTTATAAGAGTTTGGGTGGGGAGTTTTTGGCACCAGACATAAAGGAATGTGATGAGTTTGAAAAATATTCGAAGGAGTATTGGACTTGTTATGCTAAATGCATGATGTCTCTTCGACCGCTGTTTGGAGGTACAACAGCTATGGGTATCGTGGTGGATAGTAGATTACGCGTTTTAGGCGTAAAAGGTTTAAGAGTTGTCGATGCAGGTGTGATGCCGGTTCTCGTGAGATCTGTCCTTCTCGGTGCCGTAGTTATGATTGCTGAAAAAGCTGCTGATATGATTAAAAAAGATAATAATTTACAATAAAAAATGACTTTTTCCTATATACTGAGTATCGATGTAGTCTTAAAAATCTACAGTGGATAAGTTTTTTTGTTTTGTACTTTGTGAATCTAATTAAAATGTTTTATTTAACTCGTTCTTATTTCTTTATCCGCGTTGATATTGCGTTCAAAGAAATGCAAAGTGAAAAAAAAACAGTTTTAACATGATTTATTGATTAAACGCTGGCATTGGTCTGATAAAAATTAGATCGATTTGGATAAACGCAATGTACCCCACATTCCTAGATTCCCATATTAACGTTCCAAAAATTTCACGAGCAATAAATTTTATGGTTGAAGTTTGCAAAGTGGCGTTTTCATCCAATAAACCAAACATATTGTGCAATAAAAATGTCGCACGATTTTGGAACTCGACGATATTTTTCCACTATAACACTTGTTTTATCGCAGTTACATGACATATGCATTTCCTAGTGTGAACTAATGCCTAAACCCTCTCAATGGTAGAGGAGACCCGTGCCCAGCAGGGGGACGTATATGGACGGATGATGATGATATTTCCTTGAGGGCCAGTTACAGCCCCGTGGTGCAGTTGGTTAGCTACCTGCTTGTGAAAGTAGATTCTCTAAAAATATCTTTTTTTTAACTACCTAAGGCTTACTATAGGTATAAGGTGTGCAGTTATTCGAAACATCATTTCGGCTTTGAAGAGTTTTTATTTATTTATTTATTCACATCGCCAGTGACTTTAAGAAGAGCGGAGACAGCGCTATAGCCAGGTCTAAAATCGGATTGGTAGCAGCTTATCAGATTGTTTTGGAAAACAAACTGCGACAGTTGCTTGTGTACACAAGCTTCGAGCACTTTGGATATAAAAAGAAGTGTCTGGCGCTAGACGGGTTTGGGGTTTTAGGGAGAGGAATGACAATGGCATTTTTCCAAAGAGATGGAAAAGTACCAGAGCTAAGGGAAAAATGTACGATGTCAGTGAGAGGAGAGAGGATATGATTAAAGATTGCCACAATCATGCGACGACTAATGTTGTCACAAGCGGTGGCATTTGTTTTGATGGAAAGGATGACCTTTTTGATCTCAATCAATCAATATGTAAATTTAAAAATTAATAATAACAAAATATATAATAATAAAACGTACCAACTATTGCTTTCTTCAATCTCTGCACCACCAGCCAGCCATTACACTACAAGAACATAATATAAAAGAAAAAAAAGAACAACTAAAAACAAAACGTAACTACTTAACAGAGTTTCTGAACGTAACATTAACACTATTAAATCTAGATGACGTATGGGGTAGACGGAAAATAATAGTAAAAATATTGAAAACAAACAAAAACATAATACTAGCCAGCACACAGCGTGATTGGCACAGATATATACGCGTTTCGTATCATCAACAACCTTTAATTCATCCACTGCTGGACATAGGCCTCTCTTTTTTTTTACGTGGCCATCTTCGCGCCAAGTGGGCGTGGGCGAGGAACAATGGTTCCGCAGTCGCCCAGTGCGCCTCCGAGACGAGAGCGTCTCGGCCTCTTCAGATTTGAGGAGGTGCAGTCCCATGGCACGCCACTGGGCTCGATCTTCGGCTCTCCTCATCCTCAGCGTTTCGTATGCTCACAATTAACTAACGTTTTCGCGGTTTCGCGTTTAAATTTGAGGTGGCTGAGTGATTAGTGCCGTTTAGTCGTGTGTGTTGTAGTGTTTGTTGCCTTTTTGTGCTGTGAAAGTGTGCTGTATTCCTCCAGTGTAGTGATTTTTACAATGTCATCTCCGATTTTACAATGGTACCATCTTGCGTCCAGCAAGCACGCATACCAAACTGTTGGCGAGCTTTTGCAAAAATCTGCTGCCGAGATTTCGTCAAAAACACCTTCAGGGAGAATAAAGTACCCTTCAGCTTGAACTTGGCCTTCCAGACAGCTCACCTTTGCTGGAAATCGGAGAGTTTTATAAGTAAAGGCCGATGATGTTCATCGTTGCGAGCCCCAATTCGGTATATGACACGATGATATTATGTTTGTCAGCGCTAACGTTTTGTGAAATATCTTCACTATATCCGCAATATTGTCGATCTTATCTGATTCAGGGTGGCCCAGAAGAAGAAGTGTTTTCCACCGATTTCTGGTCTTCATTACGTCAAGTACACGAACACATTCAGTGATTTGCTGCCGAAGTAACCGCAGCATATTGAACATTAGTTCTCTGAATGTTCGGAACTCCTCGGCTACGCGTGCCACGGTGTCTTTAGCGGGAACTCCAGTGTGAAGCTGAGCTTCAAGTTCACACATTCTTGCCGCAAAACCGTCCTCCAGCCTGCTCTGAGCCTCCTGAATATCAGCCAGTTGAGCCATGACGGTTACGATTACGGTAAGATTTGTTGCTTTACGTTTTGTTCGTGTATGTTCCGGCAGGTGGTGCAAAATTATGTTTTAGTTACATATATGTGATAAACAACTCTATTACGAAGTCATAAAGTATAAATAAACGGAAAATTAATTAAAATTGTGAATTCAAACTCAGTCGATATACGGACACGTCTATACGTTTTGACACCCACGGTCAAAAAAAAAAGTTCATCTCGTGACTCGGGACTACTTTCAGTCATAAATATATGCCACGAATTTTAACATTAATCGTCATTTTCACAATTTAACCATCATACCCGATAATTCGAAGTTATGTCACCTACTTTACTGTAGAGGAAGTGGACAAATCTTTTTTTGCCAACTCCTCATTTATATTGTCTTATTTCCTTTATTTTGTTAATATATCTACTCTCTCGTTAGCAATAAAAGACTAAAGCCTTTTCTCTCAGTAACGTGAGAGGACAATATAATGTTATTGTATGTTAATATCGCAATTGAATGCTTGCATGTAATGGTTGCGCCGCCTGTAGGCAACGGCTTACTGCAACCCCTACGGCATCTTGTATAATTTTGTTGTTAATATTGAAGCAGAATAAAACGCAGATATTATTTAATAAAACGGTCATAAAACTCAGAGGGTGATAACTAACAGATAATTTCATATTACTGTTATTGTTGATAATGTTTATTTTTCTATAATAGAGAGACTTTTTATCTCTAATTCAGATATTACTAAAATATAATTAGTACTTAGCAAAATAAAAACAAATTGCATATATATACTAACATCAGAAAACTTTAAAAAGGTGGACGTGAGTGCATTAAATTTAAAGTCCCTATACCATGTCCAACAATTTTCTGCCAAAAATTTAAACACTGCGACTTAACTCGGCAGGTTTAACCGCTGACAGTTTCCGGCCCTCAAAGCAAATTTGCAAAATTTAACTAAAAACCTCAGCTGAAATAATTTAAGCTGTTTCCCTCCAGGCTTTCTTATCTGCGTCGCCCTCAGAGCTCAAGAGGGCCGCTCAAAACATCCGATAGCCTTTGAAAGCGTTTTATTTTCATTTATGCGTACTCTTTTGTAGGGATAAGCAGACACAACGAGAGATTATCCCTTTTACACAAACATTTTGTTTTGCTTAGCACAAGCTTTCTTTCGTCGTATTTTATGTTGAGAACGCAGTTTACTGTTGGGAATTATGGGTGAAATAAACGTTAGTTAATTTGAGTTTTACGTAATCATGTTTTAGTCTTCTTTTACTCCTATGTATCGTTAAAGGAAATTTGACAAAGAATGTTTAAATATGAGTAAAATCAACTGACGTTTATAAGTAAGGCTGTTAGTAAAATAGAGATTTCTCGTCTTGTTGTTTTTATACTTAGTGGTAGACTATAGTTGCAGTCAAGTTTGATTGCCTTATGTTCACATGTTCAACGATTTGGTTGTGATTACAGATAAAGTATTTTTTTTTAATTCTCGATAACCGTGATCTTACGGTAGTTTGAAGGTCCGGGGCAGATTTTCGGGTCGAGTAAAGTACTGGTCGTTTCAGTCATTTTGGCATCACAAGAATTATAGAGGGCGAAAAACATATTTGTGTATGGGTATGGAATTTTTTAGTTTACAATTGATTTGTAAAATATAAATTTTTATGGCTAGCTGATGATTAGTGGAACATCGTTTTTTATTTTTTTTTATTAACAAATGAATTTAGAAGAATCCTCTATATATTCTAAAAACCATTATCACAACCAATTTACATTTTGGAAAGCAATTATCCAGCAAGCCGTTTTAACTTAGTCTTTGTTCTTGCAAGCCTTCCATTAAGTACTTAAAAGGGAATTAGGTGTGTAAGCTCGAGACAAGTAAATATCGTTGTAATATTGTACCTTACTATTCTCAACCTATTTGAATTCAAAATAGGTCGAGTTGTTTTAGTTGATGTGTTCTATATACTATGAAAATACTGTTAGGCAAATTGGTACAGGGTTTTTTAGACATTTTTTTTACGATAGCAGCCCGGAGCCCAGAAATTACAACCAAAAACGGTTATAAACTCGCCACATAAGTAATGTCGGATATAAAAAAAGTAATGGTGGCCTTGAGGTTTAGGCACACGATCGAGAATCTCATTGGTCGCGAGTTCAAAGCCCAGATATTTACAATGAATCATCAGTGTACAATGAAGTTAAACAACTTGTGGAAAGTGCACACCTACAATAATTTCTTAGGTGTGTAGTCTGCTAACCCCCACTAAGCCAGCTTGCTGGACTCAGGCCTGATCCCTATCAGTTGATGATGATGATGAATCTCTCCCAATGAAATATCAGACCTGGAATCTTTTGATGCCTTTTCATATCTGTGGAGTTAGTATAACATTGTCAGCATTGTCATCGAACCTAATCTAGGTCGGATTTTAATATAAATATCAATAAAGATTACTGCACACAAGGAGTCACGCAGAGTCACCCATTAGCACGCACCAAGACCAGTCGTTTTATTTACCTCGTCGCTACCTCATCACATAACCTCACACGTGTACCATAGCTGCACCAGCATCGGTACACAACGTGACGCTGTCCACTTACATATCTCATTCTTGAAGTGTTCTTACATTTTAAAATAGCTATATCTATACAAAAGATCTCGTGTTTGTTTCAATAATACAAATCGTCGTAAGTTCGTCGAAGCGCGGATCGCGTTTAAGTTTCACAAACGTCATTTGTTCTTGTCATCGAACACACAAATACCTGCAGTTGTTGGTTTTAGTGTTGGGACACTTTCGACAGGATCTTTGTCGTTATACTTATGTCGTATAATTTTTTTTAATTCATATTTTTTATTTGGATTAAATAAATATTTTTTTTAGTTTAATGGCGGAACAAATATTAATTAAATTCGTATCGATAAATGTATTTAACTTCAAACATAGGATGAAATAATAATCGCACTCAGACTGCGTTTAGCAGAACATAGAACCAGGATATTACACTATACTCAATTGCCTGCGTGACAATGGGATAGACATAATATTTTCTGCATCGATGTTTCGTCAATTGTCATTAATTACAATGACAAATAAAGCGAGCTTATTGTCCTTCCCTTGTCCCTAATTTTTGGACTCCGTACTGCTATTAAATTTCCAACTTCCCATTGTGAACACCCAATTACTCTACCCCTACAAATAAATAAAAACCTAACCGGTGTTATGAAAACATATCACTCTTTATCCCAAAAGTCGAATCCAAAAGCGTGTCCCAACACTAAAATCTATAAAAATTACAACCAGGTTGGATGGTTGACAAATGGGCGCAGTTTCCGGGGGCACGACCCTACACGGCCGGATATGAGCATCCATTTTTCTAGAACCTTCCGGGCGGGGACCGAAACAATGATTTATATAGGTCACACCTTGAATCAATCTTGTATTGGGATTGATCCGGGATTTTTAAATAATGGGATGCAAGAAGTTGGTTTGAACATAGTTTCTCCTTCTTAGTCAATTAACCGATTTATAAATAACGTTTACGAATAACTCTGTTAATTAATTTATTTCAATGAACCCAACAGTCCCATATGTATATATGTATGTACATCTGACCCCAAACTAAGATACAAGTCTTTTGACGCGCATATCAAAAACTACGAGAGATTTTTCACTCTTACAAAATGCAACCTTTTTTAAATATTTCTGTGTCACACAAACATTTGTCTCGGCGCACAGTGTCGCGAGCCTCTATCATAAATGCATTTATCGAACATTGTTGGAAGCAACTTATTAGTATGGAAACGTTTTCTAGAATACTTATTTCATCAAATGTAAATAGTAATATTTTTTAAAAAATAATACTTTAGTAAATATGGGTAAGTAAACTTAGACATTGTTGATGTATTGAAATATTATTGGTGCGCACGACCAACTTTGTTGCGACATTTAAAAGTGATATTCAGCTTTTATCGATGTTTTATTTTTATGGTACATTGAAATAGTTAGTTAGCTGTCTGAATTGTTGTTTATAATTATTCAAGATGTGTGAAAATACTAAGTTTTGAGCATTTTCCATAACACTAAAAAGAAACATAATTTTAAAACTTTGATTCGAGTTTTAAAAAAATCACATCATATCACATCGCTAATTTTTTTATATGTGCTAGCTTATTTAGTATACTTAATGCTGGAAAAGTTTCAGCGTGCTCAGATGTGCCCTTCTTAAGTTATAGCGTTTTAGGTTTGGGAAAACCTCAAGAAAAAATTCAAAGATTTCGAATGTTTGCGTTCAGCAGACTCCCACGAAAAAAACAATGCTGTTTATCATCATATTTTAGACTCTTATTGTCTTGAATAGTCTCTTAATTTAATTTAGAATAGTTTTATCAAGACTACTACATTGCTTAAGAGCTGGTGCGTATTAGAGACCAAGGCGTAGAAAATCAGATATAATAAGCATAAAATATATAACTTGGCTAAATAATTATTTACCGATAGATACGGTAGTGATACATTACTGTCTGGGTAATGAATCAATGGACATATCATCAGCAAACATTACGTCGAAACGCGATAGACCTAGGACCAACGTCAAGAACATTAATTAAGCTTTAAAACAACTACGAATTTTGGACTTCATTTAAATATGAGACAGTCATGTACCTACCAGACTTTGCGGCTGAATGGTCATCACTTAAGTCATCTGATAAGGATAGTTTGTCAACATTATTACCTTTTGATGCCTTTGCCTTGGATAGACTTAGATCTATGGTAAAGAAAATCTATAAGACTGAAAGAGGTTATCAGTTTATTACGTCCTACTACGTTTTCGAGTTTTTACAAGGTAATAAAATTTAGAGAAGAGTTACTATATAATCTAGTTCGTAGTACAAAAAGTTGCAGAGGGAATTTTTTTTAAGACTTATTATACAAATTTGCCGACTCTATTGTGAAAACTGCAGAAAGGAGAAAGAAGCTTTACGGAAGGTTTTTTATTGAAATTGACCTGCAAGTGGGATTCGATTACTCATCTAGTCATAGTATGTATAGACAAAAATTTATCAATGACAATTAGTTTCGATTCGATTCACACACATTCGATTAAATACAGCACGTAAAAATTGCAAAATAAAAGACAGCAACGGAGGTCTATGATGTGTTTTTGTTGACCTATTAGTTTATCATTTCCTAAAAAAATTGCTGATCTTGTAAAGTAAGAATAAATAAGAGAAAATAATTAATAAATGATTTAAAAAGCAATTACATACTATTAATATCAACAGTAAGATGAAATGAACATTAAAAAAAAGATTTAGACGCTGATTTAAGACAATTTTTAGTTTAAAAAAAAAAAAAAAAAAAACAATTATACTTCTTTTTTTTAGTCACACGTATAGAACATTAGCTTTAAAAAATAAATTTGGCCAAAGTAAGAATTATGATAAAACGTTGTATGAAGTCGCGACACTGTGCGGCGTAGGGATCGACCCCACCCCCTTACGTTTAACATTCTACTTTTTAGCCAACTACGCTACAGTGCTGTTTATAACCACACGACATAATTTGATCGGCATACGGTAGAAAAAGTGATTCAGATCTTCAATTTGTTGGTGCAGTACAAATTAAGGTATTTGCTCCTCTTGCGCTGGACCACAAAGTACTACTTGTCTTTCGTAAATATGTTGAAATAAGAGGTTTAATGAAAACCACAGAATTGTACACAGATGGCAGCATTAAACCATCTTTGCCAGTGTGTGAATTAATTAACGAGGGAATGTAAATTCATGAAAGATGTATTTCGTGAATAAATTTCAGCGCAGATGTTAATTTCTCTTGTGTGTTTTTACGCTTATTCTGCGCGTAATATTATTATTTACTTCATATACATGACAGTGAAAAGGCGGAGTAATTGCTATAGGAATTCTTTGCCAATCTGTCGCATTCCAATTTTAAACACATGCTATTTTTTTCTTATAGTAATAAATTTTTATACGTAAAATTGGTTATTTCCCGTGAAACAAAATAAGAACACAACAATTGAGATTCTGAAACTCGTTTATGTTGCGAATATTTGTATTCTCAAAGGAAATGAATATGTTCAGACAACAGACGATACGACAGACTGTATGTCTACGATCTTATTTCTTAAATATAACAACTGTGGAATGTTATTTTATTTACTCAATGCTAGGACTGTCAATTTCTGTTACATATAACTTTATCTGCATTATGGTCATTATACAGGTTGTAAACGGATCGTGATTGAAAAATAAAGCAGTTTAAAATTTAATAGTTTCCTTATATTCCACTATAACTAATTAGTTCGTTGATTTACAATATGTAATGTTGCTGTAAACTATAAAATCCCCGCAATAGAAAGCTGAGACGGGTTTTTTCGTTTTTAGGCGTCAATATGTTTATAGTAATGCCTTTTTATTAAATCACTCATTATAAATAACACTCTGCAAACAGCATGGCCATTTCGTCATTTAAACCGATTAAAAAAAAACAACTACCGCATAAAAAAATCTCATAAAAGTTCCTACGTTTAAGCTATGAACTTCAACGCAGTGATTAATGGCAGTTGAAGATTGAGACTGTTTTTGAACGGTAGTGCTTACCGCTGTATAATTTAGCGCCTAACACAGGTCAACCTAGGTACTACCTTCTGTAATGTATTACACTAGACCATATAAGAATGAGATTGTGGGTTTGACACGTCTATTAAAAATACACAGCAGTAGGTAGCGAATATCGTGCATGTAAGCTTTTTATTTTAACTTAAAATATCGTAACATACCTCACGCCTATATTTCCCGAAGGGGTAGGCAGAGATGCATTTCTGCACCCACATTTCGCCAGGCAGGGCTGGGCAAAATACATGCTTTACTTTAATTGAAATACAAAATACAAAATACTTTATCACAAGTAATTAAAATACGAAATACAAAATACTTTTAAGTAAGGTATTTGAAATATAAAATACAAAATACAGTATTTTAGCTATTTGTAATTAAAATACCAAATACAAATTACGAAATACTTAATAAGTAATCTGCATGGTCTGGAAAGATGAGGAAAAAAAGATTCATCATCATCATCATCATCATCAGCTTATCGAAGTCCACTGTTAGACATAGGTCTCTCCCAATGACTTCCACCGGGATCGGTCGGAAGCCGCCTGCAGCTATCGACGTCCCGCGACCTTGACAAGGTCGCCCGACCACCTTGTCGGGGGACGTCCCACGCTGCGCTTTCCTGTACGTGGCCTCCACTGGAGAACTTTCTGGCCCCAACGACCATCAGTTCTCCGCGCCATGTGGCCGGCTCATTTCCTCTTCAACGTTCTAATCCATGTCAGTTATGTCAGTTACTTTAGTTCTCCTACGAATCTCCTCATTTTTGAGGCGATCTCGTAGGGAAACCCCGAGCATAGCCCTCTCCATAACTCGTTGAGTGACTCTGAACCGTCCAATAACGCCTTTAATGAGATGCCACGTCTCAGTGCCGCACGTCATCACTGGTAACACACAACTATTGGAGACTTTCGTCTTCAGGCACAGAGGTATTTCGGACGAGAAGACGTCTCGCAACTTCCCGAACGCTGCCCAACCGAGTTGGATTCGACGATTTACCTGTCTCTCGAAGGTCGACATGCCTAACCGGACCACTTGTCCTAAATAGACATATTCGTCAATAACTTCGAGAGTCGAGCCCCCAACTGCGATTGGGGTGGGGACAACATGAACATTCGACATGATTTTCGTCTTGTTCATGTTCATTTCAAACCCACCTATTGGGAGACCCGATTGAGGTTTTCGAGCGTAGTGCTAAGGTCCTTCAGCGATTCTGCCATGACTACAATATCGTCGGCAAACCGAAGGTGTGTGATATACTCGCTGTTGATGTTGATGCCGAATCCTTTCCACTCCAAGAGCTTGAAGGCGTTTTCCAGCACAGTAGTGAACAGTTTTGGAGATATAACATCTCCCTGTCTCACGCCTCTCTATAGTGGAATAGCCTTCGTGCTCTGATCTTGTACTCGGACCGACATGGTGGCGTTGCTGTATATGCTTTCCAACACCTCGATATACCGGCAGTCAATGTGGCACCGCTGGAGGGACTCTAGCACAGCCCACGTCTAGATCGAATCAACGGCTTTTGCATTGTCTACAAACGCTTAACAAAGCGGCAAGTTATATTCCTCGGTTTTTTGTATAACTTGCTGAAGCGTATGGATGTGATCTAAGGTGTCGATCGATCGACGACGGACGATCGGAATCGACGTTTAGCCATGAGGTCAAGAGTGTGAACGAGAGTTTTTGTGGTCTATCTCTACGGCGAGGTCTAAAATGCTTAGATCCCGCCGCGGATAGCTTCTACCAAACCGCTGTTTAACTCGTCAACTACACGGTTTTCTTCTAGACACTCAAAGCGAATTTTCAGCTCGAGTTAAAAGCTCTCAGGGTTTTGGATATGGGCGCGAGTTGGTCGAAGCGTAGACTTCATTAAGCGACGCCTTTCTAATTGGACGTTGATATTCAATGAGCCTCTAACCATTCGGTGATCACTGCCGGTTTTCACCCTGTTGATCACAAAGACGTCACTGAAGTCAATCTCATTTCTCGTAGAACCGTAAGGACTCAGCCAGGTCCATTCCCTGTGAGGCGGCTTCTGGAAGAAAGAATTCATCGCAAAGAGTCCCTCTTTCTCCAGAAAATCGGTCTGTTTCTAGCCCCTGGGGTTGCGTTGCCCATGTCCAAATTGCCCCACTTTCAACTGCGCATCGCTTCTCATGCCCAACTTTGCGTTGAAGTCTCCCATAACAACATTGAAGTACGTTTTGGAAGTATGTATGGCTCTACGTATGTTCTCATAGATCTCTTCTAGTTCTTCATCTGGATGTGTCGAGGTCGGCGCGTATACCTGTATGACCTTCAACGAATATCATTTGAATATTCTGAGTATAAGGTACACTGCCTTGTTCGACACACTTTCATTGGATACGATATTGTTAATGAGAGACCTGTGGATGAGAAATCCGACTCCTCCTCGGGACACCGGACTTCAGGGTTGTCATGTCCTCCTCGATTTTTCGGACTTCCGACAACCCCAGTATGCCCCAGTGTTATCCACTCAATGCAATCAACAATCTTCTCGTTTGTCCTCAAAGTACGTATGTTGTGTGTAACCATGGCCAGTCGTCGTTGGGTGTTATAGCCGGGGCCAACCCGGGGATTCTTATCACCCCCTGCCCCGCCGTTACCATGGCCGCTACCGTAACTAGGAATAGTGGGGCTGCCGGGGACTGGAGCCTTGGTCCTAGTTTCACTAATTGAGAGGATTATGCCGTTTCTCGCCACTTACCACTATTGCACTCATGGTGGTTAATTGTATTTTAATATTAATGTATTTTAAAGCCTCAAGTATTTAAAATACTAATTACAAAATACCTCGGCGTCAGGTATTTAAAATACGAATTACAAATTACATTTTAAGGAAGTAATTGAAATACAAATACAAAATACGTATTTGTATTTCAATTACGTATTTTTAATTACTTGTAATTGTGATCGCATGGTACATACTTGTACCTGTAGTTAATCCTTCTAGAAAGGTTTAATAGCTTTGCGAATCTCTTATTAATTTTAATTACGAAACGTTTGTATAATTTCGCTTATGAAAATTAAATTTTAGTTTCATTAAACCGTTCTTTGAATTGTGTACGCTGGCTTAAAATTGTATAACATTAGTAATAATTCTTACGAGTTGTTTTCATATTCATAAAGCATGTTAATCTGACAGATTGTTGTTATGTATGTATGTATGTACTGCCTCGTGGTCTCGCGGTACAAGTATATGTGCCGTGCGATCTAGAGGTCCTGGGTTCGATTCCCGGGTCGGGCAAAGGGTTTTTGGGTTTATCAATTAGGGAATTCTCAGTTGGAGTCTGAAAATGTACCCGAAAAACGGCAATAGGCCCGCCCCCTATTACGTGGGACTGATACATACCTTAAGCAGCTTAAGCCTTAAGCAGTGATGGCCTCGAGGTTTAGGCGCGCGGTCGAGAATCTCGGCGGTCGCGGGTTCGAACCCCAGGCACACACCTCTGACTTTTCGAAGTTATGTGTGTATTCAAATTGAATTATCACTTGCTTTAACGGTGAAGGAAAACATCGTGATGAAACCTACACACCTAAAAGTTCTTTCTTAAGGCGTTAAAGAAAATCCCAACAAAAACTAAAAATGTTCACTTTTTTTTCTTCTTCTTTTTCTTCATCAACCCATATACGCCCACTGCTGAACACGGGTCTCCTCTTCCATTGAGAGGGTTTAGGCCATAGTCCACCACGCTGGCCTAGTGCGGGTTGGCGGACTACATACCTAAGAAATTCCTAAGAACTCTTAGGTGTGCAGGTTTTATCACGATGTTTTCCTTCACCGTTAAAGCAGGTGATAATTCAATGTGAATACACACATAACTTCGAAAAGTCAGAGGTGTGTGCCTGGGGTTCGAACCCGCGACCGTCGAGATTCTCGACCGCGCGCCCAAACCTCGAGGCCATCACTGCTTTTTTTTACTTTTTTTTTAGAACCGTTGATTTTAAATGTGTGTGGTTTGTATGAAAACCTAATTTTTTTATCTAATGTCGGGATTTTCTTTAACGCCAATGGGTTTGTAATCACACTAGATATCACCTGCCTCAGTTTTCGATCATGGTCTGAATACACCCTATATCATCAACAGCCTTTAATTCATCACCTTTTATAAGGTTCACCCTTTATAAGGTTTGTAAAAAAATTCACCCAATATTGACAAACTTGTACATATTGTCTTGTTACGACCAATGAGACCAGCAGCAATGAAGAATGTGTCAAAAATAGTAAAAATATTATTTTTAAAGTCAAAATTTTCGTATATTAAGTTGCTAGTGTAGTCCGCCAACCCGCACTAGGCCAGCGTGGTGGATCATGGCCTAAACCCTCTCAATGGTAGAGGAGACCGTGCTCAGCAGTGGGCGTATATGGGTTGATGAAGAAGAAGAAGAAGAATACCTGGCGAAATGTGGGTGCAGAAATGCATCTCTGCCTACCCCATCAGGAAATATAGATGTAAGTTTATTTATGTACCTTATTAAGTGGGAAAGGATCAATTTATAAGCGATGTATCTTGTAGTATATCTGAGCGAAGGTTCAAGATTAATGTTGCGGTGAGTGTGGCTACCGTTTTGATTGATGAATACATCGCTTTGTTTCTGAGGTGAATATTAAATGGTGTTTATTTTGGGTCTATAGTTCGGGGTAAATGCTGGTGGACTGGTCAATTGACGTTTATCAAATCAGTAGCAGTAAAGTGTTGGCTTCGAGGTTAAGGCGCGCGGTCGAGAATCTTGGTGGTGACACAAATCAGATTTTTCGCAGTTGTATGAGTGTTAGCAACAGCTAACAACATTATCACGTGCTTTAACGGTGAAGAAAAACAATGCAAGATGCACATAGCAATGATTTATCACGTGGTTTAAAGTTGAAGAAAAACATCATGATGCACACTTAAAAGTTCTTAGGAATTTCTTAGCTGTGTAGTCCGCCAACACACACTTGACTAATGTGGTGGACTAAGGCATAAGCAAGGTCAGTTGTAGGGAAGGTCCGTGCCCAGCATTGGGATGTATCTGCGCTGATTTTTACAAACACAAAAACATATTTACCACGTGATTTTTATTCATAAGTTTTCTATTAGATTGAATGTTTATTTAAATTATTATACGTAATAGTTAGTAACTAGTAGTTGTATTTCGCTATTACTTAAAAATTTATTTTTTAGTTTATTTCCATTTTTGTTTAATCATATCTGCACCTTTTTCTGCTATAACAATAGTGGGTGGTAGTGATCCACCGCTGGTGATCTTCGGCATAACGGTAGCATCTACAACTCTCAACCTTTTCACCCCCATTACAAGGAGTTTACCATCGACCACAGAACCCATGGAACAGGTACCGCAATAGTGGCCTTCACTCACCGTCATACAACGCCCATAGCACTTCCAGTAAGCCTTACTTCCACGCTCATATTTACTACATTTGCAAGAAGTTGGATCTATCATTTCAGCTCCAACTCGCTTAAAAAATTCCGACTGTTCGATCTTCAAAAAATCTTGCACGTATTTGATACTGTTTTCTAAATCCTCCTTCTGTGAGTAAAAACCATTAACAACTATAGGAGCATCTGTTGGGTCAATACTTCTTAAACTGACCTTTCCACGAGATTTAGGATCGATATTTAAAACAGTAGTAAACATAACTTCTTTACCTTTCGCCTCCTTGTATAATTGGTCACATATATAGTTTTTGAAGTCAAAAACTATCGCACAAGTTTGTAACATGCCTTTCAGATCATCGAATAAGTAACTTAATGTTTGGTAGAATTTTGTCTTTGCTGAGTTTAATGCAACGTTGCCTATTACTAAGCCTGATCCTGGTTCAAGAGGATTGATTCTAGGAGGCGGTCCTTTAGTTTCTTCTGTTTTATGAACCACTACTATAGCGGTATGTTCTTGGTAGTTTTCTCCTACTGGTAGATCTGCAATGACTTCAATCCCCTTTTCTTCCAGTTCTTTTTTCGGCCCTATGCCAGACAACATAAGGAGTTGTGGTGTTTTTATAACTCCTGCTGCGACAATTACTTCTTTCTTCGCGAATATTGTAAGTTGTCTACCTTTCTCTGTCAGTGCCCTCACTCCTATAGCAACTTTATTTCTAAATAGAATTTTGGTTACCAACGTATTCTTGCGTAAATGTAAATTAGGCCGATCCATAATTGGTGTTAAGTAGGCATAAGCAGCAGTTTCACGATATTTAGTCGTGGTTATTCCAACGAATGGTCGGGCATAACCAATGTATTTGTCCCCGTTTATATCAGGCAGAATTTCATTTCCAACATCTTCGAAGGCTTCAAGATATTTATCATTAATCTTTTTATTGTTAAAACTCAATTCATAGTAACCCTTGGTACCATGAAATTTTTTGGTGTACTCGTTTGTATCCATTGGATTCAATTTTTCAGTTTTCTTGAAGTAAGGAAGAACGTTTTTGTACAGCCAAGTTGTATCGTTACTGGCTTCATACCATTGATAGTAGTCATCTGGCGTTCCTTGGTAGTATATGAGGGAATTTATAGAACTACTGCCTCCCAGAACTTTACCTAGGTGTAATTTTAGACGAGGACTTTTGTGACAAAGATTTGTTACGCCATCGCACTCCGCTGTATAGTTATAATCCATTTCCGTGTTTTGTAAGTAGTTTAAGTAACCTGGAAACTAAAGATTACTGTTATTGTAAATTAAGTATGAAATATAATTATTTTACATGGATAATGACTCAGATGTTCTTTATTAATAAATTATATAAAAGAGAGGGTCCAAAGTCAAAGTCAAATCTCCTTTATTCAAATAGACTTTTACAAGTTCTTTTGAATCGTCATTTTTTAACACTTTTTTATACTGTTTTTTTTTAAACTAGTGCCGCTTCGAAACGTGTTATCGTCCCTAAAAATGATTTCGTTTAGTTCAATCGAATATGGAATTATGCTAAACTGAGTGCATTTATTTATCGGTTAACCAGTTTTAAATGGTTTTGTTTGATTAAATAAATGTAAGCACACATAATCGAATATCGTAAAGTATTGGTATAAACAAATGTTTTTTCAAACAAAACTTATGGGCTAGTACCCCTTGTTACTACTGTCTGGAAATTACGTATGGAATATGTACGTCTACTAAAACATTACTAATTTGAGGCAATTTTACATTATTTGAACTCACCAAAGTCTCATAATGCGGATCCCCTCCAGCTTCTAATACTAGGACACTGACGTCTTTGTTTTCAGTTAACCTGTTAGCTAGCACGCAGCCGGCGGCCCCAGCACCTATTATTACGTAGTCGTACGATGAACCATCTAGAAACAAAACACCATCAGACTTGGATTAATAACTACATGTGTTCAAACTTCATGGAAAGGCTAGAGCTCGTAGCGTCTAATTGGTATGTGTGCTCAAAAAATGGATTCAGTTGGAGGCGGAAATTTTAGTACTGAAATTCCATTTCGTAAACATTGCAAGCCAAGTCTGTTTTTGCAACGAATTTATTCTTTCCTTTGCGTTGTCATTTTTATTTATATATCCAGTGCCATTTTCTTAGCTTTTTGTTGGTATTTTATATTGCAGTTTAAATAAAGCGCTGCCCTTGTGTCACTTTCCTAGATGCCTATTTGTAATTTATATAGCAGTCCATTGTATGAAATATTACCAGCCACTTATTTCTAGCTTATGTTACGCCGTGGAGCGTGATTTAGTGGTGGTTTTACCTCTTAGTCTTGTCGCTATGTAGGCGGAGAAAAGCTATTAACAGCAAATTGGCCTCAGCAATTTCAGTTACCGCAAAAATTAATGGGAGAGCGCAGTCAACGAATCCATCCTGCCGGAGTCCAATCATTACTCTGTCAAGGGATAGTCTATAGAAATCAAATCTGACTATTTATCCTCACTAGCCTCATCGGTAAAGAGATCATAATAGGACTTTGCAAGGATTTTAAAGTTTTAATTAGCGTCAGTTTCCTTAATGTTTCTAACTATTGTTCCTATAGAGGTGGTATCACACAGTTAGTGTGCTAATAAAATACGACAAACTGAACTAACCTCATTCCGATTATAATAACAAGTTTTTCGTTAACAAATAGGTTTAAATAGAATATCTCGAGTTTCGTGGCTATTCTAGAACATTGAAATTTGAACCTGTTTGAAAATGTTTTTAAAATTAGTAAAATAAGTAATTATGTGATAGCATTTGACTGTAAATGCATTAAGTGAGGTTTCTTTATTTCATCGATCTACTATATTAACGTAGACTACTATGGTCGAATAAAGTTTTCTTTTGTTTTTAGTAAAATATTCTTTGCACGATTAATTGAATTTTGGGCTTAAGAAACAGTAATATTGTTAATTTTCCATCTGTATATTGGGACCTAAGATAAAGCTGAAAAGATAAAGTCTAGCAATACTTTCGGTGATGCAGGCATAAATGTGTATATGTATTTAAATTTTCACTCACTTATCACATTGTCCTGTCGAGGCCACAAGTCGAATTCCACGGTAGCTATCACTGCTAGAGCTGCCTGCATCCTATGCACCTCTGCTATCGCCGCTGCTGAAGCCATTCCTAATATTCCTATATTCCAAAATTACATTTTAGTTCCTAGTTTCCTGGTCGGACTCTTACTGGCGAAAACAATAGTAGTATTGGTACTATTTCTTATAAAAGTATTATGATTTACTTCTTTATGATTTGGAATTTTCCTTTCCCAAGGTTGTATCGTCAAAAGAAATCAGCATCATCAAGTCGATCCAGCATAAAAGCGTAATCGACAGACAGACAAAGTTACTTTTGCATTTATAATTATATATACAGCGAGTAAAAATACCGTGATAGGTAAGTTACTGATAAAAACATTGGCGTTTAAAAAACCTTGACCGCAAAATAAAACAATGACGTTTTACTAATTAGCATTAGTAATGATTAGTATTATTAAATGATAATTATGGGAGGGAAACGGCATTTTTTATTGTTTTGTTTTTTTTTTTAATTTCTTTCTTTATCGTCAATTTCTATTTAATGGTTTTCCTTTTTCTGTGTATTTTTTATGAACAATAAATTGGTACTTACCGGTACTTATGTAGTGATATTTTTGACAGCACACGATGCACTGTTGTCATGGATGGCTTATTAACATTACAAGTTGAGGACGGTCTTTAAATATATAAGTTGTTTTTTTATTATACCATTATTCTTGTGAAATTAGTTCACATGTATCTACATGTATTGCATTAGATTATTTTTAATTATTCGGTCGTTTTATCGACTATTCAAATTATCATATTTGCGCTTTCATAATGGATTAATATTAGGAAAGAATTAGAATTCATATCTTTTAATGACTGCTGTTTAGGTTTTTTTTTTTTTTTTTTTTATAAACTTATTATTGACATTATTGTTAATTTCAAAACAATTCCTTTCACCAATGGGCACGGGCGTCCTCTACAGCTGAGAGAGAGAGTTTATCTCTTATCTACTATGCGGGCCTAGTGCGGTTTGGCTGAAGAAACATTAAAGAAATTCTTAAGATATATTTTTACGATTACATTTTATGATTATATTTTTACATGTGCAGATTTTTTCACGATGTTTTCCTTCACCGTCAGAATTTGTAATAATTCATTGTGAGTTCACCTACACCTTGCAAAAGTATCTACAAAGCCTGAACCTCGAGACCGTCACTACTTATTTACTAAATAATTTTGAAATTCCGCTCTAAATTTAGCATTCTAATCCGAAGGTAGATAGGCTAAACTGTCATCGCTATCAGAAAGCTGAGTTCGAAAATGGCATTATACCGGTCACTAGGCGGACGAAATCCTCTGTCCACGCGTCAAACTAAGCTTGTGCGGGATTAGGCCGCTCTTACTTGTGGAGGAATTTAAATTTCATAAGACAATATGCAGGAGCAATAAGCAGTGATGGCCTCGAGGTTTAGGCACGCGGTCGAGAATCTCGGCGGTCGCGGGTTCAAATCCCAGGCGCACACCTCTGACTTTTCGAAGTTATGCGTGTATTCAAAATTGAATTATCACTTGCTTTAACGGTGAAGGAAAACATCGTGATGAAACCTGCACACCTAAAAGTTCTTAGGAATTTCTTAGGTGTGTAGTCCGCCAACCCGCACTAGGCCAGCGTGGTGGACTATGGCCTAAAACCCTCTCAATGGTAGAGGAGACCCGTGCTCAGCAGTGGGCGTATATGGGTTGATGAAGAAGAAGAAGAAGAATATGCAGGAGATGGGAGAAATCCTTTTAAAGATTATATTATCCAACTGGTGCCTCGATCGCTCAAGTGGGTGTAGTAGATCTGGAGGCAACAGTTGGACAAAGTTTAACTGAGGTTTTAACGAATAGTAGGTTGCTAGGTTATTGGTTGAGACATTCCCAATAAAAGCCACAGACTAGCAATGAAAATTCCATTCCATATAGTAACTATTTTATGATTTTTATGTCAATCCGTGTTTAAAAAGTTTAATAAATACACCTGAAGGTGCGAAAATGATATTGTGAATGTGATTAATAGTTCACAGTTAGAGGGTGATTACTATGAGCAATATGGATGAAGCGAAGAAACTTATATCTTTACTAACTGAGGGGATTGGCTCCGCCTGTTCGCTATATTGCATTGGCCAACACTGCATTTTCTAGGAATCAAAAGTAGTTAAAAAGTAGTAATGGCCTTTCACTGGTTTTTCAGTCATGGTTTATAATAAAAAGTTTTGTTATCATATAAGTATACAAATTTTCATAAAGATTTGTAAAGTACTTTCTACACTTAATAAAAATTAAGATAGGACAATTCCTTTATGACTACTCCGCGTTTTATCCATTAATCATTTTATTTCCACACTTACGAAGTACACGTATTCATTTAATTAATATGTATATGTCTAGATTGGTTGGCTGTGTGTTTGTATTAAAAAGGAGGCGTCATCAATCATGGCTGTGTACTGAACATCAATTTAACTCGATTGACCGTGTACATACGGGGGGAAATTATATGAGCTACGTAACTAGTTTTAACCTGATTAGGAGTAAGTGATGAGTTCTAGGTATAGTGGTTGACAATATTTCAGTAAAGGAAGCACACATACTTAGCTAGTGTTTTGTTCGGAATGTGTGGTCGCTAACTCGCACTAGGGAAGCATGGTGAACTAAAATTTGTGGAAGACCAAAAAACTGCAGGTCTCAAAGATAGACTCGAGTTTTATTGTTAAGGTTTTCTGATCTATGCATTCATATTCATGTGTGCCTTTCGTAACTCGGTTTTCATCTATGTATCTTATTATAATTAACTATTTTTTCTTAATCTTCAAGCAAAGAATAGGTTCTTTAGGAAGATATAGGTATCTTCCTCAAAGGCTGGCATTGTACAATGTTTTCTCTGATATTGTGGGAGTATACTGCCCGTATTACTAAGTTTTCATGATTAATAATAATAAGAATGCTCCAAAAGTTCATGATTTAAAATTTATGTTACATAAGACTTACATTGGTTTTCTCATGAAAGCCATGGTCACAACTAGACCAAATTTAAATGGGATCAATCTGGTAGCACCAGCAAATAAAAAAAGAATCATCAAAATCAGTCCACCCAGTCAAAAGTGAGGTAACAAACATAAAAAATACAGATGAATTGATAAACCTTCTTTTATGAATGCTAAAAAGCTGGTATAATCGACTACCCGTGAGTACACCACATTATATGAGATTACTGTCGGATCATTTAGTGTGAGAATCCTTTGCTCGCGCGTTATGGGGAATGAATAGCTTCAATAGTTCGTGTGGGAATGTTTGGAGGTGTTCGAAAATGTTTCGGTGTCGTTCACTCGAGCGAATGAAGTGTGAACGATAAGAATTTGTCTATTAGTCTGGCTGTAGGCTCACTCGCCTTTGAACATTTCTGGATGTTTAGGTTCAGTCTGAAAGGAACGAAGTAGGCTATGTTTTTCAAAAGCGTAATCGAGATAGTTTCAGTTTATTAGTAACACGAATAAGTATCATTGCGACACTGAAAAGGGATAGGATTAATATTTTAAAAAAAGTTGGTAAAACTTTGTTCGATTCCCGGGTTGAGCAAAGTGTTACTGCGTATTTCCATAAAGAAATTATCTGTAGCAGCACTTAAGAAAATAGCCTGAAAACGCCAATGGGTTCGCCCGCTGTTATGTGGGACTGATACATAACCGACGACAGTTGAGTGCAGAAATGCACCTCTGCCTACCCTTCCAGGAAACATAGGCGTTAGGTTTTGTATGTATGTTTGTAGCTTAGGTTTAAATATATACCTCTACCCGATACAGACATAAGTGTAGATTGTCAATGAAAGCAAATAGGGTTCGACGCAGTGTAGTGTTTGTATACTTGTCTCGGTGACACGGGTAGTGGGGGAACAGTCTGGTGCGCGCCGTGGGCGAGAGCGGACGTGTTTACCCTGACTGCTGGTGACGTAACGAGCCAATACTTAATCCTTGTGGAGGTACGTACACTACAAATGGCGACGAGGTAAAAGGTCAGTGAATAAATTTTTATTATGCTCCATGAAGAACAAAGTAAAAAAAAAAAAAAAAATGTAAATACATGGAGTTGTTTATAAATGCTTTGGTCATTTTACATACATAAGTAAAACTAGTACGTAAATTGTGCGATCAAATACAACACTCTATCCCTAAGCTAAATTATTCTTAACTAAATTAAGTAATAGATAGCCGCCACTTGTGATACTATGTTATAAAGTTTGTTACTATTCATATTGTTTCTTTTGTTTTTTCAATGGTGTACAATGAAGTGTAATAAATAAAAAATAAAAATAGATTGTAGGAGACTTTGCATAACCGAATTTTATTTGAGTGAACATAATGCAGGTCCCGCAATCTTAAGTCCAGTCACGTTAAGAATTCGTTGTGATAAATTAAAAGTAAAACATTAAAAATGCTTTTTCCGTCGAACAAGACAGATGTGTTCTAATAGAAATGTTCAAACCGGTTGCTTACCTATCTATTTGAAATGTGGTTTCAATTGTTTTCACCGGTCGGCGACGCCGCCTGTGCGTCTGCTTACCCACAAATTTAAAATATCCGGTTATAACGCTTACATTATGTTATTAAATATCAGAATGGCTTCTTCTCCCGAAAAAATAATGTAATGATTGAAAGCATATTATTATCCAAGAAACATTTAAAATTTTTCCTTCAGTTTTATTAAAGACTTGGTTGTTTTATGAATGTTTTACGTTCAACTAGTATGAAACTAGCTTTGTGAGTGAAAATTGAAATAATAACTACAAGGACATATATAAAGATGTATTATAAAGATATGTAGTACATTTAAAATTATCATCGCTTAGGTTCACACCAACACCTTTAATACTGAATGTAAAGAGGTAGTTTGGTTCGCCAGTGGGGTACCTAAATGATTTTTTGTTTTAAAAAGAAATCTAGAGATCGTTCGATGGAAATTGGAACACTAGTCACTGAAAAAAATAGGTGCTATGAATATTTTAACTTTGCTTACAAAAGCATGTACTTTCAATTTATATGTACCTATAAATTGTGAGTGTATGAACTGTAAGGGTGAACCAGCTTTAAATTGTTTGGGATGGGAGAAGTGGAACCGTGGCATAGATCTAGGTATATATCATACGGCAACAATTGTGACCATGCCGCAATGCTTCCGCGTATTATCGGCGGTCTAACTAAAAAAAAAAAAATAATAATAAAAACCGTTCGCCGTTAATTTGATAATTCTGATCCTTTGGATCCAGTAAAGACTCATTAATGAATTCAATAGCAGCCCTAACAGATGAATTCAATAACAAAACAAACATTCTATTTGTCTCGGGACCACCAAATAATGTGCACTAAAAATGTTTGAAATGTGGATTTGTTAAAAATAATAACAAATATATTGTACCATTTGTTTGGAATTTTAAACAGAATCTTAAATCCGAAGAATAGATAGGGTTGACCTTATTAAATTTTGAGGATGTGGAAACAGATATGTTTATAAATACGAGTAGTAAAATGTAGTAATGACGCTACTTGGAAAATCAAAAAAAAAAATATTGCCTATTGATGTCAAAATTTATTTACTGTTTTCGAAGATATGATTCGAGTTTTCGGAATCGATAATGGGTGCAGTTCTAAAAGTCGACATATCATGTGGTAAAAGGTGATTCTAGAAGTCTTAGAAAAGAAACTTTAACTAAACTTTAAGTTTCATCTTGGAGTACATAGATGCAGTTGCGGAAACGTTTCTTAAAATCAAGCATGTTCAAAGCTATATTCCAAAAGAGGGAGTCTGTTTAACCAATTTCTCAACTCAGCATAGTTTTCACTCGTGGTAAAAAACTATTAAAAAAAACTGACATCTCGTGTTTGATATTTTATAACCTTTTGAAAAAAAAAACTTGGGAGAGAAGAATGCGAAATGTTAACAAGAGTTAAACCTTTAGAAGAAAATGTTTAATACATCAGTAATTGAGAGTCTGTTTCTAGTGACGAAGTTTAAGTTTCTGAGTTAAGTTAGAAACATGAGCAGGGGTTCCAGATTTGGGAACATACACTCCACTTTCACGCGAGTTGTTAAAAATTAAGTTGGCCAAGACCGCGAACATAGATTCGTATTGGAACGATACCCGAATTAGCTCTGACTATTTGAAACGGGTATAGCCCGTAACTAAAATAAGAAGTTTTGTTTTCTTCTCTATGTTAAATGTTTTATGTTTTGATGTCACTTTAATTTCTTAATTTTATTGTTTCAATTTTGATATTAGATATTACATTATAAATTGTTTATTAGTTGTTAAGTTGTTTATAATTAATATTGCACATTATTAATTGTTTATCTTTTCTTATAATGTTGTGGAGAATGTTATGCACACCTTAAATGTCTGTTATATACATATATCAGATGTAGTACCTAAGTAAAAATAATAAAGCTACACATTGTATTAATACACGTGATGTGGTTGTGTTAAATTAAATAAATAAAAGATCATTAGGTATTGTGATACCTTTGATAGAACCTAAGTGTTTGCATATGCTAGTCCAGTTGTACTGAGAATTGTACTCGTTACAGTAGCCGAGGTTGGCTGCATATGGCAACATAAGTCTGTGAGAACGTAAAAAGCGTTATCAGGTCGAGAACGGGAATCTTGCGTTGGATTGGATAGTGAGCCCATTACTACGTCCCGTTTGTTTGGAACAAATTGTTTATATTGAGTCGATAAACCATTGGCCTCTGAAGGTCACGTTCTCCAAGAAGTTGGAAGCATGAGCCCGGATTTAACGTTGGGTGTTGCGTCTACAATCACATGTATAAATTTGATGTATTTACAGTCCACGGAAGAAAAACATAGTTCTTGATAGGCGCGATTGTGTGTATAGAGAATCACCTAATCCGTTTGATAACAACTACGTCAATATAGTAATCGATGGTGCCTCGACATTTGACAATTTCCCTAAGTGAACTGAAACAGGCTGGTATGAGTGACTGCAAGTTGAAATATATTATTATAGACTGGATAAGAGATATCATACACCTGAAAATTTTAGGGAGAATGATCTATATACTATGTACCGTATCTTGATTGGAAAAGAGTATCACTGGAGTTTCTTGTCCGTTTCTTACTAATGGCTGCTTTCCGAACGGAGTGATAAATTCAATACAAACAGAACGAGAAGGGAATAAATTATGAAAAAACCTGTCTAATTTAAGTTTAACTTGCATCAAGAAAAACGGAGAAAGATTGACGCCAAGACAGATATGAGAAATACGCCACCGTACGAGTAAACCGAAACTAGACTAAACTTTTACCACAGAATCAAACCTTATTCGAAGAAAGAAGGCATATTATATTATGAACAGCTAAAGAACATAAGGCGTTATTGGAAACTAATGTGAGATATCCAGACATTTAATACAAAGACTGTGAATTAAATAGAAACTGTACAAGGCTTAAAGTAAAGCTGTACATAATTGTGTTGCAGGCAGTATGAGCCTTCATATAAATGAAAACATACGTAATTATGATGCAGGCTTAAAGTAAAGCTGTACATAATTGTGTTACAGGCAGTATGGCCTTCATATCAATGAAAACATACGTAATTATGATGCAGGCTTAAAGTAAAGCTGTACATAATTGTGTTACAGGCAGTATGGCCTTCATATCAATGAAAACATACGTAATTATGATGCAGGCTTAAAGTAAAGCTGTACATAATTGTGTTGCAGGCAGTATGGCCTTCATATCAATGAAAACATACGTAATTATGATGCAGGCTTAAAGTAAAGCTGTACATAATTGTGTTGCAGGCAGTATGGCCTTCATATAAATGAAAACATACGTAATTGTGATGCAGGCTTAAAGTAAAGCTGTACATAATTGTGTTGCAGGCAGTATGGCCTTCATATCAATGAAAACATACGTAATTATGATGCAGGCTTAAAGTAAAGCTGTACATAATTGTGTTGCAGGCAGTATGGCCTTCATATAAATGAAAACATACGTAATTATGATGCAGGCTTAAAGTAAAGCTGTACATAATTGTGTTGCAGGCAGTATGGCCTTCATATCAATGAAAACATACGTAATTATGATGCAGGCTTAAAGTAAAGCTGTACATAATTGTGTTGCAGGCAGTATGGCCTTCATATCAATGAAAACATACGTAATTATGATGCAGGCTTAAAGTAAAGCTGTACATAATTGTGTTGCAGGCAGTATGGCCTTCATATAAATGAAAACATACGTAATTATGATGCAGGCTTAAAGTAAAGCTGTACATAATTGTGTTGCAGGCAGTATGGCCTTCATATCAATGAAAACATACGTAATTATGATGCAGGCTTAAAGTAAAGCTGTACATAATTGTGTTGCAGGCAGTATGGCCTTCATATCAATGAAAACATACGTAATTATGATGCAGGCTTAAAGTAAAGCTGTACATAATTGTGTTGCAGGCAGTATGGCCTTCATATCAATGAAAACATACGTAATTATGATGCAGGCTTAAAGTAAAGCTGTACATAATTGTGTTGCAGGCAGTATGGCCTTCATATAAATGAAAACATACGTAATTATGATGCAGGCTTAAAGTAAAGCTGTACATAATTGTGTTGCAGGCAGTATGGCCTTCATATCAATGAAAACATACGTAATTATGATGCAGGCTTAAAGTAAAGCTGTACATAATTGTGTTGCAGGCAGTATGGCCTTCATATCAATGAAAACATACGTAATTTTGATGCAGGCTTAAAGTAAAGCTGTACATAATTGTGTTGCAGGCAGTATGGCCTTCATATAAATGAAAACATACGTAATTATGATGCAGGCTTAAAGTAAAGCTGTAAATAATTGTGTTACGGGCAGTATGAGCCTTCATGAAAGTAATAGTGTTTTTTGTTGAAGGTTAGTTTGTCGGCTCTTCCTGAGGATTAAGTGAAAGCTGATCCTGATAATGAAACCACATGGTGCTGAGGTTCCAGAAACATCGAGTTACTTGGAGGAACGGTAATGTTCAGTGTGCTGCTACCACAGGTATGGCTTTAAGGTTTTTGTTTTAAGAGTTGCTTACCAACCAAATAAAAATTACTTTCCATCAATTGATTAATTTTTGATTAAAAGAAAAACATTTCGAATTATGATGCAGGCTTCAAATTAAAAGAAAGCTGTGCCTTATAGTGTTAGGCAGTACAGGCCATCTGTGCAAAAAGTGTACGTGATCTTGTCAGACTAATAAAAAGCTTATCATAAAATTTCACATAATATTAATGATGATAACTAACGAGATGGTCCGTCCAAGTAAGAGAGTCGTCGTCCTCCAGATTCTACTCTGCCATAAAGGAAGAGCTTGACAGAAACCGGTGGAAACCGATCATCCGCTCCAGATGTCACCCTAATGCTGACTACGATCCTCAGATATGAGAAACCGGCTAGAGAGAGAGATTGATGATAATAAGCTGTGGGTCGTTGTTATATAACAATGTATTATGCAAATGAAAAAAAAAAAGACGATTTGGACATGAAGCTGAACACGATCATATGTTGAGAGAAACGAGGAAAAATGGACTAGATTGGTAACGCATTTGTATCCACGAGACAGCAAAAGGAATAAAGGTAGACAGACTATGCGAAGACAGATTTTGAGTAAGTAAATTGATCGGAGCTTGTGTTGCTGCAATCTGTGTCGTAATGACACGTATGAAAAAAAAAAATAAAAAGGAAAAAGGAAATAAAGCAAATATTGAGCACTTGTGAAAAGATTTGCTAGACAAAGTACCAAACCCTTAAAGTGATTTGTATTTAAAAGTAAATGATTATTTACAATAAATACATTAAGGGAGGGATGTAGTGTTTGTATACTTGTCTCGGTGACACGGGTAGTGGGGGAACAGTCTGGTGCGCGCCGTGGGCGAGAGCGGACGTGTTTACCCTGACTGCTGGTGACGTAACGAGCCAATACTTAATCCTTGTGGAGGTACGTACACTACATGCAGATAATTCCTTAGAAAGTTTCACTTAGTTTTCATTTATCGGGTCTTATTTTCGAGGCTATCACGACCGTCTCACTAGTTAAAAATAAATCACCTAAGTAAGTTTTTCTAATTACGACTGCCATTGTTTTCCCCATACATGTATCTTAAAAAGATCTTAATCTTGGCTATTTACTATTCTTTTAATCTAACATTCTATTCGTGTTTACAAAGGGACGTCTGCTTTTGTTTAAGTTCACCAATTTAATTTACCTTCTTAGAAGCGTCTCGCCAAAACTCAATAGTACATTATTAAAAATCTTTACAAAGGAATGAAATGTTTCATTCCATAGCTGGTTCGGAGATAGAATGCCGAGGCGACCTTCGTAAAAAATCATAATATTAATTTTGTAATATTTTCTGGTTTTTTCGCTATTAAGGAATGAGACTGGCATACCGATAGTAAATAATAGCTTCACCATCATAAATATATAAGTAGCATTACTATGCTCCTGCACCATGTAAGTCACACTGTTAGGCATGAGCATCCTTTACAACTGAGAGGGTTTAGGCTAGGTTGGCGACACACCTAAGAAATTGCTAAGTACTTATAGGTGTGCAGATTTTCTCACGATGTTTTCTTTCTAGTAGCGCATGGTTGAGGGCTGCTCAAGACTGGGATTACTGGCGCATGGGTAGGGCTACAGCGGCGGACGACTCTAGAATCTAGCTTTCATCATTCGTTTATATTTTTTTTAATGCCATTGTTTGTAATCATCGTAGCTTTTACCTGCCTTAGATTCTGATCACGGTCTGTATACAACCTCTATAGCTATGTGAGTGTATAAAAGATATGAACAAGTTTTCCCACAGCCTGCTAGTCGTTTAACACGCGTCTGTGCTTAGTTTTTACGACGTACCCCTGACCGGTACCCGTTTGAGCGGTGCGCCAAATGGCCCCAGAATAGCTGTCAACCGGCAGATACGTGTAATGCTTGTGTACAACGATAAACTTCTCGGAACGGTGCGAAAAAAATCACAGAACAAAAAATGTCTAACTAAAATGGACTGGAATATTTTTTGATTTTTTTTTTAATTGCCCTAGCAGGCAGACGAGCTGACGGCCCGCCTGATGGTAAGCGGTCACCGTCGCTCATGGACTTGGCAATGCCAGGGGCACAGCCACGCCGCTGCCTACCGAAACCGCTGCCTACCGCCTTTTTTTTCGTGAAAATTCTCAATGTACTTGGGGAAAACAATGTGTAGTATGATTGAATTGATTAAAACCGTACTTTTAAGTGCAGATGAAAGAACCAGGGTTGGAATCGGTATTCCAGTTAAAAAAATATAGTAAACCGCCTCAAGCTAAAATTTCTTGTACATTAGTATCTATACAGTATACAGTGTGGAATGTATGTTTTGTATAATATTAGTAATAGTAATAGTCTCCATAACATATATTAAACTATTAAAAATTTTAATATCTTTAACACTCCCTTCATATAGTTTCAGAAATTATCTGATTTATATAATTGCAGTAATAAGAGACTTTTGTATTTATTAACTTCTTTTCTCTTAGAGAACGTTTTGCTTTTACACTTTAAACTACTCATTATAGCTGTAAAAGTTATTCTGAATAAAACGTTTTTGATTCAACCATATCGTTTCAGGCGCGTCTTTGAGGTTAAAACATTTGAAATGCAATCGCCCTGAGCGTCACTTTCCATTCCTTTGAGATCTTCATGATGAGGTCTGCTCAAATGAGGTAGATAGTGATAGAACAGTTTATTATTTGACGGCATGATTAATAGCCTTGTGGTTTAGGCGCGCGGTTGCGAATTTCGGCGGTCGAGGGTTCAAATCCTTGGCACAGACATCTTACTTTTAATAGTTAGGTGTGATTAACCATGAATTATCAGTTATTTTAATGATGAAGGAAAATATCGTGAGGAAACCCGCACACCTTAATTTAGTTTAAACTCATTATTAAGTATTTTCTACTGAAATTATGACTTCTTGCAGCTCTATGTCACATCAATGTTTTACGATAACGATGTAATACTATATTTAATAACTCATATAATACTATATTTTAATTTTATTTAATGTTAAGAAAGTTTTAAAGTAAAATACCAATTAGATATCTATTCGTGTTAAGGTAACAAGCTGAAGCAGAAAACTTCAAGTCCAATTAACTTAAACTAATAAAATTTTGCAACTTTAAACTTTAATCTCTTAATTCTTTTAATTACCGTATAAAACTTTGAATGTTGAAAACATTTTTTTCTTTATCTATTTTTGCACTTTTAAATGAAATGAAAAGTCTATGAAAAGACAATAGGGTACCTATATTTTCAAAAATACGTATTATAAGAAAATTTTACTACTCAATCTTGCTTCCGTTCCATTTAGACCAGAAGAATTAGAGTTCCTTTTAGTTCCAGAAGTTCTTTCTAAGTCAAAGTCTGAATACATTTCTGCCGTACCGGAATTTGGTGAATAGATGCATAGATAGAATAGATAATTCAATGCTCTGCAATGTAATGACGGCTTATATTACATAGATACATGACATGCGGAATTCCGTCACTCTATCGAAGTACAGCGCTTTGTACGGAATCTGACTGAACTGTATTTAGCATTCATCCATATATCAATCTGTGTTCATGTCTTCGTGTAGTTAGACGTTGACTTGACAAATTGTCTTCATGTATCAATCCCACGAACTCGACTAGGAAGTCCATATTCCAACAAAGTGCGATGATCTTTCCAGTTTCATATTGCAAGTTTTTAAGATTATAAATCATCATCAGGCTACATCCATCCTATTCTTTGGCTCGGACCTCCTCTGCCATCTAGAGAGTTAAAGCTTTGCCTTGCTTTTCAAGTTGGCCTAGTCCAGGTTGGCCGATTACGCACGTAATAAATTCCTAAGAATGTTTAGGTATGATGTTATCAGTTACCATTAAAGCGAGTTATAATTCATTGTGAATACACACATAACTTCGAAAAACAAGAGGTGTGTGTCTGAGGATCGGAACCGCAACCGCCGAGATTCTCGACCGGGCGTCTAAACCTCGGAGCTATAACCTTATAAGCTGCTCATTTTTGTCATTAATATAACATAGAAACTCATTATTATCATCGTAAAGACGTCTTTTCAACTCTCAAATGAGACAGATGAAATGAAATAACCACCTTTCCAATTTTCGAATGAGATAGATGAAATAAAATGACGATCGGAGTTGAAAACCCGCAAGCATTTCGCGACAGTCGGTCACCTAAGTATATTAAGACGAAGAGTTCCGTGGGTGCAGGTAAGGACAGAATATACGAGGTAAGTTTTTAAAAGGGACATTAATCCTGCCCGAGTTGTGCGCTCTTTATTTCATTCCATTACTTCCGTAGATTTCTCCGCTGAGAAAATCTAAGCTTATCTGAAGGATAAAGTAGGTAATCTAAGTACAAGGACCAAATATAGCAACAACATTTTTACATGTGACAAATTAAGTATTTCAAGATTGATGACTGACCAATGTATATTTTCTAATTTATCTATGTGTTATTTTAATATTTTCGCATTTTTATATGTGGCATAACATTGTTATAACGTAAGACTTTAGCACGCATTTAAGTTGTTTCCGCCGACGTAACATAACATAAAGTTATAAACGAAACTTAAGCTACAAAGTAACATGTAAATTTTACATGTAACGTTTTAAACATTGTAAGCGATGTGATATCTAGCGCATATCGCATCTAGCGCATCTTTTAAGAATAAGTGGTGACAAATTTTAAGTTAAGGTTAAGTAGAACAAGGCTTAACACGATGAGCATAATGAAAAATTTTGTGACTTCAGCGAGAATTTCATGCGTCTTATGCAGATTTAATATTTTACAATACCTTGTCAAGGAATTTAGATGCAATTTATCATGATCATGAGCTCGTATAAGTCCTACTGATGGGCACGGGCGTCTTCTACCATTGCGGGGGTTTAGATAGTCCACCATGCGAGCTTAGCGGAAGACACACTCAAGAAACTACTAAGAACTTTTAAGGTTTCATTATGATGTGGTCTTTCACCGTTAAAGCAAGTGATATAATTTATTAGAATATTCACATAAATAGGAAAAAAAATTGTTATTTGTGATATTTTTATCCGCGCGCCTGTATATTAAAGCCATCACTGCATTATAAATAGTATAAAGATAAATAAATTAGCAACATACTAGTTCTGCAATTAAAATTGATATCGAAACTCTTAAAATATAATTCTTGCAATTTTATAACTCGGAGAATATTTTTGCAATGTAAATTGCAAACCTAATGGAACTTAGCATCGGAATGTAAGGAACTTGTAAAAAATTAAGGCCAGATGTTTTTGCCAGAACTTTTCGATCTAAATTAAAAGTTCGCGTGTTCAATGTTCATAATGTCCTGCAAAGGAATTTGCTGAAAATCCTCCGCTCAAAATCTAATTTACCTTACAAAAAATGTTGATTGGTTCAACTTGATGGATGTCCGCAATTTGTTATGGATTATCGTTAGAATATTAATAATTTGAAAGTATTCAAATGTTTGTAGCCAATGAGGCGAAAATTTTCAACAGTTTTGAATAAAATTTCATTTAGAAATAGTTTATAACTTATTTTATTGAGGCTTGAAGGAGTTCGTAGAGTAATTCAGTATTTTAGTAAGAGATAATTTAAACGGTGTACAATAAAATGTTTATTGATCAAATCCATAGTCTTTGCAGCCGAAATCACTATCAAAATAATTAAAATATAAACATATCATATTCCGACCACAAACCGTTCAACTAAGTTACGAAACCACAAATCAACAACAGCTGCAAATCTTATAAAAAGTACGCCAAAATATTTTCCCAACATTCATATGCTTATAAAACAGCAGTACTTGATAACTAGCAAGCGGCAGTGCACAAAATATGGTTAACTTCTGCACAAAGGTCATTCGCAACTCGAGCTCCCGCAAAGTGCTTGTTTGAAATTGCAGTTAGCTCGAAACTTGGCGCTAACTATATTCCGAGTTGGCCTCAAAGACAACAGCCTCCATTGTTGACAGTTGAAAAGTAACCAAACTGTGTCTTAGATCGTGTTAACTCACTTTGCGTAGTTTATATACGTTTAATGCGGGTTTGAAACCTGATATGGAATGTTAACTGTCTGCCTTTTGTGCATAATTGTCTAGGTTTATGTTTGTGTTTTGTACTGGGAAAATATATGTAGGTTAAAATAGATTTTAAAATAGTAGTTTCCTTTATGGTAAGAAAAATGCAAATATCGTAAACATCTTCAGCCCATATATGTCCCACTGTTGGGCACAGCCCTACTCTACCACGCAAACATAAATAGAAAATCACGCAATAAATATACGACAATCAATGTAGATTACAATAAGAAAAAAAAAAAACAAAATAAAATTAGTTATTCAATTTCTTTATAAGCGTAGAGAATCGCAACAGTTTTTTATCATCTGATGATTAAACTTTAAAAATTAATAATCTATTACGTTAATGAAAAAATAAAATCCATGTCAAGTCCTTTTCACCCCTTCAAAGTCATATTTACTATATTCTCAAATACCCCATTAATTAATTAACGAAACAATCTTGCATACATCAAGAAATAGGGAACGTTAGAGTTTCACAAGCTCTAAATCTTGGCAGTTTAGCACGCGAAATTAATGTCGGCCAGATATGATTTACTGAGGCGTGATAGCGGTGGGGCGATGTAGAAATCTCTATGGCTTCAGTTAGCTTGGATTCGAAACATCCAGAATGCTAAGAACAATTATCTCTGGGTTCCTAATATGGAGAAAACCCAAAGGTAATTTGGTAAAGCTGTAACTTTGCAATGAAATTCTTGGTTGAATTAGAGAACGAAGTTAGTTCCTATCTTTGTGAACAGACTATTACTTGCTTTCATTATATGAACCAATATAGTAGCGAAATAACAAAACGAGATTCAAAAGGTGAAGTAGAATGTTTTGGAACGAAGAAAAATTTCAAGAAAAATATTCCAAAACGCCTAATTAACGCCTTTATTTCCTAAAAGGGTAGGAAGAGGTCAATTTCTGCACCCACATATCGTTAGACATTTTTGCTTGCTATGTAATTAGGAGCGAATTTTCGTTTCTTGGATACAATTGCAGACCCCGTACTAAAATCAAAAAAATGAATAATAGCATAACCCATTTTATACAGCACATACTTGTATTGCGAAACCACGAAATAGTCGAAAATTTAAAAAATATTAAATGTAGAAGAAGCAATAGCGACATTTCGATATGGTTAAAAATATCATACACAAAAAAAAATCGATGTTAATAGCAAACGCAATTCCAGCTAGCAGAAAATATTCCGTTTACAAACCCACATCACAACTTGAAAAACTAGTGAGACATCGATAAATGTTCCACAACCCTCGAACGGTTTAGACCAACTTTCAGAGGTCCAAACTGGCAAAGGGCGCTAAAATATGGCTCCCAGACGTCAACCACGGGGGAGATTTACACGATGTGGCGTTTAGAAGTTTTAGGCCCTTAGGACTATGAAAGGAAGCAGAGTGACGTTTGGTATTTTGCGTATATGGATGGGAAAGCGCTTTTGACAACTGATCGTAAGTGCAGTTCGGCCGATAGAGTGACGAGAAATTATAGTGATCGGTGTTACTGACATTGAATTCAATTTGTGCATAGGATAAAACGAAAATACAAGTCTTGTGTGCTTTATATTTAAATAAGGTCCAGCCAATAGTCACTAATATAATTTGGAATCACTACTAAGAAATAGCTACTAATAAAAATAAATATATACCACGAAATATTTTTGGTGTAACTGTGACTGCAATTTTTTAATAGTTATAAAAAGATGTAATTTTAACTTATCTAGCACGTTTATAATCTATTGAAATTATCTACTAACGAAAAACATTCACATCTTATTCTTCCTGCACTGCACACTACAAATGTGCTCCAAATATTTCTATAATAAAAACTACGAGCCCATTTAATGTCATAATAAAGATTTTTTAATCTATCCCGCACAAGGCCGTAAGCCGACAGCTGTGGAATATCAAATATAATTTCGCCAAACACATGACGGCGTTACGTGACCCCAGACGAGAAACTTGTCCAAAACTTGGCAACATTTGGTTAATTTTATTTGTTTGCACTTGATCTAGATTTATATAAAGTGTTTTCCGAGTTTTAGCCTAGTTTGTACACTGTGACTAGGTAACTTTTTAGTTTGATAAAGGAGTGATAAGAATTGACACTTTTTTTTTTAATCAATTTGGAAAAGTCGCGGGAAGCGCCAGAATGCAGCCCTGTTTAGTAAAATAAATTTGTAAAAATTGCGGGAAATGCCTGGATTCAGGCCGCTTCCGACAAAATACTTTGGAGGTGTTTGGGGAAGACTATGTCCAGCAGCGCACGTCTTTGGTCGATGATGATGACGATGATAATGATGATGAAATGGATCTTTGCGTATTTCGAAGACTAACTGTTCATAGAGACTATTAAAGATATTTTAATGAAGTTTAAAACTGTGTTTACTTTTACATTTAGAATATAAGAACAATTGTATTTTATGTGTCCAATAGGAAAAATCTATAAACGCTATAAATCCAAGGCATTAGCTTGTCCTTTTTGAAGTAACACGAAGAATATTGCAGTAATGAGTCATTAAAAATGTTACATCAAATTACTTAATTAAAGTGGTGGGCTTGGTCGGTGACAAGAGGCTTTACACTAAGCTTGAGCGACAATAAATTGCTTTCTATTTTGGTATTGTACATTTTCTAAGAAAAGCCATTTATAAAAATCTACTTATTTTTATCATTCAGAAAGTAATCAGTTGTATAAACGTTGATAAATTTAAGCATTGATGTAGGGTCCTCAAGGATTTTTCAAAAAGGTAACACGTCAAATTGTTGAAAATTTTGTTCGTCCCTTTGGAAAAAAATATCAAATTTTAATCGCCAAAAGTGCGGAAGAAAATAAACGCAAAATGACAAACAAAGCCAGCTATAACTTAAATGTAAAAACGTTGTGAAATGCTCAAGTTAATTCAGACGAAGGTAATCTTCAGGCCGTTTTCAGAAGAGATCAAAGAATCAGCCCCGTGGAATATGGAACCGAGAAATTGCCTCTTTGTACACACCTAGATGTAAAAATGAGGAATATGAATTTATCGCGGCAATGGAAAAAATCGCTTTAATTTGAACAGCGCGTGTATCAAAGTAATGAGATTCCACTGCGACTGTATTAAAAAGTTAATCTCGGGGTATTGCGCAGTTCCGTTTTATTGTGTATTTTGGCCTAAGTCGTATTTCTTTGTTGCTGTACGTTGAGTGAAACCTTTAAGAGAATTCGGCATTTTACGATGCAATTGCATACGACAATGTAAGAATACTGCACCCGATAGTAAGAACTTTAGCTTACATTGTATCTTTTTCTATTTTTAGCTTATGTCGTGCTGGTAGTAAAAGAGGTGTTGCCGGCATTTAATTTCCATTCAATCAATCGTTCTCGAAGGTGAATGAATTTACTTTCTCAATTACATTATGCCGATCACTCACGAGGGTAGTCGATGTTATAGCTAAAATTAGTTTTATAGTTAGTTGTCAAAATCAAAATCACCTTTATTCAAATAGACTTTTCCAAGTTCTTTTGAATCGTCAATATTAAAGGTTTTCTTAAGATAGGTTCGCAAACAGTCCTTGTTTAAAACATGTGTACATAAATATACCTTCACTCACCTATTTGTGTGTGCAATCGTAAGTGTATTTATAAATAAGTATAATAGGTACCAGCTGAGCAAATAATGGAGATAGTTTACGTAATCCTTCGGCTCGTTGTAATCCTGAGTTAACGCCTCGCATTAAATGTAATAACACATGACGAGCGCTAGAACGTTTTATCAACGGATATCATCTTCTGTGCTTACCGTGGGAAGTGAGGTTGACTTTGTAATATTTATGATAGTTTGATATACACTGCCGACGGAAAGTTTCCGGACAAGCATCTTATTTTATTTTGAATGGGTATATGATCCTCTTAGACATTAAGTGGATCTATAACGAAGGTGAAATGTTTGTTTATATAGTTTTTATCATCTTTTCTTTGACTTTTCCTCCCTACCTCCGCCCGTTGTTGAAGAAAAATAAAACAAAATTGTCAACATCGTCATTACTTGTACTTGTACTCGTAACGGCCTTGCAACAAAATGAACATTTTGAAGTATTTTCTTAATTTTTTTATGAAATTTGGATTATTTTTTACAATATTTTGAGTTATAGAAGTCATTATATTATTTCTAAATTATTTTATTACTTTAATGGTGGTTGAATTTCCTTCTTCTGTGGTATTTTCTCGAGTAATCTCGCACTTAATATAATTTAATTTTTTTATTAATTTATTTAAGAAAATGGATAGGCATCCTAGTAGAAATATAGAAAAACGTATTTCTATTGTCACTTTTCGTAACAAAGGCTTTATCTTTTGTTATATTGCTAATGAACTAAATTTACCACCGTCTACTGTAGGAAATGCTATTGCCCGTTATGAAAAAACTGGTTAAAATCAGGATAGAAAATGCAGTAATAGGTCCAGTGCTACTTTTAAAGCAGAGGGTCAGTCCTGAATCATCATATCCGAAACAGATAACAAGCTTACACTACCGGAATTTTAAATGCGGTCCCATGAAAGTCACGGTAAAAGATATCAGTGAGTAAATCAAAAGAATGGTTACAAAAACCTTGTTTAAATGGCAAAATTTCTACAAATAAACCACTCTTGCTAGGCGGAAATAGAAAAATAACTAAACTGGACTCAAAAAAGACAATGGACAGAAAGATTGGATGGTAAAAGATTGGAAACAAGTCCTATAGTCTGATGAATCAAAATTTTATATGCTTGTATAAAAACGTAAAATTTTTGTTCGTCGCGGCCCTCCAGAAAAAATGAATCCCAATGCTATAACCCCAACTGTTTAATATGGAGGTGTCTCTGTGATAGTTTGGGGGTATTCCTGCTATGCTGGAGTAGTGGATCTATACAGAATCAAAGGAACTCTCGAAAAAAAGGGTTATTAAGAACGCATGCTCGCCCTTCTGGGGTGCGAATAATTGGCCGTTGGGATGTTTTTCAATAGGATAATAACCCAAAACACACATCTCAGTTTTGTGTCAACTATTTTTGAAATAAAAAAATACAGGTGATTTATAAATATTGAAATGGCCTCCACAATTTCCCGATCTAAATCCTATTGAATTATTGTGGGATGAAATGGATAGGTTAATCTGGAAATCGAATCCCACTTCTTTAAATGATCTTTGGTAGGCTCTTTAAACATTTTGGAACAAAATATCTAATAGTCTGTGGAAAAAACTTGTAAAAATAATGCCGCACGCAGTGAAAAAAGTATTGACGATCTAAGGTGATTTCTTTGATCAAATGAAATTCAAGCTGTATAACATGAAATAGATGAAAATTTTAATAGTTTATATCCTTAAATATTACATTATAATATTTTGAAAATAAAACTTTGATTTACTTGACTTATTTTACTTTAAATTATTGTTTCTACAACTTTTTCATCTTGTCCGGAAACTTTCCGTCGGCAGTGTATATACATAACTTTATGCCTGTATTCCTCAAAGGGGTTGGCAAGCACCCACATTTTGCTAGGTAATATGTATGTATCAGTCCCACGTAATAGGAGGCGAGCCTATTGCCGTTTTTCGGGCTTACTTCCAGATGGACACATTCTATATCAGCTGCTACTGAGATATTTTTTATTACACTGCCCGGCCCGGAAATTGAACCTCATATTTCTAGATCGTGGCACGCACTTGAGCCGCGAGACCACGAGATAGTTAAGATAGTTTGTAATACACACAATTTACTTAAAAATATACAGATAAGCGATAGTGATTACAAACCCCCTGGCATTAAAGAAAATTCCGACAAAAAATAAAAATTTTGAGGTTTTCCATACAAACCACATACTTGTAACACCGATGGTTGTATGGAAAACGTCAAAATTTATATTTTTAATCGGGATTTTTAATATCGCCACTGGGTTTATGATCACCCTCGCTATTGCCTGCCTCAGTTTTCGATCACGGTCTAAATACACCCTGTATATCGGATGTAGTACCTAAGTAAAAATAATTAAGCTATAAATATATTTGATGTGGTTGTGCTAAATTAAATAAATAAATAAACAATATCCGTCCGACTAAACCACCATTTTATGTATAGTTTAAAATTTTTATTACTCTTTCACTTTACTACAAGAATTTCGTCTTAAACTCATGTTTGCACCTGAAATAGTAATTCTCACTAGTAAACGTGAGCGGTGACATTTCATAACACGTAATTTCGGCGTTGGAAGGAGGACCCGTCTGTTACTGTCGCCTAGCAACGTGCTTCCAAATAAACTTTATAAATAGCAGTTTGTGAAGGATTTGTTGGGTAGAATTAGTTTAGTTCGCAAAATAGTGTCTTGTAGGCAATTAGTGAACGATTCGTGAATTGAGATTTTCTTGTTATTAAACACTAGCTTTTGAGTTCAGCTCTTTACTGTGTTAAAGTGTGATTATTTGATAGGAACGTTTCCACGACTAAATTGCTAAGCCAACTTTGAAGATTTTTACATAAACAGCCATAAGCTAATTTATCACGAAGTAGTGTTAGTTAAAACATTACCAAGAAAACAAAAGCAGATAATAATATATAGCACGTATGTATAATAATATAAATATATAATTAATTTGGACAAACTAAAGGTGTGGCAATATATACAAATGTATGATGGAATCAACAATACAACATTGAAGAGATGTTAAATGCAAATTGTGTGAAACAATCCCAGGACCCGGCACCGCGACGCGACGCGCTTAGCATATTAAATTATTTTACCAACCATATGTTTATTTTGTCAACGCTGTATATCATAAGGACACAAGAAAAACCTTTCAGAGATGCGAATGGTAAATTTTTAGCTTACTGTAGTGTTCGTGCCTCCACAAGTATTAAGTATTGGCTCGTTACGTCACCAGCAGTCAGGGTAAACACGTTCGCTCTCGCCCACGGCGCGCACGAGACTGTTCCCCCACTACCCGTGTCACCGAGACAAGTATACAAACACTACACTTACTATATAAATAAATAACAAATACCCCGAACAGTCACATATGTACGTAGCTCTGACCCCACACTAGGTTACAAGACCTGTATCGTGGTTATTAGATTCTATTTGAGACTTTTTCGGTCTTACAAACACCCAGACCCGAAACAAATATCTCACGAACATTTGTCTTGGTGCGGGGATCGAACCCGCGGCCTCTCGTTTCGCAAGCTGGTGTCTAGCCAACTGCGCCACGGGGCTGTCATATTAACACACACACACACTTTCTGCCTAGTTCCATTAGGGACAGCCAGAGACATATTGTAATTTTCACATAATATTTTGAAGTGATATTTAATTGGGAGTAAGCTTATTACTTAATCAGTATTCCAACTAATTCTTTGTAAATAATCAACTCTGACTTTTCAAAGTTATGTGTGCATAGATTTTAATAGATAGAGTGATTGAAGAGGAAGGTTTATATGTATGATAACATTCATTAAATATCAGCATTGCACCCGTGCGAAGCCGGGGCGGGTCGCTAGTAGTTAATAAGTCTAACTTAATATTTCATCCAGTAACCCTTCCTAGTAAATCTCGGGCAAACATAAACGGTAATTACCCTCATTACATAAATATCCCGTCATAACATTCGTAAACAACGGGTATTGTGAAACCACACCGATATTACTTTATAGTCCGATTTTCATTAGCCTTATTACAAATGATGTCTATGCTTTGTTCAAATGCTTCATGGTTTGTGGATTTTGATATTTTAGTTCGATACTAAATTAGACTAATTTAGTATCCATATTTTAAGCGATTAATGGTCAATATTATACAGTATTCAGACCATAATCTAAAACTAATGCAGTTATTAACTAAGATAAGTACAAACCCCCTGACGTTAAAAAAATGTCGACGGATTTAAAAAAAAATCCTATCCTTAGCAAAACGTATTTTTTTTATCGGGACTTTCTTTAACGTCAATGGTTTTGTGATCATTGTGGCTAATCTTCTTCTTCTTCTTCTTCAACAACCCATATACGCCCCCTGCTGAGCTCGGGTCACCTCTACCATTGAGAGGGTTTAGGCCATAGTCCACCACGCTGGCCTAGTGCGGGTTGGCGGACTACACACCTAAGAAATTCCTAAGAACTCTTAAGGTGTGCAGGTTTCATCACGATGTTTTCCTTCAGCGTTAAAGCAAGTGATAATTCAATGTGAATACACACATAACTTCGAAAAGTTAGAGGTCTGTGCCTGGGGTTCGAACCCACGTCCGCCGAGATTCTCGACCGCGCGCCTAAACCTCGAGGCCATCACTGCTATCCAATTAGCTCTGCTATCTATTGTAGCTAATACCTGCCTTAGTTTTCAATCAAGGTCTGAATACGCCCTGTATGTATACAAGCTGTTGTAGGTCTTTGTTGATGTTTTATTCATCGTTCAAATTCGGTGCTGGAATCGAATCCACGATTCATAAATCACAGTATTTCATCGTCAATCGTTGCTATTGTGACCTACTTTTTGCATCGACCAATATCGTGTTTTATGTTTCCATAGTACATACAAACAACGATAGCTTGTTATTTATTCTTTACTGTATAATAAATTTGCTGGATAAATTTAAATACTAAATGAAATATTCAAATATTGACGTCCACCCACGATGGACCGACGATTTGGCGAAAATCGTGGGAAGCCATTAAATGCTTCTGACAGAAAACTTTAGAAGTCTTGGGGGAGGCGTATGCCCAGCAGTGGACGGACATCTTTGAGCTGGTGATGATGATAATGAAGAAGTTCAAATATCACTGATATGCTATCTACTAGCGGTGGGGTTCAGCTTTGTCAGGTCAGTTTTGAATGTCACATAAGTTGAATAGAAACATTTAAATAGACATAAAACGCTTGTCATAGCTTTCTGAGCAATATTTCGTGAATGCATTTCGTATCGCTTTGTGCCCCGCTCTGTTATTTTATACCTTTTTTTTTATAAAGAATGTTATATTACATCTATATTCGTAGTTCAAATCATTCAAGTTTTGAGATTTTTTGTTTGAATCATACAAACGATCCTACAACACCATGGTCTGAGGACTTGAAAGAGGTGGCAGGCAGTGGATGGATGGCTGCTCAAGACCGTTGACGCTTTCTTTGTGAGGCCTTCATTCAGCAGTGGACGGCGATAGGCTGAGAATATATTTTAAAATATATTGGATATATTCAAGCTGTGATCGGAGACTAAAGCAAGTAATAGCGCAGGCGTGACTGTAATGTTTGTCTCTTTAGCTTGATATTTTATTCGCGTTGTGAACATGATCAAATACGCTGGACGCAGCTCACATCCACATTGAGGGTTCAAACCTTGTGACAAGGAAAACGGGTTAAATCGTTGTCCTATAGCCTCCGGGCATCAGATGGCTTCCCTTCCCAAGATGTTATTCACATCGATATGGTCAAGCCAGCGCATTCTGAGCAAATGTGCGGTTTGGGAGGCATCAAATCAAGAGAATTTTAGATTTTTTGTTCGATTCTTAGTGCATGTGTTTTTGGATTCGTATGGTGACGTTATAAAATTTAAAATAAATATTTAACATGTATGATATTCATGATGTCTAGGGATTAAAAGTTCGAATGATTTGATTGACGTTTTAAAAAATGGCGTTGATATTTGAAATCCAAAGCATTACTATTCAGTTTAAATATTTTTTGATGAAATGTATTAGACTGGAATATTGTACACTAACTAAAACCTCATATATTTTCTCTCTGTAGTGGATACGACTTTGCTGGACTTTTAAGAGCCAAATATTCGCATGCTTATCTAGGAAAGCAACAATTTTATGGTAAGCCACTGTAGCATGTTTTTGCCTTATTTACTGGCGTAATTGTGGTTACAAGAACTCTACGTGTAAAGATAATTTTGTTGTATTCGTTTTAGGATAAACAAAACGAACTGCAGTCCTTATCAGTCTAATTTTGTATGCCATTGTAATTTAAAAAAATGCAAATTAATATACAGGGTGTATTTAGACCGTGATCGAAAACTGAGGCAGGTAATAGCGATAGTGATTACAAACCCCCTGGCATTAAAGAAAATCCCGACAAACAATAAAATTTTTGAGGTTTTCCATACAAACCACATACTTTTAACACCAATGGTTGTATGGAAAACGTCAAAATTTTTATTCTTTGTCGAGATTTTTAATATCGCCACTGGGTTTGTGATTACCCTCGCTATTACCTGCCTCAGTTTTCGATCACGGTCTAAATACACCCTGTATAGGAAGTATTTAAAAAAAAATAATCTCCGCCAATTTGCACTAAGCCAACGGGATGGACTAAGGCCTAAATCCTCCCATTTCTAGAGAAGGCCTGTGCTCATTCATGTAATAGAAATTGAACACAATTTACTGCGAAGTGTCCAGTAATTTCGAGAAACAGTTCTGATACATGTTAGTGCTTGTGACGTTTGTGGCACTGGATTAGAGCCAAAGATTTAGTGTCCATTAAAACCTGTCAATACATCCACCAACTGCGTTTTCCATTTATCCTACTTCAAAATCCATTGGGATTTTAACTTCAAACAAGTCTAGAAATAAGTTTCTTTTATAACTTATTTCTATACAAAACCAATAAACTGTTTTACTGTATCTTTCAACGCTATAACCATAGAGAAATAAACGTCTTTTTTTACGTACATAAACATAGCTAAGTATGTAATCTTATTTATTGAACAATGCTGAAGGTTTTGAATAGATTATGTAGTATCTTAAGGCAAAGAGCTCGTGAGCTACCTAATGTTAAATAGTCATCACCCTCCATGAACACCCACAATATCGTGAGAATTATCGGTGCGTTATCAGCCTTTGAAGAAATTACAGTTGGTTTTTAAAAAAAAGTCAAAATTACCTAATTTTGTTTTCGATCACGGCTTGAATACTCTCTGTATGAGCTCTTTTAAAAAGCAAAAGTTTGCTTCACACCTTAACGAAATATATTATAAACCTTCTGAGTCCTCGTGAGCTTGGCAAGCCAATAATTTATGCCAGTGGTGTGCCTCTAGGGTTGTTTCTGGTCCCTCCGTACACAGTCCCGAGGTATCCTTGTATCTGTTTGCAGAGTCAATGCAATTAACGTTGTTTTATTATCACGCGGTGATTTAAGAGAGGCAGGCATATGATTACATTTAATATGTTAGTTACTAAAATGGAAGTGTATACCTGTTGCTCATGTATCTGTCTTAGAGAGTATTGTTAGGAATCCGCGAATGCAGATTTTTGTCATATCATCATCATCATTAGCCCACTGCTGGGCACGGGCAATTCCTTTATCACATCATCAGATCACATCATCAGCCTTTATTCGTCAACTGTTGGACATAGGCCTCTCCTATTATCCATTCCTCTATCATTAGGAGAATTTAGGTCTTAGTACACCGCAATGGCTTAGTGCGAAATACAAACCCAAGAAATTCTTAAGAACTTATAGGTGCGCAGATTTCCTCACGATGTCTTCTTTCACCATTATATATAGTAAGTGATAATTGACTATAAATACACGGATAATTTCAAAAAGTCAGAGGTGCCTGGGGTTTGAATTAGTGACTGCCGAGACTTTGGACTGAGCGCCTAATCCTCGAAACCATCACTACTCAGGAATTAGAATTAAAACAACGTCTATCTAAAAAGTGATCAATTATCTACTTTATTGTATTCTACGGGTTCCATGACCTTTTTATAAATACTCATACATCTACAAATTTAAAAATTACTTTAAATTAATCCACGTCGACATTGCAATCACCTCAGAAAAGAACTATCAAATTTAATTCTTAACCTCTTGTCTTTTAATATTAGACGCACTCTTGAGACTTATGTAGGCATTTTTCATTATGAACATAATTATAATTATGGCGTTCGTAACTCCGTCTGCGATAATATAATATTTTAAAAGGATATTCACAATGAATCATCACTTTCGGTGAAAGCTGCACACGTGTTCGTAAAGGGTATTAGAATTTATTTAGATGTGTAGCCAAAAAGTCCAGCATGTGAATTAAATGGTGGATTTCAAACCGGCAATAATTTATTTCTTTATCATCATTACCATCATAGAACAGTGGGTCGAATAAGGAATGAATTAAATCGACCCACTGTTAGGCATTGACCTCCTCTGCAACTGATCAGGTTTAGGCTATAGTCTACTACGCTGGCCTTGTGCAGGTTGGCGCACTACATCTAAGAAATAACATCTATATTTTTGTTAAATTTCTTAAGGTATCATACAAATATTTGTCTATAAAGTTCTAATATTATTCGCTTAAATGCTTATTTTAAACTAAAATATTTAACTTTCCTAGAACTTCAATAATTTGGATCCTCCCCTCATTAGATACTTAAATTTTCAGAATAAAATAAGTAAAACTAATATCAAATTTATATTGCAGTGTAGGGCACAAGAAGTTAAACATTATGAAAACTAACTTTATTATGTTAATAAAACTTGTAACTAGCAAAACTATCAAAATTAAATATTGACTGTGAATTTTGGATGTTATAAAAAAATTGATTAATATCTTGTCGACTTCGTAGTCATTAGTAGTTGTCTAGTAGTGATAGCCTCGAGGTTAAAACAATTGAATCTTTACGAAGTTTTAAGTTGAAGTAAAACATCCCCCGAAACAAGCCCCGTGGCGCAGTTGGCTAGACACCAGCTTGCGAAACGAGCGGCCGCGGGTTCGATCCCCGCACCGAGACAAATGTTTGTGTGATCCACAAATATTTGTTTCGGGTCTGGGTGCTTGTGAGACCGAAAAGTCTCTAGTAGTTTCTGATACCCACGACACAAGACTTGTATCTTAGTGTGGGGTCAGGACTATGTGTGTGACTGTTGGGTGTATTTATTTATTTATTTAACATCGTGACGAAATCCGCAATTTTAAAAGTTTGAGGAGTTTTAGGTATGTAATCCAGCAATTAAAACTAAGATAACATGGTAACCTAAGGCCTTAAACACCGTTTCAGTCGCAGAGGTCGTCCGTGCCCGGCAAAAGGAAGTCTATTCAAGATTGGATATGATGGATCGTCTCGTTGGTCTGGTCAGAATATTCTCATTTATATGTCAAATTGCTTATGATAAATAAAATTTAAAAGTATTTTTAGTCGGAATTTTGAAAGCTAAGCTACTTTTGAGCTTCAATGGGAGTACTACCACTAGTAGGTATACTTTACCTAAAATCACTAGTTAGAAGTGCATTAACATCGTAAAATGTAGGATATTTTACGATTGCCCGAAGTCCAATTTGGTTCTCAAACATTCACGTCTTCTTTACTCTCAAGCTGTCACTATCTCCATCCCAAAAAGGCCCATCGCGCCATATCTTTTGTGGTTATTATCTCAAGTAATAAAACTTGTAATATCATTGCCTAAGGGCGCACATTTACTATGGAATACCATATATAAAAGAAGGAACTACCACCCTTTGTTGTCGAGCCCTTAATCTTTCAAAGGTCCGTTAAAGCGTTCTCGGTAACGACTTCTCATTACACCATTCCTTCAATAGGCTCTTATCTTGGAGTACATGAATTATTAGCTACTATATTCATAATGTAATGTTGAATGAATTTAACAGTTATTTGGTGGTATGTATGTGGGTTGATGATGATGAAATTAAATTTGCTATCACTATTGACTATGTATTGACTATAAAATAACAATTTTATTTTATATACAATAATCAAATTTACTGTAACAATATTTCGTTTTCGCTGCAGATATTACAAATCAAATATTTCGGTGCCACAAAGAGTGTCAGCAAAAATTGTCTTTCAGAAAATTTTCGCTACAAAGGAGACAATTCCTTGGGTATCTGAGATATCATCATTATGGAAGTTGTAAGCGGAAGCTCGGATACGGCCGGCGGACATCGGATATTGATAGCAACAATATCTCACGACACCAGAGGCCGGTGGCTGAACGTAAAAGAGGGGTATGAAGCTACGAGCTATGGACACTGAAATGTTTTATCGTTGAAAGATCGTACATCGTTTTTATTATTTTCTACTGCGAGTGTATTAAATTATGTTTATTTTTAAATACTCCAATGTAAACAGGAAAATAAATAGGTGTTTCTTTGTTAAAATCCCGTATTACAATTAATAAACAATGAATGTTGGTCAGGTCAGTAGCGCAGTTAGCTAGACGTTAGCTTACGGGTTCAAACTGACAGCCCCGTGGCGCAGTTGGCTAGACACCAGCTTGCGAAACGAGCGGCTGCGGGTTCGATCCCCGCACCGAGACAAATGTTTGTGTGATCCACAAATATTTGTGTCGGGTCTGGGTGTTTGTGAGACCGAAAAGTCTCTCGTAGTTTCTGATACCCACGACACAAGACTCGTATCTTAGTGTGGGGTCAGGACTATGTATGTGACTGTTGGGTGTATTTATTATTTTTTTTATAAACTCCGCACCGAGACGAACTTTTCTTTGATCAAAAATTTGTTTCGCGTCTGGGTATTTCAGGGTAAGGCTCTTATAGAATATAGTTTCTGATAACCACGACACTAGAATTAATTAGTGTGGGGTCACAACTATTTTGTATGTAATTTTTTTTATATATTTTGTCTGCCTCGTGGTCTCGCGGTACAAGTATGTGCCGTGCGATCTAGAGGTCCTGGGTTCGATCCCCGGGTCGGGCAAAGTGTTATTGGGTTTTTCCATTAGGAAATTCTCAGTAGCAGCACGGACTACATAAAACTAGTCCAGAGGGAATTTATTAAAACCTATTCCAATATCTTCAAAATACCGAGGCACTATCGCTGAGTCATCCTTCACGCCGACATAAAATTAGGTCAAGTAATTCTTCCAAAATCAAAAGGATCTAAACCAAAGTCATCAACGTAAGCTCGTCAGTTGTTTACGAAACGGCTTACTGCCGGTACCTGCCCTTGCCAGATAATATCCTGACAGACTGGAGCGAACTGATCCCTGTCATTTATTCAAATTAATTTTCCTCACTATGAATAATAGTCGTGGTTAAGCTAAGGACTCTGTGTAACTAACGATTGAAGATTGAAAGTATGACTCGACTGAAATACTTTGAATTTTATTTTTTTGTTATCTGTATAAAACTCTTTGTATATGGCCGTTTTTATGATAGAGAAATCCTTGCTTTTATGTGAGGGTAAGAAAAGTATTGTTGGTCTTTAAGTAACTGACGTTAAGTCAAAGTCAAGATCACTTTTATTTAATAAGACTTTTAAACTATCATATTATGTGGCTCGAACCGCAAATAGCCAGAGGTTGGTGTCGAAAAACTCATCGTTACAAAATTACGTCGAAATATATCCACTCATTCGGAGATAGTAAATTGAAATATATTATACACTCAGCCTATCGCCGTCCACTGCTGACCGTAGGCGTCCCCAAGAAAGCGCCAACCATCCCGGTCTTGAGCAATCCTCATCCATCTTTTATCAGGTCCCTTTCTCAAGTCGTCGGACCCTCGTGCCCAGTGCCGTAACTAGGGCGGTGCCAGCAGTGCCCAGGCACAGTGCGCAGAGCCAGGAGGGGCGCAGAAATGACCAGACTAGTAACTAGTTTTGTCTCATGCATGGTAGCTAAGCCTGGTTAGAGCATTTTTCAAGGGTGCAGTTTTGAAGGCTCGCACCGGGTGCATAAAAGGCTAGTTACGGCACTGATCGTGCCGCATATAATACATACATATGCACAATAACAGATGGTTATTAAAAATGAATCCCATAACCTCTTTTTATTAATATCTCGATACAATTTTACAAAATAGAACCAAATTTTTTACGTTTTATGACGTTATCTGATATACAGAAAGCAGTGAGACTGAGGTTTATGATCAATAAACGGATGTTTAATAAAAGTTTTGCTCTTTAAAATCATGATTATAGCCATGAAATATGTGTTTCAAAACTCACTTTTTAGAACAAATTGGCACATTTGTGAACATAAAAGCTTTAGGGGTTTTCATTAAGTGGTACGGAACCCTAAAACGCCCCGGAACGTGTTGCCAGGAAGTAAATCTTAGAGTGATCTTAATACAACTGCAGCGTCTGTGTGTTACAACTGCGATTAAAACTAATTAGAGTAAGAAGTCGACGGTTCTCAAAGGTAGGTCAGGAAATGATATTTTTTTGTTCTTGGTTTAACTCTGACTTATAATGCTGATAAATGTGTAACAATAAATTATCACGAATTTTAACGGTGAAGGAAAATATCGTGGGATAACTGGTACCTCTTAACGTTCTTGGGAATTTCATAGGTGTGTAGTCCGCTAACCCGCCCTAGGCTAGCGAAGTGAACAAGGGCCTAAACTCTTTCAGATGCAGAGGAGCCCCGTGTCTAGCAGTGGAGAATATATAGGCTGATGGTGATGATGAACATATCATGTTAGGATAATGAAATATTTTTTTAAATCATAAATTTACATCACAACTTCTAATTCTAAAAATTTACGCGAAAATTAAAGATTTGTTCCCTTTTAAAACTAATTAAAGTATATTCATCTATAATACAATGTCTGTTTATTTCGTAATTGTTTCGACAATACATCAGCCCTGTACTCGTCGATCAATAATGTCAAGTTCAATAATCGAATAAACGGTTGCGGCACAAAGTTTGGGAGGCGGCCACTCGCCCCTATTAGTTGGGAACCACCGCGCACCACTCAGCGGGTTCGAACGAGGCGCAGTTTAATTTCATTACGACTTGCCTCGACCCACGCATATTTTTATTGAACTAAACTTAGTAACTTGGTTAATCTATAGTTTGATTAAGTCTGTTTCATTATCCACCTTACTTTTTCATGTATTTTTTTTCTCATTTCCTAACTTAATACGAAAGTATTCATCATCATCATCAGCAGCCCATATTCGTCCACTGCTGGACATAGGCCTCCCCCAATGACTTCCACCGGGAACGGTCGGAAGCCTCCTGCAGCCAGCGACGTCCCGCCACCTTGACAAGGTCATCGGACCACCTTGTTGGGGGACGTCTTACGCTGCGCTTTCCCGTTCGTGGCCTCCACTGGAGAACTTTTTGGCCCCATCGGCCATCAGTTCTCCGCGCCATGTGGCCGGCCCATTGCCACTTCAACGAGCTAATCCGTTGGGCTATGTCGGTTACTTTAGTTCTCCTACGGATCTCCTCATTTCTGATTCGATCACGTAGGGAAACCCCGAGCATAGCCCTCTCCATAGCTCGTTGAGTGACCCTGAGCCGACCCATGACGCCTTTAGTGAGAGGCCACGTCTCAGTGCCATATGTCATCACTGGTAACACACAACTACTGAAGACTTTCGTCTTCAGGCACTGAGGTATATTGGACGAGAAGACGTCTCCTAACTTTCCGAACGCTGCCCAACCGAGTTGGATTCGACGATTGACCTCTCTCTCGAAGTTGGACCTGCCTAACCGGACCACTTGTCCCAAATAGACATATTCGTCTACAACTTCGAGAGTCGAGCCCCCAACTGCGATTGGGGTGGGCACAACATGGACATTCGACATGATTTTCGTCTTGTCCATGTTCATTTTAAGACCCACCTGTTGGGAGACTCGATTGAGGTCTTCGAGCATAGTGCTAAGGTCCTCCAGCGATTCTGCCATGACTACAATATCGTCGGCAAACCGAAGGTGTGTGATATACTCGCCGTTGATGTTGATGCCGAATCCTTTCCACTCCAAGAGCTTGAAGGCGTTTTCCAGCGCGGCAGTGAACAGTTTCGGAGATATAACATCTCCCTGTCTCACGCCTCTCTGTAGTGGAATAGCCTTCGTGCTCTGATCTTGTACTCGGACCGACATGGTGGCGTTGTTGTATATACTTTTCAACACCTCGATGTACCGACAGTCAATGTGGCACCGCTGGAGAGACTCTAGCACCGCCCACGTCTCGATCGAATCAAAGGCTTTCTCATAGTCCACAAACGCTAAACAAAGCGGCAAGTTGTATTCCTCGGTTTTCTGGATAACTTGCCGAAGCGTATGGATGTGGTCTATGGTGCTAAAGCCTTTTCGGAAACCAGCTTGTTCGGGCGGCTGGAAGTCATCAAACCTGCGTTCGAGACGATTTGTGATGACCCTCGAAAACAACTTATAGACATGGCTCAGGAGCGAGATGGGCCTGTAATTCTTCAGCAAGGTGTTGTCACCTTTTTTGAAGAACAGTACCACCACGCTCCTGCTCCATGCCTCTGGCGTTGAGCCCTCGAGGAGAACGGAATTGAAGAGCCTCTGAAGGACTTTAAGTACCGGCGTTCCGCCCGCTTTCAGAAGCTCTGAAGTGATTCCGTCCTCACCCGGCGCCTTGTTGTTCTTAAGTTGCTTCAGGGCCATCTCAATCTCACACAGGCTGATGTCCGGGATATCATCACTGAAGTGGCGGATCAACTCGGCTCTCGGGTCTTCGGCCGAGCGAACAGCGGGCTTGGCAACCGAGGTGTAAAGCTGTCCGTAGAACCTCTCGATCTCCCTTAAAACCTCTGCCTTCGTCGACACTACGCGGCCGCCCTCCGTCTTCAGCCTAGACAACTGTCTTTGCCCAATAGACAAGTCTCTTGCAAACACTTTGGAGCCTCCGTTCCGCTCTATTATCTCTTTAATGCTCACAGTGTTGTGAGCACGGACATCGTGTCGCAAGGACTTCGAAAGTATTAATGAGCGTTTAAATTGAGTAAATGTAAAGCTAGTAAAGATGACTGTATGTTTTAATTTTAATTTCAAGTGTCTCACTGCTAGGCACGGGCCTCGGTTTAGACTTTAGTCCACCATACTGGTCTAGTACAAATTGGCGGACTAAACACCTAAGATTCTTTTTTAATTATCACATTTTTTAACAGCGTATGAAAATATCACCTCACAAGAATTTTGTTAAGGAAGTGAGTTAAGTAATTCCGAAATTCTTAGGGTTAGATCGGGCAAAGGATAAGAATGTATGTGAGCAGAAATAGATTAAATTAAATGTACCTCTTATTTTTGTGCGAAAGTTTGCAAAAATGATCAAAGTTATTTAAGAAAAACATTTCAAATCATATTTCTGGCGTCGCACAGTACCTATGCAGTACAATTTCAGTCTTTCACGAGCGGAACACTAAAATTTTGCTCAAACCAACTCGGTTCGGCCTTTATGGCCTAATGTGTGAAAGAGGAAATTTTGTTTGTACCATTTGTACCTTGCTTTCGGAAAATGTTTTTGGAAAATTCCAGTCACAATGCATACAAAACGTTCCTTTTGGTGGGTAATAAAAGAACAGGATTTTTTGGTGTATTATAAATGTCTTTGTTTAATTTTTGGGTTTCTTTTCATTTGGTTTGTACTTTTACTTTTTGAAACTTTGTATTGTGGTTGTTATTTAGGAATATTATGGTCGTTTTTTTTAATTCTGCAGCACATTCAGGGTCTCGGAATCGACTCCCAGCTCGGGCGCAATTCTAACGGATTTTTTCATTAGGAAATTTGATTTCAAGGGGTTTGAAATATTGCAATTTAAGTAAAAATAGACTCGCCCCCATAAGTGGAAATGATACATATCTGACGAAACGTAAATGAAAAAGCATTTGCCTATATTTTAGCCGATAAAGACGCGTGTAAATTTATTTAATTTAGAAAATATTACTCATGTATATAAATAGACATTTTTTACTCATTAACCTAACTAATCTATTCATTTTGTAAAGTCATAGATGTCGTACAAGTAAACAGACCTAGAGCCTTAAAGTTACCCAAAGTATACTTGGCGAAGTAGATAAGATCGCAACGGTCAAATTTTGTCCAACTTCAAATTTCAAAGGTTGGTATCGCGACCCCGTCCAAGTTAAGCCCGTAAGATGTGACCGGAGCAAAGTAAACTCGAAACTGTGGTTTTGGTTTTCTTTGAAATTCGCTTCAGCAACTTTATATTAAGTTTATTCAATCAAGGTTTTATGTGTTTCGAGGTTACAATTTGACGTGCGACAGAGCAGGTATGGAAGTGACTTGTGAGAGTAATAATATGCTTAGACATAAAATTCCCCACATTTTATTGAGATTAGACAACTCTTTGTTTACAAATCTTTCTTTAGACTCGCTGAGCTTCAGTCGTCATCATTGCTCACGACGTTTTCCTTCACTCTTAAAGAACGTACAATATATCATGAATGGACACTTAACTTTGAAAATTGTCGAACGTATGTTTAGACACAAGTGATAGCCTGAGGCTAGACCTAAAACTATTGCGTATTTAGTGAGCCTCAGTGCTTCATGTTAAATTTGTGCGTGTCATTGTCGACCCTGGAGCACAGGAGTAGAATATTGACACTGAATTAAGAGATAACTGAAATAAGATTTTAAAACAGAGTAGTCGAAATAAGGGTATTGATTGGCTGAATGAACTCATGAAAATACCTATGATGATCATCACTAAAAATCTTCGAAATAATTATGCATTAAAAAGAATGTTTAGGTAAAATTCAAGCTAAGGAACGAAGAGTAGTTAAAGAGGTCTAAATTTCGCAAGGTGATATAATCAATCATTTTTAAAGAAGCCAAAAACTTTTTGGCCAATTTTTCTGAAATTAAAATGATGAATGGAAAAATTATTTGTTTTCGACAACAAAGCTGACAGGAGTGACTCATTCCCTTTGATATCTTATTGAAGGAAATTCTTTATAGCTAAAAACGCTCCTTAAAGGGAATTGTACCTACTTAGACAATGATGATTAATGATTGAATACCAGAAAATTAAATGTGTGATTACCACTGGTGTAGTCACCACTACATTTCTAAGAAGAATTAATAAATAAAATAATTACACCCAACAGTCACATATATAGATCAGACCCTACACTAATTTTAACCTCGTATTTACGAATCTTTTGTCGTGGGTACCAGAAAGTAAGCGAGACTATACTGGACTTAAAACAAATATTTTTCTCCGTACGGGAACCAATCCCGCGGCCCCTTGTATCGCAAGCTGGTGGCTAATCAGAACGCCGCGGGACTGTCAGTATGAATATCAATTGTTTTATACTTCGTCCAGCGCATTACCAAATACCAGTATTCGAAACTCCGAATACCAAAATTACCAACATTAAGCTAAATTATTCTGGGGTCCAACCTTCCGAGAAACACCGTCGAGTTAAATTCTCAAAATCAAACTTATTCTCAATAAATACTTGTAAAATAAGTCATTCACAACTCCACCGTACTTTGAATTGATAAAACATTCAGCGGTTTGTGAAGTTAGAAGTCCTTTGCAAGCATTAAAGATAGTTGATGCGCTGAAGGTGAGCCACCGCAGACAAATTTGCTGAGTGCTGTTTCAAAACATGACATTTTGCTTAAACAAAGGTTTAAACTTGAATAGAAAATTATTTAATATTTTTCTGAAAGATAAACGTAAGGTTTTCTAATCTGCTAAGCATTACTATTGCCACAGATCTCTGAGTTTTCGTAGTGATGTATCTTTACAAAGAATTACCACGTTCTTTGACGGTGAAGGAAAACATCGTAAAGACACCTGATTTTTTTAGGAATTCATTAGGATTGCAGTTCGCCCACACGCACTAGGCCAGCAGAATGGAGGATTACGGCCCAAACCCTCTCAATTGTAGAGAAAGCCTTCACCCAGCAGTGAGATGAATATGGGCTGATGATAATGGTGGGAATTAAGACCACCCAGCTAGTTTCCTGTAATTTGGTGATAAAAAAATATTTTCGATTAATGGAATTGCATGGTCTTCCCTTTGTGTTAATTGTGCTTAGTTAAATTAGGTACATGGCGTAACAATTACATTTTAAATATAGAGATCGATGCTTAGACTTTTTTATAAAAAAAATAAATTCAGTAGAATTAAAAGTATTTCTGTTTTCAAATTGGCATTCGTCGTTTTTCATTCAAACTTTGCTTCTCTCTGGAGCGTTTAATTTAGTTGTATTCTCTCGTGTACATTTCGAGCGAACATCTCTCAAATACAATGCTTGAAGGCGCGCTTCGTTTTTTTATGGGATGCTTTTTAATTAACTCAACATTGTTACGGATACTGAAGTAGTAAATTGTGTCTGTCAATATTGTATTTTTATGGAGCACGTAATGATGACATCGGTGTAGTAAATCAACAATTTATAGCTTGTTATTTTCTATTAATTGAATTGTTCGTTATCTTAAATAAAATATTTATAAATATGGGTATAGCTAGGGCAAAATGACATCTTTATTACATTGTTAGAAAAATTCTAGTTCAGTTTATTTGTCATGTTATCAAGAATATAATTTTTTTGGGTTTCGTTTAACATATATTTTCAATTACTTTTGTATCATTATTTCTATTTCCTGTTAGATCCACACAAAGTCGCGATTAGCTCGCGTATCATAACTTTTACATAAAACGATTGGTCAAATATTTATCAGCTCAGTATTCAATTACGGCATTAATTGGTTGTTTTTGTTAGAACAGCGTAAACAACACAAAAAATTCGCTCGATTTTTCGCGTGTGTGGTGAAACATTGTGCAGGTAACGAGAGATGCTAATAATGTTTGGTTATTCACTTTTTATCTTCTTTTTTGTTTTTCTCATTACCTGTTTCCACACCTGTATTTACATGGGTGAGAATTGAGATATATATACAAAATATCGTTATTAAGATGTTCCGAAAGCTGTAAAGCACCATAAAGTTGGACAATCCTTCCTCCTTGGTATTCCTGCAAATTTCCTCATAAAATGAATTCCGCAAAGGAATCGATCCTAGTACCTCCAGATCGCACGACCTTCTCTTAATCTAGCAACAAAGTCGAAAGCACTAAACAATTATTAATAAACATCAATAAGAGGTTTTATTATTGAGTATTATTAGTAAGTGCAGTCTTTCATCTCTAGGCATTCATTCCTTGCCAACAAATAAATCGATTTCATTTTGTGTTATAAATTTTCTTACAATTTATTCTAGGGCGAAGTAATTAAAAGGCTATTCATCATTCTCAAGCCTGCACCGTATTACAAAATACGGCGATTGTATTTCGTGGAAATGATTAGTGTTTTATCGTAAGTCTTCGCACGCCACCCACGACCTTCGAGAGAATGAACCAAGATAATTGAGGGGCTTATTTATTGATATTTGTGAAATATATATAGATGGTGTATTTACACCGTGATAGGAGTTTAAGACGTGTAATAGCTTAAGTGATTACAAACCCCACGGCAACCAGGAAACTAAATTATTTTTTGTCGGGATTTTCTTTAATAATTTGCACTTTCATATTCATCACCTTTTTTTCTACAATCAGTAGTTGAACTGGGTCTATAGATGTGTAAGAAACGTGCTATTACGCGATGCCTAAAACGTCTGTACTTACATAGCTAGAAATAGATTTATCTTTCGGGAAATGTTAGTGTATTTGAAAGTAACACTATCTGATTAAAGGGTTAAAAAATCAAATTGATTATTCCCTAAAAATGTAGAAGTACAAAAAGATTATCCGTTCGAAAATATGTATTTAAAAATAGTTTAGTCTTAAAAAAAAGTTTTAAAATGACGATTTAAAATACTTGTAAAAGTCTATGAGACTAAAAATGATTTGACTTTAAAGTAACAGTATCTGATTGGATGGTTAAAAAATCAAGTTGATGATAGACAAGTGAGTTTCCCTGGGCACTTCATATCCTACAATTTTATTGTAACTAATTTCAAACACTAGCAAACCAATTAAAGGGAGCTCGACAGGCCACTAGTTTTGTTGGCTCGTTAATTTTTATGCCGGCGCGCTTGGCGCCGCTCCAAGGGGCAGTAAAAGGGAATTTGTGAACATTTCACTTTGAAAATGTCTGATTTTATTGAGGCTGTGAGGAAGTAGGAGCTATTGTGTGCACACGGTGTCATATTTGGGGCATGTAGTTAACAATTGAACAGATCTTTCATCCTGTTCTTTTCCCAGTAAATTTTACAAGAATGTATAAAGTAGATATTTGAATCAAGACGAAAACAACAGTATTTATAAGAAAGGGAAAAACAAACATATCCTACATTTTGTCAATCCGTTGTTTTTTTTTCTGAATTTTAATGTATATTGACATTTTGGAAAAATGTTAGCTAATTAAAAATTTAAAGATAAGTCTTTAAAGAATTCCACGCATCGATACTTAGAAAAACTACTATTTTACACACTTTTACATTACTCGTAAAACCGCTGATTTCTATTCCCTGAAGTACAGTGGATAGGTCCGTAGAATCTTGATTAGGGTTTGGACGAATGGAATTTTCTGAAATTCATTTTTATTTTAAAGTTAATTAAGAGATGTAGATGCATGTGTAATTATTTTTGTACTTCATTACAGATTATTTTATTATATCATTGGTTAATAGAAAGACTTGCATTTCCTCTTTGCCCTTTAATATTTAGGTATATCATTGTTTAACAAATCTAATAAATTTCTTGTGTCCTTTCCGTGTAAAAATTATTAGAATGAAGACCTTCTTATGAAGTTCTTACTTATCAAGCAGTTTACCGTTAAATTGTGCAACGTTATGCCAACTTGCATATTCTCACACAACTGTCGCCATTAACGAAAGTACGAAGCTTATACAATTCAGTACAATTAAGTCGCTTGCCAAGAAATGCTGGCGTCTTCAGTAAATGAACAGTTTCAAAGCTGCAGTTTTATGCTTGAAATTTTAGTATTGGAGTGAATTTTATTTCCTTAGATGGTAATGATTTCATTATCAGGAACTTTATGACGAGTGACGTATATTATGAAAAAAATTTGCTTCGTTAGTATGGCGATGTAAGTATCATATGTGGTCGAAAGATCCCAGGTTTGATATCAGTGCTGGAAAAAATATTATTAGATTTTTCCAAATATAATTAATATTTTTTTTAGAATAATAAAGTCGAGAAGTGTGGTCAAAGCATCGGATGCGGTAAAAAGTGTCCAGTAGGTATTTTTAAAATAATAAACACAAATTTACAAAAACATTTATTTAATAACTATCTTAAAGCATTTACATATTGAATACATTTATAACGTCCACTTATATTACTAATAATATATGTATTTCATACATTTATATTACTATTAAATAAACAATCGTAGCATACGTTGTAACATTTTATCAGTCATTAAATATATTTTCTCTATTAATAACATCCCTAGTATATACAAAAACACTACTTATTTCGATGTTTAAGCCTTACTATTACCGATTAGTATACATTTCGAACAGTACGCATTTTCATACCCGGGCTCGAAATATGAAAATGCATAATGTATTACAAACTATACCTTAATAAAACTATTTACATGACTACATCAATATAGCGTACATAAAGAGGTATATACAGGCAGTCTTTGCGTAAGACCGCGTTCAGTCCTAGACAACAGTCGCTTGTTCGCATGCGCGGGGGCGACTGCGACGCGAGTCTCACACGATGTCGTGACAGGAGTTACCGTTGCCAGTCCTGGTGGTCTTCGTCGGCTGTGGACGCCCGGAGACCGCCTCGGAGTATGGAGGAGGGCAGTACATCACCTGTAAGAAAATAGCTTTTAAAATAAATAAATAAATACACCCCACAGTCATATACATAGTCCTGACTCCACACTAAGATACGAGTCTTGTGTCGTGGGTATCAGAAACTACGAGAGACTTTTTAGGTCTGACACACACCCAGACCGGAAATAAATATTTGTGGATCACACAAACATTTGTCTCGGTGCGGGGATCGAACCCGCGGCTGCTAGTTTCGCAAGCTGTTGTCTAGCCAACTGCGCCACGGGGCTGTTATGTCATATATATATATACTTCATTGTTTGAGGGTACGCGTAATTGTTCAAGGGGTGTAAGGATTTGTGTCCTTAGGAATTTTTCGGGTGTCTAGTCCACCAACCAGCACTAGGCCAGCGTGGTGGACTAAGACCCAAACCCTCAGTGGTAGAGAAAGCCCGCACCCAGCAGTGGGATGTATAAGGGTTGATGATGATGATGATGATGACTTGTAGTTGTAATGAAATGAAATGAAATGAAATGAAATGAAATTAAATGAAATGAAATGAAATAATAAAATGTCAAATACATGACTTAGATTCAGTCATTTCAAATTTTACCACCCTGTTCGGAAGGCAGTCATCACTAGAGAAGAACGGGCAAGAAACTCTAGTGTTGCTCTTTTCCAATCAAGAGATAGCTTACAATATTATTACAAGGACTTAATTTCCCGAATTCGAGCAGCTCATTGATACAATATCAGAATTTTGTGTTGCATATTAGAACGGCATAGTCATCTTAAATGGAGAGACTGTCATCTAACCGAGTTAAAATTTCATGAATGGAAATAAGCAAATTAGGCAGACCAGTCCACACAAACAGCACCCGTTCACGAGTATGACGCATGTGCCAGCCATCGGCCTCCTCAACCATTTCATAGGGAAGTGACCGACCCGGCACACGACGCCGCCGTAAGCACAGACGTTTCAGCGAGCATGACATACCTAATTGCTTATAGATTACTAAAACAATAATTACGTACGTACAGCCATGTCCATTAAAGTAAACTCAGCCAAACCTGGGATTACAGTAACATTTTAATTATGCCCAGGCTTCGTTATCCTCCATATATTCTGATATTGTATAGTAGGCTTTGTTACATAGTTGTTTCTTAGTAGTTTCTTTAAATGTATGATACTTCAAAGCCTTAATATGACTAGGGACTTTATTGTAGAAGTGTACACAGTAACCCTTAAAAGATTTGCTGATCTTGTGGAGCCTGGTCTTATAAGTTACTAATTTATCTTTATTGCGTGTATTTCTATCATGTATGTCAGAATACTTTTTAAATTTATTAATATTCTTATGGACATACATAAGATTTGCGTGTATATATTGAGATGCTACTGTCAAAATACCAATTTCCTTAAACTTTTCTCTTAGAGAATGTCTAGAGCTAAGTGTGTATATGCATCTTATTGCTCTTTTTTGTAGTAAAAATATGGTATTTATGTCAGCGGCACCACCCCAGAGTAGAATTCCATAACTCATCAAACTATGAAAGTAAGCAAAATACACTAACTTAGCTGTATCAATGTCTGTCAACTGACGTATTTTGCTCACTGCAAAGACTGCTGCACTCAGTTTTTGAGCTAATACCGTTATGTGGGGACCCCATTGAAGTTTGGGGTCTAATGTGATTCCCAAAAACTTAGTATTATCCACAAGGCTCAGCTTATCTCCATTCATTAAGATGTTGGCATTGGGAAATTTTACATTAGGTGTTATAAACCTAATACATTTAGTTTTTTGACTATTTAATAATAGGTTATTAACATTAAACCAATGCACGATTTTAGTGAGAGTGCAGTTTACATCGTCAAGAGTGGATTGATTCCGTTTTACTTTAAATACTAAAGAAGTGTCGTCAGCAAACAGCACTACATCACAGTCGTCCCTTATGTAATAAGGCAAGTCATTAATATAAATCAAAAAAAGAAAGGGTCCAAGAATCGAGCCTTGTGGAACTCCCATAGTAACAACAGACCCAGGAGATCTTTTTCCATTTACATCAACAACCTGGATTCTATTACTTAAATAAGATTTAAACAAATCTAATGCCATGTCGTTAACTCCATAATGGCTTAATTTCCTGATAAGAATGTCGTGGTGAACACAATCAAATGCTTTGGATAGATCACAAAATACTCCTAAAGCATCCTGTGAGACCTCCCAAGCTTCAAAAATATTATGGATGAGTTCCACACCAGCATCGGTTGTGGAGCGACCCCGAGTAAAACCGAACTGGTTGCAATGAAGCAATTTATTCTTTAAAAAGTAATTTTCAATTTGTAACAACATCAGTTTTTCGAATATCTTACTAATAGAAGGTAGAATCGATATAGGTCTAAAGTTAGCTGGGTCGTCTTTGCTACCTGATTTAAACAGTGGAATAATTTTACTTAATTTCATTTTATCAGGAAATATGCCACTATTAACACACGAGTTAAAAATTATAGCTAGCTGGGGTGCTAATACATGTATTACTGAGTGTAGGATTTTTGTAGAAATTCCCCAGAAGTCACATGTATTTTTTATGTTTATTAACTTAAACGTTTTAATAACATCTATACTATTAACACAATGGAATCTAAATGAATTCTCACTCCCAGGGACAGTTTTCTGCAGTAACTCACTAGCAACGGATGGAGAAGAGTTCAAGCTTCTAGTAATAGAAACTGGTATATCAGTAAAAAAAGTTTCAAATGCCCTAGCTACTTCAAGGTTAGATTTGATAGTATTATTATTTATATTTAAACTAAACTCGGTTTCTCGAGGTTTAGTCTTTCCAGTTTCTTTATTTATTACACTCCAAGTCATTTTTATGGTATTTTTAGCCTTTTTTATTTTATTACTTAGATATAAGGACTTGGCTCTTATGCAAACTAGTTTAAATATTCTAGAATATTTTTTCACATACTTTATAAATTCTACACTGTGATTGTATGTTTTTTCATAGTACAGGTCATACAATCTCTTTCTACTTATGTGAATGCCTAATGTAGCCCAACTCTTAAAAGGAGTCTTTTTGCCAATAGAAACAGATCTGGGTGTGAAAATTGATTCAAACTCCTTACAAAATGTGTTGAACATGGAGTTGTACAATATATTAGGGTCGCTTCCAGTTACAATGTTACTAAACTTATTATTTAATTTAATTTTAAGTTTCTCTAACCGAGCCTTTGTTACCGGGACAACAGTCAGTTTCTCATTTGATGCGTCCTGGAATCCACTTTTAAATGTGACACACAGTGTAACACGAGGCTATCGTGCCATAACACAGAGTGTGTAGTATTTATATAAGCGAATATTCTGGTAATATCAATTATGATTTAAGCGCAATCATACATGCAAACACTGCGGAAATATTACATCTGGTCCGGTATTTCGGCTAAGCATTTGCGTAAACATAACAAAGTTATTTTCGTTGAACTTGCACTACTATATTTTATTATTTGGTGTTTATAAAGTGTATATTATTTATTTACATCAGCTTCAGTTGTTAAAATATTCAATGGGTGTCAGTCCTATTACCTGCTGGTATAGTAGAGAATTTTAAGTAGACTACTTTTAGCTATCACGCACTAATCTTTTTGGCCCTATCCCACCACACACCCGCCACTGCAACTCCTGTACTCTAGGATCAACAGCGGCACGCTCAGTATTGGCGCCCAACAATTAAGCTCAGCGAATCTAAGGGAAGCTAAATTGTCACAATCCCGCAACGAAGTTAATCAGAAAAGCAATGTAAAGGAGGAGTTGGAAAACAAAGAGTTGTCCACTTCCCTCCACAGCAAAGCGGGTGACAAAATATTGAGCTATGAGGTTTAACCTCAGATAAAGAAAGACAATTACAATTACCAAAAAATTGTCGCAATTAACGCACCACGGCTAAATAACTATTGCTTAAATTAGACCTAACGGGCGAACTGTTATACAGACTCCCAATAATAGGCATGGCAAAATCGCTGAAAGCATCACGCACTTATCTATCAATAAGCCCCATATATCGACAGCCCCATGGCGCAGTTGGCTAGACACCAGCTTGCGAAACGAGCGGCCGCGGGTTCGATCCCCGCACCGAGACAAATGATTGTGTGATCCACAAATATTTGTTTCGGGTCTGGGTGTTTGTGAGACCGGAAAGTCTCTCGTAGTTTCTGATACCCACGACACAAGAGTCGTATCTTAGTGTGGGGTCAGGACTATGTATGTGACTGTTGGGTGTATTTATTATTTATTAATATGTCCAAAACTTGTTATCAAGCTCTGGATATCACCCACATTTCAATAGCCTCAGCAGTTATAGGTCCCACGGCTAGGCATGGGCCTCTTCTACAATTGAGATGTTTTACCATAGCCTATCACGCTGGCCTAGTGCAAATTGGTGGTTTACACACCTAAGTGTTTCCTAAGAATTTTAATGTGTGCAGATTTTCTCACGTTGTTTTCCTTTAAAGTTAAAATACCTGATATTTTTTTTACACATATAATTTCAAAAAAGCGTGTGCCACAAGTCTGAATTCGTGACGAACAGAATTCTTAACCTCGAAGGCATCACGACTTATAACTGCAAAAATAGCGAAGCTAAAAATATCGACCCATAATATTTTACATATTTCAAACAGTGAAATAGTTATCTAGCTGAGTAACTCCAACACTAAATCCCACAAAGCAATTTGTTGAGTCGCTTAAAATAATAATAAAAACAATCTTGATGTATTGATTCATGAATTTAAATATATGGATTAGCCAAACGGCGAACATTGATTTGCAGCTCATGAAAATAACATCGGAATACGTATGTAAATTTTAATGTTGTAAACAAATTTCTGAACTGGCTGCTTGCCAAGGAATTTTACTTTTTAACTTACAATTTTTCTAGTTTGTTGTACTAAAGGGTCGATTTTAATCCTTTACTTGTTTTAGACATCAACTCTTCTTTAATTCAAGGAATAATTTATACAGCAATTGTGTTTGGGGCCCCACGAGTTTCAGATCTAGATTGAAAAGAAAGAATCTCGGATGAATTTTGTATAGTGTTCAAAGTGCCCAATAAACGGTTCTACGCTCGTACCCTTTACGTAGTTACGTACGTGAAAAAATGACGTAACATGAGTCTGGATGTAGACCAATAAGCTTATTGAAAAAACCATAAGTATATGCCAGTAATATCCTTTAAAAAGCGACGTGAATCTTTATGTTTATATGTGGGAGATGGCCGACAGCTCAATTTGTTATGTAATATTCCTTTCGCCCCCAGGCACGAACTACGGTGTAATATGTTAATAACCCGTTCAAGAGGTCGAAAAGCGACTGACGAAAATTTTATGAATTAAAAAAAACTTTATATCTTGGCCATCTTAATTTGACGGAAGTGTTAAAGAAAGTGAATAGATGTGATGTAAGAATTTCAATAAAAAGAAAAATATGAACGATCAGTTCTCAGTTGTAAATTTAATTTATATCTCAACTTTATTCCCTCCGTTGTTCTTAGTGACGCATAATATTAGGTCGGCAACTAAGTAAGTGCGGATTTCACTCATAGACGGTTTCAGTTGAAGTTTTAGGTTTGCTGGCGTAGTCCAAGTGTAAAACACATTTTGTTATTTGATAGTTGGTAATTCAGCTATCAATCAGTAAAAAAAGTTTTTTGATCGGTTGCCTAGTTTTCGTTTGGTGTTCGTTGAAAAATGGAAAATTAAAAGGAAAATTATCGTCATATTTTGCTTTTTAATTTCGCAAAGGGAAAACGCATCGCAAGCTCACAAAAAGTTATGTGCTATTTATGGTGACGAAGCCCTAAAAGATCAGCAGTGTCAAAATTGGTTGGACAAATATTGTTCTGATGATTTTCACTCAAAGACGAAAAACGCTCTGGTCGTCCAGGTGAAGTTAATGACGACTTTATCAAAGCAATAATCGATTCGGATCGTCACAGTATAACTCGTGATATTGCAGAGAAGCTTCATGTATCACATACATGCATTGAAAACCACTTAAAAAAACTTGGCTATGTTCAAAAACTTGAAAATCCGCAATTAATTACTTGCCAACCCAGGTTCGTCGCCATAAACAGCAAATAACTGTTTGTGAGCTTGCGATGCGTTTTCCCTTTGCGAAAAAAAAATGAAAAATATGACGATATTGTTCCTTTTAATTTTCCATTTTTTAACGAACACCAAACGAAAACTACGCAACCGATCAAAAAACTTTTTTTACTGATTGATAGCTGAATTACCAACTATCAAATAACAAAATGTGTTTTACACTTGGACTACGCCAGCAAACCTAAAAATTCAACTGAAGCCATCTATGAGTAAAATCCGCAATTACTTAGTTGCCGACCCAATACATCGCCCAAACGCAAACTGTTGACGTAAATATTACATTCTCATACATATTTATTTAAATTTCAAATGTCTGTTTATAATTCATGACGTGGTGAAACGCGCCAGTTTTAATATTAACAAATCGGGAACGAAACTTGATCGAAATATTCCTAAGAATAACTCCTTTGATGTTTTTTTCTGTACAATGTACTAGGGATGTTTACTGAGCTCATGTTTATAAGTAGGACTTGTGATGTTACGCAGGGTTCCAGTGGGCGAAATGATCTGTTCCTATTCAATATTCAATACTTGCAATATTCTGTTTATCGGCTTTTATATAAATATAGATTTTTTATATTGGCTCGACAAATTGATAACACCGCTCGTGATGCTAAGGTTTTCCCCAGTCAGATAATTAAGCGAGAGACTCCCATCGCTCGTTAAAAGTAAACTGGTGCGATAATTGAATTAATTAATGTAACATTTAAAGTCTCATACAATTATTGTATTCTTTAGTATTAAAACTACACTAAGGTGCAAATGTTGGGCTGTGAGTATCATAACTGTGGGTAACTCGTCGATATAATAAATAACCACACGCGAATTCGATTTCGAGATTGCACTTATGGCCTCTCGTTTAGCAATCTTGTGTGCTATCTTGTGGCAAGAACTTAAATGGGTTTTTATCAATCGGCAATACGCTAAACATCCGTGCAGAAAGATTACTTTCGTCAAAACTTAAAAAAACAATAGAAGATCTAAAACGATTATTAAAGGCACCAAAGAAGTAATATCTTCGCAGCTGATATTGTCGTAGACGAATAAAATATGTTTCGAAGCGGTTAAAAGATCCCAAACTGTTTGGCTTTGTTCCAGTAAAAGACTACGTTACTTATGAAAAAATAACGCGAAAAAGTCAAAGTAAGCGACTTAACTCCATATTTTGTACTTAATACTTTGTGTTTCTTTGTTAAGATGATTTATTTCCAAAGTTTACTGAATCAAAGAGAATTCATGGGGGTTGTACGGTCGAAGCGATATTGTTTTCAGGTGTGAATGACGTGGAAATTTATGGTCAGCTAGGATCTGGGCCGGCAGTTAACAGACGAGTCACCAAAATAAGTTTAGGTCGGATTTAAAAGTTTTTAAAATATCATCGTATTCTTTTAAATGTCGCTTTATAGTATATTTTTTCATCCCTTACAGCCACTAAAGAGTTTTAATCAGTATGACGTGTCTAGTATTTCGTTAGGACTCTAAATTCACAACTTTGTAATGCTAAATAAATTTCTAGAATTTTATTTTTATTATATTTCATTATGTGTGTGGATATCTGGTATATTATTATTAACTTGTGACCGAATCAGCGGGTCGGTTTAATTATGATGCCATTGAGTGTTTTCTCCACGCCAACAATATTTTAGTGACAACCACGTGCATTTAAGTCTCTTTATTTCAGCTTTCTAACAACAAAATAGCAAATACTTTTGCATTCAGAGCTGCGCGTTGTGGTATTCATGTCATATCATACGATTCATGAATATAACGTTCTTTGCATTCTGAACACACGATACAAAACAAAAATTAAATGAAATAACAAAGAAGCATACCGGAAAATTGCTTTTTATTTAACATTCATGAAAATATGTTTTGGTAATGGAAGGATGTTTGCCTAGTTTGTGGTCACGATAGTTTTCAAAGCATAGTTTGCAGTGCGAATCTGGGTAAATAATAAATGGATCTATTACAAATTATTCTATTACGAAATTAGTACGTGTAGGACGCCCTCCGGCTAGGTGGGATGACGATATCCGTAAGGTGGCTGGCAGTGGTTGGATGAGGAGAGCCGAAGATCGAGCCCAGTGGCGAGCCATAGGAGAGGCCTATGTCCAGCTGTGGATGAGTTGAAGGCTGTTGATGATGATGATGATTACGAAATTATTATTCCCACTTAGTTGTAGAGGAGTCCTGTACTAGAGATTCTAGTCTGTTAATATCTAATCTAATCTGTTTTCTAAACCAAATAAGTTGAGTAAAGAAATACAATATTTTACTTCTGTATGGACTGATTAAATTTATTTACTACACAAAACCAACAAAACCTTAAGAAACATGCCTGAGGGTTGGAGAAATTTCTAGAATTTTTAAACTAGGGTAATATACGGCAGTGGGTTGCAATAGGGTCAAACCCTGCTCAACTAGATGTGGCCCGTTCCCAGAAATGTGTTGTTGAAACTCGAGATAATATTTGAATAGGGTAATCCTTAGATTCAGTCGACGCATGCGCGGAAACCACACATATGGGTCAATGTTTCAAAATTTGTAAAAGTATTTCGCTGCCATCAAAATTGCAACAACTGCGATCTGTGTTCAATTTGAAACTAAATTAAACTTTTAATAGGTTTTCGTAACTTCTATGAGATTAATAAATATGTATATGTTGATTTTTCTCGTATTTTGAGTATATTCCTATAATATGCATATACATATTAAAATGTCTACTTTGTCATAAGCAGTCGTACCATTAGCTGTATTATTAGCAGTTATAACTTATGTTATAGTTGCTAGTGTCCATTAGAATCATCACCAACCAAAAGAGGTTCACCGCTGAACAAAGGCTTCCCCTAAAGATTTGTCAAAAGCGGCCTGTGTCCATTCGAATATATATGGACATTATAATGTACGACCGATTATTCCATTGGTGTCACAATAAATACTGAGATAATACTCTGGCAAACTTCCATTATTCGATTAGACTACTGCGGCTATCTGGCTTCGGTTGTGGCGGGGACACTACTATATTGATATAACGTAATAATGTCTTGTTATCTTAGAAATTTGGAACATCGTCCAATAGTTAAAATGTTTGTGGCGGGCTCATATCTAAAGGCTGATCATTCGAACCGGCTAATATTTTATGCAGAATCTTGTGTTTTACGAGAGTGAAAAGTCGATTGTACTATTCGATACTAATGACCAAACCTTAATATGGAGACAGAAATATGTTTGTGAATATTCGGTCTATTTCAAACAGTTTTATTCTAATCAGCCCATATACAACCACTGCTCAAGGGCCTCCTCTAATATTGAGAGGATTTAGGCTTTAATCCACGTTAGTATAGTGCGGATTGGCAGACTAGAAACCTCAAAATTTCCAAAAACTTTTTAAGTTGCAGGCTTCCACACTGGTTTCCATAACTTAGAATGTCATCATCACCATCAGCCCATTTAAATGTAACTTTGAATAAAATAGTTTAAATATAGAATTGGATCAAAGTGGAATCCTTGTGGCAGACTCATGCCTCCCTTTGCTCGTGATTACCTTTCGGAAGGCGACCCTGAAGTTCTCCGAGAGGAAGGCGTAGAGCACGGGGTTGACGCAGCTGTTCATGTAGGCCAGCACGTGGGACACGATCTGCGCAGTCACCGTGAAGTACGTGATGTTGTACGCGTCCAGCGCCTTCACCAGCAGAATTATCTGGAACAACAAGCATCAATTTAAATTAAGTATTGAGTATGCCTGAGCATAAATCTGCTTAGGCCGATGCGTGCTTTATAAGCAAAGCACTGGAGGCAATTCATTTAGAGTTCCGGAAGACCCTCTAAAGTGCAGAGGCTACCATGGGGTTTTTAGCCAGTAAGAGTCCGGTGAAAAGCAGTGATGGCCTTGAGGTTTGGGCGCACGGTCGAGAATCTCGACGGTCGTGGGTTCGAACCCCAGGCACACACCTCTGACTTTTCGAAGTTATGTGTGTATTCACATTGAACTATCACTTGCTTTAACGGTGAAGGAAAACATCGTGATAAAACCTGCGCACCTAAGAGTTTTTAGGAATTTCTTAGGTGTGTAGTCCGCCAACCCGCACTAGGCCAGCGTGGTGGACTATAACCTAAACCCTCTCAATGGTAGAGGAGACCCGTGCTCAGCAGTGGGCGTATAGGGGTTGATGAAGAAGAAGAGTCCGGTATACCTCGTTTGCCTTCTGGAAAAGGGGATCCAAGAAGATGGGAGAGATCCAAGAGAAGGATTCCCTATAAAAAAATGGTACTGAGTTGGTCTTCAACTAATGAAGCCCTAAACCGCAATGTCACAGTTTGTACTGGTCCGCTTAACAAGCGGAATTTTAGCTATTCAATTCCCCCTCCCCTTTCATGACACAAGTTATAAAACCAAAAGGCTCGCCTTCCATGTAGGATATAGAACCAAAACTACAGAAAAGAGGATAAAGGATCTGCCTACTCCTTCGGGGTACATTGTGATTGCACAAATAAAATATTATGCTTATATAATATTCACGCAGATGAATAAAAATATAGCTGGTAATACAAAGCTTTTGTTAGAATACAAGAAAGAAGAAAAACTACACAAAGAAAGCATTCCAGATTTAAAGTAAAATTAAAACGGCATTTTATTCATTAAAGCGTTGTTGACCTCCTATCGCTAGATGTATTCTTACTGCTATTGAGATCCCTACTTCACTTAACAAGTTTAATTCTAGTAAGTTATATTTGAAATAAACAAGTCAATTGAAATCTTGGTGTAAACATCTCGTGGTACAATGACTGGGATTTCGGTTTTCGTTTCGCTATTGTTTAATGAAATTGATTTTGTGCTTCATAAATTGAGACTTCAATTACGAATTTGTTTAGGAAACTCTAGATTAAAAGCGTAACATTTTTTTTATCGTACATAAAAACCTACATAGTAATACACGTATCGAAACTCCAAGATCAATCTTTATAATGTTAGGCATAAATATGTCGATTGTGAAAAAAATCCTATTTAATTTAATCTTGTTTAAGTAATCAATTACTTGTTAACTAATCATGTTAATTGTTACGAAAATTATACTATAGATATAAAAAAAAAAATATTGCAATCTACGTTGTTTGTAATACAAAAAAGTTAAATCTAAGCTTGAGAAATGAAAATGGGTAATAAAAAAATCTTTCTCTTTCGCGTAACCCTACTCGTGTATCCTAGTTTATAAAGGTTTACTGAGCCCTCGTTTACAACACTTAAATTGTGTTTACATTTGTAGCACCCAAAGTACTACAGTACACAGTACGACATTAAAACGAGAATAAAGTTGGAATAAACAGCCCTAGTATTTACATCTGTCAGCTGTCGGTTTCTTATTTAACTCACTAATTGCGGAATTTACACTTCGAGCTGAGTAATTACTGCTTAAAAACTTAAATAGTAAAGGTAATTAAGAGATGACGCCACAACCTGTGGACACACCTTTTAGATCATTAGGAACTTGGACATTTCATTCAGTAGAAAAGAGATTTTTTAACAACTTTTATGTTTAATTTCTAATGTTTTTTAAGCACCTTTTTATAACAAAAAAATAGTGGTGACTATGTAGGGGTGGTGTGACTGAAGACCCCATAATAATTGCCTAACCCCAAATTTCAACCTAAGCCATATTTTTAAAACGAATTCAACAAGCATAATATGAATAATGTGGTTTATGTGATCATTAAATTACCAAAGTGAACAGCTAAAATATTTACATACCTGGATAGGGCACCAGCAGACAGCAAACACTACCACGACGACCACTACCATCCTCGTCACCTTCTTCCTTCCTCTCCTGCTTTCTGCTGACACCCTTCCACCTGGCGCGCTCTTCCATAGCCTTGTCAGCATACACATATACAGAACGCTGATCAAAGCCAGAGGAATCACGTATGATGACAGGAAAAAGGACATCTGAAATCCCAGTTTGCTGTAGCCGTGCTCTTCCAGAAAAACGCAGGAAGAGTGGTTCCTGTGGAAATATGAGTACTCTCTCTCCCCATGGCAAATACCTACGGGAATGGCTGTAGTCAATATCACCACCCAAATGCACGCGATGGCTAGGAGAGCATTCCTTTCGGTCCTTATAGACATTGAAGCGATTGGATGAACGACTGCCATAAACCTATCCAGAGACATGAGAACCAGGGTGTAGACAGAAGCATGAGCAGTCACCACGATGAAGTACTGGACGACTTTGCACCACCAGTCTCCAAACGGCCATCGGGGCATCACATAATCAGTTGCCGTGAACGGTACGCAAAAAATCACGAAGAGAAGATCAGCTACAGCCAGGTTTATGATGAGGAGGTTGGTGGTAGATCGCATGCCAGGGTTGGCAGCCACGACGAGGACAACCAACGCATTGCCAACTAAGCCAACGATGCCGATAAAACCGAAGAAAATTGGTACAACCCTGGATACAATACTCTCAAGGAGTTCGCCCTTCTCAAATTCAGCGCTGTAGTTGCAATTTCCGAGACTGGCTTCAACTGAACTGAGATTCATGCATATGCTGTAGAATTCATCTTCTGTCGACTCCATGTTAATTTGGTTTATACCATATCAGTGGAATGGCGATGTAAGGGTAGTCCAGCTTATTTCTTCATGCAAGATTTACCTGCAACAAAAAAACTTGATCAAGAAGTGTTGTTAATACATAAATCAATTTACATCGCCTTGTTTGGCCTTCCGTCGAAATCCCAACAGCAAATAGAGCGGCAATGTAAAGCTCTAAATTAAACGTGTCGTGTTTAGAGCGGTGTCAATTATTCCTGGAGATGAGGAAATCTAAACGGGACTTTATGTGTACTTCTACTGGGCCATAACTCTTAAACTATCAATCCGATTAACGCAAATGGATGTCGTTTCATTTGGCTAATAGCCAGCAGTAACATTACAGCGCTAATGGTTCAATTTACTCTGGGAACTGGTATAGTACGTGACTACAGATGAGCAGGAACAATTCCTTGTATGTATTATTCCCTGCATTGTTGTTTAATATATCTTATATTCAAACTTCTACAATTGAATTACGGAAACTAACGAAACCACAGTTTCATTAGAGGCAAACAATTATTTTGGAAAATCCCTATCGTTTCCCTATTGAGCTGTTTTGAATTTATAATAATAAAAGAATACTTTCACGTTTGACATTTCATACTTTATTCATAAAGATATTTTGATGGACCTATATTCTTTCTCTTTTTTTTTTTTTTTTTTTGTTCTCGAGGGGAAAGCTGTTTATGGCTCTACTTCCCGCCAGCCCGGGGGAGGGGGGCGGGAAGCGTATGTCGGGGTCACCGGTCTTCCAGCCCGGCGCGCGGCGACGTCATATCCGCGCAGGTGTTAGTGCCGGGCTGGGTCCCTAACAATTTCCCTAAACCGGCATACCGACCAAAACCCCCCGGTGGCCATCTCCGCGCCAGATTGGGCGACCATGGTACGTGAGCGAGAAGCGCACACCGTTAACCACAGCCGCCCGGTGCGCCTCCGAGACGAAATTGTCTCGGCCGTCTCGGAGTTTTAGGGGGCGCAGTTGCACCCCCACTTCTTGGTTGGGGCGCCTCGGTTGTGGATGGGCGCCCGCGACGGACACAGGCCACAGTACCGCCGCCCCTCTCGGGGTCACTTTCAGTGAGGACGCGCTGCCCCCACAGCACGTCCAGCGACCCCAAGGGCCCCTTTAAGTCGCCTTTTACGACAGGCAGGGGATACCGTGGTGGGATTCTGACGCCCCCTTGCCACAGGGCAGGGCGCCGGGTCTAATTCTCTCTGTTGACCCGGCGCCTCCTTCTTTGACGTCTTTGACGGGCGGGATCGCTTCTTTCGCGATCCCGACCCGCGCTCTCCTTCTGCGACATGACGTACTCGCAGAAGGAGAGCATCGCTCGCCAGGACCTCGGACTCCCGACCATCGAAGAGACGACGGCCGGGAGCGAGAGGTCTTCACCGACAATAGCGCGGAGAGCGCTGCGCTGCACCACCCAGGCTGGACACTCTTCTAATGTGTGCTGGGCTGTGTCGTCCAGACAGTTGTCACAATGGTGACACACGGTCGACTCCTCCTTCTGTGCCACCCGACACAGGAAGTGGCCGAAGCACCCGTGCCCCGACAACACCTGCGTCAGGCGGAACGTCGCCGCACCGTGGCGCCTGTCCACCCACTGGACGAGGACAGGACGCACTGCCTCGACGGTCCTAGCACCAGCACTGGGATTCTCCAACCTGGTTCGCCATTCCTCCACAGCGGCCGTACGGAGGGAGGCTTTCAGTGCCTCAACCTCTCTCGGGGCCAGTCTGTCCCCGCGACTTGACGCCTCCTCCCGCTGATGGAATAGACGCGAGAGGAATTTGGCGTCAAGGTCCCACGGCAGGGAACCAGCAAGAACGCAGGCCGCCTCGTAGGAAATCGTGCGGTAGCCCCTGATCATCCGCTGCGCCAGCGCACGCTGAGGCTTGCGCAGAAGAGCGACGCAGCGCCTGCTCAGGGACTCGGCCCATACTGGGCTCCCATACAACGCCATAGACCGCACGACTCCCATGTACATCCTTCGGCAAGGGATGCCCGGACCTTCCAGGTTGGGCAGCAGGCCGGAAAGAGCGCCTGCCACCCGCAGCAACTTCGGCTGCATCATCTCAAAATGGGCGCGGAATTCCCACCGACTATCCAGCAGCAGCCCCAAATACTTGAGCTGCTTGCCGATGGGAATCCGCACGCCCTCAATCTCAATGTGGGCCCCAGCAGGTGGTCCCATCCGAGGCCGATGAAAACATATGGCCTCAGATTTATGGAGAGCCACTGTGAGGCCCAGCCGCCGAATTCTCCTCGCCACGTTTCCAGTTCCAACCGCGGCGAGGTCGGCGGCCTCCTGGAAGGTCCCGCCCGTCGCTGTGACGAGCGTGTCGTCGGCGTAACAGAATACGCCGACGCCCCGGGGGTTGGCACCACGGAGCACCCAGTCATATCCGATGTTCCACAGAAGGGGTCCAAGAACCGACCCCTGTGGAACACCGCACGACATTGCTCTTCGATGCCACCCGTCGGCGCCCGGATACACCACGTCCCTGTTAGATAGGTACGAGTGCACCAGGCGCCTGAGATAGGGTGGCACCACGTGGTACCGCAGTGCTTCCTTAATACAGGCCCAGGGCAAGGTGTTAAAAGCGTTGGCGATGTCTAGAGACACCGCCACGACGCATTTGCCCCGGGCCACTGCTTCCTCCGCTTGTGCCTTTACCCGCAGAATCGCCGAGATGGTAGATCGGCCCCGCCGGAAACCGAACTGGCAATCAGCCAGGTCCGGGCCGATTCCCTCAAGATGCTCGACGAGGCGCGCATGAACAATGCGTTCAAAAAGCTTGGCAACCTCGTCGAGCAACACAATGGGCCGGTAGGCCGACGGCGACTCAGCGGGTCGACCTTCTTTCCTGAGCAGGACCAGCTTGCCTGTTTTCCACCTCGATGGATATTCTTTCTCTTGTCTAATTTTGAAAATTTTATTCGTAATTTCAATATCGATTTTTGCTACAAAAGAAAACACATATACGGCTGACTTTTACCCTGGAACCATTCATCAACATACACAATAGAAACAAAAACGATTCACGGAGACAATAGCAGACAGGCAATTAGATGAAAGAAGGGTCAATTGTCAATTTCTTTGTTCTTCGTAAAATGTCATGCAAGTTACTTTGCCGTAGTTGTGATGTCAATTGAACAGAAATAAACTATTAGAATGTTTTTTTTTTATTTATTGTGCCTGTATATAGGAAGAGGAATAATTTGAAATATAATCTCAAGTCAAAGTTATCTTTAAGTACCATAATATTAAATAATATACACACAGACATAGCCTTACCCACGTATTCCTCGAAAAGGTAGGCCGGGGTGTATTTCTGCAACCACTCTTCGCATCAGTCCCACGTAAAAGGTAGTGAGTCTATAGCCCCTTTTAGGGCACTTTTCCTGACTCCGTGTTGCTACTGAGAATTTTCTAGTGGGAAAATACCCAATAGCATGGCATATACATACATACTTGTACCGTAAGACCACGAGGCAGTCACAATATTAAATTTTTCGAAGTTTGAAAGGCGTGGTATAGAAGTAACGAGTGTTAAGTACTGAATAAATTAAGAATTCCTTTAATAAAACTTTTAGATAAAGTCCAAACGCACAAATATCCTGAAACCGGTTAAATAGCAAATGCCCAAATTGACCTATATATTGTGATATATGTATGTTCATGGATGGATAAGAACAGTACCATCTCGGTACTAATAAAATTGAATGAACCGATATAAATATAAATTTAAATCAGAACAAGCAGAAGTCAAGGTAACTGTAATAGAAATTCTCGGTATTGCTAATTTGAATTGCGGTAATGTGAAATTATATGGGACTGTTTCGATAAGATCGATTGATAAGAAGATAAGGATTTAGGTAAGGTAAGTAACTTTACTTATCATAACGCAGATTTTAAAATTATTGGTATTCAGTCAACATTCCTTTGCCCTGTTCCCAGTCTATTTGCAGAGGGCGCAGTATTTTTTATCTTTTCAAATATCTGTCAGCCGCCATGCCTTCATTCACATCTTGTTCTTATATATCTTCTCTCTCACGCTTCCATATTTTCATTGGCCTTACTCTGCATGTCCATTCTTCAACTTTCATACTTATTACTTTTTATCTACAAAATACTATTCATAACATGCCCAATTATCATGACGTATACCATATTATTTGACCATACCATTTATTGACTTTATATCCTTTAAATATAATCTTTTATTAGAGTAGCATTATCTGTTAACCACATCCTCTAATTAAATAATAAATACGTAAAAAAATACACTACAACCAGTTTTTTATCGTGTGAAGTTTTAGTTCGAAAAATTTTGCCAGCAACTCTTGTGTCGTGTGTTGGCTTATTTAGACGGCCTTGTTTAGTGTAATGCAGTCATAGTCTATAGCGTTTATTATGCAAGAAAGGCTGAATATTGGAAATTGGGTCATTCCAATATTTGTTTTCTCACCGCAAACAGCGCCAGTGCGGGCTAGTTAAATTTATTCTGTACTTGAGTCGTCGAGTGATTGTAAATAGCGCGTTTAAATGTTGTATATTTAGCGTGAAAAATTTTGTAAAGCTGCCTGAAATTGATTGGAGTTCCAATCCAATATAGCAGCCGATCCAACGAATACTGAAGAGTTAAAAAAAGGTGCGTGTGGTCGAGAATCTCGACGGTCACGGGTTCAAAAATCAGAATTTCTGAGGGCGTAGTCCGCCAATCCAATTTTTAGGTATGCAGGTTTCATCTAGATGTTTTATATCAACGATAAAGCAAGTGATAATTCATTATGAATATCAGAGATGTGGGCTTGGGTTTGAACCTGCGACCGCCGCATACTACTACATACTACATTCACTAACCATAATGCGTTGTTCAAACGCATCCGTCGGAATTTAATTCGATGCTAAAACCCAACAATTTGGTTCACCACACGGACCACAGAACATTCCTCGTATCCATTCGGAACGTACCGACTTCGCACATCGTATTTTTCAGCTCATAATGAAAACATGAACGATCCAATGCGATTACTTTTTCGCTGTGTAGCATCGTAATTTATAATGGAGTGCCGAATGGAATGGTAAACAAGAATTATTGGCTATTCGTGTACCCCGGAGATGTGTACGCCTCAAGATCAACAAACAGCCAAATTATTTCTTCGAACTTTTTTTATTGTTTAGAGATTTATTTCAGACACGCGTCTGACCGCGATTTTGGCTAGTACTACTTTTTTTAATTCATTGACTTGACTTAATTCATTGCCTCGTAGTCTACCTGTAAATGTTCTGTGCGATCTAGAGGTCCTGGGTTGTATTCCTAGTTTAGGATAAGTGTTAGTGAATCTGGAAATGTGCCGGAATAACTCTAATTGGCTCGCCTTTTAATTACGTGCATTAAAACACGATTGACGAAATGTGAGTGCAGAAAAAATCCTCTGCCTATCCTTTTAAAGAATACAGGCGTGCGTTTATGTATGTTTTTTTCATTCATACTGGCACAGTGAAGTGATCATACTGAGATTTGAAGGATTCGTAGGTACATTTTGGGACAGCACTGCTAGCTGTGCCGCGCGCTCGTACTGCCTTATTGAGAGAGGCACCTCTGACGCGGGCACTCCGCACTCTCAGGGTCTCGGAAGCGGTAGATCTATTTTATTGCAATCTGAGTGAGTTCATAAAGATAGCCGCATGGACAGTTTCCTATGAAAACGAATTGTAAATTATTTTTAAGGTGTCGCACATCTGTATTAAGACGTTAGTTCTGTAAGGGTTGTGTAGATAAGAAATAAATAAATAAATTTTGGAAGTGGATTTTAAGTACCATGTATTTTTGTTTTTCTGATACATTTCTTGACTTAGTACTTGTAATCCTAGGCTATTAATTGACTAGAGGAAAAACCTTATAACACTCCCTTCCCGGGTATCAAATTTGATCTGATATCTTACATAATATGCCGTGGGACGAAAGAAACCATCAATGAATGGTGAATTCACACAAATATTTCCTGTTCTAATTTTTATCGTGATTTATGTAGTAGATTAAGTACTAGATATTGTTTATACCACCTACGTTTAGAAAAATAGTTCGCCCGCGCATTTCAGACTAAACAAATAGGCGTCATTGCGTGTTTTGGGAGAGCTCGTAATCTATTACACCAATGCTTGCGATGTTTGTGCGATGACTAAATGATTTGGTTAACATTCCTTTCTCGAATGATTTCGTAAATCATTTGTACGAATATAAGTAATTTGATTTTTATTACGATTAAAATTTTTAAAAGAAACTTTTTTAATGGTTTGTATTATAAAACATTCAAAAGTTTGTAAATTTTAGTGTCATATTTATCATCATTATCAGCCTATATACGACTAGTAGGGAATGCAATCTCGTTCTCGCGAGATCTCGTTTTGGCGAGATCTCGGCGTTTTTGGGCGAGATTAATCTCGGTCGAAAAAAGGGCGAGATCTTGCGAGATTAACGAGATTGTACTGGAGTATAAAAATGGCTTATTCGAAGCGCGGCAGCGATTGAATCTGGTCAACAAAATAAGAAGCCGTTTAGCAGACGACACTTTGGACATTTTGTGCTTCTTAAGGAGCTATTTTAAAAATAATTCTTAAATTGTAATAAATTGTGATTTGTGATTTTAATTGAACAAATATTTCATTTAATTGGTATATTTTGTAATCTGTAATTTTTGATGTTCTACTGTACCTACTGAGTAGTATAGTTTGTTATTTAATTGTTAATAATAATATCTCAGTTTAATAGTCAATTCAAGTTTTGTTTGATATAATTTATTTTATTGTTTTTTGATAGATACATACGTAAAAGCGTAAGAGCATACTACTTAAAAGTTTATTTAAAAAATTTAGAAAGTTACGTTACGTCATCTATTATTATAATGCATAAAAAAGGCTTGAAAAAATTGTGATAATAAATATTTTCATAATACATATTTATATTTTTTATAGCTTTTGCCCGCGACTCCGTCTGCGTAGACTTTAGGGCTGAGTGCAGAAAGATAATTATTAGTGAATCTTTAATTCGTCTCATAAGTGTCCAAAAAAAGTTTTTCTTTGAAAAAGCTATTTCCGCATTTACAACATGTTTATTCCACGGGAACATTTAATTATTACTTCACAGGGTCCTATTTATCTTCATACCTAAAATTATATAACTTAGTCCAATGGTTTAGGCGTGAAACCGTAACAGATTTACAGAGTTATTCTCGCAATTATAACATGTACCCATACCCACAGGAACACATTTTCCAGGATAAAAGTATATCATGTTAATTCGGGGGGACCTACCTATCTCTATACCAAAATTCATTCAAATTGATTCAGTAGATCTTGAACATAGCGATTCCCACGGAAATCCCACAGAAATCCGGATAAAATGTATCCTTTGTTACTTCAGTTGGCCCTACCTATCTCCATACCAAAAATCATTCAAATCGGTTCAGTAGGTCTAGAAATACCCATTCCCACGGGAATACTACATTTTCCGGGATAAAATGTATCCTATGTTACTTCAGTTGGCCCTACCTATCTCTATGCCAAATATCATTCAAATCGGTTCAGCAGATCAAGAAATACCGATTCCCACGGGAATACTACATTTTCCGGGATAAATGTATCCTGTGTTACTTCTGTGGGCCCTACCTATCTCCATACCAAAAATCATTCAAATTGGTTCAGCAGATCAAGAAATACCGATTCCCACGGGAATACTTCATTTTCCGGGATAAAATGTATCCTGTGTTACTTCTGTGGGCCCTACCTATCTCCATACCAAAAATCATTCAAATCTGTTCAATAGGTCTAGAAATACCCATTCCCACGGGAATACTACATTTTCCGGGATAAAATGTATCCTATGTTACTTCAGTTGGCCCTACCTATCTCTATGCCAAATATCATTCAAATCGGTTCAGCAGATCAAGAAATACCGATTCCCACGGGAATACTACATTTTCTGGGATAAAATGTATCCTATGCTACTTCTGTGAGCCCTACCTATCTCCATACCAAAAATCATTCAAATCTGTTCAGTAGATCTAGAAATACCTATTCCCACGGGAATACTACATTTTCCGGGATAAAATGTATCCTACGTTACTTTAGTTGGCCCTACCTATCTCCATACCAAAAATCATTCAAATCGGTTCAGTAGGTCCAGAAATACCCGTTCCCACGGGAATACTACATTTTCCGGGATAATAAGGATCCTGTGTTACTTCGGTGGGCCCTACCTATCTCCATACCAAAAATCATTCAAATCGGTTAAAAGGTTTAGGCGTGAAAGCATTACATAGGCAGTGTCATTTTCGCGTTAGAATACATGCTAATCCCACAGGAACCCTACATATTCCCGGGATAAAATGTTGTTCATGTTACTTCATAGGATCTTACTTATGTTCAAACCAAAAATCATAAAAATCGGTTAAATGGTTTAGGCGTGAAAGCGTAAAATAAATATAGCGTTTTATACCCAATCCCACGGGAATACAACATTTTCCGGGATAAAAAGTATCCTATGTTACTTCGGTGAGTCCCATCTATCTCCATACCAAAAATCATCCAAATCGGTTCAGTACTTTTTGAGTTTATTCGTAACAAACATACAAAAATACAAAAATCCAAAAATCCAAAAATACAAACCTTTCCTCTTTATTATAATAGTATAGATTACTATGTACCTCATGTATTCAAATATTATTATTATTTGATAAAAACAAACACCACACTGCTAATCTCGCGAGATCTCGCAATTGCCGAGATCTCGCGAGATTGATTTTCATAAACTCGCGAGATCTCGCTTGAGCCCAATCTCGCGAGATTTGCATTCCCTAACGACTAGGTACGTCTCATTGCTGGGTCTCCTCTCCAAATTAACCCATTCTTGACCGCCGTGCCAATATGGGAACACTTACTTTTTGAGGGTACATGAAAAAAGTATTTATGTAAGTTAATAAATTCTCACATTATTGGATAGTTGAAAGTGTGGTGATTACATATAATATTAAACAATTTAGTTATATATTATAGATTTATTACAATAATTGGTCGAATTTTGCTTTTTAAGGACCTGTCGAGGTACTTGACTGTTTGCAATTATTATATTTTGCATATTAAGTTTATCATCGTAAATAGTTATTATTATTCAAATACGATAAATTGTCTTTCTTATAAACAGAATTTAAAAAATAATGATTCATTTTTTACCATTTTATAGCACCTTAAACATTGCTGTGCCAATTTGGGTACACTGGCCACAAGTGTTATTTTTGCATATCATAAGGAGAAACTGCTAACGACGTTATAGTGTCAGTAACAATTGCCGTGGATAAGAGGAAGAGGTAAATACAATCCTCGAAGATTGTGACGACGGCTTGGACTATGGTTTGGCTATAATTCCATTAGAACTTTTTATTGATACTGACGAAGGAGATGGTTTTGATAATGAACAAATGTCTTCAATATTGCCAATTCATGCTCTAGGAGAAATCGAGGTATTTAGGTGTTCATAATGTAGATACTCTTTCTGAGTATGAGGATAGCAGTGATAGTGAACTGCCAATGGAAACGAACATAAGACCGCAAATATTAAACCACCGCTAGTGCACCTGATTTACCTGCGATTGGACGAAATTGGTCAGTGATGATTGTGCCTCCTTTTTTTTGTTCTCGAGGGGAAAGCTGTTTATGGCTCTACTTCCCGCCAGCCCGGGGGCAGTGGGGGACGGGAAGCGTATATCAGGGTCACAGGCCTTCCAGCCCGGCACGCGGCGACGTCATATTTGCGCAGTTGTTAGTGACGGGCTGAGTCCTTAATACAGTCTCTAAACCGGCATACCGGCCAAAACCCCCCGGTGGCCATCTTCGTGCCGAGTTGGGCGACCATGGTACGTGAGCGAGAGGCGGCCACCGTTGTCCACAGGCGCCCGGTGCGCCTCCGAGACGTACTTGTCTCGGCCGCCTCGGAGTCAAAGGGAAGGCAGTTAAGCAACCTCTACCTTGTTTCGGGCGCCCCGGTTGTGGGTGGGGGCCCCGCGATGTACAGAGGCCAAAGTGCCGCCACCTCTCTTGGAGTCACTTGAGGACGCCCTGCCCCCGCAGCACGTCCAGCGACCCCAAGGGAACAATTGAGTCGCCTTTTACGACATGCAGGGGATACCGTGCTGGGATTCAAACCCCCCTTTACCTCAGGGCAGGCTGATTGTTCCTCCTTGGCTCCTTCTTATCCTTAGACTTATCCATCATCAATTGACCAATTACTTAACGAGACTAGTATGAAAGAAACGTTGAAAGAACAGAGATCGAGTATAAATTTGATACAAATAATGAGATACTTTAGGTTCGCTGAAAATGGCCCAATCAATATCGTTGTATGGAGTTGAAGTCCATGGCAAACAAATGGAGGTGGGTTCCCTTCAAACACATGATAGATGTGGCATTACCAAATGCGTAACCATTACAGCTACGTCTAAAGAAGATGTAATGGATCAGTTATATTTTCGCTGAAGTATAGCTACATTTTCTCTTGGACAATCACCTCATCATCATGTTACACGTCAGATATCATTGTCATTAAATGGTTACAACTGGACGACAGCGAATATGTTAAAAAAAAAGTTTCCAAAGCGTTTTGGTGGACTTATCCGTTATAATAGGATCCGATAGACTTGCACACTATTTTACCCTTAAGTGGCCATTGTGCCAATTTGGGCACACCCCTATAATTTCAAAATTATAAATAATTTTTATTTTTTTTTTCATTTTTATACTTATTTGTATCCCCAACTATGATTAAATAAAGAAATTTCTGAATTTATTCTTGTAGTTTCTGCTTGGCCACAAATGGGTTAATGTCTTTTTAAAACAACTTACTTGATTTTAGGACGTGTTATTATCATAAATAAAAACTGAGCACCACAAACATAAAATATACTTAACAACTACATGAATACGATTTTACGTGTGAAATTGGATTCGCTTCCCGCACTTAATCAGATATTCACCACTAATTTGTACAAATTGAGGATTTACTCTGCGGTTTACCAATAAACAGCCATTAAATTTTGGGAGTACACTATACACAAGTAGTGATGGCCTCGAGGGTTAGGCGTGTGGTCGAGAATTTTGTTGGTCCCGGGTTCGAACCCTAGGCACAGACATCCGACTTTTCCGAGTTTTTATGTATTAATACCACACTGCACTAGTTAAAAAAAAAGCATAAAAAATGACGATTCCAAAATCATTGTAAAATTCTATTTGAATAAAGGAGATTTGACTTTGTCTTTACCATGAGGCAGTACATAGTTCTTATCTCTAACACACAAGTTTGATATCTGGATATCAGAATCGACGAGAGGCTTTACGTAAGGCAAACACCCAGACATAAATGAATATAAAAAAACCGTATAGGAAATAGAATTTGACCTGACCACGGTGCCCTGAAACACTGCTAACATCTACTGTGATATTAATTGCTGTCCTAATTTCATGTTTCATGTTAGTTGATGAGAGGTTTGTAGGAAATAAAAGTAAATTGCATTTATGCCGGTCTAATTGGAGGTTGCGTGTGGTATTGATTTGATATCTGTATTTGATTGGTTCAGGTTGCAATATTTTTTTTAATTACCATAGCAAATTGGGTCTACATAAACTAATTTTTTCATGATATATTTGTATTTTAACGTGGCATATTTAACTTTTTAAAGGTAGTAGACTAGACTAGAATAGAATTTAGGCGAGTGAACACATGCTTCCTAGCTTAAATATTTTGTTTTTTATTTAGCTTTAAGTTTGAAAACAATATTTTTTAATTATGTGAAATGAAGCATTGAGCGTACTGGCATTGTAATGACGATGGATGACATGCATGTTGTAAACTTTATGCATGATGCCACTTATACAGGCCGAATATAAATATTCCAACACTATCAATATTATTATCAAACGCTGTCTGTCTATGAAATGATGATAGTATGACAAGCTGGTTTACTTCTATCATAAATCTCCCATCAAATTTGTTTCATTACTTATCCCAATAAAATTTTCAAAAAAACTTAAATCGAGTTCCATGACTCGATCAAGTATCACACAATTTGTCTTCTCCAAAAAGCTATCAATCACAGTCTTAACGATTAGAAACATGATTACTCTTCTCAAGTCAATACATTTCATGAATTTTAAAGTTCTTCTGTCGTTCATTCCGAGGCTACTAATGGATGTGTCTGAGTTTCTATTTAAAAAGGTCTAGACGGCAGACCGGAATTTTCTATTTCGGTTTAAATTTTAAATAGTATTGGACGTAGTTGAGATTTATCACTTTTAACACTCTTGAAGATCTTACTTAAAATTCAAAACCTATACGTCGTTCGTCTCAAATATTTTCACAGCTATGTGATGTTTATCATATCATAGACATGCAGAATTATAGCCTAGCCCTCTAAAAATAACACACGATTAACAAAGGAGAACAGTTTTTTACATTATAGATATGACGTAAATGAATAAAGACGCTAAAATCAAGGCAAAAGAATGCACAGAAATATTTATAAATATCTTGTGTCAATTTTAAAAATGAAATGAAACGAAACAAAATGAAATAATATTTATAGAATCTATAAAATGTAATGTACATCGTTTAGATTTAGACATTTCAAAATTTAGTTAATCAACCTATTCGGAAGGCAGACATTATAAGAACGATGAGAAACTCCACTTGTTGGTGCACATATGAATGTATTTATTACGGGATGGTTTTAATTGACGTTTTAGATGTAGATTATAGAACTGAATATAGGATTCTGTAAACAAAAGACATTATTATTTAAAGAGGTCTACATGAGCGAATTTTCGGAAAGCGAAAGGCAAGAAAAAGACAATTTTTACACACCTGAATAATTAGATTTGCCAAAAAAATGCTAAACTTTTTGTCAAACTACGCAGAACAATCTGCTATTTAAAAAACTATAAAAAAATTAAATTCTCAAACTGCTATTTACACGAATTTCAACATCAATCTACATTTTTGGAATTTCATAAATCATTCGAATATTTTTCAAGAGTTCGTCTCATGAATAATCTATTACCTTTAGAGGTTCTGACTTGCCAATGAGTTGCTAACTTAAGTATTTTCATCTTGTGGAACTTAGCAAAGTCAGAAGGCATTAGCCATCTTATTTTTTGAGTCACATTTAAATTTGAGCCTTGGTTATGATTCAATGATGAATTTAAATTCAATGATTAAAAATTCACTTGACATACCAAGTTTTTAATTCCATACACCCCTAAAGGTTAATCGCGTTTTAAACTTATTACTCGCTAGTTGTAATATAATGCCTACTATTGTTTCCTAGAAAAGTTGACTTTAACCAGATTTGCTGGTCTGCAGCTTAGATATAAAAACACAAACAAATATGTTAATTTATGCAGTCATAAAATATCTAATAATTCAATATGAAACGACAATCATGGTGGTAGTTTTAAAGCATTGGTAAGTGAAATTCTGAGACTTAGGAGGTTCTCAATAGGCTTAAAACGGCAAGAAACGGAAGATAGGAGTCTACCACTATTACGTATACATACCGTACCGTACTTACGATCACTGCTGTGGCAGTATAAAAATACCTTCGAAGAAAAGCCTTTCCACCCGAAAAGTACTGTAACTGATAAAAAATTCAAAGACTCTGATGCCATCATAAAATATTCGTAGTGTCAGCGCAGGCACATTAAGAAATTGAACCCTCCGCTACAGAGATGCAAGTAATGCTTTAATATATTCATAGTTTTAAGTGCTTTTATAATTAGCTAGATTGTGGAGGGTTAAGGATCTTTTATATCTTGACATTATTAAACCTATTTTTTCTTTAAGAGCTGGGAAAAGTATAGAATTGTTGCTCGATTTCTATCGACGATCGTGGTAAGGAAAAGGCATAATGACCATATTTTGACTATTCGTGTACTGGCGCGACAAATGACAAGCCTGAGCCTGAGATTAACTGTAGTGTAAGTAAAGTGTACACCAGCAAGAAACGAGTATGAACACGTGTTAACAATTGACATCAAATTTGGGTAGTGGTTTCTAATGGGTTTTGGCGCGCTTTCGAGAATCTTGGTGGCCGCGGTTTCGTTCCCAGGCACACACCTCTGACTTTTCGAAGTTATGTGTGTGTCCACAGTGAATCATCCCTCATTTTAATATTGATAGAAAACATAAAACAATTCTTAGGAATTTATTAGGTCTGTAGATACTCGAAGTCCGCTCACCGGCTCTAGGCCAGCGTGGTGGACTTAGGCCTAAACCAATTGTAGAGGAGTCTCGTGCCTAGGAGTGTGACGTATATGGGCTGATAAGATGACTTTACAAACAAAACCTTAATGGTTTTGTACTGTTAATTAATGGTTTTGTAGCTGTCGATACTAAATAAAGGCCTAGCCCTTAACAAATCACAAATTAATATCACATTCACAGCGCTGCACAAGACATCATGTAGACACGTTTGAAGTCAAACCAGGGCTCTTGACACAGTTCCTTTTGTCGGCCATTTTAAATGACGACAGACGCGACTCTCCCCAGGAAAATAGCTTTTTGAGAGCACAATTCCATTCCTTCAACAAAACCCGACTTGTAAATATTGGGACGTGTTTACTGAATGATGGATATCTATACCTGATTTAAGATCTACAGCGGAATGTCGTTCTCTGTCAATATTTGTATCGGTAAATAAAATTTAAAGAAAAAAGCCTGTACTGCTGTTCGTTTCCCAATTTTAATAAAAAAACTTATCGAATTTCTTTAACATAATTTTTGTTACTTTTTTCTTTTATTATTTGTCTATACTCGTGTTCCGGTTGTCCTACCGCAAAATCTTGCTTCCCATACCTAAACGTATTTGATCCCCTAAAATCCATTTATTACTGTCCATGCGTTACGATTGACAGAACAAAGGAATTCTAATTTCCAATGCCAACATGACCGTTAAAACGTCATTTATCGTTTGAAAACACAATTTACAGCTCATGAGGGTTTAATGTATAAAAAATATTTTTTAGCACGCGGGCGTCAGCAGAATTTTTCTTTGGCTATTGTTTACATATCATTATATTATGAAAACTCATTTCACATGGAACTTCTGGTAGAAACATGACCCACGTTTGGGTATCAAATGAAATTTGTTGCTATTCTAGGGAGTATAAAAATGTTATAAAATTTACTGCTTAGCCAATACTGCAGTATAAAATGCGTTTGGTTTCTATTTCCGTCCTTACTTGCAGAATTTTTTCTTAGGGAAATTTTATGTATTCTGTCATGTGGATCAGAAATAACAAAAGACTATTCAGTCTCACGAACACTCCGACCCGAAACAAGTTTTTGTGGATCACACAAACGTTTGACTCGGAGCGGGGATCGAATCCACGATCTCTTCTTTGGCAAATTGGTGTCTAGCCAACTGCGTTACAGACCTGTCAAAGTCACTGACAAAAGATAGATACAATTACACACATGCCTTGCTCTTAGACTACAGCTGATAATCTAGTACTAAATTTAGCCGATTCAAACACGCCTTGCCCGTCCTAACACATTGTATCATACAGAATCGTTGAAGCGAAATAGTTAAACAGTCTTTCAATTTCTGAGCGGAAAGAACAGGCGTCAAGTCAATAGAGTGGCGTGAAGCCGACGTCAAAGCTGGCAAATAAAGAAGTATAGTAGGCGAGTTAGTAGCCGCGGTAGTGCCGACGATTCACTTGTCACGTGCAAGAATTGAGAAGTAGCGTTATGAGTCATCATCATCATCCACTTGCCCTTTTCCCAAGTCTATTTGGGGTCGGCGCAGCATGTTTTTTCCTTCCAAATATCTCTGTCAGCCGTCATGTCTTCAGTCACCCCTTTCTCTTTCATATCACCTCTCACGCACTCCATCCATCTTTTCTTTGGCCTTCCTCTGCTAGCCCATCCTTCGACACTCATACTCATCACTTTTTTTCCAACATACGTTTCATCCCTCGTTTATGAGTATAATATTTAAAAGACATAGATTTTTCTCTGTATAAAATTGTTTAGACAAGAAAGTGTAAATAAATAAACTTTGCTGTAAAAAATAACGAAAATTACTCGATAAGGTAGATACCTGCTACCTACCTGGTGTTCTCATTATCATCATCAGTCCAAATAATGGGTATGGTTTTAGTCCACCACGCTGGCCGAGTTCGGGCTGGCGATATACACATGAGAAAGTCCTAAAATATTTAGATGTGCGGGTTTTATCACCATGTTTACCTTCACCTTATAAGTAAGTAATAACTCACTTTAAATATAAACACAACTTCGAAAAGCCCGAGCTTTGAAACCGCGACCGCCGAGATTCTTGAGCGCGCCCCTAAACTTCGAGGCCATCTCTACATTACATTCTTTACTATATATTTTAATGATCTATAAATGATTTTTTATCGCAACCGACTATAATGAAAAAGCGAATAATAGTAATAGGGTATAGAATACATTAAAAAATTTTGTCAAAAAGTCCAACACGCCGTCACTTGTGCCTCAAATCGTACAATAAAGTTCCTATAATCCTCTTCTATTTGATGAATGATCGAGATCTCAGGAATCCGTTCTTCACGTTGCCGTCCAAATGATTTATATACTTATAACTTCATAAATTCGCCTACAAAATATCCCAAATTATGGGAGGCTATTTTTATACGATTCGCAACCGATTTTATAGACTATTTCGAGAGAGGCTTTGGAAATACATCGCTTCATCGGTCCAGTCTCGCGTTCATTTGTAAAAGCAGTGAGTGGTTTATTTCTATGTCGAAATGTTAGTACTGCGTTCGTTTGAAATTATTTATTTGTATTGCATTAACTCAATTGCTTCATTGGACCCATAGAAGACGAATGCATGCGATTTTTTCGAGTTTTGAGTTATGTCAGTGGATTTTTTTAAAAGCAGTATGCTGTTAATAGCCTTGCTTTTACTATAATTTAGTTAAAACAGGGTAGATTTTTTTTAATCCAAAATATTTTAATGTTCTTTCACGACGTTCATTAATCTTCTATATTTAACGTGTGCATAAGAACAGATAATAGATCATATTACTTCACTTTTTTATCTCGGCACCTTTCTTAGAAGTCACAGTAGTCAATGAATATTTTTTACAAGTGCGTGTACTCAAAATTATTTATGAACGTAATAATAAATTATTTTTTCTTCCTTTTAAACAAATTATTTAAATTAGATAATCGTAGTGTATTTATTTCTAAAAAAAACTTCTGCTAGTAACCAGTGGAATGATTTAATGAAGTTGAATGATTGTAATCACCATTCCTCTGTGGGCGGGCGCCTTAATAAGGTTTGGTAAGTTTCCGCTCCACCAATCTCATATTTATTGTTTGTATACATAATCTAAACTTGTTGTATCTGCTATCAAAATCTATCCACAAACTATATATTCTAAATTGATAAAGTTTGCCGATGCCTTAGAGCCAGTAACGAAGGCAAATAAATTCGACCCAAGAGTCCAATAATTGTTACAAACTAGGTCACAGAAGCCTATGGAAGTGGTCACGAAATCAATAAATATTTTGACTGTACTAATAGATTGTTTGTTTTACATACATTTTTTTAGAAGGCAGGTATAGTTATGTTTGTAATCGTGTCTCTTTGGTGAAGTTTTAACATCTTACGTAATAGGGGGCGAGCCTATTGCCGTTTATCGGGTGATTTTAGAGACTGTTATGTGTGAGATAGATGGGAATTGCACAATGGACAAAGCCTTTTGTTTAATCTTTGAAAGAAACATGTAACATGGCTTGCACAAGGCCGTCAAAATAAATAAAATCGGCCGAGTACAAGTCAGACTCGCGCCCAAATGGTTTCCTATCCTTATTTATAAAACTGCAAAAAATCATGTCTGTTGTGTATAAGAGCCCCACTTGCATATTTATTTATTCTGTTTTTAATGGTTTTTGTTATAACCGCAACATAATGATATTACCTGTCAATATTTTAACTGTTTATAAATCGTAATATCATGAGGTACGACTTGGTGATAGACGAACAGATGGAAAGACGGACAGCGAAGTCTTATTGATTTGGTCCCGTTTTACCCTTTGGATACGGACCCCTAAAAAATAATGTAAAAAAAAAAACGAAAAACACATAGATACCATTTAAAAATGGTTCAAAATATCTCGCACTTAACAAAATAAAAACTGCCAGTAAAAATACATTCGATTGTTTCACGTTTTATGAATAATTGCGTCTCTTTGTCTCGTCTATTTTCGCGTACAATATTATTTTCTATTAAATATCGTATGGAGATCGTGATGTGGGTTCAAAAGGTCTGAAATCGGTAGCATGTTCAAGAGATCATTTGGGATGCCTACTGCTAAGACCGAGGCGAAAATTCCATAAATTCGATGCTTGGTCATGCGGTCGAAATTTCAGCCCTTTATCTGGAATTCTTTGTAGAGAACCATAATGTTTTGAAGTCGAATATATTGTTTATAACTTTGTTAATTATTATTGTTAATTTGAAAGAACATGCAGTAAAGTGGTGAATGGTTTAACAATACTTATAAAACTATTAACTTTACATACAAATAGTGTACATTACATTTTTAGTAATTTGCGTGGTATACTAAGTCTTAAAGTATTTATTTGAAACAGCCCAGTGGTACAGTTGGTTATTCACCAGATTGCAAACAAAAACAAGAGCTCGCAGGTTCGATCACCGCACTGAGACAAATATGTGCGTGTGAGTTAAATCTCTCGTAATTTCTGGTAGCCACGAAACAAGATTCCTACCATAGTCCACAATAATTTATTCAAAAATACAATCTTTTCTAATTCAAATACTATAAATATATAAAAATCCTTTTGAGTCTCATTGCTGAGATTGAACCTCCTCTAAATAAAATAAAATGTCCATTATTAATCGCATACACAGTTATGACCGTGGGGTCAATAAAATTCATTATCTCGTCTTTTATCGGTTCAAAATTTGTGCATTGTTGTGTAATTTCTATCTAGTCTTCAGTCACAGTCTATTTGTTTCTTTACCACACTTTATTGTACACCACAAAATATAAAGAAACATGATTTAAGAGCAAAATAAGAACAAACAAGTGCAACAAATGACGGTCATATCGCTGAATGCAATTTCTTCCAGACAACCGTAGGATGAACTGGAAAGTATAAGAAAAATAGAGCGAATGGGTACGTAATATTTAATATCACTTAAAATATGATGTGAGGCATCTGTGGTTGTCGATATTAAGTGCCGTTGCTAACCAAACGTCAGCTATTCTGGAAGCAGCTTAAGCCACTCTAGAGACCTCGCACTTTATATTCAAAGCACGAATTGAACGATACAAGCTCTGTGACGTATCTTCAGTAGACGGGCTATGAAATATATGAGGGAGTTTATGATCGTATTTTTGCTTAGATATTTCCTTGATACTTGAAAAATCTATATTCTATTGTGATAAAAACAAAAAAAGCAGTGATGGCCTCGAGGTTTAGGCGCGCGGTCGAGAATCTCGGCGGTCGCGGGTTCGAACCCCAGGCACACACCTCTAACTTTTCGAAGTTATGTGTGTATTCACATTGAATTATCACTTGCTTTAACGGTGAAGGAAAACATCGTGATAAAACCTGCACATCTAAAAAGTTCTTAGAAATTTCTTAGGTGTGTAGTCCGCCAACCCGCACTAGGCCAGCGTGGTGGACTATGGCCTAAACCCTCTCAGTGGTAGAGGAGACCCGTGCTCAGCAGTGGGCGTATGTGGGTTGTTGAAGTAAGTAAGTAAGATTAAAACAAACTCTTCATTTATTGTTTTTCATGATAACTATTTAGACACGACTACAATTTAGAGGGCCTGGCTTATATTCTTGGGTCGGAGAAAGGTATCCCGTTTTACTTATAGAAAATTCTCAGTAGCAGCACGGAGTCTGGACATGATTGTGCAAAAGTGTGTAAAGGTACTGATAATCTTGTAATCTCTTCACCGTAATAAAAACGTATAATTTACTATTACGCACTCTCAAAGAGAAACTAATCCACGTCTAACAAAGAAATCCTAGAAATCATAAGTGCGTGGATTTGAAGGGAAACATTTTCATTAGGCGCGTCTTCGTAACAATAGCTAAACCTTCATTTCTTGGATTGGAATAGATAAAGAATAATCTGCTAACGGTATTATGTTGTTTTATACAGGGTGTATCTAGACCGTGACATAAAACTGAGGCAGGTAATAGCGATAGTGATTTTAAGCCCCCTGGCATTAAGGAAAATCCCGACAAATAATAAAATTTTTGAGGTTTTCCATACAAACCACATACTTTTAACACCGATGGTTGTATGGAAAACGTCAAAATTTTTATTTTTTGTCGGGATTTTTAATATCGCCACTGGGTTTGTAATTACCCTCGCTATTACCTGCCTCAGTTTTCGATCACGGTCTAAATACACCCTGTATGTCTTATTGCCGTGTAAATAATAATCCCTACTTATTGCTTATGATATTATTTTTTGTCCAAAAGTTATTCAATTAATTTTTCTGAAAACTTTGACGTAGAATAGTAAGATCGGAAAAAAGGACAGAGGGCGTTCGAAATTCGATTAAAATTAACTGAAATTTCTATCAATAACACTGAATGGCCAGCATAAAAAATGTATTTTTCACTTATACAATTGACAAAAGTAAAAACTTCTTGCCCTCAAACCTTCAGAATATAAATGAATTATATTAAAATTTCAAAATAAGTGTGCAGCGATATATTGTTCATAAATAACGTATAAATTCTAAACAAGGTATGGCAATAAGTCGAAATGAAATCGCTGCTTTCACATGTTACTGGACGGAATTTCTCATCAACCCGTTCCGCTGGCCAGCAGAGCACTACCCTTTTACACCATATCAGCTGCATTTCCAGTTTAATAACACTAAAGTACTTGGAATTAAAACGAGAATTTGCCATTGGAAAAGTAATTTGGAGAGTTGACTTCATAGCTTTTGTACCCTTCTCAGGAGAACTATTGTTGTACAAATTCATAGCTTATTCATGTAGGTTAATTAGTATTATTTAATGAATGTACAAACATTTGTATTCTTGAAAGGGAGGGCAGATGTGATTTTCTGCAATTACGTTTCGACAAATGTGTTTAAATTTCCACTGTTTGAGGGGGGAGTCTGTTAGCTTTTTGAGACACATTTTCATACTTAATTTTGTTGCTAAGAATGGCTTGCGAAAAACTCTATAACAATTTGTCGGAACCAAGAATCGAACCGGCGAAATCTGTTAAAACAAGGTAAATAAAGAGGAAAGATAGCACAGCGCGCGCTTGGAACTATATACATATATACGTTAATTTTTAATTTGAATTGCTAGCACTTATCGTTAAGGATCGGTTTGTCAACATCACAATATTTATTAAAAAATATATCTTTTAAAAGTCAGAGGCGTAAAATAATATTGTCGACAGATGGCGTAGTTATTATAACTAAGTTATCACAGGCAACCTTTTGTTTATTTACGGTAAAACTTTAAGCCAGCATAGAAAAGTTAGAATCATAGAATAGCCATTCCAATATCACAACTGGAAATGAATATGCAACGTTTGTTAGTAACTTCGGCCACTTGAATGAAAACCGTATTGGAATATGAAAAAAATCCTCCCAGCCGAACACAATGTGTTTTGATAAAACTTTTTTGTTTGCTGAAAAATCATTGTAGAGTTTTGAGTGCGTTGATTTGAACAAGCGCTTTGTTACTGGATGATTCGAATATCCTTTAAATGTCTAAATGAAGTAGTTGAAGTAATGAAGTCTTTATATCAATAAAAAAGGCATGGTAAGTTGGTTGGTATGGGAAAATGTTTCGCGTAATTTCAGAGAATATTCATTAGCCCTTTTCAGTCAAGTCTGTCTAACATCAATCGTACTAGTCACCAAGTTTTAGCAGCAAATCTTTGTAACCGGACCAAATCTTTCCTAATGCAATATTATGCATCTATATACCTTATGCAACCTAAGAACCATATCCGAAGTTTTATTTCTAGACTACAAATTACCTCTTAAATTTTCAACCTTGATACAACCGTCAACAGAATTATTTTCATGTGCAAAAACAAACCGTAACGAACACTATCCACGTCTCCTAGTCCGATTGTCAGCGCGAGGCAAAACTCTAAAATGTGACTACATTGGAAATTGTGTTACGAGTGCCAATCAGCGGCGCAGTTACTGTGCGCGTACAATCGCGAGCGAAACTCGATTCCGCGCCCGCCGGCATTAATTCAACCACTGACATTTAAAACGTGCTCGTGGAAAAAATACTCTTTTGATTCATGCTCCCCTGGTACCGGTCGCGAGATGCGGCGAGAATATTTTTTTGGAAAACGGACACATTGGGAAATTAGACTGTTAAAAACAAGAGTATGTTTGGATTGGCAAAATGAGTTAATGGTTTGGATATTTGACAACTGTATGTGGCAGTGATGGCTTCGAGGTTTGGGCGCGCGGTCGAGAATCTCGGCGGTCGCGGGTTCGAACCCCAGGCACACACCTCTGACTTTTCGAAGTTATGTGTGTATTTACATTAAATTATCACTTGTTTTAACGGTGAAGGAAAACATCGTGATAAAACCTGCACACCTAAGAGTTCTTAGGAATTTCTTAGGGGTGTAGTCCGCCAACTCGCACTAGGCCAGCGTGATGTACTATGGCCTAAACCCTCTCAATGGTAGAGGAGACCCGTGCTCAGCAGTGGGCGTATATGGGTTGATGAAGAAGAAAAACTGTATGTAGGAAATAGGTGCCCGGAAATGTGCCCAAAGACAATGACAATGTAGACAATGACAATGACAATGTAGATAGGTAGAAGTCTCTGTTACACGCATCTTTAAGTGAGATGTGGTGAAAAGAACAATATTTGAGTCTAGACCCTTTCTATACAATAGACTTTTCTTCAATCACGATTCACGCTAGTGGATTTTAAGAAAGCTTTACAACTGCGTAGCTATAAGATAGTGTATCCATTTTTAATTGCAACGCTCTTTAACGGAAGATATACATCGGGAGAGAATTCATACAGCTAAGATTCTTAGGAATTTCTTAGGCGTATAGTTTCTAATCCGCACAAGACAAGCTCTAACCTCAATCATTTTTAAAAGCAGCTCGTGCATCCAATTATTATTAATAAGTATTTTATTTTACTTCACATTTAAGCCATCAATATTCAATAACAATTACTAACAAACGTCGACCACTCAACGAACATCAGTGATTTTAATTAAATCAACAGAGTTTCGGGCTGATTGTCCCTTCAATTTAATTTAGTGTATTCGTGATTTACCAGAGGGAAGCCGTATATTGAGCGAGTTTCGGCGCAAATTATCCCCACAGAACATTTAGTAGCGATTAATCATCGTTCGGAATTATAAGCATTGTTGACTTCAGGGCCGTAGTCCCCGAGCTAAATATGCTCTTACGAAGAAGACATATCAACTTAATTTCTGACAACTGTGGTAAGGTCAAGGGAAAATCTCTTAATGTTAGCTTAAATAACATACTTCTTTCTTTTGCATCATGTTATTGATTTATTTCGATAACTTAGTTCAATTGGACACCAATTTTTTAATGTTGTTGGCCTTATTTTCAATACGATTGTTAGATTATTATAGATAAAATAGCTGAAAACCATTACAAGGGAAATAGACAGTACTTCGTATGAGGATGAGTGCCACCGCTTCTCTGTCACCTATTCATTGGATTACGATACCACGACCGCTGATCAAATTAAACAAAAAATTGGCTGTCACATATTTTTAAGCCTTGATAATACGCGCAACTTGAACTGCTAAGCGGTCGTGCCCAACATATGATGGTCTAATCGTAAGTTCTGCACGCTCGGCATGCTTACGTTTTCTTTCTTTTCTTATTCTACGCTGTAGTTTTATGAATATAGCCAACATCAGTCTCAGAGCCTCTTTTGTCTACGTCTTAAATCTCAGCGTGGCCTAAATATGCCAGCTTTTGGGTTATTTCTGGATGGTTTGTAATTGTTACAATTTGACGTGATAAATATAAACTGCTTTGTTGGTGTACCTGCTTAAGTGTGAATGCGACTTAGTTTTTCTGAATAAGATTCCCGGATAGAGGAATGTTTTACGTTAGGAAATCTTTCATTCCCATTGATATTACAGTATTTAGTTTGACAGATTATCACAGGTCAGGGGATGCCCTTCCGTGATCTGGCCAGTCATGGAATAGGGCTACGAGTACGCGAACTCGGCCCCCCGAGCTGTTTCAGTCACCTATTACTTCCTTATCCGTGACTGTAGCATCCTCAACCTCAGGCCATATGTCCTGAATCCCAATATCCTATATTCACACACACACACTATCCTTCCCCTATTCCTATAACACTGATATTCCTGAGGAGGGTTGGCGTCAGGCAGGCGGCCGGCTGTAAAACACAAGCCAAAACCTGTATGCAGCATGGAAAATCGCCGACCCCAAATAAACTTGGGAAAAGGGCAAGTGGATGATGAGTTTGACATATTATCTGAAAGAGCCAATTGGCTCGTCTTTTATCACGTTGCTGTGGGTTACCGTGGGTGTACCTACGTCTTATAGATGGACAAAAGCACGAGTCCGCGTCTGTCTTAATGCTAAAGATCTTTGTAGTTAGTTGGAAAAATATAACATGAAATTAGCAACATTATTACTAATTTCATTTACCAACATAGTCTTGAAATATAGAATTAATTTGTTATTAGTCACAATATATGTAAGGCTGAAAAAATTTACAAAATAGTCGGTTATTTAAAAAAACAAATGGCAAAGGCACTCAGGTCAAAATCCCAGCTCTAATACAATGTGGTGTGATCTGCCAATTATAACAGTACTTGTCCATTACGTCAACATACAAAGACTACGTCAAACAGTAGCTAGCTAATCTATTGGTTCCGTTAGAGAACAATTTACGAAGATTCAATTAGGCCATCAATCAATTTGTCGTAGGAGCTAAACAGTTTAATAAAAATCCCGCAACGCTAATCGAAATTATAGTCTAACAAATAAAACATAAAGTTCAATTTCCATAGCACGTACACGCCATTATTCCTCTATTAGCTTTATAATTCAAAAGAAAACCAAACATTGTTCGGAAAAGTTAATGTAATTCTTAGACATTGACTTAGTAATTTGAGTGTAATTTAATATCTATTTGATGCACTTGTTCAAGTTAGCTCAGACATTATATCTTTAATAGTATTAGAGTATCTTTACCATTCTATTGTTGAATTTGATTAAAACATGGATAAATTGATTCTGAAATAGTAGAGCTAAGTGACAATTTTCTTAACTGCGTACTATAGTTAAAATTGAATAAGAATCTTGACGGCTTTCGAATAAAAAATAAGGTTCTTTGAAAAAGGTCTACTTTGTATTAAATATAAAGGAGTTTAAAAATGCAGTCAAAAAACTGTTGTTAATTAAGCCTATTATACAGTCACAGAATACTTACAAGATGCAACCTTGTAAATACCTACATTTGGTAAAATTGAAATTAATTTACTTTTACTTTGCATGCCTTGTGGGTAGGATATGGATAATGCACCTTATTGTTTTTATATACATTTAACAACTACAATTTTGTATCCATATCTGCAAATAAATGATTTTGATTTTGATTTTGTTTAGTAATGCAGCAGTGAGCATTTAGTCAGAATTAACTTTAATTCAGTCTTCTGCCTAACTCCCTCGTTCTTCTTCTTGTCTAGAACACTCGTTACATCGAAATTCGGGTAAACAAACAAATTCATTTAATGTTATATACGGTGAAATAATCACATATAATCATTACTTAACAACATCGTTTTAAAATAGTCCAAAGAGCATTTTTATAAAAACGTCTTATCTCATTCTTCAAAACAAAAAGAAACATATTTGAGAACATTGTTTTTGGTCCAAAGCACATTGTTATAAAACACCTTCGGTATTTATAAATTTCTTTCAATAATACCAATAGTTTGTCTGTTGCTTTCCCAAGTTACGCAACAGGAATCTGGATTTTCCTCAATAAACACATCAACTCGAGCCGACAGACCATCTTTCATAAGTGAAAGAATTATCCACTTATATTTGTAACTGGTTTCAAAGACTCATAAAGATTCGCGACAATAAACTCGAGTTAGAGGTATCGTAGCTGTAAGGTGCTCGTCTCCGTTGCCATGACAACGTATGACCTCCAATTTGTTAGAGGCTCTTTCGAGTTTCTGCTCATGAATGATGTACATTAATTTCTTGTCATGTGGAGGTGATATCTGGTAACAACGTTGTTTCCGTACCAAGTTAAATATAAGCGGTGCTGTGTACAATTGAGTTCAAACCCCAAGCAGACGTCTGACTTTTGAAAGTTATGAGTGTATTCACAATGAATTATTACGTACTCGTATGCACACACTTGAACAGTGATGAAATCTACACACCTAAAAGTGTTTAGGAATTTCTTTGGTATGTAGTCCGCTGACCCGCACTAGGTTAGCATGGTGGACTAACGCTTGAAGGCTCTCAGATGTAGAGGAGACCTGGCAGTAGCAATTTTATAAGCTGTAATTTATGAATTAAACACAACAGTAACTAAACACAATTAATAAAAACTTTATGTAGACTAAAATTTTAACAATTCTACAGTAATCTTGCGTGAGTATCCAACATTGCGCAAAGTGAAGTTTAATTCCACACAAACAGGGCCAATTCATAGAACATTGTCTATCACACAGCGTTCGGTAAGTGCTGCGAATACATTTGAAATGTTCGTGTTGAGTTCACAAGACGGTTGAGATCGCATCGAGTGTCATCCGGTGTCTGTCGCGAGCCACGGAAGCGACGAGAGCCCTCGCCCGGCCACAGAAACATATCGAGGTAGAAACGACAAGAAACTGGGTCTATACTAATTTTATTTAATGTAACCTATGAGACTAGGTTCTTCCCTTTGTTACGTGAAACTGATAGATAACTGATGAAATTAGAGCGCAGAAAAGCAGGCCTGCAACTTCGGGGAACACAGGCATGACACTATATACATATCTATTCTAAACAATATTCATTAGTAGTCATCCTCTTTCATAATTGTTTAATATGGAAATATAATAAAATTTAGTTTAAAATAAATTATATTAAGTATAATTATTTATATAGGTAAACAAGTGCTCCATATTTATTTAAATAACAAACATTTCAAATTCAGCAGTGTTTGAGTTTATCTTTAATTCTGTTACCATTCATCGAATATATCCTCTTAATATAATAATGTCTCAAAACGTTTTAAATCAATAATACAATAAAAAAAATGAAGGAAAGTCTCTTAGAATTCAGACAAATATGCTAACAAGCAAATGTATAAGAAAAATGTAATCGTAACCATTCTGCCGCTATATTTCTGTGGCGCAGTCTCTCGGCTCTTGATTGAGGCCTCCAGAAAGCTTCAGATGATGAATGGCAGGCTTTCATGCCGCAGTCATTCAAAATTATGAGATAGGGTCGATTCAAATCCAATCTGATTTATGGCGAAAGTAATCTCTCCATATCTCTTAGACTGTCGCGTCTAAAGTGATGAATACATTTAAATAACTTCTGTTTTAAACTGGTCCTTAGGCGTAGTGCATTTGCGGTGGAGATGTCCCGGGTTGAATCAAGAATGAATCAATCATCGGTTGAATGAATCAAGCAAAATATAACTCGAGCAAAATGTTAAATATCCCGGCCCGCGCAACCCGAAGCCAGTTCGGATATCAAATACGAACAAAGTATTTGCAAAGCATTCGTGGGTAATAAAGTGAAGCCGTAGGAGCGCCACGGCTTCTCATGGAAACTGATTGAGATGGAATCTGGGCGGCGAAATTCTATTTTCACATTTACACATCGACTATTGTAGCTCGCGGATTTGCCCCTTATTTATCTTCAATCTGTATTTATATTTGGCTGTCTTTTTTTGGGAATTCAATCTACATACATACACACATTCTCACGCTACTAAGAATTTCTTATGATGGTTTTCTTTACCGTTCTAAATACCGCTTTTTCAAATTACTTGCTTGCTTTCAAAATACTTTCTTTCATACATCATTCATACCCATGAATTAGAGACAGCCTTGAGGTTTGGGTACGCGGTCGAGAATCTCGGCGGTCGCGGGCTTAACCTCAGGCACCCACCTCTGACTTCGAAGTTGTGTGTGTATTCAGAATAAATTATAACTTACTTTAACAGTAAACGAAAGGCGGGGGCAATGTGTTTAAAATAAGAAGTTTCTTTTTAAAATCATATTTTTGTTAAATTTAAATAGATATGCGTAAATATACTATAACAACTAATAAATTCCTATGTAATAACAGCACAAAACGACCTATATTGCAAAATTATGCGAAAACACGATAGATGTACATAAATTTAGATAGTCTAACTGTAATAACAACCAAGTTCGTGTGTCTAGAGATAACGCAGCTTAGAACATTCGGCATTCATATTAAACATAATTTGGAAAATGTCGAAGTCCTGGGCTGGTTATATCATGTAGAATTAAAATTCATTACGAGAGCGGGGTGCCAATAGTGGCCACGTTTGGCCGGCAGGCTGGCGAGCGCTTTGGGTCTTTGGCCTTTCTGAAAGGCCTATGTCCAGCAATAGTCTTTTAGCTGATGTTGATGATGAAAATGCATTAAACATGTATGACCATGTATATTGTAGCCCGAAAGATGAAGAAATGTGAGCACTAGTGTTCTTCCCTGTTCTAAAATGTGGTTGATTGTTTTATATTTTAAGCGTAATTTGAGTCTCACATTTCTATAGGCACTAGCTACCGTGCTGCTACTGAGAATTCCCAACAGGAATATTCTCGTAGTACTTTTTTCCGATCCTGGGATCTTTATGCTCGGTATACACTTATGCCATAAGACCAGTGAAGCGATAAAATTCAGTTTCAACTGACAAGAAAAGGTCAACACTCTCTCTTAATATTTCAAGTCAAAGCGTCGAGGTCACCCGGAAAATATAAATCTTCTCGAAAAAATAAGAAATTATTTATGGCCAGTTTTGTCAATTGTGTTCGTCACCTTTATCTAAAAGTAATTTACTAAAAGCCTTTGAGTACTAGTTCTTTTGTCAATGGTCTTATTAAGGAAACCGACAAAACTGAAAAGGGTAGCACTATTCTATATACAGGGTGTATTTAGACCGTGATCGAAAACTGAGGCAGGTAATAGCGATAGTGATTACAAACCCCCTAGCATTAAAGAAAATCCCGACAAAAAATAAAATTTTTGAGGTTTTCCATACAAACCACATACTTTTAACACCGATGGTTGTATGGAAAACATCAAAAATTTTATTTTTTGTAGGGATTTTTAATATCGCCACTGGGTTTGTGATTACCCTCGCTATTACCTTCCTCAGTTTTCGATCACGGTCTAAATACACCCTGTGTGTATGTACATAATATGTTTTTTTTTGTATTGGTGTTGAAATCATTACTTCGTCATCAACTTGTCGACAATTGAGATGGATTCGTCCTTGGAGGCATAGTGTAGGTAGATGCTTGACATATTTAAGAAATTCATAGTTTTCATCATGCGAGTTGAGAAAAGTAAAAATTTTGATAAAGAATCTCATTTCGTATTCCTTAAACATATACCGTCAATTTTTACAGAACTTTTTACTCGAGAGACCGGGAAAGATCAAGTATAAAGATTAGGAAGTTACCACATATCGTTTCTATCTAGTTTAAAGTTCTTGTACAGCGTTTTAAAGAACCGCTAAAACACGTTCCTAAGAAGAGTTTTATTCGGCTTAGGAGTTCTAAAATGTGTTAAAAGTAAGGCATAAATTCTCCTTATAGTTACTTTTAGTGGCTTTAGCCTCTGTACGTGGGAAATCTTGCTTTTATTTAAAAACGTGCTCTCCAGACGTAGTTTAGTTGAAAGTTTGCCTTGGAAATTCCCTGCAGTGTTTTTTTCTAAACCGTCAAAGAGAAAATTCCAGGTTAACTCGTGATTACAATTTGCGGCAGTCCAGATTTCTTCTTCTCCTTATTTAAATCATCACCCCATGATATATGTATATGCGTCCCGCTGCTGGGCACAGGCCTCCTCTACAGCTACAATGCGTTAGGCGTAGTCTTTTATTAACAAAATATGACGACACTGAGACCAATCCATGCTACATTTGACTGGGAAAAATACTAAATTTGAAATTGTTTTTTTCATTTAAGATTGTCATCAAAATCTATATACTGGCTGACAAAGTTTAATATTTAATTAAAAATGATTTATCTTATTAACGCAATAATTATTTCTAGTATTCACTTTTACGACATCCGTAGCGCAAATGGTAGAACCTATAGAATGAGCCGTGGGTTCAATCTCTCCACCAAAACATATTTATATCTCTTAAAAGTCGACGATATTGCGGCGGCCTTTTTAATTTTATTTACCAAAGTAATAACGGTCAGGTAAATTGCGTACATTAAAGGTAATGTCCAACTATCTAATCTAATTAAGCTCAAAGTAAACTAACTTAATTAAAAGCGGGCTTTTGAGCACCAACTAAGTGGTCGGTCTCGTATATTCGTCGGCGAATCCTCGGATAAGCCAAGAAGTCACATGATTTAAGTCCGGACTTTTTGGACAATTGATGAAGGAAATTAGAGACGGAACTTAAAAAATAACTTTCAACCATAAAAAGGGTGGAAGTACGAACTGCATATTCTATGCAAGTGGTAACTATGGGTCATCGAGGTCAGCTCAGATACACTTATATTAAAACCTGTCAGAGTGTGTTTTTTGGACGATGAAAGAAAACATCGTGAGAAAATCTGCACACCTAAAATTTCTTAGATATTTCTTAGGTTGGAAGTCCATTACCCACACTAGGTCAGCATGGTGGACTAACGCGCCAACCTTCTCAGTTGTAGAGGAGGCTGATGCCCAGAAATAGAACGTATAGAGGCTGATAATGATCTCTCTCTGGTCGGTCCCTCATTTCTGAGGATCGTGGTCAGCGTTAGGGTGACATCTGGAGCGGATGATTTGCTTCCAACGGTTTCTGTCAAGCGCTTCTCTTACGGCGGTGTACACTTTGGAGGACGACTACTGATAATGATGGGCGCATGGATTTGTGAGTAAAAAAAAATCTCATTCTGAATTCGCTTATTAAGAAAAGGAAATAGGTTTAACAATATGTTCCTATTTCGATAGCATTACTGGCGGAGTATTTAATATGCTTTTAAATATAGCCGTCTTAAATGGGATTGGAACCGTTATTATTACTAAAGTAAGTCGCACAAACTGGTAAACTCTGAAATCAGCGGCAATTCAGCCATATCCCAGCAGGCGAGATGAAATGGATTACAATTTGCGCTCGTTCGAACATTTCCGACGAACGTTCCAGAACCATTTGACTCCAAGTCATTACCACTATGTCGTATTATGCTAAATTTTAGCATTCCGTTTTGACGCATGTTTTTGTCTCAAATTCTATTTTGGGAAGGGACAAAAATCGACTACACTAAGTCCAGTGGCACTTCTTCCACAAAGGTTCAAAGCGTTACTCGTCATTGCACATTGCCTAATTATATTATTGTTTGTTTATTAATTGCTTATTGTGTTAAATAAAGACTTAAAAGTTAAAGATTATTATTTGCAATTTTGTAAGGCAAGCTAGGCTTTTGAGCTTCTATGACAGTACCACCACTGATTAAAATGGCATATCGACAACAGTTGATGGTAAGAACGGTGACATCCAAAGCATTAAGCAGCGACAGATGATCATCTTTCATAAATCCAATAGAAGATCTGACTACAATTTTTATAATATATAATAAAACCTTTAGGTTATTACAATATTAATACAGGAATAAATTTTGGAATTTATGCAGTAATTTCAGTTTCAAATCGAGTGGAAGGAATAGTCTTGCCGTAAGTGAAGGATGCACATTGTGGATATTGATTTACCATCAAAGGAGTGTACTACGTGCGTGATATTGTGTGACGTCGAATTATCTCACTCCTGTATCTACTTCGATAACGTTTCTAGGTTTAAAATATTAGATATCGGTTAATTTGTAAACTAAACTTGGCTCTTTAGAAAAGAAATGTTATTGATAAGTTTTTGGTTATCAAAATGCGCAAAAGAGTTTATTTGAAACTACCCTACTACCCTAGTTGTTTTTCTACACGATACTTGTATCCTTTCTTGGTCATGCACGTCAAAATGTTATTCTCAACAGACCCCATCAACGAGAATGGAACAAATAAGAGAACTGGCAAAACGATCCAAAGCTTTATAGCTCTTTTAGAGAACGCGAGCGTAAGATTTGTCGTTTTTTTTGGTAAGAAATGTTTCCGGCCATTTTGGATGTTTTTCATTATTCTGATGTTAAACGTTTTGATCTTTGATAGCTTTCCCTTGTCGGGGAAGTTACATTTGTTCATAATTCTTCAACTGTATAAAAGATTCTGTCTACACTTGTAAATTTGGAATGAACAGCCTTCAGACTATAATTGTTTGAACAAAACCTGTCACTCTGAAACTTAGTAATTCTTTATTGAATTTTAAATCCTCCAACTACTTAAAAAAGCTGAATCCACTCAATAAGTCATCAAAGCGAGGCTTTAACTTTCTAAGAGAAATAATGGAACGAGCGAACTTTGCATTCAATCCCAACTGGTACAACCATTTCAATTTCATACGGAACTTTCTGAACTTACGAATTCATTTCTCGCTCACTGAGCATTATTTGTGTCATCAATTCCCAGGCGGATTAGAGACAGTCGATGGAACTGAAGCATGCGTAACGATCGCACACCGTACAGACTTCGCCATTTTCGTGTGATTATGCAAATTGTTGACTGGCTGCCGATTCGTTTAATGAGGACCTCTTTCAACCTTTCTACTTCAATTGTTTTGTAGGTTCATGACAAGGAAAAAGCACTTCAAAGGATTAATATCAAACACTCGAGTGTTCTTTTGTGAATGTGTTTTTGTTTGGATGTAAAGATGCCAGAATGATTACTTTGTGAAATGATGAGTAGAACATTGACACATCGTCTATAGAGCGTAGGTACTTAGTTAAAAATTAATTGAGGCTTTTCTGCACTCCACATTTGTATAACAATAGGAGGTGAACGTATAGGCGCTTGTTTGGGAAATGTCCTGATTTCGTGCTGCTGCTAAAATTTTAAAATTAATTACATTCTGATTGATCTGGAAATCGACCCTGAGACATTTAAATAATAACTGATGGTAGAACACACTCCTATGCCACGAATTCGTGGAGTCTCCCCACTATTAAAGAGATGAAGCTTATTTTTGACATTATACATGAAATACAAATAAAAACAAACTTCTAAAACATAACATAAATCCAACGTAATAACAAAGAGAAAAGGAATGTTATCAGAACTGAAACTGGAAAAACCTGCTTTCCAGACAAAGTTACCGTACAGAACAATCAAACTCGATACAACAGGGGGACTGAATAACTTCACAACTAGACTTAACGCATCGTATCAACCTCGTATTGAAAGTTATTCAATAAAACCGAACGTGGCCTTGCGGATCGGAATCAAATGTACTCGTGAAATATTGCTTTTTGTGCTCTGTGAAACTCTGAGCCGTGAGACTTATATTGAGTTCTTTTATAGCACGAGGAGTGACGACTCCACACCGGTTAAATACACCTTTCAAGTGTGGAAGAATTACGCCACATGACACTGTTATGCCAGCCCTATAAAATCTTAAAGCAATTTAGATAGCTAACAGTTATATCATCTTCTTCTTCTTCTTCATTAACCCATATACGCCCACTGCTGAGCACGGGTCTCCTCTACCATTGAGAGGGTTTAGGCCATAGTCCACCACGCTGGCCTAGTGCGGGTTGGCGGACTACACACCTAAGAAATTCCTAAGAACTTTTAGGTGTGCAGGTTTCATCACGATGTTTTCCTTCACCGTTAAAGCAAGTGATAATTCGATTTTGAATACACACATAACTTCGAAAAGTCAGAGGTGTGTGCCTGGGGTTCGAACCCGCGACCGCCGAGATTCTCGACCGCGCGCCTAAACCTCGAGGCCATCACTGCTGTCATATCATAGTTCTTATATTATAGCAAGGTGCAAATCATGTGTCATAGGTAGCAGAAATTTAAAGAATGTTTTATCACCTATCAAAAATGAGATGCGAAACAAATATTATTTGCACGCCGACTCTGTATCGATCGTGAGATACTAAATAAAGTTTGTAACTTTGTAATTTGATGATGATGATGACGTGTAGATGTCCATGTTACCAAATTATAAATATATCTTGACGCCATTTAGCGGTGTCTGTAAGTAGTCGTACCGTCCTGTTGGCGATTTTTTTATAAACTTTGATTCATGCATCAACTACATTTTATTGTAAAACCCGATTCCTAAGGGGTAGTGTAGAAAAGTTCGAAATTGAAATTATGCTCCCGACAGATTCATTGTAAATTTCCTATTAACGTTAGACGTAATTAATGTCACAGGATTTCGGCATTTTTGAGTTTGAAATTCCATACGAGGAATTCTCAGAAGGGAAGCTAAAAATTGGAAATTAATTAGTGCGTTGTATTCTGTTGGGAGTTTCTCGAAACGCGACGCAAAGTTACCCTGTTGCGTAAATGATATTTTGGTCAATAGAGTGGTTTGTGGTTCAATTCTGTGGATCTTTTTTATTTCCCTCTATTGTTTTACTTAAATATAAACCTGCAACTGTTATATTTCTTTACAATTATCACATTACAAATCACTTGTTCTTTATAATCATCATCATCATCATCATTGCCTTACTAAAATGAAATATAGAAATTATTTAATTTTAAACCAACTTTAAATCTTTGTCTTTGCCTTCACTTTTCAATTGTATAACTAGAAAAACAAAGTTATTCCTCATTTGCACTTTTTCAAAGCTATTGGGTTTGAATTTAAAACACTGCACTCTGCCCTACACAATAACAAAAGATCTAAGCAGCATCATAGAAATATGCAAATGGAATGCAAACAGATTCATTTCAAAAGGCTATTTAACATTCCAGATTTCTTAGCGAAAGAAATTGCTTTTTAAATACTTTCTTTTCGAAAAGATCTTAATTACGTATTTTAAATGCAATAGCATTGCGAATCGGTCGGTTCATCTGAAGAGATTATATTTATTATGCTGATGTACCGAATAGTTTAGACTATTGTGAAATTACTATGTCTCTGTCTTACTGTGACTTACTTATGGTTAAATCTTGGTAATTATAAATATAGATGGTTTTTAAAATAAAATATACAAATAATCATTCCTATTATTGTTTCTATGTGCAGAAATGCTTGGCAGGTTTGTGTGTCCTCTTTAACGTTATTTTTCACTGAGTAATAAAATTCCAGCTTATGCAGGGTGTATCTAGACAGTGAACGGAAACTAAGGCAAGTTATACCTAAGGTGAATACGAACCCCCCGGCGTTAAAGCAAATCCCGACAAATAATGAAAATTTTGACGTTTTTGAAGACGTCAAAATTTTTATGTATAAATACACCAGCCTTTTAAATATCCCGTGAACAGTTCCCAAAATTATCGCTAGCGTTCTAAACATGGCGTAGATTTATTCGGTGTAATGTTTTGCCTGATTTATAGTCCGTGTTGTTTGGATACGTTCCGTGACTGCAAATAATGATGACTGCTGGATATATTGCCTTTCAATATTGATTCATGTTTGTGTTTTAACGTTTATAATGTCTGTCTTTAACGTGATGTGAAGGAAAATGTTTGGGGAGTGATTTTGGTTATTAGCAATGCGATTGCCTCTATTAATTAGATTTTTACATAAGCTGACGAAATGTTTATGGGATTAGTGTGTCGTATAATTGAGATATCCTAATTCCATTCCCTTACCAAGTTATTAGTGACAATTCATCTTTAAATTATCATAGTCTATGCGTAACAGTTCTTTTGCCTGTATTTTGTACCTGATGCTGTCCACTTGAGTACTTTTGTCACAATATGCCGTTATGGCGACCCGCTGAAATTTTTCGTCATTATGATAGATTTATTAACAGTACCTGGTTTTTTAAACTGCGGCTACCGAAATTGACTAACAAAGAACTACGCACCTAATCATCAAAGGCCGAAACTTTAACAAGAATCCAATAACAAAATGAATCTAAGAATAAATAAAGACCAGTGAAATCGTTTTAATGCACTCATCTCAACGTCATAAAATTTGTTTACAGACATTTCTCAGAGGCTTACCTAAGTTCAAAAACTCATAAAAATCTGTTTAACTAACTGTGAAACGAATTACCTAAATATAAGGCATTGAATAATGCCATAATCTATTCAGAAAGCCTGAGAATAATCAAGGTCACAACAGTAATTCGTTTTACTTCAGTCACATTACGAATATTATAGTCTATTCCTAAATTGAATCAAGACTAAAGCTTATTGCGGTGAAGAGATCAATTTTTATTGACAGTCGAATAAAAAGATTTGATACATCGAAATATTTTATCTATTTTGATACATATTGGATCAAATTTAATTGTTGACCTCAATTGAACCTATTTATTATTATTCCTGTGGTCGATATTACGATTCTGTCGTTAGTTCCAACAATAATGTCGGCCTGATGAACACTTTTAAGTGGGTGAATAATTTATTCAAGAATTAGTATCAAAAATGATCTTACACGAGGATGCTGAAGACCGGCGGAGATGAAATCAGTCAGAAAGAAGAACTCTCGACGCCAACTGAAAGAAGAAGAAAAAATATAAATCAATAACGTCTACATTTTCTTTTAACTACTGATGTCGCAAGTTTGTTTCTTTTCCTGGTAAATGGTATGTACATACATAATTCTAGTTTGTATAATAGTCGCCTGGATCGAAATGATTGCGACAATTCCTTTCTAGTAGGTACATTTGAGTGTCGTAATCAAACCTTTTTTTTTTTAATATTACATGTACGATCATAGAATTTCCATCGATGATAGCAACCATCATTACCAAATTATATCGTCTATCCAATTCTCTAAAAGATAATATTATCCAACCCAGGAGTATATTCTTCATCGCTCACTGCAAGCATAGTCACTGCCACTTTATGTAATCAAAAAGAAGAATAAATAAATAATAATTTCATTCAATGTAAGTATTCCCTTCTCAGTTATCTTCGGTTCTTTAAGGCGTAAAGAATTATCTTAGTTGGTAAATTTTGAAAATGACTAGACAGGTACCTCTATCTGCTTAGTTCCACACCTAAAAAAAAATACGCAAAAAGAGGAATACAAAAGAATATTTCAATAGAAATTTAAAGTGAATGTATAGAGAGCATACAAATTGCTTTATTATACGTTAAAGAGAAAATTTTTAGTCATAATAAATGTGTGCAATGTTATTAACTTTGACAAACAACGTTTAAAAGGGTATACCTAAAAACTGCATGGACATAAAAAAACTTTACTACAGAAGGTTATCTTTATTTATTTTTATCTGTGTCTATTTGCGGTATTTCAAAGTAATTTCGACACTCAAATTTACATATATTATAACATTCTACGTCTATTATAATAGTTAACTCAAAAGATTTGTGAATACGCTTATAATATAAAAACTGTTTTAAAAACATAGGGAATTTCACAACAGTCTTTCCGTTGTCATCTTTTGTAAAAAGCAGTCAATTCTTATTAAGTTTGTATATTATGAAGAATACATGAATTCATCAACCACAGAAATAAATCTAAAAAATGCTCAATATTCCATCAAGAGAAACAAAGTTTGCAGCAAGCGCACGACATATGCAGAAGTCTCACTTTGTCTACTCAACCGCAGTCGACCGCAAGTCAGCCCTCTGTTATTCCGTTGGTTTGTGTCCAAAGTTATTCCTAACAGCACTTATAGTTGTTGTAACTTGAGCTGAAATGCAGCGTGGGCTTAACTCAACTTTATTGTAATGTTATTGTGTTCTCTTTGTTGTCGCATCAACTTCACGAAGAATCCGGACGAATAAACTTCTACGGACACAATACATAAAATATTTCCAAGCTTCCGTGCAGTCTTTAAACGGTTAGTTGAAGTTTGGCTTGTATTTTTTGTTTTGTTTAGTACATTGCGTAAAAATTTGAATAGTTCTGAAAAAGGCTAGCATGGATGGTACACGGACTTTATGCTATCATCCAAAACATTTTGCAGTTTAAACAGTTTGAGTTGCAGATTTGTAAATGAAATTTCAGATGTAAGTATCACATTGGGATATCATTTTACGAAGAATACTTTTCGTTACAGAATTTATCTTTTGTACCAAATCAAAAATGTTCGTCCTTTTCTGTCATTATATTATAATTTATAATTTAGGCAAGTGTTTTTCGTATTGCATTGTATTATTATACAACTTGAATCCTCAGATACTAATGCATTGACTATGCGTTCTAGTAAATTCCCAATCATTGCTGTTCCATAGGCAATTGTCGTCGCCCACAAACGTAAACAAAAATTTTTCGCCCGATGTTTATACAAAATTTCAAATCCTGTCTTCACCAAACATTTATATTAATATATACAACGTGAGCTGGTGTCTGCTAGTTGCAATTTCTCTAGGGTCTGCGTTAAGAACCCTCAAGGGGATTTCAACAGCGTCGGAGAGCGGGTAAGCGTAGGTTCAAGATCATGTCAAGAAGCGACGCCAAAATCAACCCTGAAGTATGCAATATTACGGGACCAACCTTGTAAAATATCCATATTTATTTATTTACTAAAATTATTTATAATATCAACTACAGTGTAAATTAATTTGATGCTACAAATAAAAACATTACTTGATTACATTATTACAAGATGTTTTGCTATATATATTTGAAATACAGGTTTCGACCTAGTTCGGCAAACAAATGCTCCATTTTTGTAAAATTTGTATAGCCCATATATTTGTACCATATGTTTTGTAACTGTTTTTTGTGTCTAATAAATTTCATTTCATTTCGTTTCATATAATAACATACATACATACATACATACTACTGTATCAACAAATTATGCAATTTCATTTAACAATCTAATACCCTGGGTGAAGGAAGCGTAGTTAGTAAAGTTGGTTTTTCCAATAGGCACAAGGAACAACGGTTGATGGTGACGAAAGAAGACATATGATGGAGTAGATGCTTGTAAGAGGTAACCTAAATGACATATAAAAATTCACTAATATTACTCGAAAACTAAGGCAGGTAAACCACGGTGATTACGAACCCATCCGCGTTAAAATAAATCTTGTTAAAAATTTTGTCAGGATTTTTAAGTCGGGAAATTGCTAAGCGATAAAGCAATTTCACTGCAGAAAACATAAACATCGCATTATTTTGATATATTATTCCTTCGCGTCAAAACCACGCTGGAGTGTATGCATGAGTAAACGGAAAATTTGTAATAAGGAATTTCTGCTTGTTTGATATGAATCCTCTAAAGTATATAAAATACTTTGAAATTACATTGCAGCCCAAAAGGTCATGCAACTAAAACTTAACTTATCAAATCCAAGTTAGATCATACTTTCAAGTACTTGTAGTGGTATGTCCTAAGAGACTTTATTATGGAAATTCAATGGTCAGTCAATTTTGCTCTGTCCAAGAAAACACATCTAAGGTTTCATTCAATTCAAGACTTTCCTCCCTTGGGACATAAGGAATTGCTCCAATCAAATAAAGGTACAACTCCATCAGAACTTATAGTAATATCGTCCTTATTAACGTAAACTTAAGTGTGTTTTTCCTATGTGTGGTATTATCAAAATGTAACGTTTTCATTAAATAGGTCAGCTAACAACCTCAAATTTTACGCGAAATGTCAGACCTGTCAATTTATTGGTGACCTTCTTTTCTTATTGGAAATAGGATTTAATAGAAATTATTTTTCGATGGTAAACCGATTGGATACTAAAAAGCAGCTTAAAGTAAATTGTTTTTTGAATACATAGGAGTCATTTGAGTAAGCACTAATAGGGATGGGGAATCTTGGCTTAACATATTTTTTATGAATTGAATTGTGATTAAATTAGCAATTTTTTATATTTAAAAATAATGTGTGTTTAAAAAAATAAAAAAAGGAGAGTTAAGAATTGTGTTTTTTTTTACGTATTCAGTGTAGGTAGATTAATAGTAAGGTAGATGGTAGGTCTTCGTCTTTAAAAAAAATAGCATTTCATTCTATAAGCAAGCACTGCATTAAAGATTTTAAGCCTACTTGTAAATTTATCGCTTCGAGTTTACACATATTTGGTCACTATTGTGTAAATCTAATCTGAGACTAATAATTGAGAATCTTAGGCGTTTCGCCAGTCGGCTCTTCATACTCCATGTGCCATTTAGTCCAGTGTTGTGACTTTCGGAACTGTTTAGTTCAGGACAAAGGGTTAACAGTTTGGCTTTCACACCAGTAAATTGTAAGCGATAAACTTCTCAAAATTTCATACCACAAAGCACACTTTGGCTTATCACCATTTCATAGTTACGACGTAATATTACTAGCTTCGATTACTAAAACCTTTCTAACCCGCGCTTCACATCAATGTTTTCCGAATTAAAACCACTCCCCAGCTGTGGGAAAGTCACGATCTCCACATAAAAGTGAGGCGATGTGATCTCGCGGGCCATTATTGGAATATTGAATTTTACTTTACGACCGCGTTCCATTTGCTTCATATTTTTATTTTGTTCAAATGATGGATAACTGGCGTACATTTTCTAAACAGAAATTACGGCTTGTTCTTTGGAGAGGGGTCTTAAGAACTTGATAACAAAGTGACGACTTAATGCGGTCTCAGAAGATTTTAATTTCTGCGACGTTGACAAGGGGTATTATGGGCGAGTGCACTCTGTTGTAATTTGCTTTAAAGGGCGAGGTAGGTGAGATTGATAGCCCTTGTCGTGCTGTTTGCGGATTGTGGGTGCTTTTGTTTGCAACTTGCATTAATGTTTTGTCCACACATAACCTCACCCATGTATTTAAAGACGGAGTAGGTTAGATGCATTTCTCCAAAATTATTTCGCCAGACATGTATCCGTTTAACGTAGTAAGAGGTGAGCATTTTGTCTTTTTTTGGCCACTTTTACAGACTTAGTACTGCTACTAAGAATTTCCTAATGAAAAAACCGTCACTACCCCTCTCGAGAATCGATCATGGACTATTCCCCGCAAGGGAGATTTTAAGTGAATAGTGCTTCTAAACTAGTTATGTTTCTGTGGTATTGTGGTCTGAACCTTATCCAGTTCAAAACCATGCTCGGTACTTCAAAATATTCAGGCAATTTTTAATACGTGAAGAAACAAATTGTCCTCAATAATCATACTCGCAGTCTCGACATCACATCAGAACGTATAAAAAAGTACTGGAGCCCTTTTGATCTCACAATTTCAAGACTAAACTAAATATTTATTGATCACACGAACTCATTTGCAATCGCAGCGGGGATTGAACCCGTGACCTCGATCCATAGTCTGTTTTCGTCGAAGCTACAAATGTATTGATAACTTAAGGTATTTTTATTACGCCGTTTTCCTGAACCTAGTTGTCATGTTGCTTTAATATTAACTGCCCCTTGTCCTCATGTGTGTGATCAAATGTCATCAAAATCCCGATTTTGATTCCTGGGTTAGGCAGTGTTATTGAAATATTCCATAAGATAATTCTTAGTAACTCTGGAAAGGTCCATAAAACGACAATGTATAAATTGTGTGAAGTTCTTTAATTAGCTTTTAGCCTCGAATTAAAGAGAACAAGCCAATCATTTTTATAAAACTCTATTACATTATTGTTTTTTATTTTAATTGATCCCATGTTCACTTTATGATCAAGCTAGTTAAACAAAAACGAAAAGCTATGAACAAAGTCCTATAAAATACATGTAGCAGACGTTTTAATTTTCCAGCAGCCTGTTTCGATGTAACCTAGGTCACAAACTTTAGTGTGCCTGCGAGGGAAATAAAACACAGCGACGAAACACATAAATAGCAGGCCATAACCAGAACCAAATTCGTATTACGTAGGATACATAAAATATATTGAATACATCTGCACCTAGGTTTATAGTTTACGACAGATTCGTATCGAGATGCGACACATTTCCAAAACTGATTTACGTTTTATGTACGCAGGTCTCGAAGAGATATGTATATAGATATATATGTAGATATATCCTCAAGGTGTAGGCAGAAGTTTACATCTGGTATTTTACTGTACAAACAGATTTTAGGCGTTTTTCTGTAAACAGATCCTAATCCAAAATTGAGACAGAAAATAATAGGTATGGAGATTTGTAAAATATATTATACTAGCGACCCGCCCCGGCTTCGCACGGGTGCAATGCTGATATTTAATGGATGTTATCATACATATAAACCTTCCTCTTCAATCACTCTATCTATTAAAAAAACCGCATCAAAATCCGTTGCGTAGTTTCAAAGATTTAAGCATACAAAGAGACATAGGGACAGAAAAAGCGACTTTGTTTTATACTATGTAGTGAAATTTATTTTAAAAGTTCTTAAAATGTATTTATATCTTAAGAACTATTGCCTCATTTAGTTTTTGATAATAATCTATTTTCACCATGTCTGTAACATCTTCCTTTATTACAGTACCCATTATAAAGAGTGGAAGGTTTACACAACCTTGATTAAGTTGATGTGAAGGCTGGCTGTTGGTTTATCAAACATATGAGCAGTGCGTCCTAACAAAATGTTATCACAGCAAAGAAAATAGAGACTCCAACTCAACCCAGATTTAATACTATTTGATGTTTACTCACTCCCCCGGCCTGGTCTGGGGGAAACTTACTAAAAATATCCATTGAGATAGTTTGCCCCAAACTCATAACACTTTTGTATAAGGCCTATTTTCTTAGCAAATTTAAGAGGCGTAAAGTTTTGCCATTCATAAGTTATAAGAACAATAACTACTGCATGGTTTACACCATGTCCAAAAAACAGTTGTTTAAGACTAGAAAGGTAATGTCAGCATGACTAACGCGCCGAATCTGCGAAAAGAGTGTCATATATTTGACGCAGCCAGTACTTAGTAATTCGAGAAGAGTGTAATATCAAGACTTTTATAAATATGTGACAACCAATAGCCCTTCATTTTTGCTTGAAGTTTTTATCATTGGTTCTGTAATCGTAGTAGAATGAACAGGTGACATACAAGCCGCGATACTCGTCCCCATACATAATACTGTCTATTTCCCTTCTGATTAGAAGCTGTTCTCATTCAGCTGTTCCATGATGTTGACCTAACGGAACAGTGTTGTCAAGTAGTGTCTTACATCAAAAAGCAAAACTATTTTGGTCTTCGCAGATATTTCCTCACGCTACGCAAAATTTTCTTAGCATTATCATTCGTATCATTACGAAATTATAAATACGAATTTGAGCATACACCTAAATAATTAAGTACGGTTAATAATTTTGAAAGAAAGAAAATTACTTTATTACTGTTTATTTTACAAAAATATGCAAATAATATATGTTGCAAACAAATAATATATTTAGTCGATATAAGCAACAATAAATTGCAATTCATTTACTTTTAATGTATGTATTAGGCACATTACAGCTTCCCAACTTTTTATCCATATTCGATAAAAATATAGCAAATATCCGAGTTCTAAATATTCAGCCTGTTATATTTACACCCTCGGGGCATATTTCAGTGCTAACTTTTTGTAACAGTGTTTTAGGGTAAAAGCCTGTCAAATTAAAAGACACGGCCGTTGTAGAGCGACTCGAATTACTGTCGGCTCTCTTTGCATTAGTCGGGTTGTGCTCAAAGTGAATTTCGTTTTAGCAAAAAATAATTATTTCTGATTTAGATCCGCGATGAACTCAAAGGTTTGGGGGGACTTCTCAGCTTTTTGTTGTGAACTGTGATTTGCTCCATGGGGAATTTAGAACATTTCTTTTTGGGGATTCCATAGTGTTACTTCATAAAAAAGCTTATATGTCAGTGAAGGTCCTGTCAAATTGAATCTAAACATTTTGAAAATTATCCGGAACTTTAGGATAAAAGTGGCTGTATTAGAAAATTATAGTCCTAACAACGAATGAATTTCTTAGGTGTGTAGTCCGCCAACCCGCACTAGGCCAGCGTGATGGACTATGGCCTGCAACCTTCTCAATGGTAGAGGAGACCTGTGTCCAGCAGTGGGGCGTATATGGGTTGATGATAATAACAATGATTCTATCAACCATCCATAAAACCACGACGTAATCCTAAATACTCTTAACATTTTCAAAAATATATCAAGCTTATTGCCAATAACTGCTTGGAAATCGATTAGAACTTGATAGCATATCTTGACTTCTGTCTCTCAACTAACAAATCAATTCCCATATAAACAGATCCAATATACAGTGAGACGAATAATCAGACATTATTACAGCATAATCAACTCATTAGCCCATGCGCCAATTGACGCGTAACTCCACTATTGTGTCAGTGTATTTGTGTCTCACACTGCGCGGCGCATCAAACGACACAGTGTTGACACACCTCCCCCCCCCCTACCATGCGGTAAACACAGCACTTGCGAACAAATCTGGTTTTATTTGATAACGTGCTATCGGCCGATACAGGAAATCCTGGTAAGCGGGGCTCTAGTTCTATGAAATAGTTGCTAATATGTTTGAGGATATTAGTAGGGTTATAGCCGTTGGGTGGAATATTAGAATAGCAAGTTAGGATAAGAGATGAAGTATATAGGTAAAAAGAGAAAGGCCAAAGAAGAGATTTTTGGAGTGGATAATAAGAGAGATAAGAGGTAAATGAAGACTAAACTGATAATGCTTGTTTGGAAGGAGAAAAAATACTGCGCCAATCCTAAATAGATTTGGAAACAGGGCAAGAGAATTATATGACTATGATCAATCGAACTGCATCAATAGTATCGGTTTCGAAGACTCTTTTATTAAAACACCTATTGGATGTTTATGTCACCGGAAAATAACAAGACTCGTAAGTTGATCAATTTTCTAGGTAGTTGATCAACTCTCGGAAAATAATAAACGGCAGTTGAAATGTACTATTTAACGCATGTGTTTTAGTAAGTTGATTAATATACGGCGTCTTGCCGTTAAATCATCTGACAAAGGCAAGGTGTACGTTGATTGGTTAAAAGACTCACGTGATTTTATACCGCTCCCCGCCACCCGGCCGCCGCCATTACCGGTTTAACGTAAACAAATCTAGCTAGTCCGTACTTGTTTTTCTTTATTTACAGTAGTAAAATTAGCAATTGTTGTTTTGTTTGGTAATAATTCTCATTATAACGCGTCATTTTATTTATGATGAGTGAAATGGAGTCTGTAGTGGTAGAAATAAACGAACAATCAATGAGCAATACTAGTTTTGTTGATCGAGAACACTTTGATGCAGAGTTACAAAAGTACTACAGTGGGCTAAGTACAAAAAATAAAAAGACTCAGTGGACAAGTGAAAAAATCCAAAATGTTATTCAAATGATAGAAGAATACAATCTTGCTAAAACTTTAGGCATATGCCATAAATCATTAACATGTAGTAATAAGTAAAATACGAATACAAATATTAGATATTCAGACTGATTGTACTGACTAATTAAACTGATTATAATACTTATTATTAATATAACTTACAATAATAAAACTCTGAGTTCCAATATATTTAAAAAAAATCATTTATTTAACTATATAGCAAAGACGAACTTTAATATACCTCTAAAATATAAATATTAAAACAACATATCTAAGTGTTTGTAACTCTATGAATAAACACTTGCTAAATGCTTATACTTAATGCTGTCGACCAATCAGAGAAAAGTGTATTAAGTGACGGATACTAGTGTACCGTCAAATAGTACACTGGGCAACGATTGGCCCATTTGTGGATAATTTTACTTGTAGCAAAATAGTTAATTATTAAATTACGGCTAGGTACCGTAAATTAATCAACTTACTAAAATTCAATGCGTTAAATAGTACATTTCAACTGCCGTTTATTATTTTCCGAGAGTTGATTAACTACCTAGAAAATTGATCAACTTACGAGTCTTGTTATTTTCCGGCGACATTTATACTTGCGAATAAAATAAAAATAATACCTTTATGCTTCATAATTTTGTTATAAAAGCAGGTACATAGTAATTGGCGTGTTATGTTTAAGTGGTACATTAGCGGATGCATTAGCATAAAGCTCGAGCGGAAGCTTAAAATGTAGCCTGATGAATGTGTTAGAGCTGGCACAAATTTGAATTTTCACTGCAATAATTCACTACTCGCGACACATTAAAGTTACTCGTGATTTATGCAGAAATGTTAAAAGAGGCCTTTGGTTAAAAATTTTTTTATACTATAATGACAATACCGCACCTGATATCAAATACAGTGGCATGACTTAGAGTTTTAGATTTAAATATATTTATATTTTAGATGAATATTCATAAGACTTAAAATCGTGTATTCAAACCCATGATTACTAAAACGCATAAATACACAATCATATTTGTAATCCCTTAAGCGGTAGGCATGAATTCATTTGTGCACCCACATTTTGCCTGATATGAGTCCCACGTGATTGAAGATGTCAATGTCGTTTATCGGAAACGTTTCCAAGTTGTGAACTAAAAATGTTCTATTGGAGAAACCCAACTTACCTGATCCTGGGGTACAAGCCACACATGATACTAGGAGACAATTAGAAGCAGAGAGTTGGTAATGTAATATGCTTCCACGCGCATAATTTGTTTCGAAGCCTAATCCAGGTGATTGAGAATAGAATAAGCCTTCTCTAATTTTCACAGTTAGTTGAAGATAAACAAGTCTTATCCTAGAAATCGATTGTTCTAATGGCGGATAGCAACGTAGTTAATGGAATGGATTACGCATGAAAGTAGCATTTGCAAAACCGTTTGTGTATACAGCCTCTTTTTGATTACGAGAGAGGTAAAAACTGAAACGAAAGGCTATGGAATGTTTTTCGTAGTTTCCTGTGATAGTTTTTGACACACAGTAATCTTGTATCGTGTGTACCGATAGTAATATATTATTTACCAAAAAAGCTGTAGATACAAATTTTTCTCCACCCTTTTTACATTATGGTGCACTTATACAGGGTGTATTTAGACCGTTATCGAAAACTTAGGCAGGTAATAGTGATAGCGATTACAAACCCCCTGGCATTAAAGAAAATCCCGACAAACAATACATTTTTTGAGGTTTTCCATACAAACCACATACTTTTAACACCGATGGTTGTATGGAAAATGTCAAAATTTTTATTGTTTGTCGGAGTTTTTAATATCGCCACTGGGTTTGTGATCACCCTCGCTATTACTTGCCTCAGTTTTCGATCACAGTCTAAATACACCCTGTATATATTATAATATTATGTATGTACGTGATACATTTACCACATTTTGACAAGCTCGCCATTTTAACATTAATAATACAGAAGCGACGAAACATAAACAGGATCGTCCCGGCGTCATGTTATTCAACCAAGCCACGTGCATTACTAAGTAAAAGGTAATACAGCCTCGTTCATTTTGTAATAAAAGCAAAATAAATATGAGATATTTTTACACAAAACTGACCTATATAAAACAAGAATTTAATTGTGACTCGGCATTACCTGCGACTTTATATCACAACAATGTATCTATAAGGTTGCAAAGTTTATGTCGGAGTCAAAAGTCAAAAGTCTCCGACAGAGATTTTTAGCAGAAATATTTTTATTTTTAGAAAATTCCATTATAATACCTACAAGTGTACTTACTTCCAATAAATATCGAGATGTGTATTAATAGCCACCGTCAGGTAGGATCATAACACAGCCCCACTCCACCATAAAACCAAAGGCTCTGATAAAAATAGTGACCTCAGTGTCCCATATGACGTCCGCAAATAGTCCGCAAACAACGAAGCTAAATAGAATGGGTAATTCGCTTACAGCGCCGTCCCCTACTAATTATATTTCTTGTGTTACTCAGTTCCTAGCAACCACGTTAGTAGATAACAATGTTTGATAGCACGCCGCGACTAAACCTCGTTAGGAAATAGAGGATAGGGGCTCACTTCGACACAAATCTTGATAAGAATCTTTTGTGGATTATGCTAGCCTGGTACCTCGCGGGGTGAATTGTCGATTGCAGTGGAAATTTCCGGCTTGGTATTTTGAGTTGGTATATTGTTATTAGGTTTTTGAAATGAAATTCTTAACTGTAGAAAAGAATATTAAAACACCGGCTGAGATTTGCGCTTTATGACGGGGACTTAAAAATGTATGTGACGAATTATTCTTGTACATAATATGTGACTGTTTTAATTTAATACGAAAATTTGTACCGATGTATCATAATCATATAATGTTAAAATTGTAAATAATACAGTTTAAATTTTGGTGATAAGTTAAATTTAAAACAGAACATTTGAACTTGAAGCATATTTTACTATTACTAGCAAGTACGTACGTAAAGATAAATCTATACAATTGACATTTAACCTGCCACTATAACTTTTGTTTCCGCAAGTAGTGCTGTAAATTATGTAGTAACTATACCATCTAACATTCACAAATAAATTAGCATTGAGCGTGAAATTTCTCTACACTCTCAGCTCTATTAATTACAAACGACTTTGAAGTAGAGCCTCTACAAGATCCATTACTTTGACACAAATTGAATCAGACAATTTCAAATAGAGGTGTCTCTAACAAATTTACATCTCTACAGCATGTAGAGCAAGGCGTTAGTGATTTAATTAACTTTAACCAAATTAAAATGTACGGGGTCGAATGTGTTAAAGTGATTACACAATTCCCAAATAGATAAAGTTAATGCAAATACTCCATTCGCAATGAGAATTTAATCCAATTTACATATAAATAAATTGAATTAGGTAAATTACGCACTTGAGTTCCACTTGTACAGTTTTCACGATATTAACATGGGAGGTGTTTGCAAAGATTACGTTGGACGTAAAATCTAATTGGAAAAGGATTGCAAATTAGAAAAGCCAGATGTCGGACCATTTTTACCTGATTTTTACCCTTGAAAAACCTACCCCACGACTATAAAAAACATTTATATTTTATTTAACGCGCCTACGATAAGTTAGTATTAAAATTACATGTTGATAGCTTTTGCCCTTAACTTGACTTGTGTTAAATAAAAAAACCTATCAAAATTTTGTATCTAAACAAATTTTATACGCCGTTTTACTTTAAAAATCCTTTTAGAAAGTTCAATGCTTAATCAGCAACGATTGCTTCACATAGAGGCAAAAGGCGTGAAAAATCATGCCCAAAATAAACATTAAGATGGAATATTTAAATTTTAAGATAAGATTACTCTTGGGCATAAGATCTTATATGTCAAGTATAAGTCAAATCTTTAACTGCTTGATTATATGAATATTTAAATAACAGAGCCTAACAAATATATGTAAATGAATCAGAAAATGCAGTCAACATTTTTCTACAATAAAGAATGTTACAAATCTTGACACTTTAAAATTGGGTGAGTATTTTATTCACAGCCTTTTGCATTACTTGTGAATTTAGACTCCGAAATTAAGGCAGGTAATAGCTACGGTGATCGTAAATCCCGACAAAATATAAAAAAAATTGTCGTTTTCCATACAACCATCGATAGAGTACGTGGTTTGTATGAAAAAAGGCCAAAATTAATATTTTTTTGGCGGGATTTTCATGAACGCCTAGTGCCTTGAGATCACCGTAGCTATTGCTTTAGTTTCCAATCACGGTCCGAGTACACCCTGAATAATTTGTGGATTTCCTCAAAAAAATGTAATACTTTAAACGATTTTTCTGTGAGATGATAATCTTCTTTAACACCGATGTCTTAATCATGATTCAATGCATATACCAGTCCCAAATACCACGGTATTCCTAAGTATATTTTGAAAGCAAGAATAATAGCAACGATCAAACAATTGTCTGGCACGTTGGATTGCTTACAGAAATCAAATCTTTGAGTGCCGTCAGTTCAGTTTACACGACGTGTTGATGTTTTGAAGGAGACGACGTATTTAAGGATGTTTCCATTCCGTAATTATAGGGGGCAGGCAAATTGCCAGGAGATCGGCAAGGTCCTAGCTTTGCAAGAATAGAATTGTTTGTATGGAAATATTTCGTCTTTTAATCATTTTATGAGTGTATAGGGCAGTTGTAAAAGGTTGCTTTCAAAGTCTTTAGGGTTTAGTCCTGTAGGGAATGACTGCTGTGTAGGGATGATTGTTGGCTGTTATGAGGATGGTATTTTTTTTTAATCAACGTTTAAAAATAAAAATTTATCCAACTCTAATCCCTAGTCAATATTTGAATAAAATTCAAATTTGATTTAACATTTTATTTGTGAAGTTTGCAAAAAAATTAACATACTCTCACCTTATCACATTACTATGGACAAGCTTAATTTGTTTATTATGAATTTTGGAAATATCGGGGCAATAATCTAGCTCTAAGTTTACAATATATTATGTATAAAAAGTCGATGGCTTTTAAACCCTCATGGGTTAAAAGTTGAAAGGCGTTCACCAGTAATACCACTGGATACTTCATTATTAGCGGTGAAACATTAAATGAATGGCCATCAGTATACGGAACTGATTACTTAATAATTTTTAAAACTTAGCATATTGAGAAAAAATCATGATACACAAGAAAACAGAGTAAAAAAATATTTTGAAAGTATTCTGTTTTCTATAGTCGCTTAATTCCCCAAAGGGATTGAAGCGCTAATGCATATAACATTAATTATATACGGGCATAATGTAGTTTCTCATTAACCATGCACTCATAACCCGGATAAGTTTGAGTAAAGCAAGTTGCTCTCAAGTTGCAAACTTGTATCGTGCTAAAAACATAACTTGTTACACGCTCGATGATCAATTAAGTTTGGTGCCTGCGAAACTGAGATAGCAGCCTCTAGGAAGAGTTATTATTAGTTAATAAATTTTGTACTTAGAACTTTCGAAGGCTTTGGAAGTCTTAGTGTATTTTTCTAAGCATAATACTTTCGGCTTGAAACTTTGTCGGCGCAGATTTAGGAATTCGTTCTCAAGAGTTATAAGAATTAAAACAAGTAATCCGTTAGCATTCATATAAATATATGTACATAATATATAATGTTTGTAGGACTAAATGTTTAGGCATAGCATAAATAAATATGCATCTTATCATAAACAGGATACTTTATTTCACCCATAAAATAAACATGTTTTTAACATAAACAATGTACAATAAATGCAACATGTCTATTTATTCTATTTTAGTCGGAAATGTCATCATCCACCCATATACGCCCACTGCTGAGCACGGGTCTCCTCTACCATTGAGAGGGTTTAGGCCATAGTCCACCACGCTGGCCTAGTGCGGGTTGGCGGACTACACACCTAAGAAATTTCTAAGAACTCTTAGGTGTGCAGGTTTTATCACGATGTTTTCCTTCACCGTTAAAGCAAGTGATAATTCAATGTGAATACACACATAACTTCGAAAAGTCAGATAAGAGGTGTGTGCCTGGGGTTCGAACCCGCGACCGTCGAGATTCTCGACCGTGCGCCCAAACCTCAAGGCCATCACTGCTTAGCTTAGTCGGAAATGTATGGTTTTAGTTTTAACGAACACGTGTCCGGGAGGCTGTACAAATTTTAGACTTCCGAAGGTCACTGTTTGTTTCCTAGAATTGTTAGTCTCGCATTCAATTTGTAGCGTATTCGGGGTCTTCAGCGAAATTCTATTTCTGAATTCTTAATTCCACAAATCGTAGATTAAAATCTGGATTTTTTGCCATGTCAACCCTACACTGCATTTTAAAAACAGTGCATTTAAAAATTGCGCTTGTATCCCCTAATCAGTAGAGATGGAAACCATACTAGTTAGTCGTGATAAATTCAAATACAGTAATCATCTGTGAAAGAAAATTAGATAAAAATGACAATTAATACAAAATTGAAAGCCACATCTTTGCAAACAGCTTTTTAAATTTGTCATGTTTATCCTGTGTAATTTTAAGCAAACGTTTTGGATAGTGATCAACTTATTAAACAAATGAAAGAACACTTAAAAACATTTGTAAGCTACCTCGTATGTATCAAACATCTATTGAAATCGTTTGCATTAGGAAAAAATAAAGCTATCCTAGAACCGAAATTCTATGAATGAAATAGCACATTCATCTTAACGGGAGCATGAAAATCTTCCCGTATATTCAATGAGAGTGTCCTACAACCCTAAGTGGATTACTTAGTCGGGATAAGGGACATCTGGCAGACGTTTTTACCTGCCTCTTGTAAATTCATTTATCAACCGGCAAAGATCTTTCGGAGGTCGTAATTTATAATATTCGTACAAAGTAAGAACCAATTTTCTTTAATGCCAGATGCTAATACCTGCCTTAGCATCCGATCACGGTCTGAATACACCCTGTATACGTAATTCGAAACATTTATATCGCAAGTACACGTACATATAATATTTATGTACTGGTAGATTGATGTTAATCCAATTGCGATTCATAGAACTGATTTTTGTTTATTAAATACTGGGGTATTTTTAAATAATTCACAGAAAGTTAATCAAATCAGTAATCGTAATTTCACAGGAAAGAAGCACTAGATATAAATCTGAGTTTATTTAAAATACAATGATAAATAGTCAAATCTTTAAATAAATAAAAAAAATCGTTTTAATACGTAGGCATCCGAGCCAGGCCAGCGTGGTGGACTTAGGCCAAAAATTTCTCAATGGTAGGGGGGAGGCCGGTGCAAGTGGAACGTATATGCGCTGATGATGATAACGTAGGCAACATAATGTAATTACAACTCTGTCTACCTCTTTGGTACTACATGCATAAGGAATATTAAATACACATAATAGATTTACGCCAAAGAAAACTTCATTTGGACCGAACCCCAGGGGAGTCAAAATAAAAAACACCGCGAAAATATATGTCCATTTGTAATATATTAAAAGCTTTTAAAATGAGCGAAACGATTCCGTTCCGATTAAAACCACCATTAAGTATTCAGAGCGATAACTCTCTTGCGTTTTATTGCATTTCATGCCATATTTCTGGCGCAATGGCACAAATACGGCTTCCATTTTGCCAAACACAGATATAGTGCATCACGTTTATATTCCCCGAAGTGGAAGGTGTAGATGTGGCTAATGGAATCACTTTTAAACCAAAAATACACTCAATGACTGATAAAAAAGTATTTATTTTAACTTATACAATTTGAATTTATTCTTCATTAAATGTTATCATTATGAAATTTATATAAAATACAAAAGTTATGTCAGATAACTAGACATGTTAGTTCTGCAAAAAAATTCACGGTATCTATTATACAAATATGATACAATTCAATCTGAACAAATAATACTGACATTCCAATTTCATGCGTATTTCAAACTTTTTCATATTTAATTCAAACATCACTACATAGTATAAAACAAAGTCGCTTTCTCTGTCCCCATGTCCCTTTGTATGCTTAAATCTTTGAAACTACGCAACAGATTTTGATGCGGTTTTTTTGAATAGATAGAGTGATTGATCCTCCTTGAACCTTCCTCGTTTACATGTATGATAATATCCATTAAATATCGGTCGCTATAATACATAAACCAACTAAATCAGAGTTGACATCAAAAGAGTATGAGTAATCCATGCACCCACATTTCTCCAAACATCCGTCCGTCGTAATAGGAGGCGAGCTTGTCGTTTCGGGCACATATTCAAACTCTGATAGAACATTTTGGAAATTTTTGGTGGAGGCTTATGAACGTTTTTAGGCTGATGATGATGATGATGATGATGATGATGATGATTCAAACTCCATGTTTATAATGAGAATTTCCTCATGGTAAAACACAATAACAGCATGATAGAGACTGCCGGGAGACAATCCTAATGTGTTTATTCGATTATTTTATTGAGAGTTATGTATTGGTAATCGTTGTAGACTATTAACAGCTCTTTATTATCATATTTTACCACCATTTTATGTTCCGTTTTATGATCCGACATCGCGGCGTCTTTTTATCGACAAGTGACAAAACCGATTGCTCTCATTGCATGGTAGATATTTATAAGAGACTAGCTTTTGCCTGAGGCTCCGTCCGCGTAGGCTATAAGGTTGGGTTTGGAAAGAAAATGAGTTGCAATCTTCATATTTTACTCCACAGAGTTCCATTTATGTCCATACAAAAAAATTGTTGACATCAGTCAAATGATTTAGTTGTGAAAGCGATATATGTAGATATTTGATTATTTTCGCATTGGTAGCGCATTTTCGTTTTGTTTTTTGAGTTGCTCTAGAATATTATTCAGCTTTTTGCGACGTCCATACGTATTTAAAAATTAAATACTATATCTACTACTTTTGAGTATACCCATAATTTAGTCTGTTGGTAGATACTAGGGATGTTGCGAATATTCGCATCCGCATCCGCATATGCGGAACATTCGCATCGATTTAGACATCCGCATCGGCATCTGCATCCGCATAAATCGCTGCGGAGCTGATGTGGTTGCGGATGTGTAGCAGATCGCGAAAAGAAAGAAAGGGGTGAGGGGCGGCGAGGTGCGCGTGTCGGTCTCGAGTGTCGAGTGGTTGACCGCACGTGCTGATTGACCAATAGGAAAGCAATAACATTTTATACAAATCAACCAATCGATCAATTTTATACAGATCCGCATCCGCATCCGCGGATGTGAGCCTCTTAAAATTCGCATCCGCATCCGCATCCGCGGATGTGAAAAAAAATTGAATCTGCAACATCCCTAGTAGATACTCCATCAGTTACTTTTAAACTTGATCAAGTATTAAATTTTTACAACGTGTGTTCCAATAAAAAAATAAAATAAAATAAAAATAAAAAAGCCTTTTATTTCACACCTTTGCAATGTAACAATTAGTAGAAGATTTACAATAAGTTTTCAAATTTCATGCAATAGTAAATATAAAAAAGTATTCATATTTCTTTCCATCATTTTTAATAATAACAAAAGCATTTCATAATTTATAATCAGGAAGCTATACAACTAATAAGTATATATATATATATATATATTTTTTTTATTTAAATTGAATAAATTAAGATATTAATAAATAATTAGATTAGATTTGATTCCATATTGGTATATAATTTATTAATAATTGATTTTTATTCAATAATTGACTAAGTTAAAATCTAAAATTAAATTATAAAGTTTCATGCAATTAAATTAAATATTAAAAAAAATAAAATTTAAATGTATTTAAAGCGTGAACCCCTCTCAGTTGAGGGTATTGTTCAGGTATTGGTCAGTGTTCCAATAGAAATGTACTTTTATAACATTTTTTTAAAATGCGACGCTCGTGAGTATTTAAAAATTAAAGACTATATTTACTACTGTTGAGTATACCCATTATTTATTCTGTTAGTAACGACAGTCCATCGATTTTTGAACTTGATCAAGTATTCATTACATTACCACCTGTACCACGTTGTGCCTCATTATTTATCTTAGAAATGTAGACTTTGGCGATAGAGACAGAAGCATATATGTATAGTAATACTGGGTAAGGAGTTTACAAACATATTTGGATTTAAGAAAATTCCGGCAAAAATATAATTTTGGACATTTTCCTAACAACCATAGGTACAAAAATGCATGTGCTTATTAGGAAAATGTAAAAAGAAATATTTTGTGTTGGGGTTTTTTACAACGCCAATGGGTTTGAGATCGCGGTAGCTATTACCTGCCGAAGTTTCAGATATACTACTGTATCTAATAATGTATTGTTTGTGTGATCCACAAATATTTGTTTCGGGTCTGGGTATTTGTGAGACCGAAAAGTCTTTCGTAGTTTCTGATAACCACGACAAGACTTGTATCTTAGTGTAGGGTCAGAACTGTGTACGTAACTGGCGGGTGTACCCCAAATAAATTAACTCGTTACCTAATTTATTTTCCATACAATAGCCCTGACTGTATTTGTTAAAACAAGTGTTGTGACTGTTGGGTGTATTAATTTACTCATCTTCTTCTTCTTCTTCATCAACCCATATTCGCCCACTGCTGAGCACGGGTCTCCTCTACCATTGAGAAGGTTTTAGGCCATAGTCCACCACGCTGGCCTAGTGCGGGTTGGCGGACTACACACCTAAGAAATTCCAAGGAACTTTTTAGGTGTGCAGGTTTCATCACGATGTTTTCCTTCACCATTAAAGCAAGTGATAATTAAATGTGAATACACACATAACTTCGAAAAGTCATAGGTGTGTGCCTGGGGTTCGAACCCGCGACCGCCGAGATTCTCGACCGCGCGCCTAAACCTCGAGGCCATCACTGCTTATTTACTTTACTTACTTACTTAATTTACTCATACATGTATCAAACCATCTCCTATTTGATTTTCATATCCTTGATTGTGAAAACAAGTCTTTTAATCTTCATTTAAAATAGAAAAATAGCAGCTCTACAAGCTAGTTCTTTACAATCAATTTATATAATTAAGGTCACTTGTGTACACTCCATTGTTATGAGCGCTAGTCACGTATACAGTACGAGGTTCGATTCTAAAGTCAATCCTTTTATCTCGCTTTGTAGTTAATAGTGACAATTCAACACTATTGTTATAGTCTACCAATCTGCACTGGGCAAGCATGGTAGACTATGGCCTTTTTTTTTTTTTTTTTTTTTTTTTTTTTTTTTTTTTTTTTTTTACGAGAGGAAAGCACCTTAAGCTCCCCTGTTCGGTACCTCGGGGGAGGCCCTGAGGGGTATGTCGGGGTCTCTGGCTACGCCAGCATACCGACTAAAACCTCTCGGTGACCATCACGCGCATTTAGGGCGGTTTTACGGCATCTCAGGGCAGAGGTGCCCTAAATGATCCGCTGCCGCCCAGCGCACCGTCCAGTTATGGACCCCTCCAAATTGGGAGGGCTTGGTATGCCCTCCACTTACTCGATTTGGACGTTCACCTTTTGTGAACGTCCGCGACAGTTAAGAGGCCACGCCCTCTGCCGCCAATCTCGGGGTTGCTATCATAGGGTACCGCCCCCGCAGTACGCCCAGCAACCCCAGTTTCCCCTGTTAGTCGCCTCTTACGACAGGTAGGGGATACCGTGGCGGAATTCTTACACCCCCAATCCACAGGGTGGTAGACTATAGCCTTAACCATCTTGGCTGTAGAGGACACTCGTGCCCAATAGTGGGACGTAAATAAGCTGATGATAATTGATGACAATACAACCATACCCAACATTAAAATCTTTTTGTATATGGGAAATAGATTTCCAAAGTATATTAGAAATAAAAATATATTATTGTTTGTAATTGATTTAATTGAAAACTAGAGTATCGTTGTAAGTGATTTTAGTATGGGTTTATATATTTTTTTATTGTGCCATGGTAGAACAGGATATAAACATAGATAGGATCATTTTGTTTCAAATATAATTGAAACTATATTATAATGTACAGTTCATTCTTAAAACACTCATTGTCATGAACATATAATAATACAACTGAATTCTTTCATTTTTGTTCCATAACGGACTATTTAAGTTGCATACCCATTTGTGCTAAAATGTATGCCCTCTCAAAACCTACCGTACTTAAGCCATCAGGCACAAAACCTTTGGTAAGTGGGTATCAAGAGGCCTTTAGACATTTAGAAAGGTCCAACCGGTTATTTTAAAATAATGGCTATAAGTGGGCTATTATGTTAAATTATGACGATATTTAAAATATACCTTTTACTTTACTGATATTGTAATTTTTAACACCAAGCTATCTGGTATTATACTAATTATTATTAAATAAATAAATAAATACACCCAACAGTCACATACATAGTCCTGACCCCACACTAAGATACGAGTCTTGTGTCGTGGGTATCAGAAACTACGAGAGACTTTTTCGGTCTCACAAACACCCAGACCCGGAACAAACATTTGTGGATCACACAAACATTTGTCTCGGTGCGGGGATCGAACCCGCGGCCGCTCGTTTCGCAAGCTGGTGAATATTTATATATCTTTGTCTTGTCTAATAAGAAGAGAAGTATACGGTACGTGGGCAGAGAAATGCTTAGAAGTGTGTATATAATTTTCTTCACATAATTCTCATATATAACTAATTTTGTCGATGTCATCAAAACTTCGAGGATGAAGCACGCAAAAAGTATAAAAAAAATAAGTAAAAGTAATAATTTAATTAAATCAACGACATATATACAAATAAACAGTTGAGCCAACACTTAATTTAATCTGCAGTGCATTAGAGACAGGGGGCGTTGCGATCGCATTAACGAGACAGTATAAAAACAACCTCTTTACGAAGCAAGATAATTAATTTACATTATAGATTGAACAACAGGCTTAAAACAATATTGACTGAATGCCCATCATCAAAGGTCTTTTGAAGTCCACGAAAATACATACAAATGCAAACAAAATACAATTAAAGACCTTTTGGAACAAAGAAGAGAATATATATAATTGAGGACTTAGTCCAGCGCTAATTGTCTTGAAGTTAATTCAGACATTAATCTATTATGTCTTTGATGTCGTTCTTACTATTACATTAAACAAAAAGACAAAGACTTTGATGTCAGAACCTGAAAATGTTTGTGTGATCTACAAATGTTTCGGGTTCGCGCGTTCGTGAGACCGAAGTCTCTTTTAGTTTCTGATACCCACGATGTAAGACTTGTATCATAGGTGTCATGTGTAACTCAATTTACAAATTCTATTTTATTTCCAGTATTCGCAATATTTAGATTAATTTCGTTATTAATATAATTGGAGTTGGCCTCATTAACTACTGTTAAATACGAATTGTCCACAAGAGTTAGTCTTTTGCTTGCTTCTATAATAAACATTTGCATTAAGCACTGCTTCGTATTCTCGCAGTTAAATACCATTTTTCTTGGACCAAGCACTTTCACATTAATTTCGTGTTAAAGAAATGACGGGCGACTACACTTTGCTTAAAAATGCAATTTTATAAAGTGCTGTTCCCATATTTTGTGCCATCGAAATTATATTACTTTTTTTCGTTACACATTACCAGTATCAATATCATCCTGTTTATGTCTCACTGCTGGGCACCGGCCTTCTCTTCAACTGAAAGGGTTTAAGTCTCGATCCCGGCCCCGTGGCCCTGGCCTAGTGGGGGGTTGACGTAACTAGTATTCCGGATGTTAATGAGTGGAAAAGAAATGACCACTTTGTATAATACGATACAAAGGCACATTTTATCAATAATTTGTGCATTTATCATCCTAAAAAAAAAAACAAGAGCTGCATATGGTGCAATGGTTATGTATAATGCGATATAATTTTGTATAATTGCAAATACTAAACCGTATAGCTGTGATTTATCTGCTGACAGCCCTGCAACACACCGATGATTTCTCGGGTATTGTGAGTGTCCATGAGCGGTGTTAACCACTTAACATCAGGCTCACTTGCTCGTATGCCCTTTTATCATACAAAAAAAAAGTAAAAAGTAAGGTAGTTCTGTTATAGGTATAATCTTACCCACCAAACCTTTCTACTTTCTAGCCAATAGTATTCTCGAGAATACCGCAAAAAATATCCCCTTATTAAATTACAAACGATACCCCAAATATTTAATAAGGAATTTTATAAAATCCATACACATTGAAAGTCTGCTTCATTATACGCAGAAATGTGCTAAAAGCGTCCTTCTAATAAATTCGCCCGAAGCCCGACATCCAGCCTAATTAGTGTTTTCAGGACTTGTCATTGGATATATTAATAATTCACTTTGACAAGTACTCTGTTACAGGGACATCAGTCATGTCTCATTAGTTTTTATATTCATACTCTTGTTCTTGTTGGTGTAATATCTTTGCTGTATTTTTTGTGACTTTTATCTCCCTGTCTGTTTATATCAGCTCGCGCATGTATGTACTAAAGAACTTCTAGTGTTTTTTCTTCACGATGTTTTTCTTTACCTTTGATGTGTATATTTGGGTAGTCATGTGAATAAAGTTGAAATGAAATCATTGTTGAGAATTTGAAGAGTATTTTCTCTAATTCGGTGGATCCAGCAGGGTTTAACGCGTTTATAGCAGTTCTATTTTCCTATTCATTCTATAATAACGACTTTAATGGATTGCTGCTACCAAAATTTATTTATCGGTTTCGCAGGAAACATTATATTCAGCGTACACCAGAACAAAAAGTTTCAGCTTTTTTCGAATAATTTTCCTAACAATAATAGTTCAACAAAAAATAAACTACACTTTCTTATTCATGGGTACCGGCCGTATGTAAATTTTGCCTAAGTATTTCGCCACCCACATTTTATTTGATCGGAGAACTGATTGTTGTAATAACAACTTAAATCCTCTTAATACCCACGACCCTTGAATTCGGAAATATTGTCATCTAAAAACAAATTGAGACTTCCTTTGATGTACGTTGCGAAAATAGCTTTATAAATTAGTATTCTAGTTAATTCTGAGGATTTTATCCTTGTTGCCTACGCAAGAAATAAATGTTGTTTCTTTCGAACCGTGAAATAATGAATTATTAAACGTACCAGATCAATAAGAGATTAAATTGTATTACTTATAGTCCATTTAGTAATAATGTTTGTGGGCTTTAAAGTTCTTAGTCGAAAAACGGAGTCTTGAAATATTTCTAGGACAGGGCAGGCAAGGCAGAGCTTACTGCTTTAATTGTAACAAAGTTTATATATTTTAAAATTTTATATATTGAACAACTTAGAATTTGATATATTTTATTTCATTTAAAATTTTATATATTTAAACAAAGTTTATATATTGAAAAATTTATAGACATACATTTTTCAGTACATTTTTTATATGTTTACTTCATCGTCATCAGCCAACCTTAGTCCACTGCTGGACATCCTCCAGCCCTCCCCCAGTGACTTCCACCGGGATCGGTCGAAGGCCGCCTGCAACCAGCGTCGTCCTGCGACTTTTACGAGATCATCCGACCATATGGTTGGAGGACGTCCCACGCTTCACATATAACTTAATATCGTAATTTCAGGAAGTCTTGTCTAGTCTAGTTGTTTCTTAGCTGAATGAATTATTTACTTTGGTTAGAAACCTACCACAGATTCTCTTCTTATAATTTCTTACATACATAATATTCTTAGTGCCACGTCTGTCTTCGCGAGTGGGTTAGGAAGAGGGGAATTTCTACCCCCACATTTATCCAGCATGTATCAGCTCTACGTAGTAAGTGGGGCAAACCTATTGCCGTATTTTAGAGCACAATACTTTTGCGGCTACTAGGAATTTCCCAATAAAAAATACAATACCACTTTGCCCAACCTGGGAAAGAAACCCGAAACCTCTAGGCCCCACGGCACTTCTTGCACATAAAACCACGACTCCACCATTACACAATGCCCGACCTGGAAATCGTAACTAGAACCGCTGGATCGCACAGCACTTGTACATCAATACCTCGATACGTTTATATGTACTTCGATAACCATTTAATAACTACCTACTTCCCTAACATGAACCCTCTCTAAACTAAAATAAAGCATTCTAAATTCTCCATTAAGTGGTATATTTAAACATTGCTTGGAGCCACTACGTCGGGGTTATGATGCAAACGTCATGCGCACTTAGCGGTAATCTGGTTCGACGGCAGTTGACGGCTCGTTAAGCGCTGCCCGACATAATGAGATATTTATTATACAATCTATCAGCACCTGGCAACCAGCTTCGTAAGCCGTATACATTTTCTGACGGCCTGAATGTGTTCGGTTTATCCGTGATTAAGATGTGTGTGGTTTTTGTATTGATATTGATCTAATGTGGATTTGAATAGAGAAGAAATCGTTACCAATACTTGTGATAATAGTAGTCTAATGAAGGAGTTTCTAAATTATCTGAAGACGAAATCGTTTCCAATTTCTGTGCTGTATAATTATTCTACTTAAGGATTTTCTAAATTATTCGAAGTCAAAAAAATTGTGTTACCGTGTTTGACGAAGGCGTATTGCTTCTTAATTAAGAATCTGGTTTAGTATTGGGATATAAATAAGTAAATATATGGCTTGAAAAAAACAGAAAGTTTAATAGTTAACCATGTTGGCTTAGACGATTTTTGGACTTAGCACGACTAAAAATCCCTTGAGAAGCCTGTAATTTGTACATATGACTTTACTTTTACTGTTTAAGATCGTAAAAACTATATTCCAAGCTTTGTTTTTTATATAAATGCTATTAACCTTTCTACTTAAACGTCAAACAATTTAGGTATCTCAAATAAAATAGGTTATTTAATAAGACATCAATCCAAATCCGAAATTGATTGAAAGTAAAGCTGAGAGTTTGAGTCAATATTGTGGCCGTTGTTGAAAACCCGACGGTACACCACAACACTCTTGGAGCGGTTGCCATGCCAACCATAAGCCCAAATTAATGGATCATTCATTTTGTTCACGGGCCTCGGTACAAAAGGTTGGCCTGCTATTTGATCTTCGTTTTAAACAAGGTTTTTAATCAAATTTCTTGAAGGCAAGTGAAAGTTATTTTTTATTTCGCGAGTAGGCGTAACTTGAAAACATACAAAGACTGACGCCTATATTACGTGAAGAGGTAAGAACAGGAGCATTTCTGCACCCACATATCACCAGGTATCTATCACATTTCCAGACTCCGTGCTACTGTTAAGAATTTATTAAGGGAAAACCCCCACTAACGCAGTACAACCCAGGAAGCCTAGATCAGACAGCACACATCACAAGCCAACATTATCTGTACAAAAACGCACCACGGTAACGGTACCTTATCGGGTAGTAAAGTGGGGGATCCGATAGCACGAAACTTCAAACCTAGTTTTAGATGTCTAAAGGAAAAGGATCATTCCCATCCAAGATAGTAAATAATTTATTTGACATATTAGAACCAATCAGCTTTAGAATCATTCTGTAGCGTGGCCTATTTTTTTATCTACTATCATATTAATAATTGCTTTTTGATCTCGCGGCACAAGCAGCAGACATATGTACACCAATTAGCAATAGTTTCTTCTTCTTCTTCTTCATCAACCCATATACGCCCACTGCTGAGCACGGGTCTCCTCTACCATTGAGAGGGTTTAGGCCATAGTCCACCACGCTGGCCTAGTGCGGGTTGGCGGACTACACACCTAAGAAATTCCTGAGAACTCTTAGGTGTGCAGGTTTTATCACGATGTTTTTCCTTCACCGTTAAAGCAAGTGATAATTCAACGTGAATACACACATAACTTCGAAAAGTCAGAGGTGTGTGCCTGGGGTTCGAACCCACGACCGACGAGATTCTCGACCGCGCGCCCAAACCTCGTGGCCATCACTGCTTAGCAATAGTTTGGTCAATATCAAATCACCCAGACCAAAACAATATTTTTGGATCACTCAATTTGTCTCGGTTCAGGAATCGATCGAAACTGGTAACTAACTGCATCACGGACTATCAATAGAATAGTTCTAATTATGGACGTCTAGTCACCAGCGATCATGAATCTGAAGAGATCTTGCATACTATTGAATTGACCCTGGAGTCTGCGATCCACATTCCTTTGTGCGCGAATTGGTTTGATTAAATAAGTGATCGTGGTGTCAAATTCTTCCAGATCTGTTTATTGTATTCAGGTCTCCACCTTCATTGTTATAGACTCATACTATGTCAATCTGCGTCGTGGTAACAGTGTGAGATTGGAGATTCTGCCTTCCATTCCTAGGGCTGGCAAAGTGTTAGCGATCCCCGTTAATAAAAATTCAATAGCAGCACGGCGTCTTTAAATATGCCCGAAATGGCTGTAGACTCTATTGAATGGGGCTGGTACAAATCTGTTTAAAATTTGGATGCATGATAGTGTAAATTTTATGATGCCGTTTTTAATACATTCTTCATAAAATCTATCTATTGGTTCTAAGAATCTCGAAATATAGAAAAAGAAGTCTCGATAAAAGTAATTTTCATTTCAAAATTAATATCGAAGATCCCTGCCAACTGCCAAGATTGATGACGTGGTCCTATATTCAATTTATCTCTCTAATGTCTATCATTATTCAACTAAGTGCCACTATTACGCGTCTGAATCGCATTTATATCGTCTTAATCATTTTTATATATGATATTGATATAATTTGTAATTATTTATATGTGTATAATATTAGGTATATCTCGTAGTTACAACCAAGGTATATCTGATAAGTCTTATGGCCTCGTAGTTTGCGCGCGTGATCGCGAATCTCGGCGGTCGGGGGTTAAAAAACGAGGCACACTCTTCGGACTTTTCGAATTCATGTGTGTGTTAACGAAAAAAATTTCCACTGTGGTGGACTACGGCATAAACCCTTACAATAGCGGGGGAGGCTTGCGTCCAGCAGTGGGACGCATATGGGTGGCAGATTTTCGGATAATGTTCAGAAGCAGAATATGTTAATTATGACACAATTGTCTACGAATAAAGAAGTTAGTATCTGATCGATTATTCTGTAGTCTTGTTTTCAGACTAACAGGTCTAAGTTTCTCTGTCATAGTCAGTAGGGGTACTTCCACAGAAGCTCAAAAGCTCTTCACGTTAATTGTGTAATGTCTGGATTATAATTGTTTATTGTGGGATCAGGATATTCTCATTTGTGTGTCAAAATTCTTCTTCTTCTTCTTCATCAAACCATATACGCCCAATGCTGAGCACGGGTCTCCTCTACCATTGAGAGGGTTTAGGCCATAGTCCACCACGCTGGCCTAGTGCGGGTTGGCGGACTACACACCTAAGAAATTCCTAAGAACTTTTAGGTGTGCAGGTTTCATCACGATGTTTTCCTTCATCGTTAAAGTAAGTGATAATTCAATGTGAATACACACATAACTTCGAAAAGTCAGAGGTGTGTGCCTGGGGTTCGAACCCGCGACCGCCGAGATTCTCGACCGCGCGCCTAAACCTCGAGGCCATCACTGCTTTTTAAATCAAATGTGTCAAATTACTTTTGATTGATAAAAATTTAAATTTTTAAAGGTTCTCATTTATAATTTTGTAAAGCACGATGGGCTTTAGGGCTTCAATAGAGTTCAACAATGAATTTTAAATACATTTCCCTTCAATGCAATTTGTTAGTCTCACAAATGGGACTGGATAGATCCGTGTTTCCAGAACGTTGATGCCAACGCGGTTCAACCGAAACCGCCCAAAATAAGGTGAAAAAAAATTGGGTTCTGCAAAGTTTGCGGGAGGGGATGAAAAAGTGTTTGTGACGGTTTGAACTTTTTAAGTAATGTTCGAAAACTTTTTTTGTTAGAAAAACTACGTGGTGTGTGTTTGTGAACTAGATTTTGCAGACAGCTTTGTCTGACTGTACGGAAATAATACCCATAAATATATCTTACTTCTGTTTTCCTAAAGAGGCAAGTATTTTTGATAATTTTAGTATAGTGCTGTATTGAGAATTTCCTTTTAAAAGTTTGCTTGATTTGTAAATGAAACCCTCATCTTCCTAATAACTTAATATATATCTGTGTACCTGGTCTAACGAGCCTTACAAAGTCCAATATAGATCTCCTAAATATATATTAATGAAGGATAAATCCCAAAGCCAATATAAACTGAAGATTTACGTTAATTAAAAATATAAATAACCAAAAGCAACGAGCCAAAAAATTAAACCTTTTGCTGTAATGAATTATTCCAACGTCGTTATTAATTTAAATATTGTAGCGTCGTTTTATTAATTTAATTATACAACCTTTTTAATAAAATTGCTTAATATTTTTGTACCTTACTACCTAGTACTTCTATAGAAGCCCAAATATCCGGCCCAGTGTTTGGATTATAATATTTAACCTTTAAATCTTTATTTAACAGATGCAATTTGACACATATGGATGTAAATGAGAATATCATGACCCCATCTTCCTGCCTTCTTCCCGATTTTTATTTGGTGCCGGCGCAGTATGTGTAACCGTTCACACACCCCTAACAGCCGTCACGTCTTCCTTTACCATTCTCTTTCATATCCTCAGTTATTCCATTCCTCTTTTCTTTGGCCTTCTTCGGCTTGCCCATCCGTTCACTTTCATATTCATCACCTTTTTTCCTACGTATGATAACATCCTGAGCCCACAATAAACAATAATAAAACAGACATTACACAATAACCTTGTACCGCTTTTGGGCTTTTATGGAAGTTCTTCTTCTTCTTCTTCATCAACCCATATACGCCCACTGCTGAGCACTGGTCTCCTCTACCATTGAGAGGGTTTAGGCCATAGTCCACCACGCTGGCCTAGTGCGGGTTGGCGGACTACACACCTAAGAAATTTCTAAGAACTCTTAGGTGTGCAGGTTTTATCACGATGTTTTCCTTCACCGTTAAAGCAAGTGCTAATTCAATGTGAATACACACATAACTTCGAAAAGTCAGAGGTGTGTGCCTGGGGTTCGAACCCGCGACCGTCGAGATTCTAGACCGTGCGCCCAAACCTCAAGGCCATCACTGCTTATCTATGGAAGTACAGCCATTCAAATATACCTTTTTTAGCATGCAAACGTGAACATAAACAGACATAGCAGTTCCATCTACTCTTTGGCTTCGAACGAGTGCACTTTTGATCCAATTCCGTGAACAGTGATTGAGTGACAACATTCGACTTCGAAACCGTATTTGTATACAAGCTATAAATGGATCACTCAGGGATCCGTGTTGAGGTAGACGGGTGAATCAAGTCATCAAATTACGTAGTTTTAATTTTATTATATTTGGTAGCTAATTTTACTTAGACTAACTTAACTTAGAAATAAAATTCAAGACTTTTTGGCGTAATGTTATTTTTAATATAATTTTACAAGTGATCCAATTGAAAGTCCAGTTGAAAGAAATTTTATTTATTTTATGTATTTTAGTAGAGATAGTTTATACGAGTACATGCCCGACCCGGGAATCGAATAGAGCCAAAGATAAATCCTATACCGTAAACTGTGTTAAAATTTGCAATATCTGTTTACATTACTATTTCTGAATCTATCTTTAATAAATTATACGTAAGAACAGATAACATAATATTTATGATTTAGTAAAGATTGAAAAACATTTACACGGTATTCTTCTGAAGCTATTAATATTATATTGCCATACAGACACGGGGCGGGTCACTTTATTGCTCATTAAACTGTTCAGTAATAGCTGAAGGTGATTTCAATTAAGATTAATGTCCACTATTACATAATTAGCGATGGCAAATTGCCAGGCCTTTTCGAGCCTCTGTGACAGCTCACAATAGTGATTGGGCTTCTATTATTCCGTGACATACGACAATTATTGAAATGAAAGCCTTGATATGACTATTAATAAAATACTACTGATTTAGGAGTGGTAATCGGGGTAGATGTAACAGCGGATTATAAGGAAGAATTGTGCACCAACTTACACCAGGCCAGCGTGATGGACCAAGGCCTAAACTCTCTTAGAGGTAATGGACGCCCGCACCCCGCAGTGGTATGGGCTGATGTTGATGACGATATGGAAAAAAACTAAAAGTATTAAAAATCATTTTATCATCATCACCAATCCATATACGACCTGGGCCCTGGCCTCGTCTACAACTAAGAGGCTTAAGACCATAGTCCACCACGCTCGCCTAATGTGGATTGGCGGACTACACACTACTAAATCTCTGCCTACCCCTCGAGTAATAGAGGCGTGAATTTGTGTGTATATCCAAAATTATTTAAAAAAATGTTTATTTCAAACAGCCTTTGATTCTTCTATATTGAAAAAAAACAGTGAACCCTTCGGATAGTAAAGCTATTAAGTTGTCAAATTCAAGCAATATTACGGTCTTTCAAAGCTTTATTAATTTCCTCGAAGCAGTGAAACTGTCATGTGACAAAATAATAAGCAATTTTAAAATAGTTATAAGTGAATAGATTTCTGCTTGGTCTTGAAATTGTAATGTATTTATCATATAACCGACTAAGTATTTAGTTAGTTAATTGTGCCAATTTATGTTCTATAGGTACTAGTTGTGATCTACGGTTTTACCCACCCCAAATCTATTTCTTCCTTCATCAACCCATATTCGCCCACTGCTGAGCACGGGTCTCCTCTACCATTGAGAGGGTTTAGGCCATAGTCCACCACGCTGGCCTAGTGCGGGTTGGCGGACTACACACCTAAGAAATTCCTAAGAACTCTTCGGTGTGCAGGTTTCATCACGATGTTTTCCTTCACCGTTAAAGCAAGTGATAATTCAATGTGAATACACACATAACTTCGAAAAGTCAGAGGTTCGAACCCGCGACCGTCGAGATTCTCGACCGCGCGCCCAAACCTCGAGGCCATCACTGCTTAGATCTATTTCTAGATAAAAAAAATATTGTTATTATTTAGTCTTCTAAGTACTATTCCAATCTAAGAATTTACTTGCTACGTCTCTGTGGTAAGTGAGTAAGCATCACAAATTATTAAATTTTTGTATTTTTCGTATAAACTAAACGTATCGAAGATCGACGGTGATCAAGCTATGTTTTTTTTTTGTTCTTTCCTTTCTTACATTTCAAGTCAGGAATAGGGCTTAATACAACGCAATAAGGTCGCCTTATGTTACGTAATGAAAACTTTTTGAACTTCTGTCTATATGACAGCTACATAATTTGTCCAAGAACACAAGGAAAAGAATAAGATCTGCGCTTTTCGCATTTTACAACATCTAGCTATCCAAGTGCAGACACTTGAGTTTGCCATTTGTAAGTTTCCTTAAACAAATGAGCCCTGCATTGTTAACTGACCGTAAAATGGCTTCTTCAAGATGCATAACATTGTATAAAACCACAACAATAGGAGCCAAGATTTTGTGTCCGGGCTAAAGTGAATCTTTTAATATAAAATCCTTGGGCTTCTGAAGGGTGGCCTTAAGTTATGGGGCTTTTGAGCGAAGTGGTCGTTAATCTTCACCTATTTAACCCAAATAGATATCGGGTCACGTGCTCTTTGATGACTAGACAAAAATTTGACCTTTCCTTGGCCGAATTTTTCAATAATTTTATTATTTTTTACAGGTTAGATTCTGAACGTGATCTGAAACTACGGTATGTAATAGCTAAATTTCTTGTTGTTAATGAAAGTCCCGACAAAAAATACAAATTTTGACATTTTCCTAACAGCCACATACAGTTTCTAGCCATGGTTGTACGTCAAAATTTTTCCATAGTATTATATTTTGTACATTTCTTTAGGTTTAAAAAATAGTTTAAAAATAACGATTCAAAAGTACTACTTGTGAAGGTCCATTAAAATAAAAAAATATTTGATGTATTTGACCTTAGTGCAGTCTGTAGGAAACCCATAGTTACGATTCTAAAAAAGTGGTAGGTTAGTACGTAAATATTTTTATCCCTAAAACCAGTATTGGCAACCTAAAACGGTGTTTTGTAAATATTTCATGCGTCACCTGCATCCCCTAGGAAATGCAAAAGAATTTCGAGAATTCAATATGGCGACGATTTCAAAATCACGACAGAACGTCACGTATAAATGGAATCACATTTGAATGTTGTAAAGCCACCAACGATTCGCGTTCCTAGAAATCAAATATTTGAAAATTATGTTCGAAAGAGTTCCATTGAGCACGAAGTTTTAATACATAGGTCTGAAAATAAATCGGATTCAATTATTTTTTTGCAACTGCCTCTTTCATTTGTTTATCTTGTTAGAATGTCTATAATTTATTATCTATTTATGATTTATTTATGTTATTATCATATGTAGAACCATGGTTCAGTCGATTCATGATACAACCACATTAATGCGTTCTGATAAGCCCCTCCCGTTACGTTTCCTCAAGATATTTCTCGTCATCGTCATTATTCTCTTGCCCTGCTCCCAATTTTTATTTGGGGTCGGCGCAGCATGTTTTCTCCTTCCACACATCCCTATCAGCCGTCATGTCTTCAGTCACGCCTTTCTCTTTCATATCTCTTTTCACGCACTCCATCCATGTTTTCTTTGGCCTTCCTCAGCTTGTCCATCCTTCAACTTTCATGCTCATTACTTTTTTACCAACATATGTTTCGTCCCTCCTCATAATATGCCCATACCACGACAGACGGTGTCCTTTCAGCTTATCAATCACAGGAGCTACTTTCAAACTTCCTCTAACGTATTCATTCTTCACTCTATCAGTCAGAGTTACCCCACACATCCATCGCAACATTCGCATTTCTGCTGCATGCAGTCGTCTTTCGTCCGTCTTCTTCGTAGCCCAACACTCCGATCCATACATAACGACAGGTCTTATCATGGACTTGTATATTCGGCCCTTCAATTTGAGGGGCATCCATTTCTCGTCATCGTCTTAGTGTTTAATTCACAATACTTTTATAGCCTCTAAGAAGGTTATGCTTTCGGCTGATTTTGTGATGACTACCTTGATGGATCTAATAGTATTTAAGTGAATCATGACAACGTGCATTTCGGATTCGATAGTTGAAACAAATGTGTGATTTTCAAATGTTTATTCCATGAGTTTTGTTTGATTGTGCAACTGTAAACCCTTTTGTAGTTTTTGATACCAAGGGCCGGAGATTTTTCTCTTGATGACGATAACAGCAATTGATCTTTATGTGGGGCTTATAACACAACACGAAAATAGAGCGTATAGACTATATAGGTACACTTCAGAATGTTATTTTCGGGGAAATAGGTTAGGTATTTTTATCTTAAATAAAATAACTGAAACAATTGTAAAATTAGAGACTACAGTATATAAGCAACATCACATTACATAAAATAGCAGTTATTTATATAAAGGACTAGCAGTCGGATTCAATTTAATTTTAAATGTCAGCGTTTACTCTCCTACGTGATGGATTCACTGTAATACGACCACCACCTACCATTTTTAAAAGCTTTTGCAAATGGATTTGTTGGATTTCTATTTCAGTACTGCAGAATTTATACAACATTTAACTGGAAAAAAACTTGCATACCTACTTCTAAAAAATATTTTATGCGCAAGGTTTGAAATTTCAGTCAATTAATTTTTTAGGCGTATTGTGAGCTTTAAATGGCATTATTTACTGTAAAACTAGTGGTGTTGCTCGAAAGTTGACACTCTTTTATAATACAAATACATTTTATGTCATTTTAAGCAACTGATGATAAGAATATTAAGAAAGTTAAGTGTGTAAAGCTTGATCTAAAAAATGTCTGGAATTTTTAAGTGATATACAGAACACGGGGGACACTAATATTTTTTCATAAATATTAAAATTTTGTACAGATTTTTGCGAATCTCGTACAACAATCTCAATCTCGTATCTCGTGGGTATTCATGGGCGGTGTTGACCACTTAACATCAGGTAGTTCACTGGCTCATTTACCTCCTTTCCCATAAAAAAAAATTAAACTAAAATATAACTGATTCATGTATCTAATAAATACGTAACTATAGTATTTTACTGCCAGATACGTAGGAGAAGAGATAGATCTCTAGAAAATAAAACCGACATTAAAAGCTAGAGGCAACTACTTTATTAGTCTCATAAAACAGTAATATTTAGTTACTCGCTACAAATTGAGTGCTGCTGGCTTTGTCATAATTAATTTGTCTACTACAAGGCTGAAAAAGTAATGTAAAGAGTGATATTTATATTCTCTGTATCAATTAATTTAGTGAGATTGGGTCAATATATATTTTTTTACATAACTTTTACACTTCTTGAGACTCACATTTGACATAAATATATAATGAAATATTAGTAGGTAGGTAGGTTATTAGTGAGTAGGTTCTTCTAGGCTAGGCTAGGCTAACATGGTGGACTAAGGCCTAAACCATTTCAATGGTAGAGGATGCCCATGCCTAGCAGTGGAACATAAAGAGGCTGATGATGACTACGCAATATTTATTGCCTACCAAATACGTCTCATTTTATTATTTTTACTGATGAAAATATACGTAATGTCTATCATTAAAGAATAAAATGTAAAGCCGTTACTCACTTTCACATAACCTACACTAGCGCAGAATTTCAAACCCTGTCAAAACAAAAAAACTCTTAGCTCACTTCAACGAAATATAAATGAATTTACTCTCCAATACGATTGAGTATCGGGGACAAAACCGAATGAAACCCCGTACATAAGTGAGGAGTTGGGCCGTGAAGTACCACGTGCAGAATGCATGGCTTGCTAACGAGAAGTGAACACGTCAGCACTATTCCATCCCAGTTTTACACAGCTTTATTAAGGCCAGAGTGGTTACTTCAGAGGCTTTGTTCTTTAAAGGATGTGGTATAGAGTCGTGATGGATTCGAGGTTTAGGCATGAGGTGCGAGTTCGAACCCTAGACGGTTCTTATTAATTATGATGTATTTTAACAATAATGGCAAACATTGTTAGTGGACCTATATACAAGTAATGTTCCTAGGAATGTTTAATTTTCACATACTTTAACGTTAAAGGAAAGTATTGTGAGTAAATCTATATAGGTAAAAAGTTCCTAGGAATGTCTTAGATGTGTATTCCGCAAACCTGTAGTATACCAACGTGGAAAGGTTAATAATAGTCCACAGAAACCTAAAAGTCTTACAGCTTAATGTTGTAATGTCTAGTTCTTAATTGTTTATTGTGGGGTCATCATATTCTCATTTATATGACGACAGCCCCGTGGCGCAGTTGGCTAGACACCAGCTTGCGAAACGAGCGGCCGCGGGTTCGATCCCCGCACCGAGACAAATGTTTGTGTGATCCACAGATATTTGTTTCGGGTCTGGGTGTTTGTGAGACCGAAAAGTCTCTCGTAGTTTCTGATACCCACGACACAAGACTCGTATCTTAGTGTGGGGTCAGGACTATGTATGTGACTGTTGGGTGTATTTACTTTATTTATTTATTTAAATTGCTTCTTTAAAATAATGATTTAAAACGTAATGGTCATACGGATTGTCGTGAGGTAAACTGGGCTTTTGAGCTTCTATGGAAGTAGAATCACAGTAACTGTTACTTGTAACTATTAAAGTTTTTTATAATTTGTCGATTTAAACCGCATGTTTGTTTTGCCAAAAATTGCGAATTAAAATATCAAGATTTTCATACTGCTGTCCACATTTTGGAGCTCTGCTCGTTAGTTAATTATCCGCGGGGATTATGCGGCGTTGGTGCGCCAAAGTATTGCAGTTACAGTTATCGCAAGTTAAAATTAATTCCTGTTGAAGTTTTTTCTGGTACATGTGTGGATTTTATAGTTACACAATATAGGTCGGTACAGGTGATGGCCTCGAGGTTTGAGCGCGCGGTCGAGAATCTCAACGGTCGCGGGTTCGAACCCCAGGCATACACCTCTGACTTTTCGAAGTTATGTGTGTATTCATATTGAATTATCACTTGCTTTAACGGTGAAGGAAAACATCGTGATGAAACCTGCACACCTAAGGGTTCTTAAGAATTTCTTAGGTGTGTAGTCCGCCAACCTGCACTAGGCCAGCGTGGTGGACTATGGCCTAAACTCTCTCAATGGTAGAGGAGACCCGTGCTCAGCAGTGGGCGTATATGGGTTGATGAAGAAGAAAAAGAAGATGTATATTATAGCTAGTCATGCAAGTGATGTAATTTACTAGCATGATAATGATTAATTTTCGATTCAGAAGCGGCATAGAGTCTCAAAATGTTCTTAGATGTGTTTAGATTATATTATTGTTGACAGCCTCGCCACGTAGTTGGCTAGAAGCCACGGGTTCGAGAGACAAATGTTTGTGTGATCCACAGATATTTGTTTCGGGTCTTGATATTTGTGGAAGCGAAAAGTCTTGTACTTTCTAATACGCACGATACAAGACTTGCATCTTAGTGTGGGGTCAGAACTACGTGACTTTTGGGTGTATTTATTAAATGAATTTAATCTTCAAATAAAATATTTTAGTATGTGTGGTCAGAGCTATTCTTAAAAGTCATGAGCGTATATAAGTTTTTAAAAAATTAAACCTACCAATAGACTTGCATATATGAGTATTATATCAGTCTCGAGCTATAAAAATCTCGGTAAAATTTTAAAAGTTGAATATATTTGCAGCCATTTTATCCGCCACGCCACTGCTCAGTAAATCACGGATCGCATTATATCCGATACCGATCGATGTTTATGTGTTCCAGATATTTCCACTCGCGTTCCACAATAAAAGATTTCGTGCGGTATAAATTTGTTTTTGGTATATATTGTCTCATTGCCTACCCGTTTGACTTATACTGTATGATCTTTTTTACTTTTGGATATAATTTATATTCAGTAAAAACATTGTGACATACTCGTACTTTTAAAGTAGGATTTTTTAAAGGAGTGATGTATTTCTTATGATTTGCCAGCTGTTTTATTTTTAATTTTCAATATATTTTTCTCAATTTGTTAATTGAGCCTAAGATGTATGGTTTAGACGCCACCCAATTTTACTTACAAACGAAATTGAAAAAGCATTAACTTATTACAAGTTTTTTGGCTACTACTCTCGTTTAGATTTTAAAATTTCGGAAATATCCTTCTAGTCACCACAAGTACAATTCAAATTGCCATTACTAGTTTCACTTATGATAAGTTAAGTTGGAAATCAACAGGCTCTGTAGAACAGTTAATCAGGAAAACGAGTTGTGTAAGTTATGCCAGCAAAAAAATACTGTAAAATAAATACGATGCAAGTTAAATTACTTATTATGCGGTGGAGCGGCCGCAGATAAGTACTTTAATACGCTTTTTATACATGAATTGGACATCGCATGTTGGAAAGTAATTTCCAACCAGTTGAATATTACAACTTTATATTACGTAGTGTAGGACGACCACGATGGTCCGACGACTTGAGAAAGGTGACGGGTAAAGGATGGATGAGGGTTGCAGAAGACCGGGATGGTTGGCGCTTTCTTGGAGAGGCCTACGTTCAGCAGTGGACGGCGATAGGCTGATGAGATATTACAAGTATGATTACAATCCGACTGTTCCCGGTGGAAGTCATTGGGGGAAGCCTATGTCCAGCAGTGGACCAATATTGGCTGTTGATGATGATGATGACTACATGTCCGTTCTATACTACTAAAGTTCAGATAACGTCGCTTTTATATGTTAAAGAATTTTCATTAGAACATAGAGAAAGCAGAAAAGTTTTTATTGTAATTTGAATTGAATACAACAATGATAGTTTTAAGGTGCATCGGATTGAGTAGGTACCTAATTTTCATTGAGCTCCATACGAAACTACGAGAGAATTTTAAAGCAAACACATGTTGTATTTAATATTTGTAAATAACACACACATTTAACCCTTTCCGGGTTCAAAAGTAATGGATTCGCACAGACTAAAGTATCAATAATGACAACACTGCGTCTGTCGTAATCACAGACCAAAAACTCTTAAAAAAACTCAGCACGCTTTGCGTGCCGAACCTACGATTAGACAATCACATGTTTGACACGCCATTTCTTAGTAATTCAGGTTGCGTGTAACATTAAAACTTTCATAAATGTGCGACAAACAATTGCAGCAATTATGTTTGTTTGAATTTTTTATCATTGGTCGTGACAGAATCGACAGGGTACGAATAGCGACACTTGCATTGACACAAACAACTGTCTATTTTTCTTCCTTGTTATTCAGCTGTTCTATGGTAGTAATAATGATATTCACGAAATTCATCTTTACCGTCACTGTAGTTATTTAAGTTAGGAATAAAAGGCGGAGTCCATAGAACATCAGGTAAAATTATTCATTTTTTTAGCATAATCTAACTAATGGAATGGGATGAATGAAGACATGACAGCTGATAGGATAATGAGGAGGATAAAACATACTGCATCAACCCCACATACAAATTGGGAACATGATGATGATGATAAATCTAATAGCATAATATTCCTAGAACCTAGCAATTACGATTATAAATCATAACTTTTCACATTCGTCTTCATCTGTATTACTGATTTTATAAAGTAGTTTATTGCGTGAATGCTTGCAAAGAAAGTCTAGAATAGTAATAACAGTAATTCTTATTTGGCACACTTTGCAGGTTCCCAGTTTCATCTGGTGTACCTGGATTTTGCTGACTTTTATCACGAACAACGTGACTTAGGAAATAAAGTAAGTGAAAAAAAGCTGACGTACGAATTTCTAAAATAACATGTTCTGTAAAAATTTAATACGATTGAAGTAAATGATGAATTGTTGGGGAGTGATAATGTTTATCTTTTAACAGTTGTCATAATTTTGCTGGATTTGGGCCTTTAGTACCTAGTTTTAAGATTCATTAAATATTTTCAGTATCGGTAGGGAGTTTGAAAATGGAAGCTTAAAATGAAACTTGTAAAGCGTAGGCTTTCATATTTCAGCCGTCGCGTACCCACGCGACCACGCTTTTGAACCCTCAAAAGCCAAGCATACTCCTCTGACTTTTTAAAATTATCTGTGTATTCATTATAAATTATTATAGGTATTTCAACGGTAAAGGAAAACATCGTGAGGAAAATTTCACTCTTAAAAGTTTTCAGGAATTCCTAATTGTGAAGTCTACCAACCCGCACTAGGCCAGCGGGGTAAACTTTTGTAAAAAACTATCTCAATGAAGTCAAAGTCAAATCATCTTTATTCAAATTGACTTTTACAAGTGCTTATGAATCGTCATTTTAACTGAAAACTATATGGGTGGATGATGGAGAGATAACAATACCTTATGCGACAATCCTCTCTATATATAAATACATTACATATAGAATCGCTTAATGTTTATCTATGCGTCTAGTTTCAACAATTTCCAATAATTACCCAACATGTGCGATTTACGACCGTCTGGCGTTGTAATTGATACAATTGATTGATAAAACATTTATCTAACAGTCACAGCATCCTCGGCTCTGCGTTTTATTATCATCCGAATTTTTACGACTTTGTCAGCTTTGGTGCTCACGTCAAGGCTAATGTTTACTGCCAAATGCCAATAAAAGTTAGAACTAGTGCCGAATTGTAAAATAAATACTTGTAGGTTTCTGTCGGGGTTTTCTTTAACGCCAATGGGTTTGTGATCACCGTAGCTATCAGTAGATACCGCGGATTTCGAATATTTTTAATTTATGGGACTTCAAAACAAGTTGCAAAATATTTATGTTAAAATATTCGATCGCCTACCCCTTCGTGAATATTAAGCAACAAGAATTTTTTTACAAATAAATTGCCGACTTCACTGCAGAATTCCATAACAACAAAACAAAAAAATGTACGTAACGTTTGACAAAGCGTTTAAAAACACCTCTCCTTTGGCCAAATTTCGCTTGGAGCAATATGTCTTTGTACGAGCGATAGGACGGCTCGCCGTACAAAACAATACAAAAGGGAAGGTTGAAAGACAAAGCAAAGCGACATGCATTCAGCCTTGAAACTTCACAGGCGAAGTTAGAAGCTCTGTTATTGTTCTACATACTAACCAAGTCGCACTAAGCCAGCGTGGTGGACTGAGGCTTTACCTAAGGATAGATAGACTCCTAAATAGTAGATGATACCCATGCTTGTATATGGGCTGGTAATGATATAGCTGTCCAGCTAAAACCGGCTGTAATTATAAATATTTTCAATGTGGGCAATTATTTATAGGAGCCTTGAGTAATCTTGAGGTCCCAGGTTGGATTTCTAGGTCGGGCAAAGGGTTGTTGAGATTTCATCAAACATTTTTCAGTAGCAATATGTAAAACAGCACAAGGTTCACCCCCCTATTGTGTGCCAAAAATTGGGTGCAGAAGTATTAGAAGGTTTTAATCCTGATCTCATATACTGTAGTTAATCACTTATTGAATAAATATTTTTTTTATCAGAAACCCTTTCGGAAAAATAAGATTCAATTGCTTGTTGCAAAGAAGGAATTAAAACTTACTATCCTTCTATCGTCATTGTCCTCGACTTTCTATAATAAACAAATAACAATAAATCCCCAAAAAACAAAACTCGACACTCTCCAAACCAGACACGCAATTAATACATACCGAAAAGCCCTCAACACTCCAAAAAACGTACCTCCACAATGGAATATCAGTAATTTGTAAGCCCTGTGTTATTTATTCCGTCCTCAGGCTGGGCACTCAGTCCGACCCGCGCTGACGCCGACAATTGGACAGCCACTTGTACTCCAAGAGATGGCTTTAATTGCGGTGTATTTTGACATTGTGCTGATTTTTTTAGACGTACTTATGCTCGGCCCTTCGTCCGTTTCATTTACCAGAAAACATGAGTGGAATGGTCTTTTTGTGTTGATTGCGGGAATGTTCAATCTGTAGCAGCTGTCTTATTGTTATGTATATATATAATCAAGTATATGGTTTTCGTAAGTTAGACAGAGGTTCAAAATGTATTTTATTCTTGTTCTACGTAATAAGAAGCGAGTCTAATGCTATTATCATCATCATCTGTAAATTTTAGTCCACTACTAAACATAGACCTATAATGCTATATTTTGGCACATTTCTCACTGCGTATGCTGATATTAAGAATTTCCTAAAGGAAAAGAACCAATAACACCGATCTAGGATTTGGACCAGGGACCCCTGGATCCTGCAGTATAGCAAATAATTAGAAGAGTTTATGCAATTATAAGGTTTTAGGTTCAATTTTAAAAAGTAATATCCCAGTCGGAAATTCACTCATAATAAGTGTTAGGAAATTCAGAGTTGCTGCAGAGAGTCTGAAAAAGTATCTACAGCAGCGAGTATTAGAACTTGAATTTAATTGACTTGCACGTGTTCAGTTCGGTGGTGCCAACACAGCTGTACAGATTTCATCATTATGAAGAAAATCAATGACTGCCCACACATATTAAGTTGTGCATAATATGTACAAACTCGTCCCGTAACTTTTGTTCAAATTCCAAATCAATTTTAAGCTTATATTCCTCACAAAATTAATCTATCGTTGCTCCACACTAGAATATCTTCTTAACATAGACTGCGTTTATAAAACTGTAATAATTACTCTTTGCACTTACGATCATAATTTCTATTACTCACCTCACACTATTTTTATTCAAAAACTAACTTAATCATCATTCTCCTGCCCTGATCCCAATTCTTGTTTGGGGTCGGCGCAGCATGTTTTGTCCTTCCTTCCTGTGTGGAAGGACAAAACATGCTGCATAAAAGTTTTGGCAGATGTTTTACGGCCGGCCGCCTGCCTGACGCCAACCCTCCTTGGGAAAAAAAAACTAACTTAATACCTTATAAAAATGGCATTAAATCCAGTGTCACAATATTATCAGTCACAACTCGTCCGAATATTCTATAATGAAAGCGAAACCACAAAGCCCTCGAAATACTCGACGTGGATATTTCCCTCTTGACCTACTTGCACCTTTATAATGATGCCCCATTCACAACGTCCTTTGGTAGCCATGACTACGGAAACAAGCGAAAATTATGAGACGAAATCATTAAGACGGCGATGTGGCTTTGGACTTTTTTATCTCAGTGTAGCATCTCTCGAGGGTATAAAAAGTGTAATTCTTAGCTACATCATCAGCCTTTCCGTCTCACTACTGGGCACGGTCCTCCTCTACTATTGAGAGGGTTTAGGTCTTAGTCACAGGACTAGTGCAAGTCGGCGGACTACACGTCTAAGAACTAACTTGACTAAGTATCAACCAATTTGTGTTACATTTTGTGATTGCTTGGCTGTGATGATGATTAAGATATTAATCCAAAAGATGATGTTTTAAATTGACATGTTTAAATCATAAATTACCTGCATTGAGGCTGAATATAAAGAAATCTTTCTCATCACTAAAAGTTTGGTTAATAAAGAAAAAGACTAAAACTATATCTCTTATATCTAGTCGTTGACACAGCGTTAAAGAGGCCAACAAAAAACGCTGCCACTTCAAAAATCCAATCAAGCAGCTAATTCTCTTCAAAGGCAACTATTATTAAACGAAGTCTTATACACACAAAAGAGCAAGTTAATAACTCGAAATCACAACGAAACCATCTAATTTTTACAAGCTTTTATTTAACTTCACTTTTGTATGTATGTATGTATGTATGTATGTATGTATGTATGTTTGTATGTTTACAAATCTTGCAATGAAGATTTGAACCACTTCCAATAGACCGATTGTGCTGAAACTTGGCATACCTACGTAACTTGGATGACAATACAATAATATGGTACCATGGAGCTGGTCTGATGATGAGGTTGGAAGATCACCATAGAAACATCGGTTCTGGTGGACCGATTGAGCTGAAATTTGGTATGTCTTTGTAACTTCGACAACAATACACAAATATGGTATCATGGTGCTGATCTGACGAAGAGTTGGAAGATGCCCATAGGAACTTCGATTTCTGTGGTCCAATTGAGCTGAAATTTGGTATGTCTTCGTAGCTTCGGTAACAATACAAAAATATGATATTATGGAGCTGATCTGATGAGGAGTTGGAGGATGGCCATAGGAACTCCGATTCCTATGGTCGAATTGAGCTGAAATTTTGTATATTTTCGTAACTTCGGTAACAATACAAAAATATGGCATCATGGAGCTGATCTGATGAGGAGTTGGAGGATGCCCATAAGAACTCCGATTCCTTTGGTCCAATTGAGCTGAAATTTTGTATCTCTTCATAATTTCGGTAACAATACAAAAATTGTATCATAGAGCTAATCTATTGAGGAGTTGGAAGAAGCCCACAGGAACTCCGATTCCTTTGGACCGATTGAGCTGAAATTTGGTATACATATGTAATTTCGGTGACAATATAATAACAAGGTATCATAGAGCTGATCTGACGAAGAGTTGGAAGATGCCCAAAGGAACTCCGATTCTTGTGGTCCAATTGAACTGAAATTTGGTGTGTCTTCGTAACTTCGGTAACAATACAAAAATATGGTATCATGAAGCTGATCTGATGAGGAGTTGGAAGAAGCCCATAGGAACTCCGATTCCTGTGGACCAATTAAGCTAAAATTTAGTATGCCTTTGTGTTTTCAGTGACAACATAATAACAAGGTATCGTTGATCTGGTGTCATGAGAAGTTGGAAGGTGCCCATAGGAACACTAGTTTCCATGGACCGATTGAGTTGAATTTCGGTATGACTACGAAGTGGATAGACTTAGAAATATTTCCAACTAAAAAGGTAAAAATAAATTAACGGTGAAAAACATATTTTAAAATCAAGCTTTTATTATGCACGAAAAATTAAAAAAATAAACTAAGAAAACATTCATACAATTCGTAGTTTTTTAAACTTTACAAGTAACAATTTACAAAAGTGTTCGGTTTATCAGTAGAAGTATGATACATAACCATATATTATCTATAACTAGTATATTAATATTCTTAAGTGATTTAAAAGCTTGTCGCGCAATTTCGTTAATGCAAAGACCTCGGCCGCGACGAGCTTTTAGATCACTTAAGAATATTAATACACTAGTTATAGATAATATATGGTTATGTATCATACTTCTACTGATAAACCGAACACTTTTGTAAATTGTTACTTGTAAAGTTTAAAAAACTACGAATTGTATGAATGTTTTCTTAGTTTATTTTTTTAATTTTTCGTGCATAATAAAAGCTTGATTTTAAAATATGTTTTTTTGATATTATAAAAAGCTTAAGTCATGAGAAAAGATTACCCGAAGTATATTCTGGATAAACATTTCTGATAAATCAAATTGATTATAATCCCAGACAAAGGCACGCCAAATCCAAAGTACATATTGAGGTGGTGTTTTAAATGAATAGACTTTGTGAAAAAAACGCCTTTTTTGTTAGACAAATTGGGGCTGAGGAAAGTTAATGGAGAACTATTTAAATAAATTGTGTTTGATGATTCTCGTTTAGTTAAGCGTCGAATAAGGCATAATTTACAAGATAGTCTATTACAATTATGAACAGGATATTATTATAGGAGCGGTTTTTTATTATGGTATTACTGTTTTTTTTTTTAAATTAAGAAAGAATTACCAAAGGACGCAATCATGAGTAGCGTGATATTTAAATAAATAAATACACCCAACAGCCACTTATACAGGGTGTATTTAGACCGTGATCGAAAACTGAGGCAGGTAATAGCGTTAGTGATTACAAACCCCCTGGCATTAAAGAAAATCCCGACAAAAAATAAAAATTTAGAGGTTTTCCATACAAATCACATACTTTTAACACCTATGATTGTATGGAAATCGTCAAAATTTTTATTTTTTATCGAGATATTTAATATCGCCACTGGATTTGTGATCACCCTCGCTATTACCTGCCTCAGTTTTCGATCACGGTCTAAATACATCCTGTATAGTTCGGACCCCACCCGAGGGTATGTTAAAAGAGTAACGATAACTTAGTTTAATTAAATGACTGAATCGAGATTTTTGACATTTTAATTTAACAAAATATTTCATTAATTCGTATTTTATTATTTATTAATTGGTATTTTTTCCTTTTTTTAATTCATATTTTTGGAGTTAAATTATCAGTATTTTACCTGACATACTACAAGCCCTGTTTTGATGGTAAATATCATGAAGGTAACCTTCGTATAACGACCTGATCAGAACGTGAAAACAAGATAAGCTCAGTAACAAGATGAAATCTGTATTATCAGATTACTTTGTTTTTAAGAAACAAGTTAAAGTAGGGAGAAGCGATGCCGTAAGTTTTCGCTTAAGATCAATACTTAAGGTAATTCTGAATGCGTGCTCGATATTTCTTTCATAATAAATAGGAGGTACGCAAAAATCCTTCGGTAATTACTCATTGTATTTATAGAAGTCATAACTTACTCATATTTTCCTTGGGAACTATACAGGGTGTAATCAGACCGTCATCGGAAACTATGACAGAGGATACCCACGGTGATAACAAATCCATTGGCGTTAATTTTTTTTTTTTTTTTTTCACTTTTTCCATACAAGCCACAGACACTCAATATCGATGGTTGTATGAAAACACCAACATTTTTATTTATTGTCAGGATTTTTTAACGCCAATGGGTTAGTAATCACCATAGCTATAACCTGCCTCAGTTACCGATCACGGGCTGAATACACCCTTCTTCTTCTTCTTCATCAACCCATATACGCCCACTGCTAAGCACGGGTCTCCTCTACCATTGAGAGGATTTAGGCCATAGTCCGCCACGCTGTCCTAGTGCGGGTTGGCGGACTACACACCTAAGAAATTCCTAAGAACTTTTAGGTATGCAGGTTTCATCACGATGTTTTCCTTCACCGTTAAAGCAAGTGATAATTCAATTTGAATACACATATAACTTCGAAAAGTCAGAGGTGTGTGCCTGGGGTTCGAACCCGCGACCGTCGAGATTCACGACCGCGCGCCTAAACCTCGAAGCCATCACTGCCATAATAATAAATAATACACCCTAGATGTTAATTTTAAATGTCAAATTTCTCATAATACCTGAAAACATACAAACGAATTGAATAATTCCTGATTATACCCATTCACAAACTATTCGAGTAATTGTCGAAATTATTTCGGCATTGAATTAACATATTTTACGAAATCGGACATTGGCGGAATGTACGGTAACTACACTAATTAACATTTACTGATATTACAGTTTGTAATCGATAAAGTACTCATTTATTTTAATTGAAATGGATTTCGTATTTAAATATTGACTCGACAAACCTGAATATAAGTTTCGTCATCAGTCCATATGCGTCCTACTGAACTCCTCGACAAGTGAGGGTGTAAGCTAAGACCTAAGACATGTGAAGATCTACCACGCTGGCTTCGTGAAGGTTGGCGCACTACACACCAAAGAAATTCAAAACCTCGAGACCATCACTATTTACTGTAAGGAAGATAAAAGGAGTGACAAGAAATCAAAGGCTCTTGACCAATTCAAACACTTATGCAGTCCGGATACAATTGTGAAATTAACAAGCTGATCTAATTCAGAGATATTAGTTTAATAATATTAGATTATTTCTTACTGAGCAAAACTATTATAGCAGACAATTCGAAACCAGATGAGTAAGGTTTTCGTATTCGAAACGATTATTGAAGCCTTAATTACTCCTTATATGAATGAAATGTTGCAATTACAATAATTATGGCATTATTAATGTTTCACTTTGTTTTTTTATAAAATGAGTGTTCATTAACATTAAACCGATTCAGTCGATAACAACAGAAAAAATGTCCACATTACGATATTGGCACTGACATATTGTTATCATTTTACGAGTGTTACAAAGTTATTAAAATAAATTATAAAATCAATTACGGTTAACTTTTGAAACTTAGGTGAAGCCCAGCTCGGTCGATCTTCTCATCCGGGAAAAGATACAAACCTTTACCAGTTAAAACTTTCTAAGAAATGTTTTATGAATGTGTTGCAAATTTGGATTGGGCCCTGCTCTGACAGACATTTGTCTTATTTTTAAAGTGTTCTACTATGGAAGATTTAGAAAAAAGTATAGATAAATATATGGCTTAGTACCTATAAAAAAAATGTAGTATATAAGTATTATATTATTATTTAATTATCGTGTATACAATGATATCTAAATCAACCTACATCTGATCTATGATTTATACATACAACCGCTGAAATATTACCCTACCACCCGCGTTTAATCCTCAAGCCTATCCTCCATCCGATATCGGAATTTTAATCAAACCCATTTGGGTGATGACAACAGAAATTAACGCCCACATTATTTGCTGAATACTAATGAAGGTATCCTGTGATACCGCATTAACCCCAAAGGAACTGTTAAATACTTCGATGTCATTTGCATAAGGGTCATATGAGAAAGGTCTTTGAAGGCAGATATTGCTTGGCGCTTAATTAATGCCATTAACGGCTTAGCCTTGCTCCTTAAGGTGTTTTAGGCTTTAAACCCCTTTCTACGAGTAATAAGAAAGGCTTAGGCGAACTTGGTAGAAATGGAAATATTGGAAGCAATATTCTTTAATGGGATACAAAGTTTGGTAGGTGACTGTTTGTTGCAGATTTTCTTAATCTTGTATTTAGATGCTGTTGTGATATCCTCTGGCTGTAATGCTGAGAACTTAGTATCATTTGGTAAAAAATATATAGTCGAACTTTTCGTTGCTTATTGAAATATTTTTACTTAACTAACGGCCGAATGCTGAGACGCTACTTAATTTTAAGTTGATAAAGACCGACTAAAGTAAGACGAGATTAGACGTTTAAGTTCACCTTAATTTTTAAGTTGCGTTTCAGTATTCGGCCATAAGGCTGTGATAAAAAACTGCTATTAGGTAATAAGAATTAGAATTTTATAGTGATATTTGTTTAAACAATTTTTATCCTTTAGGTAACAAAATTTTATGAAGCAAATATTTATGTATTTGTTCAGAATTTTGTGATCAATAAAATTATAGCTTCGTTTTGAAATAAAAAAAATATTTTTGGCGAAATCTAACTTCAATTGTTTCAACGCAGTTTGCAGATTTAAACGAATTGTGTAATCTCAATATTTCCAAGATTAATTATTTGTTCTTGAATACCTAAGATCGATCGTAAACCTTAGATTGCGTTTCAAAATTAATTACAAATACAATAATTAATCATTTGAAGACACAAAGAACGTTCTCGAAGCTAATGGCTGACAGTTGCGATTACTAAAATACAAGCGCACGATTAATTTCAAAACATGATATTTGCTTTAAGCTTACTAAAGCTTATTAAAGCATAATGGAATAATTTAGAAGTAAATTACAGTCATTAATTTACAGCTAGTAGCAGTTGACAGCCCCGTGGCGCAGTTGGCTAGACACTAGCTTGCGAAACAAGACGCCGCGGGTTCGATCCCACACTATGCCAAATGTTTGTGTGATCACGAATATTTTTGTTTTGGGTCTGGGCGTTTGTGAGACCGAAAAGTCTCTTGCAATTTCTAATTCCCACGGCACAGGATTTGCATCCTAGTGTGGGGTCGGAACTATATATATGAGTGTTGTGTGTATTTATTTATGTGGCCTGTAAGAGCAAATGCGAAAATAGTAATTTCAAAAAGGAATCCTTGAATCATTGCTGCTTCTCTCCTATCGGTTGTGGCGTGACTAGATAACTTAAAGGTCACCTCAGAACATCAATGTATTAGTGCACGAAGTTTCAAAACCGATGAAAACTTTAACAGGGATTGCGCAAAAGTTTTAATACAACAATTTCCGTGCAGATAAGACTATCAACATAATTTTAAATAATTGTTGTTATTTTAGAGACGAATGACCGGCAGAAGAGAGGCCTATGCCCAGCAGTGGGTTAAAAAAGGGCCGTAAATTTTCATGATGATGATTCTAGTACATTCTTTTCTTTCGGATACATACATTTATTTTGGAGTAAAAGCAGTTTTGAGGATTCAAGCTACAGTCTACTAGTTAGGCCTAGGGTTTTTTGACTACTTCAGCATATCAAGGAATTTCTTACGGAAGATTATTAGGTATACAAATTACTTACTTATAACGATATATGTAAGTCTATTTAATTTCAGTAAATCACAGGCATCCTAAAACATATGGGTTGATTTATGTCGCGATTTAAGGTAATTACTTTTGTTTCCAGAGTCGGCCAACCTATTATTATTTTATTTCTTGTTGTATAGTTTTTAAAAAGATCGTGATAAATGGTTAAGACAGATAAAAGCTACGGCGAATGAATACACTGACGTTAAAAAACACTGAAAAAATAAAAAAAAATACGTTTTCCTAATCATTAAGTACATTTCATACTCATAGTAATAAGATCAGTTAATATATCCCGTTTGTGAAATCGAATCCGCGACCCAAAGACATCATCTCGCTAAATCGTAAATAAAACTTTTTTTAAAATAATACACATTTTCTCGCTCAACAAATTCTATATACAAAAATATTATGTATAATTTTAATTTAATAACATTTTAACATCTCTAGGAATAGAATCTATGACGTCTATAAAGAACAACCCCTTTTTAATCACGATCAAAATTTACAAAGTTATTAATTCTGATACCAATTTTAATGAAACAAGAAAAGCCCATTGTAAAAGCTGGTGAACATCTGTGACTTAAATTTCTTTAATAACGGAGCTATTAGAAAATTAAAGCAATTTAAGTATTAAAGAAAATGCTTTAGAAAGTTACGCATTAATTAAATGCTATCTTTTAGATTTAATTAAGTTTATTAATTAAAAACAATGTATTTCCGTGTTATCTGATATAGCTTAATTATCAAACACAGCGTATGCTTTAATTAAAATACATAAATATTTTTATCCTCAATATAAACATTAGTATTAAAAAAAACTGTAAAAATATGTACTATGTATTAGAATGTACATAATCTGTATCTTCATCTTCTCTCTCTACGCACTCTCTCTACATTTTTTAAAATAATAATTATTAAACAAAAACCAAAAAAATAAAAAAGTTTGCAAACTTACCGATCTCGAAAAAAAAATAGGATCTTCACACAACCGAAAGTTATTGTAACTGGCCAGCACTAAATTGAAACACTATGAAAACACAAACTTTGTATTTGGAACACCACAATATTTCTAGTATCGGGATGTGCGAAGCTTGGGATCTGCGACACGTCCTCACAGCTCGACCGTCTAGGAACGACTGACGAATGCGAACAATCTCCACTGGTCCGATGTGCAGACAACGTGGCGAATTAAACGCTGCGTCCTTATAAGCTATCGGTGATATAGGTGCTATTTAGATTTGGGTACCATATAAGTACTATTGACTAATCTTTGTAGCATTTTTTTTAGTTTGAAAGGAAGCCTTTTGCTGCCTTGTTATGTTGCGATTGATTATAAGTGACCTGTTGGTGCAAAAATGCTACATGCGTACTTCTATATAGACGGAAGGTTACGTATGTATGTCTTTTGCTAATATTCAAAATATACTGTGATAAATGTTGTTTTGTTAACTGATTTTAGGAAGTAAAATTAGACCTCTTTTCCCAGTTTTTCAAATCTGTTATTAAAAAGGAATAAAGAAGCAATGTAAGTGATATTTCAAAAATACATTCCGATACACAACTATTTATATAATTTTTAATACATGTGTCTTATTTCATTGGCTTTCTTTACAACTTAAAATGGTGAAATATTATAGAATTTCAAATTCGGGTTTCTGTAATTCATGTGCTTAAGAATTCCGTGAACTTGAACTTTTGTAGCGGTACAACCACTACGTCGTAGCAAACCACTGCGCCATAGCGATAAAGTATAAAACTCCGGGTCGTGTAAAATACCTAAAAAATCGTATATATGCAAGGACTACAGTATCTCGCAGTAAGTTATCGTAGGCTTAACCCCTCGCAATACTAGAAGAAGTAATTGCAAACAAATACAGACTAAAAGCAGTGATGGCCTCGAGGTTTAGGCGCGCGGTCGAGAATCTCGGCGGTCGCGGGTTCGAACCCCAGGCACACACCTCTGACTTTTCGAAGTTATGTGTGTATTCACATTGAATTATCACTTGCTATAACGGTGAAGGAAAACATCCTGATGAAACCTGCACACCTAAGAGTTCTTAGGAATTTCTTAGGTGAGTAGTCCGCCAACCCGCACTAGGCCAGCGTGGTCGACTATGGCCTAAACCCTCTCAATGGTAGAGGAGACCCGTGCTCAGCAGTGGGCGTATATGGGTTGATGAAGAAGAAGAAGAAGAACAGACTCAAAAGAACTAGTTATCCAGAATCCATTCATGTGTAGGTATCAGGAGACCACGGTCTCGCGGCACAAGTAGAAGCCGTGTGATCGAGGAGTCTCCGGTTCAATTCTCAGTTCAGTATTATAGGGATTTTGAATTGGATTTTTTTCGAAGAAGACGTAAATAAGCTATCGCTTAGGGTTTCACTAGAATTTGCAGCCTATTACATCGGCTTAAAAACACAATCGGCGATACGTGATTACAGATACTAAACCCTATATGTTACTACAGGGTTATGAGCCTCAGTAGGTATGTATATGTATGTGTATATGTCAGTACATATTTACGTAGGTGTCAATAGAACGATAAAACGAAATAGCCCAAGTGGCGTTAGAGCACTAGTTCTCGGTACCAATATTAATTTAGCCAGGAATTTCTTAAACGCTCACTCACCTTCAGTTACTACGAAATTACAGAACTGTTGATCTGTACAAGTTGTTTCGACCAATTGCCTCGAGTTCACACTATTAAGGCGTCTGACGAAATAATTGTGTCTTCTTCTTCATCAACCCATATACGCCCACTGCTGAGCACGGGTCTCCTCTACCATTTAGAGGGTTTAGGCCATAGTCCACCACGCTGGCCTAGTGCGGGTTGGCGGACTACACACCTAAGAAATTCCTAAGAACTCTTAGGTGTGCAGGTTTCATCACGATGTTTTCCTTCACCGTTATAGCAAGTGATAATTCAATGTGAATACACACATAACTTCGAAAAGTCAGAGGTGTGTGCCTGGGGTTCGAACCCGCGTCGATATTCTCGACCGCGCGCCCAAACCTCGAGGCCATCACTGCTTACTGCTCACTGCATGAACTAATTGTATCAAATGTTATTGTTTTCTCGTCTTTGCGGTCTTTGTCGATGTTAATTTCTGGCTAGTTGATGTTGACTAAATTGTTATGGGAGTAAGCCACATCAATTTTGTTTAATATCCATTATTCTTCTCTTAAAATATATTTCAGTTTGACTCTGTCCTCTTCAACTTTAAGGACGATGAAAAATAAATATTGTTGCTTGGAATTTTGTCGAGATGATTTTAACTCTAAATGGCAGATGTGTTTTAAACCATCCTTGGGCGTATCTATAAAAATCTAATAAAATCATGAAGTGTACGCGAATGTCAAAAAATAAATAATTTTTAAATTAATTTATATTTTTCTTGTTTAAGAAACCATTATTGGTTATATTTACCTATAGGACAAAAAGCGGTACTGTAAAAAATTAAAAACAAGTTCCTAATTACCGTCACAGTAACTATTATTATTAGAACAATCAGGAAAACGGATATGTGTCCACAAAACCCGGACGATTGTTCGGACAGGAAGCCGTGTAAGCGATACGTCGACGTGACGTATACGGGACGACGCACCATCTTATCAGAGGATGACCTGTACCACACTAATAGACCAACACGGAATATTAGTGTCTGGAAGGTATTATATCACTCATAGTAAAAAAAAAAAGCAGTGATGGCCTCGAGGTTTGGGCACGCGGTCGAGAATCTCGCCGGTCGCGGGTTCGAACCCCAGGCACACACCTCTGACTTTTTGAAGTTATGTGTGTATTCACATTGAATTATCACTTGCTTTAACGGTGAAGGAAAACATCGTGATGAAACCTGCTCATCTAAGGGTTCTTAGAAATTTCTTAGGTGTGTAGTCCGCCAACCCGCACTAGGCCAGCGTGGTGGACTACGGCCTAAAACCCTCTCAATGGTAGAGGAGACCCGTGCTCAGCAGTGGGCGTATATGGGTTGATGAAGAAGAAGAAGTATTATATGTATGAACCTACTGACGTAGAGTAGTGATCGCCTCGAGGTTTGGGCGCACTGGTTGAGAATTGCGGCGTTTGTAGTTTCAAACCCCAGGGACACATCTCCGACTTTTCCAAGTTATGAGAGTATTGACAATGATTTAACACTTATATTAACGGTAAATTAAAACATCGTGAGGATACCTGTATATGTAAGTTTTTAAAAATTTCTTAGCTGTACAGCTGAGATAGGTTTTTTCCTGTATTGCTCTGTAGGGGTAATGCATGCATGTTTCACTGTGAAGTGTCGTGGTATTTATGATGTTGTGCTGGCAAGGAAACAAGGCCTCGCTATTGGATACGATAGCCTAGCTGAGGTAGGTTAGGCTTCATTACACCACACTAGCTTACTCCGGCATGGCGAAAAAACACATTTCTCCAGCATTCCTTTTAGAGCGCTCTGAAGTGTAGATACATGACATGACATGGTGTCTTTATGACTTATTTGCTTCGTTAAAGTACGATATAATTAGTCTATTATTTGTATATACACATTTTTCTGAGTCGCAAAAAAGTTTTAATCAATTTTCTTCTTAGGAAATTCTCAGTAACACGGGGTCAGAATATGCCTCCAAAACAACAACAAGCTCAAGCTTATTTATATTACATAAGATTTTAAACATATACAGCAGAATGTAATGAACAAAATACAACTAAATGGGTCACAATCATCTCATCAACATTTGCGTAAAAAAAAAAATTCCAAAAGTTCTTCCATTTTTTCGTATCTTTGGCCCATCTCACGAATGAGGCGCAGGTGCCATACTTCGTTTGTGACCTCTCGACACGTAGTAGCTCGGTTAATCAACGCTTTCTCATCAAATTGGTAGGCTCATCAATTATTTATAACAAGAATACGTACAATTATATACTCACGACTGTATCCCCGAAGGAACATACGGCAGAGGTGCATTTCTGCGCCCACATTTCGCCAAGTATTTTCATTCAAATCTAGAACTGTTTTTCTTTTAAGGAACGGAAGCAAAAAAGCCAGCGAAGCACTTGATGTTAATATTCAATACCGCCCACGAACATCCACAATACCAGAGAAATTATATTAAAAAATGGCAATAGGCACGCCCCCTCTTACGTGGGCGGTGGGACTGATACATACCTGGCAAAATGTTGGTGCAGAAATTCACCTATGCACCACCTATTCACCTATATACCATTTTGAGAAATACAGGCATTAGGTAATTATACAGGGTGTATTCAGACCATGCATCTCTCGTCCATCCGTTAAAGGCTGCAAAAGACCGGCAAAGCTCGAGGTTTCTTGGGGAGGCCTACGTTCAGCAGTGGACGTCAAAAGGCTGAGTATATTATATTCAGACCGTAATCGGAAACTAAGCCAGGTAATAGCTACAATAAACACAAACGCATTGGCGCTAAAGAAAATCCTGACAGAAATAAAAAAAATGACGTTTTCCATACAACCACCGGTATTAAATGAACCGGTTCAGTTCAGTTTCTGATCACGGTTTGAATACATCCTTTATGTATGTGCGTAATTAAACTTATGTGTTGCGCTTCTCAAAAACAGGGAAAGTATTAAGAAAAGGTTATAGATTCAAAAATAATATAGAACATTCTGGAACGATAAAATACGACATTGCCCTCCAGTTTACTAACCTCGCGTGACAGTTCAACGGACTAACTAAAGAGCATACTTCAAGTAAGAGCTTTGTAAAGTCTTTCTGTGCGTTTAAAATAATATTTTATATTCGTACATGCTGTTCAAATGTTGATACATTGATGCTAGTGCAGCCTTTGCGGTCCCCGTATATTTTTTAAATTCAATAGTGCAGTGCAGTTTTAGTAGTCATTGACCCTCTATAGGAATAGGCACAGACAGGTATTTCAAGTAATAGCTTAACCGATATATTTTAATTTTGAAAGCCTTTAATAGACGGTGAGACTATTGCCGTTTTTAGGGACATTTTCAAAATCTATGCCACTACAGAAAGTTTTCCCATGAATATCCCCAATATACTTTTACGGACTCGGTAATAAAATTGTATTAATTATTACTTATGATAAGTACACCCTACAGCCACATTAGAATTTTGACTAGTATAAGAAACTACGAGAGGCTATTCGGTCTCACAAACACCCAGACCTAGAACTCAAACATTGGTATCGGTGCGGGGATCGAACCCGCATCCTGTTGTTTTATAAGTTGGTGTCTAGCCAACTGCGCCATAGGGCTGACAATAATAATAACATTTTATGATTATTTTTTTCTAATCTATTCCTTATATCCAAGCTAACGCAACTTAAAGCATATTAATAAAATATTTTTCTTGAAAGCAGACACACCTGATAACCTAAGTGTGTAGAGATACAAAATATTAATTTTTCACGTTCGCTGAGATTATTAAAAATATGATTACGTTAAAAGATGGTGCTGGGGTCTCGTTGTGTTTTTAATATTAATTTCGTATCCACTCGAATGAACAGATATTGTTACAAAATTACTTTTATGCCATGATGATACTTGAAGTACTTAAAAGGTAGACTATAATATATTAAATTTATTTAGTAGCTTACAAACTTGTACGTAAGTGCGATATGTTCGATGTGCGGGTTCGATTCCCGCACCGAGACAAATGTTTGTGTGATCCACAAATATTTGTTTCGGGTCTGGGTGTTTGTGAGACCGAAAAGTCTCTCGTAGTTTCTGATACCCACGACACAAGACTCGTATCTTAGTGTGGGGTCAGGACTATGTATGTGACTGTTGGGTGTATTTATTATTATTATTATTCATATTATACATACACATGTGTATTTGACCCATGGCGCAGTTGGCTCGATAGCAGCTTGCGAAACGAGAAGACGCGGTTTCACAAATATTTATATCGATTTTGGGTATTCGTGGGACCGAAAAAGTCTCTTGTAGTTTCTGATGCCCACGACACAGACTTATATGCTATTCTTATTGTTCATCAACCCATATACGCCCACTGCTGAGCACGGGTCTCCTCTACCATTGAGAGGGTTTAGGCCATAGTCCGCCACGCTGGCCTAGTGCGGGTTGGCGGACTACACACCTAAGAAATTCCTAAGAACTTTTAGGTGTGCAGGTTTCATCAAGATGTTTTCCTTCACCGTTAAAGCAAGTGATGATTCAATTTTAATACACATAACTTCGAAAAGTCAGAGGTGTGAGCCTGGGGTTCGAACCCGCGACCGCCGAGATTCTCGACCGCGCGCCATCACAACCTCGAGGCCATCATTGTGATATGCTATTGTGGGATCGATAATATGAAGCCCAACTGGGAATCGAACCCAAAACTTTTAGGTCACACGGACATACTTGCGGCGTGAGACCACAAGGTTGTCTGATTACAATATGTGAATTTCAAACATAGGCTTTAATCAATACTAATGCTAGTCACCATAGCCACACTCACTGAAATGAATGAACAATATTATTCTCTTATAATGTATTGAACATGATATGTACCCTGCAATTACTTAATTAATCAGTAGCTTATATAGTATTCCCGTGGTTTCTGTACGTATTTAGTTTCAACCAAATTGGTTTTCAATCCATATATTTACTTTAACGCTTATATTTTCTGAGCGGTATGGAAAAGTGTATTTTATATGTTCTGCAGCGCTACAAAAAATCCTAATGGACAAGTCCTGTAATGCTTTGTATAGCACACACTTACACCATGATACCAAGACGCAGACCCAAATTTTCTGCATGAAATTATAAACTTTAAAATAACTAATCCTCACTCTTGTTTATCTTAAAGCATATGGCGCGATTATTATAGATAACTTTTCTCTTAATGAATTCGAATAATATAAATATACAGCAACAACAACAACATACCTCACGCCTATATTCCCCGAAAGGGTAGGCAGAGATGCATTTCTGCATCCACGTATCAGTCCCACGTAATAGGGGGCGAGCCTATTGCTGTTTTCGGGCACATTTCCAGACTCCGTGCTGCTACTGAGAATTTCCTAATGGAAAAACTCAATAACACCTGGGCACGTTTCTTTTAGGTTAAAAAATGCCCTTTTTCTGTAGCGCCATATACAAGCTCTCAAATAAAATGTAATTTGACAAGTCTAATTTCACAGTGTTCAACACAAGTAGAGCACAAAAAGTTTCATATAGACTTGAGGGTACTCCTTCGTAGTAAAATGAAATCTGGCTGAAGAGGTTTGAAAGGCAGGGTCTGAATAGTGCGACAATCATGTTAATGCACAGTTCACACTTTTGTATCAACCGGGCGTGGGTCTACCCGATAGTTTTAATATTATAAGGTAGCCGGTATATTAATAGTTTATGGCAAAGTAAACCTAATTGAAATAAAGTTACAAGTGCTTTTAAAATGTCTATTTTAAGCTATCGCTGCTTCGGATCGTGTTATTGCTCTAGAGAAGAAATGGCAAGAAACTCTCTAGGTCAATGTCATTTTTTTATCAAGAATATAACAATATATTACCATATGTTTTTAATTTTCGTGATACCTATATTTAAATTTTAGAAACAAAACTCTGATCAAATTAAACTAACGGAAAATGTTATTAGAGCGACGACTAAACGTATATATGCATTTTTAGCGCCTTAAAAGAAGACTATGAGCAGGTGATATTTTTTATTGCTAACTGGCCAATATGGGCTTCACCAATATATTTAGTACATAATATACACACGTTCCTTTAGATGTACAGGTTTCATCACGATGTTTTCCTTCGCAGTTAAAGAAAAATTAAGAATCAAAATTAGAATAAAGACCTAAAAAATTAATCTAAAAAATCCCACCTCAAGCGCCTGAAATATATTAAAACATTCGCTGAGAGTTTTCATGTTATTGTTTTATAAAAACATCTTCGGCGCAATTTCAAAACATTTTTTCTTTGTAACGCAAAAATAATCTATTTTTAATGAAGCGACGTTTCTTAAGGCGGTTTTGTGTAGCTTAAGGATTTTATTCAAGATGTACGCCTTTTAAATTATATTTGGTATTTAGTTAACCTTTCTTAGAATTTAGGCAAGCTTCGTTGCGAGAATGCGTAGAGGCGGGACGAAAATGTAGTTAACGATATTGATATTTGATGATATGAGCCATGTCTACCGAGGGTCGAAGTCCCGGTGGAGCAGACAAGTGTTGGAGTGACGACCGCGCTAAGGCAGACGTAGTGTGGGACGTCCGCAGCACGATGGCCCGATAACTTGAGAAAGATGGCGGGTAACGGATGGATGAGATCAGTTTTAGACCGAGATGGTTTGTGCTTCCTTGGCCCTGCGTTCGGCTGTTGGAGGCGATATATTAGATTTTTCCTTGAGGAAATTCTCACTAGCATCAATGAGTTTGGAGGTATGCACGAAAAGAGGCCATAACCTATCCTCTCAATCCTGACTAATACACAGCTGGCTAAATTTGGGTAGCTCTTATTGGATGGATTTATTAGAAATCTTTTCAAGAAATACAAGGTGGAAGTTGCATATACCTAAACGTAAATTAGGAGTATCTATCCCTATAATTTTCGTTTATCCAAACATATACCTAATGTAGCATAATTTGCGTCGGATTTGTCGCCACGGTTCGGTAAAGCATTAAAACGGCTTTAAATCACGTTCGTAAATTAAACCGGAATGAGTTATAGCCTCCCTGACCCGATGTGGCCTTTTTGTTGTACAAATATACGTGTATTGAATAAAAATCGAGCCTTTTTTTCTCTTTATTCAAAAATATGACATAAAATCGAGGTTTCCTGGTAATTGAGATTTCTGAGGTGAATGAATTACACGAACCATATTATGAGAATACTTATAATGTTATAAGAACCTAAAGATGAATTTTCAGAATCACTCAGAGGCAGTCTTTTCATTACTTCATTTAACTATAAGTCGAAATTCCGCTTCTAAAAATGTCCCACTTCAAGACTTCTAAAGAAAAGTTTTACTACAGCATTTCTCAGAAAATATGTCTAATAAACAATAATACTACGTGTGGGCGATCGCAATTAAACCATTCAGCCATAACCAAGTGGCAGGCGAACGTAAAAATCTGGTGAATTAAAAAACATCCTAAACCTTAATGGTTGTGCAGAGTCGCGCGCAACTTGAAATTTACGATGCCTATTTCTTATACGATGTAATGACGCGTTGTGTGTGGGTAGACTTGGAGCATGCCACGGCACGCAACATGTAGTTAGCTTATAGTAGGTAGAAGAAAGGGTAGGCAAGGAATGTCAGGTTTGTTTTTTAGGTTTTGCAAAATTTGCATGAGCCTATGCCGTTTGCCGAGTAATGGCCTCGAGGATTGGGCGCGCGGTCGAGAATCTCGGCGGTCGCGGGTTCGAACCCCAGGCACACACCTCTGACTTTTCGAAGTTATGTGTGTATTCACATTGAATTATCACTTGCTTTAACGGTGAAGGAAAACATCGTGATGAAACCTGCACACCTAAAAGTTCTTGGGAACTTCTTAGGTGTGTAGTCCGCCAACCCGCACTAGGCCAGCGTGATGGACTATGGCCTAAACCCTCTCAATGGTAGAGGAGACCCGTGCTCGGCAGTGAGCGTATATGGGTTGATGAGGAAGAAGAGATGCCGTTTAATGCCTTTGACGACTTGAGAAAGGTGGCGGGTAACGGATGGATGAGGGCTGCTCAAGACCGGGATGGTTGGCGCTTTCTTGGGGAGGCCTACGTTCAGCAGTGGACGGCGATGGGCTGAGTATATATGCCGTTTTTCAGGGATATTTACAGATTTCGCTCTGCTACTGAAAATTCCCCATTAAGAAAAGCTCTGATTTAGTCAGGCCTGGCGATCGAACCCGTGTTACATTTGCAGTGGACGACCACTAGGCAGTAATCATTTTCGCGTCTCACTTAGGTCTCATTGGACTGAAAGTCAATGGGTTTCATCATCATAAATATTGTCTGCTTTAGTTTTTGATCACGGTCTTTTTAGGACCCATCCTATATAGTATAATATCACAGCATCTCTAAAAATATCGCCAAAAAAACGATTTACTTCGCAGGTAAGAATATATGTTCACAAATTTGAAGTTTACGCGACAAGCTTCTCTTAGTGTTTTTCTACGTGACAAAAATCGTAATGAGATCGTGTCAAACCGAATTTATCGGCAAGAATACGAGCTATTAATAATTTGAGGTGGGAGGTAGAATGGCTCTTTGAATTATTGGTGTCGAAGTGTTGGCTGCATACCTAATAAGACGTTTATAAAATAACTAGCGACCTGCCCCGGCTTCGCACGGGTGCAATGCTGATATTTAATGGATGTTATGATACATATAAACCTTCCTCTTCAATCACTCTATCTATTAAAAAAACCGCATCAAAATCCGTTGCGTACTTTCAAAGATTTAAGCATACAAAGGGACATAGGGACAGAGAAAGCGACTTTGTTTTATACTATGTAGTGACAACATGGATATAGAGGAAAAAAAACATAGTGATAAAACTAGCACAAGGGCATACCTAAAAGTTTATAGAATTTTTTAGGTAGTCCGCCAATCCGTGCTATTTGTGGATAAGAACCTAAACCTTCTCAGTTGTAGAGGAGGCTAACATCATTAACCCATATACGTCCCTCTGCTAGTTTCGGCCATACTCCGCTGGTCTAGTGCGGGCAGGTTTCATCACGATGTTTTCCCTCACCGTTCAAAATACATCTAACTGACCTCAAAACAAACTTCAAACATAAAACAATTAATTTTTAATTTAACAGAATATAGTCGTAAATATTTCATCCTTAGGACATGACTCACCCGGGAATCTAATTCGCGTCGCTCAAGCTTAGTGTTAAGCCCTTGTCAACCACTAAGCCACCACTTCAGTATTAATTAGTTACCACGCCGCTGTATTTATTGTACAGAAGTGCATGATGGCTTAGGGGATTAATCGCGTGGACTGCCGTGACGTCATCTCGTGGGTTCAAATCCCAGGAATACATACTTGTGTGGGAATCAAACCCATGGCCTCTTGTATCATAAGCTGGTGAACCCAATTGCGCCAACCAGCCAATTGCGTCTGTTTAAACCTTGTAGCAAAAGTGATGAGTAGCATAGTGCAGATTTTTGCAGATTCCAACAAGTTTCAATTTTATTTAAAACTCTACATTTCTATAAAACAAGTATTTTTTGTTTCACAAGACTCGGTGTCTCGAAATCCGCTGTGGATCGTTTCAAGCAGAGTGCAAAAGGGGTTATTGAAAAAATCTCAACATATTAGAATAGAAAAAAACGAATACAATTTTGTCCAGAAAAATCTCTTTCATTTTGCAAGGGGAATGTTGAATATTTTCTTTCCATTTAAACACAGCTGCTCGGGCGAAGGAATACAAACACTGTGTACATATATAAGTTTTATATATATACTTTTTATGCCAAGCGTAATATTTAATCTTCATCATCATCATCATCATCATCAACAGCCTTTAATTCGTCCACTGCTGGACGGATAGGCCTCTCTTATGGCCTTATTTAATTAATTATTATTATCTTATTTAATCTTAGAGACGACAAATTTATTTTCCCGTTTTAATTTTTAGATATTAAATGACTGCTTAATTTCATTGATACTGATAATAATATTTTTGTCGTAAGTTGCGGCGTAAAACCTCCTTAGTTACTATTTTCGGGGAACTTTAGAAGCAACACGGGATCACAATATCTAGTAAAAGCCTTAAAAAAAGGCGAACTAATGAGCAAGTATTTTCTGTAATAATTCATTTTCTAATATACATTATTTGGACAAGAGTCTATAACTGTGGATCGGCACTCAATAGAATCGAACTTCATGTATTCTGTATGTTCGTTGGCGCAGTGTGGGCACACAATGCCCTATCCTCGGCACTTACGCTAAAAGGCTGAGACCACGCGACACCACTGTAATATTCTGACAATCTAGGAATAGAGCTATCGTCGTGATTGCCCACAATAGCCGACCATTCCTCGCTAATGGAAATGTACGAATTAAGAACTTAAATCTGTCAAATGGGTTGATTTACCTTTTAATTGCATTGATTTTTATGTTTTACACATCTATGTGTGTGTATATTATACGAACACTTACGAATTCGTTCCTAAGGGTGTATTTTGCTTTCAAATTAGCTATTATTTTATTTAGGACACATCTAATAGTGGGCGAAAATACTCCCACACTTCACTTCATTTTCAGGCACATTTTTCAAAACTCAATCAAATAATATCAAATCACTAATATCGAAATTTTATTATATTGACTGAATTTGCAGCTAAACCATTGAGGAATTTGAAAACTTTAAAAAAACTTGAAAAATCTAATATTTTTATTTTATGCATAAAATACCTTTACATATTTTTAAAGTCTAGACGATTGACATCCTATTAAAGAATGTTCAATTTTTTTGTTGAAAAAATTATGCGTAAAGATTAGCACTTAAATTATTCTTATTACATAAATCCGAGTTTAATAGCCCAGGGCTTTACAATTCGTTTGCAGAAAAAAGAGCACACTTTATCATAAAGCAAAGTTTTTGTGAGCAAAAATAATTGCTTGTAAAATTTTGGCCCCGAGAGAGAAACGGTTCTTGTTTGTCACAAAAAGTTGTTTCACTCTGATGTATTTATAACCTTTTTTGAATTTTTCCTTGTATTTGTACTACGCACGTTTTTATGATATTTTATTTCGAATATCATTACGCCTTGATCTCAGGAAATCGTGAGTAAAAGATTCAGGGTTGGAAAGGTAAATTTATTAGAGAAATTGTTATTAGAAGAACAGAATCCAGACATATTAGAACAACCTAGAATAATTCTCTGCTTTCCCATCTCGGAATACAAACTAAATAAATAATTATGTAATAATTTCTTATTAAAAAAATGTGATGCTTGAATTTTCTCCAGCTACTACGAAAGTACATTATATTGTATTCTAGAGTCATTAAATAAACTGGAAAATAACTTTGTTTTCGCCTCACGACAGATATAAGACTAGCAAATTTTATTGTTTTATAACTAAAGCCCTATTAAAGTGTTTTTCAGTCTACTTGTCATTTCTGTTGATAACATTTTATGGAACTGTCGTCGTCAGTTCCGACAATCAGTTTAAAAGTAATATTATTTTATCTATCTAGTTTCAAAATCGATGAGTCAAAAAAAGTTTTTTATGAGTGTATATGAATTTCCTACGTAATATTCCTTTTTTCAGAAATATTTTCAGACTACATTCTGTTACTGAGAATTTAATAATGGAAAACCCGAAAAACTCTTGGATCGATACGGGAACTATACCCAAGGCCTCTAGATCGCGTTGTACATACTTTTACCTTGAGATTACGAGACACTGCTTCTGAAAAGTAATCTAATAAAAACCTCGCAATAATGCCTGACCCGATAATCAAACTCAAGACCTATCAATGTCATGACTATAAGATCAAAAACCTCATACAAATAAAAAGGATATCTGAAATATCGAAAACGTTTGGAATACAAAGTAGCGTCCGATACACAGATGCGGTATATTGACAATAATATAATCAATTCATTTTTATTTCGTTCAGAATATGGATATACTTATTGAAATATAAAGGTTTTATAAACCTTTTAAGATAAAAGATTGCGTAAAGCTTGACAAAGACATTCATAAAACGTCAGTGAAATACTACATGCTATCAACATTCATGCGTGCATGACACATACAAATGTAAAAATATTTTTTTAGACTCATCATCAGTCCGCTACATACGCCTAACTGTTGGGCACCGGTCTCCTCTACAACTGAAACGGTTTAGTTCTTAGTACACCACGCTTAAACGTGTTCTGGAGTGGAGACCTCGGCTCGGCAAACGTAGTGTAGGACGCCCTCTGGCTAGGTGGGGTGACGATATCCGCAAGGTGGCTGGCAGCGATTGGATGAGGAGAGCCGAAGATCGAGCCCAGTGGCGTGCCATAGGAGAGGCCTATGTCCAACAGTGGACGAATAAAGGCTGATGATGACACCACGCTTGCCTGAGTTGGGAGACTACACACCTCACGATGTTTTCATTTACCGTCAAAGTACGTGATAAATCATTACGAATACAAACACAACTCAGAAAAGTAAGAGGTGTGTCCCTGGGATTCGAACCCGCTACCTTCATTTTCGGCTATTCCTCGAGGCCACCACTTTAACTCCAATATATAGAACAATAAAATTACTATCACTGACGCATCTAAATTAAACAATGCCATTATCCCCTATCCTAGTTAAACTGCAGTCACATTCTGTCAGAAACAAGCTCGCCAGTAACTTCATACTCACAAAGGGAATGCTTAAAACGTATAAATTTCGTAGTTTGCATGCAACACGCTCTCATACGAACAATTTGCATAATACAGACCCGCTGGGATGCAGGCGTAGGACATCAGTCTTTTTTCACTTAATACGTACTAAAGAGGGTAGAGAGAGTGTATTTTATGTCCACTTTTTGTCAGCTATCTCAAACACTAGTTGAGGTATATGGATGAATTTTTGATATATTTCAAGAGTCAGTATTATGATAAAAAAGTACGTTTCTTGACTCAGAATAAAACACAAGACTCTTTAAAGGTAAAAAAATTAAACTTTTTGAAGCAAATTATTTCAAGAGCTAAAAATAAATGCCGCGAAAGTAAATTTAATAGTCCTAACAAGAAACTGACATTTAGTTTATCTTATTAAGACTTTACTATTTTTTTTTAATTTCTGACATTGCCATAGACACGCATATAGAATAAAAAATGCCGTGATGCTTGTTAGTGCTCGATGAAAAATTCTCGGAATTGTGTAGGCGTACAGCCTAAATTGTAACAGCATGGAGCATAAAAGCTCCATTTTTGGGAAAAGAAAATATCACCGAAAGTTGCAATGAAAATATCTAAACCTAACTGCACTAGCTTTTGCCTGCAAATTATTTTTTAAAAAGTCAGAATTATTTTAAAATAATTCCTACGGGGCCTACCTAGGCTACCGGCATAAAAAAGAGTCTAAAATACTTGCGCCATGGTGTATTTAGCTGTAGAGCAAACATTCTTAAATTCGGAAAGTTTGACGTAAAAATAACTGACAGTCCAAGCTTCGCATTTAAAATTATATAAAACTTTGTCGGAAAAACACAGTTTGATGCTTCGTATAAGAACATGTTGAAGAAAATTATGTCATCGCAATTATTCTGTCGGTTTGTACGAATATTGTCCTTTACCTCTTTCTATGTAGGTTAATGTGCTGTTTACTCGAGAAACTCGCATTTAATAATATTAACATGGCGAAAGGATCTAAGTAATCTTGAAGCTCAGTAAGTTGTTCATCGGACTGAGTAGACAATGCCCAAATATATACTCAGCCTATTGCCGTCCACTGCTGAACGTAGGCCTCCCCAAGTAAGCGCCAACCATCCCGGTCCTGAGCGGCCCTCATCCATCCGCTACCCGCCACCTTTCTCAAGTCGTCGGTCCATCCAATGCCCAAATGACCTATGTTTTTTTTAATAACTAGTTATAAAGCACCCTACTATTCCAAACTTTAATGTTAAAATAAAATATTAATTATCATCAGCGGCCCGTCTTACGTCCACTGCTGTATATAGACCTCTCCTATGGTACGTCACTGAGCTCGATCTTCGGCTCTCCTCATCCAACCGCTGTCAGCCACTTTGCGAACATCGTCACCTTACTTACTTACTTACTTAAACACTAAATTTATCACATTTATTGTTTGTGGTTTACAGTCAAACGGCATACGAGTACTAAAATCAATTGGTGTTGTGTATGATGCACTAAGAACCAAGGCTTAGCCAAGACTACAGAGAGAATACGTCAGTTAACGTACATATGGGCTGATAAAGAAAGGAGCTACGCCGTAGCCTATTTCGAATACTTCGTACTTCTGTCACTTGGTTGATTATCATGAACGCAAGTTTCCAGATGCAGTGCGCCAACTAATAACACGCTTGGAATATTTTGAAATTTAAAAAAAGATTTGTACAAAGTGACAGTACAGAAAAACATGTTTCGTAGATCTTAACTCGTAGCCCGTAGAGCCTTGGCTACGAAATTTAACCTAGCATTCATTAAAGAAAACAATTTTATACACTAAGTGTTTACATCAAAAATAATTTATTTACATACGAAAAATAACAAGCAAAGAAATCGTTATCGGTCAATGCCCTCGAAGGAGGCTAACACGTGACAATTGTTGACTTGAGAGCAAATATAGAAGCGAATCAATAACAAATAGCCAAAAGAAATGGTTACATAATGAAAGTTGGCAGAATGCCTCGTTTCCTTCGCCATGCGTCAGTACCCCATAGAGAACAACGTAGGCAACACCATGCCTCCGTACTCCACGATGTTCTTCTACTTTGGGGTAAGTCTTAAAATTAAATTTTTTTATTACTATAATTTTACCCCATTGACGTAAATCATTGAGTTTGTGGTCAATCGTTCATATATTTACGACTTTTGTTTTTGGGGTAAATAGGCAACATGCTGTATTTGTACCCCACAGTGATATTTTAAGCCTATAAGTGATTCTAAATCAGTACAGTATATTTTGAACTAAAAGTACGTTTCGCCTATTGCAAGCTCCGAGTGTACCTGTAAATAATTCCATAGTGGCTTTTATGTGTACTGTGTAGTGCGCATGCGTGGCGGGTTGTTTTCCCCAGAATGATGTCACGTCTGTCTCTTCAGCGAGTCTATTGGCGAATGTTTACACTGCACAATAATGTGGGTCGCTTGTTATTCATTGCTGTGTACGGAGAGGTTGCTTTTGTGTTCGGCCGCTTGTTAAGTTTAACGCGGGAGTAGGTTTACGACGACTTTATTGCCCACGGGTTTGTTTTAGTTTTGCTTTTTAGATGTTTTTTATATTTTGTTGTGAATGACCGGGGATACTGCAAATAAAGTTTTTTAGTATGCCGGAAGACTATTCTTTGTTAGAATATAACTTAAGCGTATTAAATGTAAGATAATGGCAACCGCAAAATAGTACGGGTGATAGTTATGGTGATTAGGTAAACGTCATATCTTGTAGTCTCCTCCGAGTTTATTTAGCAGCAATTTATTTGTTAACATGCGCAAGGTCATCTTACGCTACCGTACATGCCTCATATCTTAGTTTCTAAAAGATTTTGTGAAGATTTACATTGTTTTTTATGAATGTGTGTGAATAGTCTTTTAACCTTTTTTTTCTGTTACTCTTACAGCAAAATATACTTTTGTTTCAGCTCTACTTTCTGTTCATGTTTATCTTCTTCATAATTCTGTGCCTCGTGTGCCTGCTAGTACTTCTCTGGTACAACAAACGATACAACTTAGACGTAACACAGTGTTCCGAGCCCAAGGAAAACACTCCGATGAGAAGATGTCACGGGGAATTCTGAACTCTACTGCTGTGATATAAGCGTGATTTTTGCGTGAAGAATTTTATTATTAATATGACGTGATATAAAGGTCCTATATAACATTTGGTACGTAAGATTAAATTTAATAATAAGATTGAAGTGATAATTCGTGCCAACTTAATATATTTGATGTTCAATATACGAGTATTTAATTTTCGTTATAACAAATTTCTATAAAAAACGAAACAGTTCGGCGTTTGTACTATTTTGATTTTATTTTGATCTTCTTAAGATTCTATTGCTTGGTTTTTAAATTTTAATACCACTTTATTCTGGTTAATTATATGTACATGTATCTTATTTTGCCTTCTTTAACGTTCTACTGAGTGTAAAAAAACTTTTTTCATCTATTACGTTATTTAATATATTTGAAACTATGTCTTCGCTGCGATTAATGTAAATCTTATTAATTTCATTTTATTCACTCTCAATTATGTTATATAATGTTGTGTACATAAAAAACAGTTTTTTACTTAGCAAAATATTCACTAGCCGGATTTTTTTGAACTAGGCCTTGGCTAAATTAACGGTTTTACATTGTTTTGTGTCTAATCAGCTTATAATCTATTGTCTGATACGATTTAAGGACCATATATTTTTTAAAAGCTGGCAACACGGCCTTTTAAAGCATACATTCCTTCGGTATTGTGGGTGTTCATGGGCGGTGTTGACCGCTTAACATCAGGTGGCTCACTGGCTCGTTTCCTCTTTTTCTATAAAAAACTATTTTACCCTCTCTATCCTTACTTACTTCTAGGATTGGTGTTATCATGTTGCAATGTATAAGAAAATGAAAAAAAACACTTAAAAAATGTAAAGCCGTTATTGCGTCTTGCAATAGTCATAAATTTTTATGGGATAAAAGCAAAACGACTGCTATGGCAAAGCCTTTTATCAATCCTTTACTTTAAATTGTCTACTTCGATAAATCTGCATTATTCAAGCAGATATATGATTTAAATTGATAGTTCTATACGACCAAGGGGACTTATTGAAGATTATTTCAAACAAAATTTGTAATTTAACGAAATATGGAGCACTTAAATAATTGTAGCTTGGGTGTATTTACTAAAATGCATAATTTGGAAATGAAAAACTTTACATCATTACCGACATCTAACCAAAACCAAACCAAAACAAATCATGAAACCGACAAAATAACCTATATTTTAACTTTCATACTTAACAACCTGTATTTTATTCAATTTTTTTAAATAACATTAGTGTTTTTTATTTAATGAAATCATTCTGATAGTTGTATTTTGCAAATAATTGATTTTCAAAAAAAATATTTTTTTAAAATCAGTTATTACGTTAATATAAGTCACTAAAAAATATTTTTACATTCAAACTACTAACTTATTTCTTTTGACTATAATATTGTTGTGTTATCGATGATATTGTTATCATTAATGATCATACGATGTTTTATGTCAAGAAAAGATCTGGCTGCTTAAAGTCCAAGATACCATGTACTCCGTCCATAATAATTACTAATTACAACCGTACTGCCATTACAAAAGCATGTGGTATCTCTAATTGTAATGAATCCAGCAATTATTCGCAATCAGAATGTAAAACAATGCCATAAATAAATTTGTAAGCGGGCTTAAAATGTAATTGTTGTCACAAATGGAGACAAAGGTATTATTTAGGCCCCAAATAATGTGGTTTATTGTCGCCAAAATACGTTTTAGGTAACCCACTATTTATAGGATAAGGTTAGCCGATGTGCCATATATATTTAAACTTGTTTATAAACGATATGATATACGAATTAAATGTGTTAAATTTTATGGTATTTTGTTTTATTTACCCTTTTATTTTATAGTTTTGTCAAGAACACTTCTCCATCCTTTACCTTTCCTTTAAGAGAAAGGCTAAATGACTAGATCATTAATCTGAAAATTAATGACATTTTCAAATTTTATGGTTGTTTATGTCATAAACTTCAAAGGAAAACTTTGACGAATTAGTTTAGGAGTCATTGAGGCCTTATTTATGAAATGCGTTTGCTTGCAAAATTATAGATGACATTTTAATTGCATTTATAATATCCCAGATTTATACATTGACTTAGGAAACGTTCCTTTTAACCCAAAATAGATTTACCTCATATTACGTCGAACTATTCAACTTGCGTCACGTAGGTGCCCAAAAAATGATGGCAAATAATACTAACTAATATTATTGTATTCATATACCAAGATTTTTGTCATTATAATGTGATTGAGTAACGCTCATAAAATATACCAAGGTGTATAATTAGCACGATTGTTTAATTGTGAAAGCGAGCAATACTGGATTCGATCCCTGTGGACGTGCTTCTGACATTTGATGCTACGTCAGTTTGCTGACAATTATCGCTGGCATTAAAAGTGCATGAAAACATAATGATTCCAAATGAGAATTTCAGATATGAAATTATAATAAATGGTGATTATTTATCCAGTGGTTGAATGTGGCTGTACTTTGCTTGGATACCAATTTACATTAGCTGACAAATATACACCATTGTCTTAAAAATTCTGAGGAAAACAACAACTTTGGCATTATATTTATTTCAGACCGACCTAAATTTTACCCCTTTTTGTTCCCGTATATTCTTCCTCATACATTGTGACAGGATAGAAATACAAATAAGTAATAAGCAGTGATGGCCTCGAGGTATGGGCGCGCGGTCGAGAATCTCGGCGATCGCGGGTTCGAAACCCAGGCACACATCTCTGACTTTTCGAAGTTATGTATGTATTCACATTGAATTATCACTTGCTGTTACGGTGAAGGAAAACATCGTGATAAAACCTGCACATCTAAGAGTTCTTAGGAATTTCTTAGGTGTGTAGTCCGCCAACCCGCACTAGGCCAGCGTGGTGGACTATGGCCTAAACCCTCTCAATGGTAGAAGAGACCCGTGCTCAGCAGTGGGCGTATATGGGTTGATGAAGAAGAGAAGAAGAAGAAACAATAAAAAACACAACTATGGGTTCCAAAAATAGGATCTATTTGGACTTTCATCATTATAAAACCACAATAGTCGTCCAATTTCGTCCAATACCACAATAGATCTCGAGATCACTCCAATAGAAATGCTCTAACAACTTTCATGGTTATTTATTCAATTGAACTCAAATAATAGCATCGACAACCCGAACTCGTTCACTCAGTCATCTCCCCTCGATAAATTGCAGCAGGGAGCATGTGATTTAATCAACAGCCGAATTCAAGTCCAGTGGATTTGCGGCACTACTGATTTGATTTTATAATACTGGCTGTGCGTCTATTTTAGACCGTCTGTTTGCGCGAACCCACATTTCTCTAGGGCGTCTATTCTGCGCTTAATTTTCTGCACAACCTTATTTGGGATTTTAAGTCTTATTACCCTAAATTTGATTAGATTAGGTGGAAATCCCGGTCTTTTTTTAGAGAAATTAGACAACCTCAACATGATTGACAGTTTCCCTGTCGTAAGTGAAACATCGATCCTCAGTTGATGGACCTAAGAGTCTCTTGTAGTATCTGATATATAAGTCACAAGATTTGTTACAAGATTTGTCGGTTATCAGGGCATGTTCCTATAGCCTTTCAATTCCTTTCCCATTGTACAGAACTCGTCTAGTTTGTCTTATGAATGAATTCTATTTTTATCATTTCTTAATACGCGTTTTGTGAAAGTAAGAGACTAATAAAAAAAAGTCGTTTACAAAAAAATACAATTATTCGCTTAATTTCTTGTTACTTAAACAAAAGTACTTTCAAGTACCTACTTTTGTTTTAGTAACAAGAAATTAAGCGAGTACTTTCAAATTTGCCAAAATAATTTGCGATTATTTTCCTTCATAAAACTTTTGGTTGACTTATTTTACTCATTCATTATTCTAAAGTCTTCCGTTTATCTTTGAGTTGTGGATGTTTATTTGAAAATTACCAGAGAATTTTCGATGTTGCGTGCTTGTCAGCGCTATTTAATTTTGACTGAAATGCAAGGACAAGGGTGGTAAGAAATTAATATCGGAGTTAAAATAAATAGTCCCTTTCCGTATTAAATCATTAATACATACAACCATAGCTTTTAAATGTATGTGGTTCGTTTGGAAAACGTCAAAATTTGTATTTTTTGGCCGAATTTCTTTTAACGCCAATGGGTTTGCCACCTTAGCTATTACCTGCTTTAGTCTCCTATCGAGGTCTGAATACAGCCTGTAGACATACATATGTCTTCTTCTTCATCAACCCATATACGCCCACTGCTGAGCACGGGTCTCCTCTACCATTGAGAGGGTTTAGGCCATAGTCCACCACGCTGGCCTAGTGCGGGTTGGCGGACTACACACCTAAGAAATTCCTAAGAACTTTTAGGTGTGCAGGTTTCATTACGATGTTTTCCTTCACCGTTAAAGCAAGTGATAATTCAATTTGAATACACACATAACTTCGAAAAGTCAGAGGTGTGTGCCTGGGGTTCGAACCCGCGACCGCCGAGATTCTCGACCGCGCGCCTAAAACCTCGAGGCCATCACTGCTTACATACATATGTATTTTGTAAAAAAAAACTTACAGCCAGAACACTTAAACAACTAGATATCCATCTATGTAAAATATTATAACGTGTCGCCCGTTTTATCCAAGAATAAATATCCTTAGGGATTTCACGATCTCGACCCGATCGTCACGAAAAATACGAGACAAATAGAACATTCGAGAAGTTTCGAGATATTGTTCAAAACTAAAGCAAACATGAAATTCAATGCAGACTAGATCATTTGTCATTATCATTGATCATGTGCTTGGTGGGAATTCTACATACAACTGATCGCTTATTAAGTATCTGACATTCTCGCATTGCCCCGGGGTAAATTATCAAATGTTCGTCATGTATTCTGCTCCTTTCAGTTGGGTAATCAGAATCAGTTTAGCAAATCTTAATGTGGTACATGATGCATGCATTTGAATTTGTGATCGTGAAAGCGTCAGTATTCGTATCGTCAGTCAAATGCATTTTGCCAGCATCAATAAAAATATCCGTATAGAGACGATTCTATTGTCGTTTTGGAGGTACTCTGTAACGACGCTGAAAGTTTCCGTACATTCTATAGACCCACTTATCAAGGTAGCTTCTACTCTACCTACATTGTGTATAAAATTAGTAAGCCACAAAAATATATGTTTTCCTAGACTACATAATCACCAAGTAACCAACTTAAAAGTTAAAACCTAAAAACAAAATCAAAAATAGGGGAAAATTTTCATACTGTCGTTTAAGTTAAGTATTATGAGTTTTAATAACTCAATCCTAAGCCTTGGATTGGAACTATAAATAGCTCAATTTTTCTCGCCATTTCCCAGTCATCAATGCTTAATCCATAAGAGTTATTCCCCATCTGTGCAGTAACGATATGGACGGGCGTTAAGCTATCCCAGCGGCATTAACCATTTAACTTTTCAAATGAAACCGTCATTGGGGATTAATTCGTTCAGTTGAATTTTATTCCGTTTTAATGGAACAAGTTTTTTGGCGCCGCTCGGGAGGAGAATTAATGTAGTTGATGAAACATTTTTATATCTCTACATACAGTATATCTTTACTTCTGTGCGTGTGTGTATTGCCAAATTCCTCCGAAACGGCTGAACTGGTGGATTCGAGAATGGTTTAGATTCATAATTGGGCTCGATAGGTGGCTCTGCAGTCGAGTCCTGAGATTTTTATATTACGTAAATCAGAAAATAACCTCAACTTTTATGTTCATGTTCATTCTTCTTGTTCAAAATGTTCTTGTATCGGATTAGTCTTGATTAAATTTCCAAGTACTGAATATGTAACTTCAATTGAACACTTCACAGTTATCATGATTCGAGGCTTATTAAATTGTAAAATGAACGAATACATCTTTAAAATAAATCGGATTGATCACACGAATTCGATTTTCAGGGAATTGTGGAGGCAAAAATTGGAAAAAAAATATAGATGAAAGATCCTAGTTACTGTGGATTTATTTCACGGAAATTCAACGAAGCTTCATTAGCGATAACAAATAAAATTAGACTTGTTATAAGTCGATATAAAAAAGAAGTAAGGGATTCTACTTTTGTTTATTTATTCTTATATAATTCCGTCTTATTCCAATCATCGATTTAACTTTTTTTAGCAATACGTAATCAACATCCTGAGTCGTCATCAAGCATTACAAACCTAATTTTCAACATATTATAGATTTCCTCCTGAATAATTTATTTACTAATACAATTACACACGTACAAATAAGTAAATAATAATAAATAAATACACCCAACAGTCACATACATAGTCCTGACCCCACACTAAGATACGAGTCTTGTGTCGTGGGTATCAGAAACTAGGAGAGACTTTTCGGTCTCACAAACACCCAGACCCGAAACAAATATTTGTGGATCACACAAACATTTGTCTCGGTGCGGGGATCGAACCCGCGGCCGCTCGTTTCGCAAGCTGGTGTCTAGCCAACTGCGCCACGGGGCTGTCATAAGTAGTAATAAGTATGTCGGAGAAGGATGATTTTCACTATCATCTTCATTAATGATTGCGTGTTTCGTGGGCGTCATGAGGGTAAAATGCGAGCACAAAACACAATGTTCACAGTTATTCACAATTTTATTACGTAATTACAAAATAATTGAACAGCAAGACCGAGCAGCGGGTTCAGGGCACCGATCTTGCATTTACTCTCCACAATCCAACTCAATTGATAAGCATCACTCCAAAACAATGTGCAACACATCTGCCAGCCAATCAAGATATGACGGCCCCGACCACCGCTTCTAGAACGTGCTTCTACACGTTCTCAGCTCTGATTGGTCATTCAAGCTTTTCATATTTAGAATACAAAACTAAATTTAAGAAACATATTGAAAGTGACATCTAATGAGGTTTGTACATTCTTCTTGCAATCAACTATGAACTCGACTCATGGCGTCCTCCGACAAGTATATAAAAATAAAGTATGCAATCACTTGTTCTACAAGTACTGTCTAACATGGTCCCCTCACTAGGCAAGCCTGAATCGAGGGGACCCATTGTATCGATTTATAGTTTAAATCTATCGTATTCGCTCACGAGTAAACACAACAGTTTACCAATTTGTTATCACCTAATGTGTCACACTATAAATTATGCTTTAATCATCTTTTTTTTTACATAGACTCAGTTGTTATTTAAGTAGTCAGCTCGCTTTTGTCTGCTCTCGCTGGAAAGAGCTCTTTCATTTAAGCCTTTGTTCACTTAATAAGTTGACTCAAGGGAAACTAGCTATGAGCGTTCAACTTGCCTTTCAAAATTCTACATTCTTTATTTACTTCTTCGTAAGTTACAGTGTTAATTAATAAACAAGATCAAGAGAAATTGGGTTCTATTACTAGGCTCATAGAAGTGGTAATGGTATTTTCCTTTGGTTAGATATGAAAGAAAAAGGTAGAAAGAAGACATGACGATATTATTATGACGATGATATTTGGAAAGATAAAACATACAGTAACTTCCAATTTTTTGAAACCAGCTGCCAATAAACTCTATTTATTTTTGAAGAGATACTAAAATTTATTTCGAATTAAAATTTTAATTCATATTCTTAAATGAATAAAAATATCAGTTTTAAAAAAGTTCTCAATATTTTTCCTTTTTTGCAAGAATCTTTTTCGTGCCTGAAAAAACAATATTCAGGCCCTGCGAAAGCATCGCTTGAACATTCACCCCACTTGAATAGTAATAAGGGGTGAAACGCACAGTTATGTCGAAAGGGCCACTTCAACAAAACCTTTTCTCGGTGTAAAATAGGAACTTTTTAGAAGATTGATTTCTCCCAACTGGTTTCAGGTACGTGACATGAATGAACTACTTCAGGGACTTGGTAAGTAGGTAACCTTTTTCTTTGTTACAGAGAATATAGTCCAGACTAATTGGAACTAATTGGAACTAAGTCGTAGTCATCTTAGATATCGGTATTGATGGGGTAATAAATTATCTTCATCTTTAGGGTACAGATGTCCCACTGCTGGGACCTTATTTTAAATATAAAAGATATTGAAATATCAAAAAAGATAATGAAACTATAAAACAACTATTTATGCTTTTGAAAGGACAGAAGAGCTTTCATTACATTTCACAGAGCATAGGCGTCTTCAGAGCCAAATGAACTCAAATCATATTTGCATTACAAATCAGTTTTCATTCACATAAATGTAGATTCTAAAAGAAAAAGAGAAGAGTCAGTTTGGTTTATCGTCTGGAATTTGAACCTGGTACCGCCAATATATGGCTAATCACGCACCAAAATCTTATGCCCATTACGACCTCTAATAATATAAAACGGTTTGATAACTCAAATGTTATAATAATACGAACGATTGTATGTTGAAAACCAAATTATAAATTAAAAGTCTTATTCCAATCACCAAGATCATCCGCACCTTAATCAAACTATACCACGGAGCGTACATATCTAATGAACAAATTACACACGAATCGCTCAGCAATCGGTTGGTGTGTATGACTCCCCCGGCGCTGCCGAGACGGGGCATCGCACGGCGACATCGGAAGCGAGATGCCAATTGCATACCACTTGATGGAATGGAAATCGAATTGTGCATTTCCAACTCGATTCATATTACTTAAGTTACGGATAACATGTACTCAGACGCCTAGGGTTGTATAAACCGTGATCTGAAACTAGGGTAAACAAGTTACAGTGATTAAAAATCCATTGGCGTTAAAAATTCTTGTACCTATGTATATGCGTTCACACATATAAAGGGTGACCGTGATAGAAAACTATGGCAGGCAATAATAACCGTAATTAGAAATCCATTGGTGTAAAAAATTTGGACGTTTTCCTAATAATATAATATAATAATTATGGTTGTTGGGAAAACTTAAAAAAAATCGGTATTTTGACGTTAATAAATTTTGTTTGTAATTACCTTCTAACTAAATCAGGAATATACAAATTACCAGGAACTAGAATTATTCTCTCTAAAATATATTATAGCAGTGGTAGATACCCAAACAAGGCGATGTCTGTTTCTCGGGAATCCAGTTGAAACTGTAATGTATGCATATTATTTAATTACAGAATACCTTGTAAGATACAATATCACTTATTCTCACGATAATTTCTCGGAAATACTCCGTCCATCATTAGGTTTGCGTTCAGTGTGTCCTCATTGTTTCCATAACCTTTGTACTCGAGTCTGTTCTGTAGAGATACGTCGATCCCAAACCCACGGAAATAGATAATAACTTTGTGTATAGTATTAATTTCAATTATTTGACGACAAAATAAATAAGTAAAGGATGTAAACATATATAAATAGAAAATTAAGACAGGTAACATATAATGATTAGGAAAAGGGATGAAAATTATTTTTTTTTGGGTTTTTTCCTATCGTCAATGCGTTTGTAATATTTACTATAACCTTCATAAGTTCCGATCGGTCTGTTTACAACTACACTACCCCTATATTTACACCCATCTCTATGCAAACTGCATATAATTATTAGGACACCTTGCAATACGAGAAGCCGAGGATTCGACACCCGCACTAAGATAATTTTATGTGTGATTCACAAATATTAATATCGAGTCTGGGTGTTCTTGAAAGCAAAAAGTCTCTCGTAGTTTCGTGAGTATCACACATGACTTTCAGCCTAGTGTGGTATCGGAACCATGAATGTTACTATTAGCAGTAATTATTTATTAATGAAAAGGTATCAATTTAATTCTTAGTCATTTTTTAAATCGATAAAATAAATACAATTTGACGACGGCATCGCAAATAAACAATAAAAAATCTACTCCCATCTTCTTTCACTGTACACCGGTCTAATCAAATTAGATTCACGATTTACGTATTCATTAAAACACCTGCTTTCTCAGAAACAAAATCTGTCACATCCACTAAACGTAAAACCGTTGCGATTCTCCAAATACTCGAGGCATTCGAGTAACTTAAACTCGAGGCCTTAAAAATGCAAGATTCTTCCATTAATCTCTTCTCTGGGGTCGAGGTGAATAACAATTATTTCGTTTCTAAGAAAAATCGCCGCTTTACTGCGGGGAAGCATTAAGTACCCCATTTTGGCCCTTAGAATGCTGAATTAGGAAAGATCCATAGCATTTTTCATCCGGACGGGAGACTATAAAGGAAAATAAAGCAATTTAAATATCTGACGATTTAATTAAATGTCTATTGACTTTGAATGTGAAACAACTAAGAGTAGGATTTTCGTTTGAATACATAATTTTTCATACTAATCTAATCTCATGTGAAGAAGTTTTGTTTTTATTAATTGACATGTTTATTTTGAATGAAAAACAACAAAACAAAGTAGCAAAATACATATGTATTTAAAAATATATATAAAATTTTAAACACAGAAACTCAGGGATATTCTGGAATATTCTATTTACTTAATAGAGGGTGAGCATAGGCTCGTTACCTTTATAGAACAGTTACAAAAGAGAGGCAAAACTAGCAGAATGTTTTATGAATATTGTCTTTTACTAAGATGTGCATAGGCCGATTGAAACTGACTCATGGATCATACAAATATTTGTCTCTATCGCGGATTGAACCTGCGGCCTCTCGTGTCGCAAGCTGGTCGCCAACTGCGCCAAGAGGCTGTCATTACGATAAGTAGGACATAAATAAATTATCCTTATTCCTATATTATATTATCTCATTCTTTCGCCTTCTGATAAACATTTCATATCGTTAATGTAGCATTTCCTATAACAAATCGTATCATTTATACAAATGGCTTAAAACACGTTTTGAATCTGTTAAGCAAATTTACTTTAAGTAAACAAGTAACAAACGCAATTAAACTCTCAGATAGATGTACAGTTAAGATTGCATTAATACCCCGATACTATTTACATTCTAACTCCATTTATTATGCAGAAACTCGGAAATGTACAGTCAAAGCCATGCGTTGTGGCTTTCTTGACATTTAAGAGTGAAGGAAATACTTTATTGGCAAATCTGCGCGTGCAAGCAGTTTTTTTTTCCTCATGTGTTTATTTTATTTTTTACATTTTTAAATATAAAATTTTATAAAAAAAGTACATTTAAAAATATAAAAATTAAACCCGCAGATGGCGGGGTCTACGACCCAAGCCACCGGTGGTTAGGGTCCAAGAGTCAGAAACCGTCTCACGATACGTGCCGTGTCTAATAACACTGCTTTTTAGGGTTCCGTAGCCAAAATGGCAAAAACGGAACCCTTATAGTTTCGTCATGTCCGTCTGTCCGTCTGTCCGTCTGTCCGTCTGTCACAGCCGATTTACTCGGAAACTATAAGTACTACAGTGATGAAATTTGATGGGAATATGTGTTGTATGAACCGCTACAAAAATATGACACTAAATAGTAAAAAAAAGAATTGGGGGTGGGGCCCCCCATACATGTAACTGAGGGATGAAATTTTTTTTTTCGATGTACATACCCGTGTGGGGTATCAATGGAAAGGTCTTTTAAAATGATATAAAGTTTTCTAAAAAACATTTTTCTTAAAGTGAACGGTTTTTGAGATATCAGCTCTCAAAGTCGTAAAAAGTATGTCCCCCCCCCTCTATTTTTATAACTACGGGGTATAAAATTCTAAAAAAAATAGAGGTGATGCATGCTAATTAACTCTTTCAACGATTTTTGGTTTGATCAAAGTATCTCTTATAGTTTTTGAGATAGGTTGATTTAACTGTAATTTTGGTTAAGTTATTGTAAGGCAAAATATCGGGAGAGTTTAGGCTCCATTCACCAGGTGTATAAATTGACATAATAAGTTTATTATATTTGCTGCTACGGAACCCTTTGTGCGCGAGCCCGACTCGCACTTGGCCGGTTTTGTATCTGGGTTTTGACCCAACAACCGATTGAGAGCAGTTTTATTATTAGTATATGTTATTTCAACATTCATAAATAAATTATTTATAGTTCTTAAAACATCAGTAAATTGCATAATTTTTGAAATCACCGTAAGTATTACCTATCTTACTTTTCCATCACAGTCTTTCTAAACCTGTATACCTTAGCGTCAAAAAGGCCATGCAACATCGCCGTTACTATAACAACATTTTGGCAATGTTCGTAACTTTAGCTATCCGGTTCGGTATATCCAAATTCGTATTAAACGATTTAACGATATGACTTAACTAACTTGGGAACGTGACTGAGCTCTTGGTTCTAAATACTAATGTACCGGAAACATCTATGGGAATTATAGAGAATGTTAGTCTAATAAAATAATTATTTTTTAGTATTATTGGACTCTTACGTACAATCATCTTGGAATGGATTTTATGTTTGGGCACATAATACTTTCTCCGATGATGATCGGAAACTCAGACAGGCTATGGCCACCGTTATTACAAGCATTGTGACATTTAAAAAATCCTGACATAATAAAAAGTACGTTTTCCTAAATACAATGAGTAAAAAACGCATGTGGTTATTAGGAAAATGTAAATTTTTTTATTGCCTAAGTTTTTGATCACGGTCTTTATTAACTCAGTATGTTCCACTTACAGCAGAGGAATTGACTTTTAAATAAACACAATTCCTACTCTCGAGATCCAAATCTTTGGTAAAGACTGGAATAAAAACAATAAATACTTTGCCAAATCCAAGAACAAAGCTTTAAACCAAGATAGCGCTAAATATATCGCATATACAAACCAGACATATATTTTTAATAAATATATAACTTCGAAATTCAGACACATTCAAGAAAATCCTAGAACGAATATCTGAGGTGAAGTAGTAATACTAACTTTGGATTACAATAGGCATGTAATATATTTTATATTGCAGAGCCTGCAAAGTAAAAATTTCTGTATCAAGTATTCAGACTGACTCAGTTTAGTTATACCGACGGGGCTCACGAAATTATTCTAGTCTGCTTTCTTACCGTCTAGACGTCGTAGGTGCGTTGGTAAAATTTGAATTGGTTAGATATCTCAATACTAAAACCGAAACATTGACTACGAAGTGTCAAGTGTATCTTTAACACTTTTGCGAGTAAACGATTCAATGAAAGTAAAGCAAAACCATTACAGATTTTGCAACAAATAACAAACTGAGGAGTATTTTAGGAGTTACTTAGACTACATCTATATCTATACTATCATAGGAAAGTTTATTAGAATCAATTTCATGCAAACAATGTAGCGAGCATGAAGTTTGTCTTCAAGTCACAATTAATGTAGTTTTTGTTATGGCACCCAGTACAAAATGTGTGCCCACAACAATCACATACTTCTCACCCTACAATAAGTAACTAGTCTTGTAGTTATCAGAATTACGCAAGACTTTCCGGTATCAAAAAAACACCAAAAACGACCTAAAATTCTTATCAAAAGTACAAACAATACTACAGTGTTCCTTTACCCACCAGTAGGTATATGAAAAGGAAAGTCGTACAACAATAGTAAAAATAACAAATTAAACCGACCTGGCTTCCACATTTTATAGAGAAGGTGTAAATAAACCTCCATAAAACATGTCCTCCATCTTGTCCATAACACAAGCCCTTACAAAATTAATACTCTCTTGGACCTTGCTGTGATAAAATTGTGAACGGTTAAGTGCAAATATTATATGAACGCCTATGATTTTATGAGAGTGATGTCTGCGAATTTAAGAGTGGTTTGAGATCGTTTATAAAAACCATGTGAACGCAATGATATTTAACATTCGCCCATGATCTTAATTAAGTACGTCAAATAATTAATTGTTCAAAATAATAAAAAGGTTTGCCTTTCTTTTCATGGCTTTTCTCTTTCTTTCGGGAGATGTCTCGTAGCTGTGTTGAAATTTTGATTGCTTACTGTTAAGTGACTTTAAAAGACTAGGAAACTATTACCGTACTTTAAAAAGACATGACGGTATAGAAAGGCGTCATACCATCTGTCGTCATACTGTTACAACATCAGACTGCCAACAGGTTATTTAAATAATATAGTTTGATGTTATAATTGACTTAACTTGCCATTTCGCCTCCTGTGAAACTGATCAAGTCTCAGTGTCAGGCAAGACTGTAATAGCTTTAGCATGTACGCTAATACCAAATTAACTGATGTGATTAATTGATTGTGTAATCAATTCTGATGTGTAAAGGAGATTACTGATGCTACCAGCATTGAATGTTGTATGTTATTGACATATTTACGTTAACTTAATACAGATTAGCTGTTGACCACGACTAATTGTTTCTCTTCATCAACCCATATACGCCCACTGCTGAGCACGGATCTCCTCTACCATTGAGAGGGTTTTAGGCCATAGTCCGCCACGCTGGCCTAGTGCGGGTTGGCGGACTACACACCTAAGAAATTCCTAAGAACTTTTAGGTGTGCAGGTTTCATCACGATGTTTTCCTTCACCGTTAAAGCAAGTGATAATTCAATTTGAATACACACATAACTTCGAAAAGTCAGAGGTGTGTGCCTGGGTTTCGAACCCGCGACCGCTGAGATTCTCGACCACGATAAGCAGTGATGGCCTCGAGGTTTAGGCGCGCGGTCGAGAATTGTTTAGCACACATTAATTCTAAAAAATATATTTTTGGGTTTTTCCAATATTATATGTATCAGAGAGTAGAGTAGAATTAAAAATAAATAAATACACCCAATAGTCACATACATAGATCAGACTACACTTGTTTATACCACACCATACAGGATATTCTCATTAGGGTGACAAACAGCTATTATTAAATAGAGATTCAAAGTTTAAAAATAATTATTCATCATTTTGTATGGCAAGCTGAGTTTTTGGGCTTCTATGGACTGTTGTACTGCCATCCAAGAGTTAATGCAGACATGCGCATCTTTTATTTTAGAGAATGCAATCGTGAGGTTATGTATGAAAATAAAAGCTTCAAAAACCTGCATAAGAAAACTTCTCCACGTGAAATTTCTTAACTTCTCAACTTCCAACTTCTTGGAGAACTACTAAGTGTTATACACTTAACACAATGTCTGCCATAATGCTAAACTCGCTGTGAAAACAATTTCGCCACATTTATACGGCGAAGATTCAAGACGCCACTCCTAAGTTTAAAACTTATGCATTTGCACTGACGGTTTATAAAATGGTTACGACACTCGACTAACTTCAAACTTAACTGACGAACTTAAACGCTACTTAAATGTTTTAAGTGCATTGTGACATTCAAATTTAATATAACTTTTGTTATTTAATTATTCAGCATTGTATAATATTGTTCCGTAGGGAGAGTAAAATCCAGTGGCCAGAGGTAATTGCCTGGGATTTGAACCTCGACCGCAGAGATTGAAACCCGACACCTTTCTTGGAATATTTTGTAAAACTGAAAACCGACCATTCAACTTATTTGTTTAACAATAACTTAACTTTAAATTCTAGTCTGTATACTCCACTTGGACTACTATAATTGATTTACGCTAATCAAATACACATTTAATGTTCGAAATAATGTCATCCGTAATGTATCGAATTAGAGACAAATTTCAAGCGTCAATCAATTACAATTAGGAAACTAATGTATTTTCTTGATTGAAAACAAAGTTAATTTAACGATAACCGACAACGTCCGATCTAGAACGAAGAGTCCCTAATTAACGAATTATTAATAAAAACGGAAAAAAGTCATGTATTGTATTGGATCCCCCTTAAATATTTTTTTTTTTTATATTTTTGGTTATGTCAAAATCTCTTTTGTCTATCAAGGTTTATGAGAAAAAGACGAACAGACAGACGACAAAATTTCCCAATGAAAAATCCACTATGCCCGACAGGGAATCGAACCTCAGATCTCTAGATCGAACGGCACATGTACCATGAGACCACGAGGCAGTCTTTGATAATAATCTTTACAACCATCAAAGTTCCTTAAGCGTTCCGGAATATAACTTCAACCGCCAAAAGCAATTCAGCGAAGGATATTTGAAAATCTGCGTTGACACTTAAAGTTTTCAATATCACAAAGCTGAAGGGTCAAAGTACTTGGGCGCACCTGTTCTGCATGGAACTTTAAAATGGCCCGACAAAATGTTCCTCCCAGACGCAAACTCTATTTAAACCGTGTGGTTTTATTGTTATCGGTGTAGTTTCGGGTGTTTTATCAAAAACAAAAGACTATCAAATTTATGGAAATAGTTTAGCTGAAGCAGAATTTATGTTGAATTTGCCTTGCACTTTATGCGTTTAATAAGTTATTGAGTTTACGTTTTATAGGGAAACTTGTGGATTTATTTATTTTTATAAGTTGAGTTAAATAAAATATACTATTATTTTAATTGCATGCTTCTTGTGACGAATGAAACCTGTTTCTTATTTTTAACAAAATTACTAAATTTTATGTCCTATTAGTCATGATGGCCTCGAGTTCGAGACAGGCGGTCGGCATACAGTCGCGAATTCAAACTCCAGGCATGCACTTCTGACGAGTCCAGTAAATATGTAAAATATTCACAATTAATTATCACGGACTTTAATGGTGCAGGAAAACTCGTGAGAAAATTTGCAAAGCTAAATGTTTTTTAGTCTATGTATCCGCACTAGGCCAGCGTGATGGACTAAGGGCTAAACCCTCTCAGTTATAAAGGAGGTCCGTGTCCAACAGCGCGACGCAGTTTAATTCCACTTCCTGCCTATATTTTCAAAATGGCGTGAATTTAAATGTGTCGACCCACATACACGTATTTACATCTCTTTAAATTGAATCAGAGTTTTATTTATTTGTAACACGATTCGAAGTGCAAATATATTAAATGAGGCGAATATGTCAAACGGTCCGTAAAATCAAATGGACAGACGAACGCGGGCCACTGGCTTTCCTTGTGGAATTAACACATTTTTGGATTTCAATGTTCCTGAAATTTCGTAATGAGACGAAAGGATTAAATGACAAAAACTTGAACGTAAATAATCTTAATAAAGTTCATAACATAACCTCATAACTGTATTTCTCGAAAAGGTACGGAGATATGAATTACTGCACCTATAATTCGCTAGCTATGTATCAGTCCAACGTACTAGGCGGCGAACTTGTCGCCGTTTTTCGGTCACAATTCCAGACTCTGTGCTAATTCTGAAAATACCCTAACGGAAGTCCACAGCACTGCCCGCCCAGGGAAATGTAGTCCTACGAGGCAGTTAAACCTAATAATGTAATTAAAATTCTACATTGGTGGAACAAAACTTCAGAATTAAAAGACAGTGTTGGTAGTGCACCTCTGACTTTTCGAAGTTATGTGTGTATTTACATTGAATTATCACTTGCTTTAACGGTGAAGGAAAACATCGTGATGAAACCTGCACAACTAAAAAAGCTCTTAGGAATTTATTAGGTGTGTAGTCCGCCAACCCGCACTAGGCCAGCGTGGTGGACTATGGCCTCTCGATGGTAGAGGAAACCTGTGCCCTGCAGTGGGACGTATATGGGTTGATGATGATGATGATGACTGTTGTGTGTATTTATATATTTATAAAATACGCCATTACCTACCTTATAGAACCAAGCGTGAAGGCGAATCATTAGTAACTCACCTCGGTAAACAGAATTAAACTTGTGTACTGAGAATTCTGATGTATCAGTAGATTTGTGCGAATACGAACTTTGATTGGTGCGATGTTCCTAAGTGCTTTGTGATTGAGTTCGTCCCGGTCGGGGCATTATCTCGGCACAATGCAGCACTTTCCCATTTGGAACTTTTTTTTATTCGCTCGCCTTTTGAATACTTTTTCGGGCTCGCAAAGTTCACTAATTGCCAGTTTTACGTATTCTGTCTGTACATATTTGAGATGACGTGAAAACCTACTTTTATATTTCACAAAGAAAATCTCAGCGGTCAAGGGTTATTTATTTACTGAGAATTATCACGTACTTGCTTGCGAAACGAGCGGCCGCGGTTTCGATCCCCGCTCCGAGACAAATGTTTGTGTGATCCACAAATATTTGTTTCGGGTCTGGGTGTTTGTGAGACCGAAAAGTCTCTCGTAATTTCTGATACCCACGACACAAGACTCGTGTCTTAGTGTGGGATCAGGACTATGTATGTGACTGTTGGGTGTATTTATTTTTTTTCTTTTTTTTTACTTTAACGGTGAAGAAAAATATCATGAGGAAACCTGTACACCTAAAATCCGTAAAAATAGAGTGGTCCGCCAATGCCAGTAGGCCTGTATGGTGCTTGTCACTTTGTAGTGCCAGTATAAACGAAAATAACTGGAATTCAATAACTCAGTACCGAAATGACCACGACGCTTTGACAATTCGACGAACGCCATCACTGAATATTTTAAGGAATCCGTTAAGACATATTCTTCTTCATCTTCATCAACCCATATACGCCCACTGCTGAACGCGGGTCTCCTCTACCATTGAGAGGGTTTAGGCCATAGTCCACCACGCTGGCCTAGTGCGGGTTGGCGGACTACACACGTAAGAAATTTCTAAGAACTCTTAGGTGTGCAGGTTTTATCACGATAAGACATATTACCTATCCAATTCTAAGCAGCCTTTGTTATTGCGCTATATATGACTGTTATTTTTTAAATACGTGTGTCTATGCATAAATGCTTAGTTAAATTTTAAAAAGTAAACCATTAAAAACACTTACGTCGCGTTAATCACTCATATTCATATAATCTGTCATTCCTGGTTGTCTGCAAGAGATCGCTTTGAACGATAAGATCGCCGATGGTCCACTGTGTTATTAGTAATTTCTTGTATTATTATTTCTTTAATGGTATAAAATAAAGTGCATATATATCTATCTATCTACGTTACGTCTCAACCTTTTACTAAGAGACGCTCCTTTAGAAACTTATTTAGACATCTAAATAAAATATAATTAGAGCTGAATTAAAATGTTAAAACAGAAAATGGCTGTGAAATCTTCTTAATTAACTCGCCCGCGCCGCCTTTCCTTTTGGTTAAGACGTTTAGAATATTTCTCCTAATGAAAGTGATTCATTTAGTTGAGAAAAAATATGATGAGTTTCATTAAAAATTATTTGAAATACACTGAATGAAATATAAGTAAATGAATTTTATTATTCGTTGTAATCAAGTGTTCTTTTGTACTTCTGTAAGCAACTTTGAAAAACTTAATTATATACTAGATATCATTAAGCTTCAGAGCAGTTGGTAAAAGTCCCCGCGTCCTAAGCTGAAGTACTAATGTTAGTATTTTATTTTTATAGCAGGATTTAAAAAGTCATTTACGTCATTAAAATACTCAGTAATCAGCTTGGGTTGATATGTGTTAAAACCGTAAATTTTCAGTGCTTGTGACATTGACATAGCTTGCAAAACTTGAATAAAAAACTACCCTTTTGTTAGCCTTTACATGTACCATTCGGGATTTATTCAGAACGTAATCGATAACTAAGGAAAGTGATAACAGTGATAACGAACTGATAACGTTTTAATTTTTTGGCGGGTTTTCTTTTAACGGCAATTGTTTCCTAACCGCCGCAGCTCTAACCTGCTTCAGTTTCCGATCTCGGTCTGTACACACTCTGTATAACTGCAAAACTCAAACAACAGAAATCCACCCCGACAAATCCCAGCAAATAATGAAACAGGAACAGGTCCTTAGCCCCGGAGTTGCTGAGAGGAGGAAATAATCCGGGGTGCGGGGGTTCAGCCGAGGGGTAAAGGGCGGAAGCCATCAGACCAGAGCCTTCATTACCGGTCCACCGTCCCTACTACCGGCCATTCGGAACTCAGCACCTCATTCGCTTCGTTACACAAAGATATGGGAATATTTGTGATTCAGGTATTGTGTTATTCGGTTTTGTATAAGTTTTTTGGTGACGTCTGATGGGGATGGATTGTGTTTTCAAAGCTGTAGTTTTGTAGAATAAGGAAAATTCATTTTTGGACCAACAATCCGCTCTTCTGTTATAAATTGCACGTAATGGCGGGCGAAGATTTTTCAATTTTTCATGCATATTTTTACATTTTGAATTTTATAATGGAATCTTTTATAATGGGGCGCCGTAAGGTTTATACCTCGGAATCCAGGGCCAGTCAATGAATCTTAATATAAACCTTGAAAATATGTTTTTAATAGTGTATAGAAAAATGTTAAAAAAATTTTTTTCGCGCTCTCAATTTTTTTTTTATTATTATACACAATTATTATTTTTTTGGAGTTTTCATTGATTTATATTAGTCAAAAGTCATATTTTAAAAAGAACAACTATTACAAACTTGAAAACTTGATCTTGGATCTTTAGGGACTGCAGGTATACCGATGAAGGTCGGGTTGGAGAATAGAGGGGATACTATTAATAATACCGTGTAATATGGACAATCGTACACACTCTACAGCCGTGTTATGGAGCCAAATATTTAAATGTTACATCTACTACACACGTACATGTATATCTTAATTCATAATTTTTATTGATTTTGGGATTTTTCGAATAAAGAGCGTCAGTAGCTTTTACAAAAAACGTATGTTTCGCTTAAAAAAAAAGTGCGTGTAGAATTACATTTTCTGCACATATCACCATTCTACCCCATATTTATGAGCAAAACAAAAGAAAAAATCCTTACAACAATTTAAAACTCGAAACGGCTGTAATTAATTCTACTTACCCGGCGTGAAAGACGATCTGCATTCAGACGAGCTTGTTAGTTCTATCTGGAAATCTGGAACCGCAAAATTATGTACACAAATTGCCTGAGGTCTGAACAGAATTGCACTCTGTGGTTGTAATTCCGCCGCGAATATTGATCGCTTCTAGTTGTGCTGTCTTGTATCTTCATACTTTATGTTTACTTGAGCAGCTATTTAAAGTTTTAATGGTCTCTGGTATTACGCCGTGGAATTTAGGAGACCTGGGTTTGATTTCCATGTTGTATTTTTGGTAGAAAATTTCAGAAATAATTCCCGAAAACTTTGCCCTACTCCACTGCACATTTGCTAATGTAACTCCTGTGCTCAAGCCGAAAACTTAAAAGAAATCATCCTGCTACGTGAGACTTAAAAGCAAGTCTAAACATAATTATGAAAGTAAATATCTATCTCCCTTACCTCGTAGCCTATAATATACACAATAAACAAATAAACCATTGATTTCTTCTATCAATTAACTAAATATTGACTCCAATACCCATTGCAATAGGAGACCTATTCACCCCATAATCAGAAACCAATAACCGTAGTTCAAATAGTCCAATAGTGTTCGGCGAGATACACGGTCTGTCCCCAATCACGTCAAGCGATAACCGGGATCATTAGCTGTGTGACGTCATATGTCCCGTGCCCAGTAAATATAGAGGGCGCCAGTGTAGGTCACAAGAGTTTACTCCATCGATTCCTGTGTTTGCTGAACTAAGAGTGGTATTGGTGGGAATGCTAACTCGATGGGTTTTACGAGCTCCGTGAGTTATTGCGATTACCCTGAAGGCTGGCCTGTGTGTTTTTTTTTTGTTTGGGATAGATGTTATTATAAAAAAGTTTTCATGATGGAATTTTATGCTTACGCCTTGCGTAATTTTAGTACAATAAATAAGACCATAGAGATAGGAAGTTCTTTAAAACCATTTGATTTAATATATATACCCTTTAATTTAATATCTTATGAATCGCCCAAACAGTAAAAATTACATCATCAACGCATATACGTCCCACTGCTGGGCACGGGTCTCCTCTACGATTGAGAGGGTTTATACCTTAGTCCACCACGCTGGCCTAGTGCGGGTTGATGGACTATACACCTAAGAAATTTCTAAGAACTTCTAGATGTCAATCAAGATGTTTTCCTCATCGTTGAAAAAAAGTGATAATTTATTGTAAATACCCACATACCTTAGAAAACTCAAAGACGTTAGGGGCTTGAACCCGCGACCGCTGAGATTCTCGACCGCGCGCCTAAATCTCGAGACCATCACTGGTTAAGTATATTATCCGTGTAAAACCACACATATCCCCAAGTTTAATCGAACAAAATTAATGCATTAACCATTGCGCGTACAGAATGTAATAAACAAAGCATGTTCTATACAAGCACAGCGATAGTTATGCTATGCAGCAATCCATCATCCCCTTGGTAATTTGTAAACACATGGCTACAAAAATAACACCAGCTTTTTGATATATTACGGAGGAAATTAAATTTCTGATGTGCGACGAAACATGATTATGGATGTTTGATGCGCGTTTAATTAAATTTTTGTTTTGAAATATGGATTTACAGTCCCGCCTGTTTTGCGAAAGAGATAAGTAGAGGTGTTTCTGCACCCCTTTTTTCCAGTTTTGTTTTAACCTTGGGGTTAATAAGATGCATTTTGGGAGATAAAAGCAAAATCAGAACGTATTGCCCTGTGTTCTACTAGCAAAAAATAAGCTGACGTTTTACGGACTCAACAATGAAATGCGTAATGAATCACTCGACTCGGCATGAAATAACAGAGCGAAACAAAAAATTGGTCTAAAAAAATGTTTTAATTTTGAAATATAGACTCGACACGCAAATATCATATTGATTTACATCATATATTTTGCGCTAGAGAAAAGTTGTACTAAAAATTTTTCCCAATTTAAATCCTTGTCCTTTTTATTCAACAAGAGATATAAATACGTCATGCTTTTGACATGATGCTTTACTAAATAAAAGAGTCTGGGTTTTTCTCAATATTATTATACGAAAATCACAATCAAATTTCCTGAACTTGGTCTACCAAAGGACTTACATTTACAATTATTACGCAGTCCATAGCCAATTCTCATAAGCCCATTTTACTTTGAATAGGTACACATTTTTTTCAAAACATAAAAAAAAAACTAAATATATATAAAAATACTAACTTCATTGAGAGCCAAGCTTTTTCAGTGGAAAACCAATGAGTTCGTGACACATTTTCAGTTCTGCCAAAACTGTCATTGCAATATTGGTTTCACCGGAGCAGTAACCACTGGTCCATTAATGAACAGATAATAAAACCATCTCAATGAATGTTTTTACAGACTAGCGTGTATTAACTGTCATTTATTGTAAATTTTAGCCAGCACTGTTGTTTGTATTCTATTGTTAACAATTGGTTGAGAAATGTCATAAATGAATACAAAAAATAAATAAATACAACCAACAGTCACATACATATGTAGTTCTGACCCCACTTTAGCATATAAATACTGTATTGGAAACCACGAAATACTTTTCGGTTCTACAAACACCTGGGCCCCGAGCTGACAAATTGTTAAAGCGTTTTAATAACGTTTAACAACTTAACATTAATAAGTTAAGGTTATTGTGGGATAATAATAATTTTCCAAATTTTTTATCAAAGATAAATGACCGGGCGTGCTATTTTTTATTACTCACTCATTTTTTATCTATCTCAAATCCAAACCGCGTAACTCATTATGTGTCCCAAAAAATACCTTCTAAGTAATAACCCACCCGATTACTAGAAAACCTAAGTATGGTACTCAAGATAAACCCCTGTTGAAACACTACATTTGTAATACATTTTCGCTCGGCAAATGCAGGCTGGTGTTGTGAAAATGTGCTGTATAACTTATACCCACGCCTGCGGTGGCAATAAAACGTATTCCTTATCCTTTAAGCATTCCACATTTTAAGGAAGTAAAGTTTATTGCACGAGGTATGTTAGATAAAGGAGTTTATTTTAAAAAAGTTGTTTTTATATTTACTTACTCAATTAGTCCTGTATCCCCGAAATATGTAATAAGTTCATTACATACATACTCGTACATGCGTACATATTACTTACCTACATACATTTTTGTAACCGTTCGAGAGGTATCAGCCACACATAAAAACGGCGATTGTATTGTCATTAGGGCTTAATTCAAGACTTCGTGATGCCATTAAAAATTTCCGAATGAATAATCTCAATAATAGATACTTTTTTCCGACCCGGGTGTTGAACCGAGGCCCTCTAGACCGCCCGCACACACTTGTGTCGCTAAACACGAGGTAGTTTGTTTTTAAATATCAACTTAAACCTTCTTTAGTAATAAGGAAGGCACGAGGTAAAATCATTTTATGACATAATTATTTGCAAAAACACTTTGTTAAGGAAACAGAAACACCATGCTATTAATTTGATATATGCATAGCTGTTTGTTCATTACTTTCCCAGTAATAAGGGGGACGCGGCGCTTCCATTATAATATGGTAAAGCAAATATTGTCAACAACAACAAGACGCCGTGTTCTTATCGTCGAGTTTAAATATTAACACTTAATGTTTACATATTTATATGAAAGCGCAGGAAGGCCTATATTACTACTCATCTTTAAAACGTGTTTTCGGGAATTTGAACTAAATGATATTATTTATATTAACAATCAGTTCTTTTTTACAAAAAATAATATTTACATTTACAAGTAATTTGAACATAATAAATTTGATTTACTTCTGATTCAAAACCATTCGTCGCAAGTACGCTATGTGAGAGCCTTTTTTTAATGTCCTAATTAAGAGTGACCATAGAGTTAATCTTTCATCATCATTTTCAGCCCTCATGCACCAATTGCTGAGTATAGGCCTCCCCCAATGCCCGCCATTTTTGTCCGTCTTGGGCTGCTCTTAATTTTATAAAAAAAAGTGTCTTGACTGTGCGTTCTTGCACCGTCATATATATTCACCTTAATAACACTGAGGCCATGATATGAAATTATTTAAATTTATCAATTCAAAAGAAAGCAGATACCCCCAAGGATTGGGCAGAAATTTACAATGTATATACTTATGTATATTTATTTATACTCCCACTTGCTACCATATGAATTAATAGAATTGAAAGCCTTTAAAATTGCACACTATACATTTGTGTGGGACGGAGGTCGCAGTCAGGTAATATAAAAAAATATTCAATGTCAATAACCTCGTTACGTCTATAAAAATCACAATGACAGACCTCCCTTTGCCTTACAACAATAAAAATCCGTATTAATAGCCTACAAACGACTTTTACGAGAAACCTGATCACATAAATTGAAATTTTGTATGTCTGTTACTTCGTAAATACACACCACCATACCAAATACATACCATGTTGTTTTCCGGAAAGACGTGTAAGATAAAGCAGTGATGAGAAATTTTAAAAACTATATAATACAATTGTATGCTTCTTTATCAGATCTTGTTTGTTCCAAACTCTTAATGTATCCGGTGCAGACTCATTCAGTCAGTGTCACTAACATACAACTTCGTTCGACAAACGTCACTTTTAAATTATTATTTTTTTCATTAATATTTGTACAAAACACTAAACTAAACAAAAGACACCTGACAAACTGGACAAGCCACCGGCTGATACAATTACACCAACGAGCGATACATAATTAATAATTTCCCAGTGTATATCGACCGCAAAACTTCACTTTTTATGCCAACAACAAAAAAACTACATTTCGCACGGACAAAGCAGCGGTTAAATACTGTAATAAAGTCAAATGCGACCCATTTGCGATTCACAAAACGCTATTATTCCGGGAATATCGAAAGGACCCGGAATCCCTACAAACGAAGTTACATGTTACTTTATTTATTCAGGGCCTTGAGAAGGATCCAGGGGCTTTTGGGTGACCTTCACAATAAGGGAAACTTAAATAAATTATTATACAATAATAATTTCTGAAGTCATATGTTATAAGGAATTGTCACATACTATAAAGGTGAAGGCAAACTTACTGCACCACGCACAGCAAGATTTCTCTGTAAGATATTTCTTCGTGGCGTAGTTTGCCAACCCGCATTAACCCTCTGAGTTGTAGAGGAGGTCTGTGGTCAGTAGTGAGACGTACATGGGCTATTATAGAATACCCTGATAGCTTCAAAGCACATTTAATCAAAACCAGTTTTATATACGAAAGGCTGTGGGTTCCAAGTAATAATCCAGACCGAAAACACGAATGCTAGATGCTTCTTCATCAACCCATATACGCCCACTGCTGAGCACGGGTCTCCTGTACCATTGAGAGGGTTTAGGCCATAGTCCACCACGCTGGGCTAGTGCGGGTTGGCGGACTACACACCTAAGAAATTCCTAAGAACTTTTAGGTGTGCAGGTTTTATCACGATGTTTTCCTTCACCTTTAAAGCAAGTGATAATTCAATTTGAATACACACATAACTTTCGAAAAGTCAGAGGTGTGTGCCTGGGGTTTGAACCCGCGACCGCCGAGATTCTCGACCGCACGTCTAAACCTCGAGGCCATCACTGCATTATGGTTATATACTGATCTATTAATCAACTTGGAGAACAGATAAGAAAATACCAATTTTGTTGCAGCTCCAACTTTGCAGAGAATTTAATTGCGCGATCATGCAAATATTTTAATAAACTAGGTATTAAGATCTATTTCTGAAGACCGTCCGGTGGGGTAGAAGCAAGCGAAATCTTAATTTCCTAGAAATGAGAAATAGAAATGAGTAGTTAACTTTATCTGCTTTATAGCAAGCGTACACAATTCTAATACGTAATTTAGTTAATGTGTTCTGTTTGCAATCTTTGCATGGTTTATAATGGGTATAATTAAAAACCTTCATTATCTTATTGCGCATCAAAAATTGTATGTTTAAGTATTTGTTGTGTGCTCCTCTATAAATGAAAATAGATACAGCTAAGAGTCATACATAGTTCTGATCCCACACTGAGATACAAGTCTTATGTCGTGGGTATCAAAACTGCTAGAGACTCAACACAAGTGTTTGTGGACCACATCATAAATTTGTGGACGATTTTCTACCAAGTTGTAAAACATAAATCGATGATGGTAATGAAAACACGTATTTTGTTTCACCTCTTTATTTAATAAATAATGATTTATAATAATAAGTCTGCGCGGTTTAATCAGTCATATAATAATTTAAAATCCTATCTTTCGTTCGTAGGTTCAGAATTCTCCAAGTCTTGTCCGTTTTCATTCAACACACTATCAATAATATTATCCTCTTCTGCCTTTGATATTCCATCGTCGCCGTTTAAAACTTCATTCAAAATCTCATCATTTTTGTTCACATCATCAACAATCTCCGATTCTTTTTCTTTTGATTCTTCATTACTGTCATTGTTTTCTGCAACCTGTGGTTCTTCCTTATTGACTGTATCTTGTTCTTCTGATTTTACATCACCGTTCATTTCCTCTATTTTAACAGCATCATCATTCGTAGATCCTTTAACATCTTGGGTGTCCATTACATTATTATTATCATCGACTTTTGTATTAACTAAAGACTCTTTCATACTATTTTCTTCTCCATTTGCAATAACAGAATTTTCTTTAGCTTCACCGTCGTTTTCAACGTGACCGTTTTGTAATGTTTCTGCTTTTTTGGCATTTTTTTTATTGTCTACTGGCTTAGCTTCTTGTTCATCTAATTCACCATTCACAGCCTCGGGGTTGTTTTCATCAGTCGTACCTACGTATGATTTACTTCTAATAAGCTTCCTTTCTCTCGCTGCTCCTGAGGGATGCTTTGCACTGTTCAATACCAAGTCACCTTCTCTCCTTATCATAGGCTGTGGCGGGAACTTATCTCTGAAAAATAAAGTTTTATTATTTAAATGATGCATCACAATTTTATGAGGAATAAATGCAATGTGTTTAAAAGTGACAAAAAATATTTATTTGACATTGGAAACAAGAGACTACTTTCGGATATAAAATTACCCAGATTAGTTGATAACTTTCTTAGAGAATTCAAATCGAGACCAATAATATTATTATCATTTTTAAGAAACTCATATGGTCCAAACAAAACCAAAAAAAAATACCTGTGTTTTTCTTCATATTTGCTAGGTACTAAGTAACAGTTTGATTCCCTCCAAATAATTCTTCGTTTACTGACCCACGGCCATTGGAGGCTCCAGTATGAACTCTGAAATACATTAAATTACCGTAAGTTAAACTCTAAACAAAATATCATTATAATCTTGAAACACTGCAAGATGACTGTTTTAAGGGACTAGATGTAGACATCCATTTATATTTGATACTTTGTTTAGACGACGATGTCATATAATTATCATCAGATACAGTGCCAACAATTCGGTTTGTCAATGCGACACGATATGGTTGACACTAAAATCTTTTTCATTATTTGATTCATTATTTTCAATTGTTAACAAAAGAAATGAAATTTTTTCTTTGTTTTTAAATGTTTAAAAGAAATGTTTAAACTTGTTAAATAGTAACTCAGACAAAACTATAGTTCTCACGATAAAGTACTTAAGCTAACAATCAGTACTGTTGTCGTTGTTAATGAAGTAAATAATACTTACGACTCTAGCGTGGACTTGTCGCCTGCGCGCCGCCTCCTCAGCTCGCAGCCTTTCTTGTTCAGCTTCATAATCATCCACCTATAAAATCATTAGGCATCATCAAATCATTAAGGCAAACGAGCCCGTGGTTTTATGATTTTTTATGATTCCGTACCGTTAAGGAAAAACGGGCCTTTCTATGACTAAGACTTTGCTGGCCGTCTGTCCATCTATCTATCTGTCCCTCCGAAGCTCATGAAACGTGACAAAACGTGATTTAAATATTTTTCGATCCGATTACTGACAAGTAACTTGAATAATATGGTTATTTACCGAACGTAGAAAGGAATTTAGAATCAGATGTGTTGTTTTTGATATACAAGAAAAGAAGTAGGGCCTCTATAAGCTTAATCCATTTCATTGTATGACTAGTACATAGTAACGACCGGAAATCTAGTGAAATTTACTTGAATTAAGAGCTCAAGCTCTAGCCAGTCATCAATAATTCAATAATCTTACTTTGACAAATTTAATTTGCAAGCAGTGATGGCCTCGAGGTTTAGGCACGCGGTCGAGAATCTCGGCGGTCGCGGATTCGAACCCCAGGCACACACCTATGACTTTTCGAAGTTATGTGTGTATTCAAATTGAATTATCACTTGCTTTAACGGTGAAGAAAAACATCGTGATAAAACCTGCACACCTAAAAAGTTCTTAGAAATTACTTAGGTGTGTAGTCCGCCAACCCGCACTAGGCCAGCGTGGTGGACTATGGCCTTAAACCCTCTCAATGGTAGAGGAGACCCGTGCTCAGCAGTGGGCGTACAGTCACGAGCATAAATATGTTCCTATGCGAAGGTTACCAAAAATATCTGACCCATGATCGAGTTCAATAATATGTGCCTACACGTACGCAGCAAAAATATGTGACACTATCCGGCTGCATAATGCAGTACCGTCAAAATGATGTGATACACTCACGAAGCATAAATATGTGACACCACTAGGCGGCAATAATATATGACATAATTTTATCTTCAATTTAATATAATAATTATACGAAATAATGAAAGAAATAAATTTTATTTTACATTGTTTCAAGTTGGCTGTACTTTATGCTATACTAGCCGGCCCGCGCTCGCTTCGTTGGGGGGTAAACATTTTTACTTGTGATTAAATTGTGATTTTAGTTCGATTAATACTAAATGCCATCATTTATTTCCTGATTGCGAAAAAATATCGTATTTATTTTTAATGAAAATATTTTTAATGAAAATAGATTAAGGCACAGTTGCGGTTGCTAGGTATAACTAGGTCAGTATTATCTCTTTAACCATTCGTGCCAATTGTAAGCAGTTAAAGAAAAAAATATTTTGTTTTAAACACTTGAGAGTATATCTTTAAATTCACTTATTTTAATAAAAAATCATAATTGTTGATAATATTGATCAATTAACATGAAGTAATGATTTAAATTATTCTTCAATATACAAAATATTTTTTTACAGTTATATTTAAAGTTAGACATATGCTGTCGCTGACTTTTTTATAAGCATTATCAAGCTTCACAGTGCTGGGCTCGAGGTTTACGCGCCCAGTTGAGAGTCTCTCCGGTCGCGGGCGTACACCCCAGGCACACACCTCTGACTTTTCGAAGTTATATCTGGATTAACAATGAATTATCACTTGCATTAACGGTAAAGAAAAACATCGTGATGACTCTTGCACACCTAGAAGTTCTTAGAAATTTCTTAGGTTTGTAGTCCGTAAACCCGCACTAGGTCAGCGTGGTGGATTAAGGTCTTAACCCTCTCAATGATAGAGAAGACTCGTGCCCAGAAGTGGGACGTATATGAGCTGATAGTGATAATGGTGATGAAGCTCTATAACTTTTCTCTAGGACTCAAGCAAATATCTCTCATGGGTAAAGCAGCGTTCATAAAAAAACGTTTTCTTTCGACTGTTTTTTCTTCGGTTTACTTTGTAAAACCGGCTACAATGAAAAATTGTTATCAATTTTCTGATTAATATTTACCCTATGACACTCACAAATAACGTAGCTTTCTATTGCTAAAAGAATGTTCAAAATCGGTTTAGTAGATTCAGAGATTACTTTATACAAAGTCACAAGCTTAAATTATTTGTATAGATTTTTGTCTAGATATAAATAAATAAATAATAAATAAATACACCCAACAGTCACACATATAGTCCTGACCCCACATTAAGATACGAGTCTTGTGTCGTGGGTATCAGAAACTACGAGAGACTTCGGTCTCACAAACACCCAGACCCGAAACAAATATTTGTGGATCACACAAACATTTGTCTCGGTGCGGGGATCGAACCCGTGGCCTCTCGTTTCGCAAGCTGGTGTCTAGCCAACTGCGCCACGGGGCTGTCAAATTCAGAGATATATTCTAAATCACGACCAAATTCAAATATTCATTTAATACGTAGATATATTTTGCCTACGGCTGCTGTGACATTAAGGAATTGTTATGTTGTGTTAAAGGGAAGCGGCTTTTAACATGATTGCTCCGATTAATTTATTATTTATACAGTTAATTGATTTTTCTTAAATTAATTTAATTTTTTAGATTCCCTAGTAGAGTTTTGATAAATTTAAAACGAATACCACTGAATTTGGTGAAAAACTAGACCATAATTCAAATTCAGATATAATTCCACAAATAATAATTGCTGGCTTGGCAGTGTGTAATATTATAAAAAAATATTTGTAAATACTGTAAAAACGATTTTTGCGCAAAAGAAAAACTATGGTTTCTTAAATTAATTGATTTAAGAGACATGGTTGATTTAACTTATACATAGTTCAAACGACGTATTAACGACTATCTGACTCTGAACGCAATTGCATTTTTCTTTTTAATAATTAGTTCTCAATACCATAACTTGTGACGTGAATTATAACGATTTTTACTATTGCTACCGAATATTACTCGTAACAGAATGAAAAAACAGACACTTTATGACATAATGACTGTTCGAAGTGAACGCACTAAGAAATATTTAGTACCGAAACAACGTGAATTCCAAATGTGAACAAATAATTTTCAATCTTATTACTTGCGTGTGACGTTTATTTTAAAATATTTGTCCTCATTTATTAAAGACATTATTTTAAAATGACATTTTTATTTTCTGTATTTTAATGTCATAACGTCTGAAATTCAAATTTATTGTAAGCTATATAAAATCCAATTGCAAAGATTTAAGGTTAATTGCAACCAGGAGTTGTCTTTAATTTAATACTTTACAAATTGAAGTCTGAATTACAAATGTGTAAATATAATATCATGAAATATATGCAACCGGTGCCACTAAGACAAGTGATTTCGTTTGCGATCTTCAATCTAGTATAGGTATATTTGATCGAAGGTGTGTGTAGTATTCCCCAAAACAATATTGGTAAGATAGTTTAGTGAAGAACAATTTAACGATCATAATTACTATTTTAACGAACGAAACGAAATAATTAAAGAAATATTGTTTTGAAGTTAAATTTCTTTATCGAAGTAATACGAGATAACTGGTCGCCTTAACAGCGTTGAATATACAGGAATTCTTTCAGACATTTTGATACCGACAAGGCGTATCAGTTATCCTGATTTAGCACCTCTTTATGTGGTGCAAGACAACAGCCCGATCCAGAACTCACGAATAACTCGGGAGTGGTTTAATACGCAAAGAGAGACGATAAAATTAATAGATTTCCCTCCTAAAAGCCCTGATTTGAATCCTATTGAGAACCTGTAGGGTTTAATAGTCCAACAATGGGATCCAAATCAGGCTAGAACTTACAATTCCCTGCGTTGTCACACCTTCGACATTTGGGAGTCACTCCGGGGCTCTCAAGTGTGCACTAATATTGTCTCATTCATGCGAGAGAGGCTACAGGATGTTATTAATGCAAACCCCCCGTTTGCATACTAGATTTTAATTTATAATGTTTATAAAAAAGAATTAAAATTATTAATTAAGATGATTTGATTAATTAAAATACAAAAAAATATAATAATATAATATTTAAATTTAGTCGTGATTTAGACCATAATATCTAGACATAAATCTATACTAATATTATAAAGCTGAAGAGTTTGTTTGTTTGTTTGTTTGTTTGTTTGTTTGTTTGTTTGTTTGTTTGTTTGTTTGAACGCTAGGATCTCAGGAACTACTGGTCCGATTTGAAAAATTCTTTCACTGTTAGATAGCACATTTATCGAGGAAGGTTATAGGCTATATATCATCACGCTACGACCAATAGGAGTGGAGCAGCAATAAATAATGTTTCAAAATCGGGGACTTTTTTCCTTTTTGTGAGCTTCCGCTGTGCACGCTGCAGAAACGGTTAAAGTTTCGCTAAAATAATGTATGACAGAATTGTTCCTCTTTAAAAATTCTAAAAAAAGTCCGCGACAGCATGTGTCTATCATTTAAGGTTGGCTCACTATAACGTTTTTTATTATAACCAAATTTATTTTAAATAAAGCATTATTCGTGAAGGTGTTTTTACAAACATGATATTAATCCTTATCCAAATAAATACGTTATTCATTACAAGTATTTAATACAAAATAAATTTGTCCTTTACATCATTTGATTTCAATGAGTATCTTAGAAGATATCGCAGTTTCAAAATAATGATCAAGCGCGCAATAATGATACTCAAGGCGTCGACCGGCGCGTTACGGTTTCACGTTGAAACAATTTGACCGATTTGTATGATTTTTGTATATTTAAGTAAATGGGGCTCTGCGGAGTAAAATATTACAACTTATTTTCTTTCTGAACCCAACCCTGTAGTCCACGCAGACGGAGTTGCGAGCGAAAGCTAGTCTATATATATATAAGAAAGTCGTGTTAGTTACACCACTTATAACTCAAGAGCGGCTGAAGCGATTTGGCTGAAAATTGGTGGGGAGGTAGCTTAGAACCGGGAATAAAACATAGGATACTTTTTATCCCGTTCGACAGCGTTCCCGTGGGACTTTTCATTGTTTTCTTTATCCATACAAAAGTTTCGTTTTAATAATTAAGTCAATTTGAACTTTAATACAATACAATAAAGTTTAAATCGTAGTGGAGGAGTTCTATATTATAAAAATGAATTGCTCGATGTGTCTCTAAGCGCAAATCTCGAGAACCAATTTCGCTAATTCTTTTTTTATAATATTCCTTGAAGTACGAGGATTGTTCTTACGGAGAGATACATTTTAACAATTGCCTGAAAATGCCTAAAAATAATACTTTTCTAAATTCCCATACAAAAGGATCGTAATGATACTTAAGTCATTTTGAACTTTAACACCATACAAAATTTCCTGTCATTTAATGTTTATCCCGTCGATGCAGTTAGAGACCCCTCAAATAAAAGAACGTATATAAACATTTTGAATCGACAATATGCATCTATAACATTCGAATAATTGCGTATTTTAGATGTTAAAAATGCAGAATTGTCATGACAATGGATTGACATTTTTTGGCTGTCAAATATTAAGGCGTGCTTTCAGAAATTTATTTTGTGTAACAAATCTCCTTGGTAGTGCCTAATTTTTAATTTTTTATTATGCTTGAATACTATAAATACTCTAAATCTCCTTCAAGAAATATTGATAAATGGCCAGGGGATGCCTTTTCCATTGATCTAGCCAGTCATGGAACAGGGCTGCGAGTACGCGACCTCGGCCCCCCGAGCTGTTGGAGTCTCCCACTACTTCCTTATCCGGGACTGCAGCATCCTTACCATCAGGCCAAATATCCTTACCTGCAATATCCTGTACCCAAACACACGCTATCTCTACCCCATTACCAAAACAATGAAAGTCCCAAGGAGAGTTAGTGTCAGACAGGCGGCCGGCCGTAAAACATTTGCCAAAACATTTATGCAGAATGTATAATAAGAAAGGTGACAGGGCCTAGGGCGTCTCCCGTAGCCGACGCGCAGGGGCAGCACCTGGCTCCTGTGAGAAATGGGCAAGGTTTGTTACACCAGCCCAGGCGGGGGCAACTTAAGACACTAGCCCGGGAAATAAGATTGAGGTATGCAAGATGGAATGTAGGTACGATGAATGGTAGGTCAAGAGAGCTAGCATCTGTGCTGAAAAAGGAAAAATAAGGTTAACGAAGAAGACTTACGAAAGACGACTGCATGCAGCAATAATGCGAATATTGCGGTGGATGTGTGGTATTATAACATGGAGTGATAGAGTGAGAAATGAATATGTTAGGGTAAGTCTGAAAGTAGCTCCTGTGATAGAAAAGATGAAAGGAAACCGTCTGTCGTGGTATGGGCACATTAAGAGAAGGAATGAATCATATGTAGGAAAAAAAGGTAATGAATATGAAAGTGGATGGATGGGCAAGTCGAAGAAGGCCAAAAAAGAGATGGATGGAGTGCGTGACTGAAGATATGAAAGAGGAAGGGGTGAATGAAGACATGCCGTGTGTGGAAGAAGAAGAGATACTGCGCCGACCCCAAGTAATTAATTGAGACCAGGGCAGGGGGATGATAATATACCTAAGTAATCAAAAATTAAATTCTTTTAATAAGTAACAAAACATTCATTGGCGGGTAGGGCGATACGAATTTTGCCGGGATAGCTAGAATAGTATAAAATTACAGCCATATTAAAACAATGTAAAATAAAATTTATTTCTTTCATTATTTCATACAAATTGTAAATTAAATTAAATTGAAGATAAAATTATGTCAGATATTATTGCCGCCTAGTGGTGTCACATATTTATGCTTCGTGAGTGTATCACATCATTTTGACGGTACTGCATTATGCAGCCGGATAATGTCACATATTTTTGCTGCGTACGTGTAGGCACATATTATTGAACTCGATCATGGGTCAGATATTTTTGCCAACCTGCCCATAGGAACATATTTATGCTCGTGACTGTACATGGGTTGATGAAGGAATCTAATTTAATTTTAACTTTTAACTCAGCCTATCGCCGTCCACTGCTGAACGTAGGCCTCGCCAAAATAGCGCCAACCATCGCGGTCTTGAGCAGCTCTCATCCATCCGTCATTTAATTTGTAAATAATAAAATATATTACATTCAATCATCATTGAAATATACTCATATAAAACTGTGTCAATTGATCAATATAGCAAAAGTCATATGAAAGTTGTGAAGAACAAGAATCCAAATTAATTAAGTGCTCCCATTTAACTTATGCATTTATTCATCAAGACGCTAAAAACTAAAAGTTCGGAAATTCAATATTACTCCGAAACTTCCTCAACTTATTTAATTTAAACACTGCAGTGGAAGTAATAATAAGTTATGTGTGTATTCAAATTGAATGATCACTTGCTTTTAACGGTGAAGGAAAACATCGTGATGAAACCTGCACACCTAAGAGTTCTTAGGAATTTCTTAGGTGTGTAGTCCGCCAACCCGCACTAGGCCAGCGTGGTGTACTATGGCCTAAACCCTCTCAATGGTAGAGGAGACCCGTGCTCAGCAGTGGGCGTATATGGGTTGATGAAGTGGAATAAGTGCACGTGATATTATACTATACTATAAAATAATATATAGTTAAAAAGTATCGTAACAATGATGATGAGAAAATTGCTATTTCGATTTCCAACATATTTACATTTTGATGCCTCTTCCCTCAGCCTCGTGGTCTTGTGGTATAGAATGAGCAGAGCGATCTGGTTTTGGGTTCGATTCCCGAGTCGGGCAAATTAGTTTTTGTTTTTGCATGACTAAATTGCTGTTAAAATAGACCATAGGTTCGGCTTCTTTTACGAGAAACGCCTACCGAAGTGAGTGTGCCTACATTTGAGGAATACAAACGTTAGTTTACGCAGTCGTATGTATAAAAGTATTTTCAGTTCATTTGGAAGTTTTATCATTTTCATTGCCGGTTTTAATATTGAATTATTTGTCACATACAGTATTTTACCTTCACGAAACTGTCAAAATGACTAGGTATCTCGTTGGGTCATCATCATCAACAGCCTTTCACGTCCACTGTTGGACATAGGCCTCTCTCATGGCACGCCACTGGGCTCGATCTTCGGCCCTCCTCATCCAACCGCTGCCAGCTACCTTGCGAATATCGTCACCCCACCTAGCCGGAGGGCGTCCTACACTACGTTTGCCGAGCCGTGGTCTCCACTCCAGAACACGTTTCCTCCAACGGCCATCAGTTCTGCGACAGATGTGACCCGCCCACTGCCACTTCAGCTCACTGATCATTTGGGCTATGTCGATGACTTTGGTTCTCTGTCGGATAGTATCATTTCTGATCCTATCCTTCAGAGAAACTCCCAACATAGCCCTTTCCATGGCTCGCTGAGCGACCTTAAATTGGTGGATTAGTCGCATCGTCAGTGTCCACGTCTCGGCTCCGTATGTCATGACAGGTAGGACGCACTCGTTAAAGACTTTTGTCTTGAGGCATTGCGGTATGGGTGACGAAAAGACTCGACGAAGTTTCTTAAATGCTGCCCAACCCAGCTGAATTCTTCTATGGGTCTCCTTCTCGAAGTTGCTCTTACCTACTTGTATTGTAGAACCAAGGTAAACGTACTCGTGAACAACTTCGAGAGTTACTCCGTCAAGCGCAATCGGTTCCGGAATAATCTGCCTACCAACTTAGTGCTCCAAGCCAACCTCTCCTGCACGTGGTGCATCCTGCCGATTAGCGAACGAGGCTCTGGCGACCGAAGAACGGCGGTATAACCCTTCCTTAAACCACACAGACCAGTGACGGGGAGCAGCGTCACTGGTGCGAGAAACAACTGCGATCGCCAATCCGCTTGCCCAGCGTGGCGATTATGGGCATAACCTCTTATGGCATCTCGTTGGGTACGTGAATAAAAATTATCTTCATTAGCCTTATCAATTTTACGCCTTATTTTAAGACCTAAATATAGTCTTATATTTCTTTTTAAGTATAACTTAGCGGTGCAGGAAATGCCAAGTACTTCTCAAGTGAGGAAATCATTATATTTACGGTCTCAAAGTGACGTGGAGTAAGCGAAAAAGTAATTTAGACGTTTTATGGCATTTTTATGTTTAATTCTTAATGTCTCTTGAAAGAAAATAAAATATAATGCGTCCGTAATGTCTTTTAGGTAATTTTATTATGTTTAAAATGTGAAAAAAAATACAAGAAAATATAGATGGTTTTATTTGCCAGTGTCATAAGTACGCGGATTGCGATTAGATATTCCTGGGAGAAAAATGTTTTTAGACAAGATTATTTTTATGTACTTGATCAGTATTATGATAAGCTAGACTTCATCCTTGAAGCTTTCTCTGAGAGTCCAACATACGCTTACAAATCAACATAAAATGGCGTAGAATCACAAGAATAAGACAAGAATAAAACAATATTACTCTTAAAACTCAGTACCTACTCGGAAGTTTAGTTAATCCCGCGGCAATGTTGAAATATCTACTCATAGACAATTATAAGTAATCTCCTTGAAATATGCTCGAAAATATCCAAAACTACTAAATCGTATATCTATCGGACTTAAAATACAGGAAAAAATGAGGGCAAAAATTTCTAACGACCCTTTTAGGAATATAAACTCATGTTCATATAATACTCATGTATATAAATACTACTACAAACAGATGTTGCTACAGTTAGTTTGTAACAAAACTAATATCTCCTTTACCCGGCCAATGCTTTGTCCCGCTATATCTAGAATAAAATACATACATCCTAGCTCTAAATTCAAACAATAGCACAATAACTTCTAAATGTCTGAAGTATAACCTCCTTTATTGCTGAATATTAAACCCACCTTCAGCATCAAATGATCCGTAAAATCAAGTTTCCTTACACAAAGCGAATCGCTATAGCCATCATTTAACGTTGGTATCCTTTTATAGTTTCGTCTGGCCGGTTAAATTGCACGATTTTATATTTTTATTCTGACATTGGAATATGACTGTACTATAATCTTATGATTCGTGCAGAGCTGTGGAAATAAAGTGTGAATGTAAAGGAAAGACTGGTTTTATTTGCCTAATAAATAATACCGGTACTTTGAGCGAGATATTTCAATTGATTCTACTTTGTGTGATCGCGATGAAAGCAGATAAAAATATCTTCTAACCAATATTTGACTAAATAATTTTTACCAGTTAAAAATGGTGTTTCATAAATATCAGTTTATTGGAGTATTAAATAAGCACCTTAGTGACACAGAACTCCGGTGCAAGTCAGTCCAAAACCGTTTTTTTCTTTTGCTTTTCACCGCTTCAGATAAAAAAAGAATATTATTTAATATAAGAGATTTAGGTTAAGCATGTTTTTTGACAACCTTTTAATTACAGCAAAACAAATAATTCTAAGAAGGTTATATTAAGAAAATATATTTTGACTATCTTTTCTTAATAATTATCTCCCGAATACTTTTTTCGATGTTTGTTATTCTGAATGTTGTCTTAAGCGAATCGCGAGCAAAGTAAATACAACAAACAGACGATTGATAGCTTGGTACTTTGAATTTCGTTCCCCAAACATTGTAAGCGGATATCTACATTATTTTTACTCGAGTGATGGATTCACGAGATACACAAGATCCTGGAGCGGTGAAAGATTTTGTTACGAAAACACAATAAATGAAATCTTTACCAAACCAAGAAAATTGCTGTCATTTGATATAGGTAACTGTACAAAAGCAATAAGATAAATTAGTAATACAAATTCTTAAATCAATTGAACAATTCAAAAAACATATTAAAATAATCCAAATATTGTCTTAAACTGTTCACTTCCAGTTTGTAACAAAAATAAAAATATCTGCGTGTGCTCAAAAACCATGAAACTACATTACTTTACTCAGACAAAAAAGGACTTTTAAAAATAAATTAGGTAATAAACAGGATTTAAATCATATTTTTATTTATTAAGATATTTTTTCCCTCATTAATTGACAAAAAAAAACAAAACACCCAAACTAATGAATATCATGCATTAACGTCAGTTACTAGAACTATTTTATATTCTTTCTTTAATAACTGATGTTTGAATGTTAAATAATAATACAAAGAATTTATAAAATAAGATGGACAGTTCATTGGAAAAACGTATTTTTCATTGGAAAATTGAGTAAGAAACAAGGCTGTCAATTGGATGTCTCATTACTTCACATTTTAGCATCAACCTTTCGTAGTGTTCAGCTCGGCTCGCCGTCGAAATATTTATTATATCATCCATCAAGAATATCTCAAAATAATCTTTGTCTTCTCGAAATAGGTATTTTCTTTGTGTTTTTTGTATTTTTTTTGTTATTAATAATAAGGTACACATACGCCTATGTTCCATAAAGAGTAGCCATTTATATTCGTTTGCTGACTGTATTTAAGTCCTAAGGAAATGTAGGGAAGCCTACATGTCATGTGTAATTTTGTCACATTATCTGCAACTACAGCTCAAAACCTAAGTATTACTCCCACGCAATAGGGGGCGTGACTATTGCCACTTTTCAGGCACATTTACAGACTTCGCGCTGTTGCTGAAACTTTTTTATTGAAAAAAAAAACTAATATGCTCGTAGTTTTTCCGACCCAGGTATCGACCCCGGGAGCTCTAGATTGCAAGGCACATACCCGTACCGTGCGACCACGAGGCAGCCATTGAGCACTTTGACTTTATTGTATTGGGTCGGCAACTAAGTAATTGCGGATTTTACTCATAGATGGCTTCAGTTGAATTTTTAGGTTTGCTGGCGTAGTCCAAGTGTAAAACACATTTTGTTATTTGATAGTTGGCAATTCAGCTATCAATCAGTAAAAAAAGTTTTTTGATCGGTTGCGTAGTTTTCGTTTGGCGTTCGTTGAAAAACTGAAAATTAAAAGGAACAATATGGTCATTTTTTACTTTTTTTTTCGCAAAGGAAAAACGCATCGCAAGCTTACCAACAGTTGTTTGCTGTTTATGGCGACGAACCTGGGTTGGCAATTAAGCAATCGCGGATTTTCAAGTTTTTGAACATAGCCAAGTTGTTTTAAATGGTTTTCAATGCATGTATGTGATACACGAAGCTTTTCTGCAATATCACGAGTTATACTGTGACGATCCGAATCGATTATTGCTTTGATAAAGTCGTCATTAACTTCAACTGGGCGACCAGAGCGTTTTTCGTCTCTGAGTGAAAATCACCAGAACGAAATTTGTCCAACCAATTTTGACACTGCCGTTCTTTTAGGGCTTCGTCACCAGAAATAGCACATAACTTTTTGTGAGCTTGCGATGCGTTTCCCCTTTACGAAATTAAAAAGCAAAATATGGCAATAATTTTCCTTTTGATTTTCCATTTTTCAACGAACACCAAACGAAAACTACGCAACCGATCAAAAAACTTTTTTTACTGATTGATAGCTGAATTACCAGCTATCAAATACAAAATGTGTTTCACACTTGGACTACGCCAGCAAACCTAAAACTTCAACTGAAACCGTCTATGAGTGAAATCCGCACTTACTTAGTTGCCGACCTAATAATATTTATCTCAAATTGTATCATATTACTGCATTTCCTTATTATGTGATAAAACAGTGTAACAGATTGTCTTTCGGTTATTCATAACAACGGAAATTTTATGGCTGCGAAGATTATGAAACTGCGGTTACTTTACTGTTGGATACGGCCCATAAACAACGATGAACTCTTCGAAATGTCCATGATACGAATTCTCAATGAGAGCCGACAAAATTGTGCTAAATAGGATTTATGGGTAAATGTTTCATGTCATGGTCCGTGATAAAGTGACTTTGTAAACTTTAGGGCTGAAGGGACGGTATTGAATTCGATTTCCAAAAAAATGCTATTCGATCCTGCTAAACCAAAATAGTGTTCAACGACTTTTGCAATAAACTCTAATAGACTTAAAAATCACTTAAATAAGATTAGGATTTAAGCCCGGTTTATCATGCCTTAGAATCTGAAAAATAATTTCAGCAATGACGTGTGTTTCACATAAATAGAGATTAAATATGCTCGCTCTCTTTTTAGTTATTGTCTTGTAACTATGTTATAAGCGTTCTTATACTATAGATGCGAAAGAAACCCTATCTGTTTGATACGATCCAAGTCTCAAAAACTGAAATGTAAAGATGTTTCGTACTGAAATATATAAAATGATATTGAGAAAAGACATCACAAGGAAACCTGAATATATAAAACTTTTTAGAAATTTCTTAAGTGTGTAAGTAAAATAAGTGGACCGAACCCGAAAAACCGAGCCGGCTTGCACCCAGCGGCTTCTTTACTATAATAGTATTAGTATTGATTGATATTCATATATAAAAACATATTATTTTTATTCCTATTATAATTTATCCTAGGCGAAGCTCACCTCACCATTAAATAAATAAATAAATACACCCAACAGTCACACACATAGTCCTGACCCCACACTAAGATACAAGTCTTGTGTCGTGGGTATCAGAAACTACGAGAGACTTTTCGGTCTCACAAACACCCAGACTCGAAACAAATATTTGTGGATCACACAAACATTTGTCTCGGTGCGGGGATGGAACCCGCGGCCGCTCGTTTCGCAAGCTGGTGTCTAGCCAACTGCGCCACGTGACTGCCATTAACTAAACATAAATTTCAAGAGAAAACTGTATAAACATAACGTAAATTAAAACTTAGTATCTGGTTTATAACACCGTGGAGGTGCGGTGAGCGTTCGTCACGATATAAAGCAATAAAATGAGTAAAAGTAACTCCGCATAGCTGCTAAAACTCAACGCGAGGAGTGACAAAACAAATTAACAGAACGGGGAGAGACTTTGAGCAGACGAGAAATGAGCTAATGAGGAAAATTTATGTTCACGTCATGTTTTGCATATAACAATCACACTGTGTTATGCTTTCGCGAAATATTTATCATCATTAGCCCCTATATGTTCCGTTGCTGGGTACTGACGCCTTGTATAATTGAGAGGGCTAAGGCCTTAGTCTATCACGCTGGCTCAGTGTAGGTTAGCGGACTACACACCTAAGGAATTCCTAAGAACTTTTATGAGTGCAGGCTTCCTTACGTTGTTTTCCTTCACCGTTACAGAACGTGGTAATTCGTTATGAATACACACATAACTTTGAAGAGGCTTAAGTTATAATATGCTGTACAATATAGAGGTCATTTAATTGTAATATCGAGATAAAAATTAAATTACTCTTTATATGTATTTTGGCTTTAAAAGGGAAGTGAATGAATGTGGGTATAGGTATACTCGATTACTCCTGCCTACCCTACGCGGATACCGACTTAGTTATATATAAATATTACACGGATAATGAATACGCTGTTAAAGGAAACTTAAAGACTGTTCTACATTTTCTCTTTGTAAGTCAAAAACTTACATTGGAAACTGATAAACTTAGCCTAAGAATAAAAAACACTTAATGTTACAAAGAATGTAGACTCTATAAGAAAACGCTAAGTTTATCAAACTTTACACGTGGCGCTACTTGGAAGAGAAACGGGGTTTTTCATAAAAATAAATCGTGAAATATCTTTGAGCATTTTTCTCGGAATGTCCAAGCGTATCGTCTTTGCCTTCCACGTGCAACGATGATAAGAAAATATCCGAGGGTTAATCTAAAAATAGACATGTGGACATTCACGCCTGTATTGTCAAAGTAGTAGACAGGTTGGTAGTTTCCAAAATTTAACGTAAAATGTAACAAAATATTAACAGAGTTTATCATACGTATTAAACTAACACAGAAAATTAAAATCCTCGTGTTTTTATGCCCATCTCATGCCTTTAATATCGTTGAGATGTGGACAAAGACATAGAATATATTTTTCTCCCCACATTTAAGGAGTTGATTAATTAACACTCCGTCATGCTGTATTCGAATCCAAGAACGAGTGTTTTAAACCGTACTTGCCATCTTTAATATCTAAATAAGAAATATCGAAGAATAGTAATAAAATACTTACAATTGGATCTTCGTAGCAGTAATATGCATCTTCTAAGTCTTCAGGTCTGCAAAAGAAGATAACATTTAAACAACGGCAATCAAGAAGTTTCTTAAGGACCATAAAATAATAGGAGGCAAAATTGTTGCTGTTTCTCGAAAACATTTCCATACTCCGTGCTGTTATTAAAAATTGTTAATTGAAACTAACACTCAAAATGCTTCCTTAGTCCAGCAATCCGCACTGCGCTAGTGTCGTTGACTAAGGCCTAAAGCATCTCAGTTGCAGAAGAGGCCCGTATAGCAGTTGAAGATACATACATAGGATGATGACAGTGATGGCCTCGAGGTTTAGGCGCGCGGTCGAGAATCGCGGCGGTCGCGGGTTCGAACTCCAGGCACTTCGACTTTTCGAAGTTATGTGTGTATTCACATTGAATTATCACTTGCTTTAACGGTGAAGGAAAACATCGTGATGAAACCTGCACACCTAAGAGTTCTAAGGAATTTCTTAGGTGTGTAGTCCGCCAATCCGCACTACGCCAGCGTGTTGGACTATGGCCTAAACCCTCTCAATGGAAGAGGAGGCCCGTGCCCAGCAGTGGGACGGATATGGGTTGATGATGATGAAGAAGACATAGGATGATGATGGTGTTAGCTTTCACTTTCACAGCCCCGTGGCGCAGTTGTCTAGACAGCAGCTTGCGAAATGTGTGGCTGCGGGTTCGATCCCCGCACAGAGACAAATATTTGTCTTCATCATCATTCTCTTGCCCTGCTCCCAATTTTTATTTGGGGTCGGCGCAGCATGTTTTCTCCTTCCACACATCCCTATCAGCCGTCATGTCTTCAGTCACGCCTTTCTCTTTCATATCTCGTTTCACGCACTCCATCCATGTTTTCTTTGGCCTTCCTCGGCTTGTCCATCCTTCAACTTTCATGCTCATTACTTTCTTACCAACATATGTTTCGTCCCTCCTCATAATATGCCCATACCACGACAGACGGTGTCCTTTCAGCTTATCAATCACAGGAGCTACTTTCAAACTTCCTCTAACGTATTCATTCTTCACTCTATCAGTCAGAGTTACCCCACACATCCATCGCAACATTCGCATTTCTGCTGCATGCAGTCGTCTTTCGTCCGTCTTCTTCGTTGCCCAACACTCCGATCCATACATAACGACAGGTCTTATCATGGACTTGTATATTCGGCCCTTCAATTTGAGGGGCATCCTTGGGTCGCATATTGTGGATGAGACCTGTCGCCATTTCATCCATCCTGAGTTGATTCTCTGCCCTATATCGTGATGTATACCCCCGTCACTTTGCATAAGTGACCCAAGGTAGCGGAATTCGGAACAGACTGGTATCGGCATTCCATCAAGTGTGACGGACACAGAACTTGAAAGACCGCCAAAGTCGCAAAACATATACTGAGTTTTGGTTCTGCTGACTTTAAGGCCAACATTTTCAAGTCTATGCCGCCACGCCTCCAATCTGTTCTGCACCTCGTGGCCACTTTCTGACACCAGAACAATGTCATCCGCAAACAGCATGCACCAGGGTGCCTCTTCCTGTATATCTGCAGTAATAGCATCCATAACCAACAGGAAGAGGTAGGGACTAAGAGCCGACCCTTGGTGCACCCCAACAGCGACATCGAATCTGGTTGTAATGCCAGCTGCCGTCCTGACTTGGGTATTACATTTACGATACATGGCCTGAATCAACTGCAGGTACTTCTCAGGCACGCATTTCTTCTTAAGGGCCCACCATACAACTTCACGCGGAACCCGATCGAAAGCCTTTTCGAGGTCAACGAATACCATGTGCAAGTTTTTATGCGCTCTCCTGTATTTTTCGCACAGTTGGCGAATTGCAAAAATGGCATCCGTCGTCCTACGACCAGGCATAAAACCGAACTGGTTCCGCGAAACCTCACATTCCTCTCGCAGGCGTCGCTCAATTATTCTCTCCCAAATTTTCAGAGTGTGTGACATTAACTTTATTCCCCGATAATTGTTACAGTCTTGAACATCCCCCTTGTTTTTAAAAATGGGCACCAGATAACTGTTGCACCATTCGTCGGGTACCGTGTTGTCCAGCAACAGCTTATTGAGGAACAAAGCCAGCCACTTCCACCCAACCACTTGCAAAGCCTTCCATACTTCTACTGGTATTCCATCTGGTCCAACCGCCTTCCCATTCTTCATCCCACTCACAGAGACAAATATTTGTCTTATCCATAAATATTTGCTTCGAGTGTGGGTGTTCGTGAGACCGAAAAATCTCTTGTAGTTCCTTATACCCACGACACAAGACTCGTAGCGTTACCGTTACAAGTGACTGTTAGGTATATTAATTTATTTATTTGTTGAAATATTATTGTAGACTTAAAAAATTTACTTACGCTGTAACATTGATGGCCAGATGTATGCCCGATTTAACGATGATGTCGTGAGCCTCCTGGATGGTGAGGGTCGAGGTGTCGATTCCGTTGATGCGCAGCAATCTGTCGCCCGGTCTTATACCCGCCTTTTCTGCTCGACTGTCCGGCTTTACCTGTAACGGATAACAATATTATATTTATATATCAGAGGAAGAATTTAAATTGAATTATCTGTTATCACAAAATGTAATTAATCGAAAATTACCCTTTCGAATTTTTTTAACTTTACTCTTTAAAGTTTCTTAAGCATAACACTTGAGTATAAAATAATATATTGTTCTAATAAGTTGAAAACATAAATATCACCTAGCGACTTATCGTAACGGCACACTCAACACCAATATATATTAGAGGCCTTTACATACACAAACACACGATACACATTTTGCTACAAACAGCTCAATATTTTCCCAAAGGCCCTATCCCACCACACACCCGCCACTGCAACTCCTGTACTCCAGGATCAACAGCGGCACGCACAGTATTGGCGCCGAGCAATGAAGCTCAGCGAATCTAAGGGGACCTAAATTGTCATAATCCCGCGAAGTTAATCAGAAAAGCAATGTAAAGGAGGAGTTGGTTTGCGTAGAGGCAATATCGTAACCAATGAGGTTAATCCGAGGTGCGATTATTGCTAGTTGAAAACTCAATATTTTCCCAGTAAGTCTCAATAGAAGACTGACCCGGGATCTCTCATTTGCCATACCATAAAACCCCTCACAATCGTCAAAGAAGGACACAAAAATCCAGTAAATCCTTACATAGGTTATCCTCAATGGAGTCTTGTAGTAGGCGCCACCAGCGAGGTCGAAGCCCCAAATAGTGTCCTCGAAGCTGACCCTCTCGTGGATGCCTTCGTTCCTGGACTCCCACGAGGGTTTGGTGAGCTCCCCAGCAATGAGGGCCGCCTCCTCCGCCTTCAACTTCGTGTGACGCATATCCACTGCCATTTCTGGAGGCATTACCCTGGAAACATAAGACCATAATATATTTATTATGGTTCTCCAACATTTATAAATTGCAATAAAAAATTGAACAGGAAAAAACTTAATGCATTCATTAATACTCAAATACAGGACCATTAATTCAGTTACAGTACTAACTGACATATAAATGAATCATAAAAACAGTCAGGCCTCAAGGCTTAGACACGTGGTCAAAAATTTCGGTCACTGGTTTACACTTTTGACTTTTCATAGTTATGAGTATTCACAATGTATTATCATTCGATTTAACGTTAAATGAAAACATCGAGATGAAACCTGCACACTAGATTACACTAGACTACTAACACTATATTAGAAAAAAATGCGGAATGGATAACTATTGCAAAAGTTCAGTTACAATCTTGATATTAACGAATATTAATAATATATAATATTAATAATATTAATTAATATTAATGCCTACGGCATTAAGTCCGCCTTTATACAAACATGTATATAAAGATTAAATAAATAAATAACGAGTTTTCGAATTAGGTAACATTTAGCCATATGAAGTTTTCGTTGGGTAAATATTGTCTAAAAGTAGAACTTTCTTTAAACACCTTCTGTCCTAGAAATCATTCCATTCAAAGATTTATTTCACACCCTCTATTGTATTCCTTCGTTGTTTATTTTAATAATTTTTCTTCACAAACGTAACCAAAAAAACACGTCTAAAAATATACCTTTAATTACGGAATATTACTCTCACCGCCCAATACGCAAACGAAATAATTTCTAAGAAAAACCGTAAATAGATCCCAATGAAAGACCGGATCTGTTATAAATTTGTTTATTTTGATACAAAAAGAATGTTTATTTCTATGAAAAAATACAATGGAACATAAAAACAAGAATAAATTGTTTCGCCGTTCGTCAGGACGCCTAAATAATTCAATTTTATCATTTCCTCTTCTAAAATTGTGACTATCTTTAAAAAACAAGGACAATTTCCTTGACTATCCTTCCAGCACTTGAAAATAAGCTGAACTGTCTCCGGCCTCTGACGTAAGACTTTCGTTCACTTGAACTCGTATTAAAAATATTATAATTAATTATAAACTATTATAATTAATGTCTTATACAATAAGACAGGTAATGGCCACCATAGATTGAATGCATGTGCTTGTTAAGAAAACGTACTTTTTTATCGCCAATGTATTTGTAACCACCAAAGCTATTATTTATAGCAGTGATGGCCTCGAGGTTAAGGCGCGCGGTCGAGAATCTCGGCGGTCGCGGGTTCGAACCCCAGGCACACACCTCTGACTTTTCGAAGTTATGTGTGTATTCAAATTGAATTATCACTTGCTTTAACGGTGAAGGAAAACATCGTGATGAAACCTGCACACCTAAAAGTTCTTAGGAATTTCTTGGTGTGTAGTCCGCCAACCCGCACTAGGCCAGCGTGGTGGACTATGGCCTAAACCCTCTCAATGGTAGAGGAGACCCGTGCTCAGCAGTGGGCGTATATGGGTTGATGAAGAAGAAGAAGAAAGCTATTAACTGCCTTAGTTTTCAATCACGGTCTGAGTACATACTGTATATGTACCTATATCTGTTTTTTGGCTTATGATAACCTTATCATCTGGTGTAAGTTTATGACCTCAATCTTTCTACGGCAATTGTAAGATCTAGACAACTAATATAGGTTCGAACGTCGACCTGAATGTTTATTCGAAATTTGTCTGACCCAATAAAAACTTAAGAAGTGAAGGATTTCTCTCGGTTGATACTCTACTTGTATATATTTTAAGTATTAATGTAAATACGAAATATTTTTTGACATCAACTTCGAAATAATTCTTACAACATCCAAAATAAACCTGTACAAGGGTCAGGGAGAGGTAAACTGCACCCAAATTTCACCAGCCTCTATATGGGTCGTACCGCGACACCACGAAATATACTTAATTATCTAATATATGTACTTTCACATCTCTAGAGAAGGAAGGAGACAGACTTAACTTTACGCAGACATTTCTTAATCTCCCGAACTATATCCAAACTATACATTTTCTGATGCTGGAACCCGATTTCTTTTAATCACGAGCCAATCCGCACCATGGGAGCAACGAAGCAGGTCAACTTATTAACGCTTCATAAAACATCGTATGCCCACCTTTCTCTTCAATTTCGTCCAATATTTCATATGAAGCATTGAGTCGTATACCAGTATAACTAAAAGGGCGTATGTGCCATTGAATGTAATACTCGTAAAGCCCTATCGACACTGAGAATACATAAGTAATTACATTCTGCCAGTAACACTTGTGTCTAGCCAGGTTACATTAATAAGCTTCATTTCGACGTGACCTTGAGCCTGTTTCGACATCAATGGACGCATGTGATTGGTTTCTATAAGTTATTGGAGGGTGAAAGTCTGGATATATTATTTATTAGCAGCCCGAACTAACTTTTCAGTGTAAGTAAGCCTATAGTGTATTTGAAAAAGATTTCTGTGTTTATAGACATACAAAATCCTGCAAATATACATATTTCATATATAGAGGTCAATTTCTGTACCTTCACCAGATACTTATCAGTCCCAAGCAACAGGGGACAAGCCTATTGCCGTTTTAAATGAAAATTTTCAGACTCCATATAAAATCCGCGCCACCCGAGAATCAAAAACTGTTCCTGTATTTAAGAATATATTTGTTTACCACCCTACCCAAATTGCAGCTAACATAAAAAGCGAAGGACACAAACATAAAGTATGATAAATATTTTACACGGCACTTAACCCGATTCACTCTCATTTCCATAACAAAAGCACCTACTCGGGGGCACAAAGATGGCTCAAAATGGTGGGTAATGACTTTTTTTTGTCACTCCCGCCACACTCAATAGAGGAAACTTGAGTGCCGCACTAATAATGAGGAGGGGAGAGGCACCCGTACTGACACTTAAGATTTGCTTGATAATAAAGAAATCTGCGTATGAATAGTTTGGTTTCACTATGGCGACGAAAAATTATAACATAAAGAAAATACTTCCAAGAATCACACGCATAGTTCTCATATCTGCCTTGTGTCCAGGTATCAGAAACTACGAGAGAAATTTCACTCTCACCAGACCACACCGGGCCAAAACATTAATGCATGTGAATGACACAAGCATTTGTCTCAATGCGAGGATTAAATCCGCAGCCTCTCGTTTCGCAAGCTGGTGTCTAACCAGCTGCGCCACGGGGCTGTCGCATAAACAGCGTCTAACTTTCCTAAAGACTTAAGAAATTCCTAATAACTTGTAGGTGAGTCTCGTCACTATACCGTTAGGATACCCAGAAATTAATTATGAATTATATAAATTTAAAAAGTTAGAGATTTGCTGGGTTAGTACCCGCTACCACTGAGATTCTCAAAACGTACCTTAACCTCGAGGAAAATATTACTTCTTTATATTTAATGTAGCTGAAATATCTTCTTGCTAATTAACGTGTCCTAATTTGTCCCATTCCCCCTGCTTATAGTTTCGTGTTCCGCTGAGCAAACAAGATTAGCAGTCATACTAAATGACAAGTTCGTTAATAGAATAGGAAGGTTCCTTAGTGGCTTTTCCTGCTCATAATTTTCCTAATTACAGACACGATATGTGTATTAGTTTTTGCTCGTGACTTTGTCTTTGTTATAGAATTCTGTTTTAAAGAACGTCTAGAGTAAAAAACTGCAAATAATGTCTACGAAATAAACACACAATAAATATTTTTTGTACTGTATAAAACTTTACATTAATATAAACAATATGTTTACAAAACGATTTTTCCGTGACCCTAAATATATGTAAAAGCAAGATATTCACATATATTCAAACTTATATGTTTTTTATTTGTGTCTGGAAAACGTCCCGAATATAAAAGCGAGCTATTTAAGGGCCAATATTTTTAAATAAAACAATATGTACCTTCCAAGCCTGTATCATTTCGTTGAACTCTGTATTATTCCAACCGTCTACTTTAGAAATATTTGGTAAAGCGTGGGTGAATCGTGGTCGACGACGAAATAAACAGTGCGACCACAAAAATAGTGTAATTGTTCTAACAGAAGCAGTGATGGCCTCGAGGTTTAGGCGCACTATAAAGAATCTCGGGGGGCTCGGGTTCAAACCCCAGACTACCACCTCTGACTTTAACAAGTATTTTTTTCATTCAGCATCTACTACTATATTTGTAAATCTGTTTAAAGAATCGCAACTGAGAAAAGTGAGTAAAAATGTAAAAATAGTTTTCTTTTGAGCTAGCATTATTAAGTTTCAGTCATTTAACACCAAAAGAGTATCTGAAAAATAAACTTAGTAAGCAATCCTCGGATAAAAAATATGGCTGAACTTTTTTCGTAACTAATTCCGTTTGATTTCCAAAAACAGCCCTTTGTTTGTCCAGACGCATAACAAAACATTTACTACATCACGTCTCTATGTTTACCATACACCTATTTTATTCTTTCGTCACGTTCTTCCACCCTCTATGAAGCTTATAGCAAAATGATTTGTTTGCTCACTGAATTATCCCGACTATTGACAGAAACGAGCAAATAATGCTCAATTTGTTTGGTAAATAATGTTTTATTTATCGAAACTTAGTATTCTCCATTTCATACATAAATGTCTATTCACGGCTATATTTCCTGTAGGGGTAGTTAGAGGTACAATTTTTGTGAATTGTGTTTTCGTCCTATTTAATTGGGGCGAGTCCATTTCGATTTTTAGGCACAATTCCAGACTCCGTGATGCTTAAAGAACTTCGTATTAGAAAAATCCAGTAACACTGTCAAGCCATAGCTAATTAAGCAAAAATAATAATAACTCAGTTAATACCACGGATAGGAAAGTATAAAAACATCGCGTAACTTCTAAAGAAAATAAATTTAAATAAACCATCAAATAAACGCAAATAATATACAAAAATGTTTTGTGTATAAAAGCAGCTTAAAACCTTATCCTGTACAATTTAAAAACATTTATCTCGTCCTTATCTCTCAAGTTATTAAACGAAATTGTCCATTTATTACAACATTTACTCTGAAATATAATATTAAGATATGAATATTATATTTCTGAAATATTATATCGTAATATTATATTTTGTATAAAAACTTAACCAAAAAAGCTTTTATTTAATGTATTTAACTTATTATAGTTTTTCACATGTGGCTTTTCCACGTTGTGTGGGTATTATTCATAGTTTATTTCAAAGTAAAGCGGTGGAGGAACAAAATTTGTTTAGAATGCCGCATGCCTCCAAAGTTCTCTACAAATAATTGCTCAGGTCAGAAGTACACCAAATCGCTCCAAGCCAGCGTGGCAGAATTAAAATCTAACCCTAAATTATGCATGTGTTAAATTTATATGTTAGATCTGAGTATATAAATATAGGTATATACCCAAGGTAAATGGGAAACCTCATAAATGATATTCAGTAAGTATTGTCCATTGTTTTATTACAATATTATTTACAATATTACAATATACATAATATACATAATATAATATATTATCCATTATCGTTATCATTATGTACAATATACTATTATGGCTAACAGTATAAGGAAGCTATATAAATAAGGAAATATACTTATCTTAGTCATTTTATAATACTGCTCCAGCCATGGCCACTACCAGACACGAACTGTCTGTCGTTCCGATCGAGCTTGCTTTTATAAGGGTCTGCTATCCCCACTAATTGCAACGGGTAGTCGGGTAGTTACGATAGTTTTATTAATCAATATTCAACTTAACGAAAACGCGACTACCGACTAAGATATTCAATAATTTACTTAGATATACCATATAAAATAATGGATATATCTAACACGGCCATACTGACCTGTACTTCGTCCCCGAAGTACCGTAAAATTAATTTAATATCAATATTGTATCGATTCAATATCGATTACAATTTATTCAATATAATTACTCTACTCAATCATATAACTAATTATTATATACTTATCTAACTAATGACCTCCCTCCTCGCGTAGTTTTCTTTATTGCTGAGGGTCGTGATCCCCAGCACCAACAGTCGTTGTCCTCTTTACTATGCCACTTGTTCCTGTAGAGCCCCGAATTATTCGTCGAGTAGGTTTGGTTCGACCATCTGACGGGGCACCGGCTCCTCGGATGTTTCGACTTTATCAGTGACCATCAGTCGTTGAAGTCTATCTCCATATTTTCTGGCTTTGCGACTAAAGAACTCCGGTATTCGGCGGAAGCAGATGGTAGAAAGTCTGGTTTTGATTTGGAGATCGCCAAGAATGGACGTGTTGGTGCGGAATGCAGTCCACGTAATATGAAGCGTTTTCCTCCAGCACCACATCTCGAGAACATCTTCTGTAAGGTCCAAGCTTCTGATCCATGGTTGACCTAATACAACTAATTACACAATTATAAATTATAAAATTATATATCATTAACGTCAATATTAGACATATAACCAATTAGTCAATTACATAACCAATTTAATTAACATTATTATTAATTTAATATTAATATGTTCTTATTTCATTTTTGCTCTTCTTTTTTATCTTGTGTTGTTTTCTTTTTTTTTTTTTTTCTTTGGCCGTTTATACCTTTAAATGATCAATGAACAATTGACTTTAGTGTACTAATAGTCCCTACTCGGCCATACTGACATGTACTTCGTTGTCGAAGTACACCATAAAATTCTTTCACGACCATAGCCGTTTGTGTAGAAAGATATAACAGTACGGAATTAAATACTATACTAGTTACTTGTCGTATAACATATAATTGTAAGTAATTAATAAAAATGACATAATAGAAAAAACAATATTATCCTTATGATTGGTTATAATATATATATATATATATATATATATATATATATATATATATATATTTGTTAATTTGTTAATAATACCTCACTGATGTATCAATCACCCGCAGTCGGTGAAGCTTAATCACCCGCGACAGTGAATGTCTATGACATAACATCAGCTTAGGTTAAATAAATATATTAGTAATGAATAAGTATTAGTAATGAATAAATACTTATATATTAGTAATGAATAAATACTTTTTTTCGATTCAACCTTTCATTGGGCATTCACCCGCAACAGTGAAGCTTAATCACTTGCAGACGGTGAATGACTTACACAACTGGGCTTCATCATCGATATATATGTATGTATTAATATTTTAGTTCACCATAGTCCATCATAATCGTCATGATCTCAAATCATGATCTCCATAATCATAATCATCATAATTTCATAATATTTTCATCATAATAATTTCATCATAATTTCATCATAATTTCATAATAATTTCATCATAATTTCATCATAACTTCATCATAATTTCATCATAATCTTTACAATCATCATAATATTCATAATTATATTAATCATAGTCGTCTTCATTTTCAAAACATCGATAGTTTTATTTGTCATAGTCATACTCAGTCATCATTGTCAACCATCGATTATCTTTCATGACATTACCGGGAATAAGGAGCATATAACTTTTTTTTTTTTGTCAGTTGATCTAACAGATGATATATAGATGGGACATTGATATACTATATATTTTTTTTACGAATGAGGAGCCTTATAGGCAGAAAATCCGTGGAATATTTTGAACAACTGTATCATTTGCACTTTAAAAATATCGCTCGGCCAGTCTGACATTTCTGTAAAAGACATGCTTCGCATATTTATGATGGTAAATCTCTACTTGTCTGTTGGAGACTTTCGCAATGAATCAAGTAAAACGTAGGGAGCCGTGTAACAAGTCCAGTGGCCTGTGATATTAGTGAAGCAATCTAATACTTAAACAAGGTATTTTTAATCTGGTTTAAAAATGAGAAGGTCCCAGTGCGATTTAAGTTTATTGGTGATTTCAAAAGAATGTGCGAGAGTCCATTTGAATAAAGGATGATTTTGATTTAGGCTTTGGTCCACAGTATGCAGCGGAATGGTTGGTTTGCCCACTTAATTTTATACCATGTTTTGATCCATGGTAAGTTGTGTTTCCTTTACACAAGATGAGGATGATATCCCCTTGTAAATTTCATTATTTTCAATTAGCCATAAGTATTCCAATAAGCCATCATAATTTTTATTTTATTAAGCATGGCAATTCTTATAATAGAGAACATCTAGTGTGTCATATCTGGGATATATAATTAAGGGTAGGGTAGATTTTTTTGCAATATGTTTCGTACCTTTTTTCCAGATAGAGTCTGGAATCATATCGACCAATATTTGGGTTTCCAAATTCTCAAAATCCCTTTTGTTATATAAAATTTAGGTGGAATTAAATTTTGTAAAGACAAAACTATTTCGTACCATATTTTACCCATTGGATTAATATTTGAATTCAAAAAATTTTAATCATGGTATATAATAAATACACCCGAAACAAACATTTGTGGATCACACAAAGATTCGTCGCGGTGCGGGACGTTTCGAAAGTTGGTAAAATTTGCAAATTGACGGAAGGTTCATTTCATTTGGCTGGTGAAGCAACTCTTGAAACTAATCAGACAATGAGGATTACCCTTTTTGGTATTAATAAATTAGGTCTTTATGCAACGCTTGTCCTGGAAGCGTTTCAAGAACCTAGAAGCTTGAGTGGAATAGTGGGCAGCAGTCTGCTGGACACTATTATTCCTCTTAAATTCGTAGCCAAGTAGTTCACTGTTTCTGGGACCACACGACGATTAGCTTACACTTGGTCCTCAGGTAGAGTCGACGAAATAACCTTAAACAGAAAACAATATTAGATGATGGGCGTTGCTGTACTGATCCGACTTCTGATGTTAAATTTATATGTTAGATCTGAGTATATAAATATAGGTATATACCCAAGGTAAATGGGAAACCTCATAAATGATATTCAGTAAGTATTGTCCATTGTTTTATTACAATATTATTTACAATATTACAATATACATAATATACATAATATAATATATTATCCATTATCGTTATCATTATGTACAATATACTATTATGGCTAACAGTATAAGGAAGCTATATAAATAAGGAAATATACTTATCTTAGTCATTTTATAATACTGCTCCAGCCATGGCCACTACCAGACACGAACTGTCTGTCGTTCCGATCGAGCTTGCTTTTATAAGGGTCTGCTATCCCCACTAATTGCAACGGGTAGTCGGGTAGTTACGATAGTTTTATTAATCAATATTCAACTTAACGAAAACGCGACTACCGACTAAGATATTCAATAATTTACTTAGATATACCATATAAAATAATGGATATATCTAACACATGCATAAACTTACAACTGTATTATTTGAAAGAATAGGCTGAGTTGCAAAGCCACAGCCAAAAATCGTATTTTTTGTCTTAAATGTTATATCATGAAGTCTGTTTAAGCTTTTAAGGAATTATTTCTGCTGCAAGATTCTTCACGTATAACTTTCGTATTTAAAATATCTGAAACCAATTAGGACCAAAAAATACAACTTCCAAAAAATAAAAATGTCTTTATTTCTAATATTGATCATTTTAAAATACCTATGTAAATATCATATAAAGGTAATCAATATCTTACGTTAAATTTTTACATATTTTCAGCACACAGGTAAGACCCTTTTGATAATTAGAGTATGGAAAAAAAAATCACTACCTAGATACTAAAAAACAGTGATAGGCACAGACTTCCTCTATAACTGTACCGACCCAAAATTAAATGAAAAATTACGACTGAAACACAAATTGTATGCATATAACGCAGCTTTGTTTGTTCAGATCCTTAGCCCCGGGCGACACCCGGGAACTTTCCACATTACACGGTATTTTGATACCCACTTGCCACGTAGTTAATTGATTGCCGTGTGAGGGACTTTGGGGCTAATTAACTTGTAAATCTTCAGGTTCATTAATAACTTTTATGAGAAAACATTTTTTATTTTGTGTGACCGGTGTATAAAGTAGGATCACATTTTTATCAGGTTTTTATATGTAATATGAATTTTTATCGCAAAGATTAAATGATAGTCTATTATGACTGTATTCCAGAGTAAAAAAAAGTAATAAATATGAACGGGGCGAACCGTGTTGCCTCTAGTGTGCGTATGTATAATGTGTGTTTTATAGGAACTACGGTACAGAAGAATCCGAAACTAGGAAACCATTTTTATATGAATAATAAAGGAACCCATCGGATAGAATAAAAATTACTGCGATAGGGGTTTTTGTGCGTACTTGTAATAATCCGATGTAAATACAAACTTAACATTGAAAAATCAAACGTGTTTCCCGGGAATATTAACCCTTTACTTGGAACCACACGCCTGACATTTGAGGCTGTGAAACTAATATTGACTTGGTACTAGTCACAAGTAGCTAAATACACACAGACTTCTTTGATGAATTTAATCAGACATTACACACACATCATCAGCCAACGGACGACTACTGCTTGACATAGGCCGCCCCTAGAGACTTCTAAAATGTTCTATCGGAAGCAGCCTTAATCCAGCGGCTTCCCGCGATTTTCACCAAATCGTCGGTCCACCTTGTGCGTGATTTTTTTTTATTTACTTACATTTATTTTATTTACAAAACAGAAAAAATCCTAAATAAATAAAGAAACACAAACGCTGACATTGTATACTAATTATATTCCAAAGATTCTGAGGCAAAACCTTCTCAAAACGATATTAGTGAACCTAATGCGATAATGTCTCGTCAAACGTAATCCCCAGGGTCATTAAATTTGCAGGCTTGTCCCAGAAAGGAAAGGAAAAACGACTTCATTTGGACCGATTTCAATACAATAAGAGACGGTCCGAAATCTTCCGACGCCTACAGACTATCCAATTGAGTGTTCGGAGATCTTTTGGCGAAATGGAAAATCGTCCAAATTGTTCTTATGGTAAATATTTCCACAACACACAAACAACGTACCTCACGCCTATATTCCCCGAAGGGGTAGGCAGAGATGCATTTCTGCACCCACATTTCGCCAGGTATGTATCAGTCCTACGTAATAAAGGGCGAGCCTATTGCCGTTTTTCGGGCACATTTCCAGACTCCGTGCTGCTACTTTCCTAATGGAAAAACCCGGGAAACGAACCTAGGTGCTATAGATCGCACGGTACATACTTGTATCGCGAGACCACGAGGCAAGCTAAATATTTCCGTTTTAGCTATCACCGTTCCCACTGCGCAAAACAGCAAACTTAGCTAAAACACTATTGGGATGCATTTATAAATTCCGGATTGCAAAGCATTTGTGGAGTATTAAAAAAAGGGCTGTTTATAAGTTTTTTGTTGCTTTGAGAATTGGATAATAGAGATTAAAGGATTTGCAAGAAAACACAGAGAGAAGTCTTAGTAGACTCCTTCCTAAGCTTGGTTATAGTACAAATAGGTCAGCTCAATTGTACATATGTATGCTGAATTTCTTCTTCTTCTTCATCAACCCATATACGCCCACTGCTGAGCACGGGTCTTCTCTACCATTGAGAGGGTTTAGGCCATAGTCCACCACGCTGGCCTAGTGCGGGTTGGCGGACTACACACCTAAGAAATTCCTAAGAACTCTTAGGTGTGCAGGTTTTATCACGATGTTTTCCTTCACCGTTAAAGCAAGTGATAATTCAATGTGAATACACACATAACTTCGAAAAGTCAGAGGTGTGTGCCTGGGGTTCGAACCCGCGACCGCCGAGATTCTCGACCGCGCACCCAAACCTCGAGGCCATCACTGCTGAATTTACCGTGCCGGTATACATACATTAATGAAGTAATTTAAAAATTCATTTCACTAATAGAATGTTAAACAAACCCTGAATATCAAATTGGTTATTATAACTCAAAGCCGAGTTGAGCTGCCATAAAACGAAATCAATTGAAGGTTTAATAATTAAAATGGTTGATTTACCATCTCATTTCATATTCATAATTCCGTTGTGTTCACAAAAATTAAATTTCATCCGTAGCTCAAATCGGGCAAATAAAAGTTTCCTCTACTAACCAAATAGAACTAGAAACATATCCTACAGTAAACTATGAAGCTAAATATTTTTAGTTTTCAGCTAAAATATTATGACGGTAGAATTCCGCGAAAAACCCAAGCGAAGTTTCTAAAGCGGTTTCTTTAATTTGTAACCCGCTAAGAGCTATATTCCTTTTCGCAGCAGCAAGATTAGTAGCCTCTTAGTATGAAAGATCTAATATGGAGTATTATCAAAGTATACAGAAAACCAGATTGATCCAAAAACAACTTGCTGTTTTGAATTTTTGGTACATATGAATATAATTATCTTTTCTGTTTTAATTGCGTTTTTAAAGGGCGAAAGAAATCATTTAAGTTCCCAGGCATTCCATGTTACATGATTTTAGAAAAAAAATGAATTTTTAGGGTCACTAGAAAAACAGAAACATGGAAAGTAGTAGATACTCGTTAAGCTGAAAGTGATGACGATCTAAGGTGACAGGTATCAAAGATGGAAAAACATTTCATCATTCATCATTTTAGAAAGGATGAATTTTATATCATGATTTAATGAAACATATTTTATAAATTTACTAAACTACCTTTACCATCGATTTAAAAATGTCCCACTGCTAAGCAAAGGTTTCTCTACGGTGGAATCAAACCAGGAGTTGGACAACTACGCATTATAAACTCTGGCTTTAAGATTTCCTCACGATGATTTCTTTCCTCCTTTGTGATAATTGTGATGCATCCAAAGAACAAACAGCCATTCATTCGAGAACTTTAAGGAAATTCTTATAACTAGTAAAAGCATGCCAAGTATGAAATGTTGATGGAGAAGTTTCTTTATTGACTACCGATCGGATTCTCGTTAAATTGATCTGCTCTCTTTGTTTACTTTGAAACTTTACAACTATAATTAATGTTACCCTTGTGAACGTAAGTTTTGTGACGGTAACATAAATAAATAATAGTTTAAAAAAACTAAAAAAACACGCTTTTTATCGAAAACCGAACTAAAAAATTTAAATATAAATTAATAATAGTGTGAATAAAAAACAATATTTAAAAAAAGCGTGGGGTTCATGGTGTCAATAGTTATAAATATTTTATTGACAGATATGAGTAGAGTGATTCTTCTTCTTCTTCTTCATCAACCCATATACGCCCACTGCTGAGCACGGGTCTCCTCTACCAACGAGAGGGTTTAGGCCATAGTCCACCACGCTGGCCTAGTGCGGGTTGGCAGAGTATAGTGATTATCATCTTGATAATATCTTAAAAAGCACCCCACGCTTTTTTTAAAATAAAATATTTTTTTTTTATTCATACTATTATTAATTTATATTTATTGAATTTTTTAATAATATTCTTAATTTAAATTTATTAAAACTTATTTCCTATTTTTTAGTTCGGTTTTCGATTAAAAGCGTGTTTTTTAGTTTTTTTAAACTATTATTTATTTTCTATTTTTTAGTTCGGTTTTTTTATCAAATTAGTGTATTGTCATCGGTCCTCGATAAATCTACAAAGTTTGAACGAAATCTAGTCGTTTAAAGTGGGTCAAAATCGCGCCCGAAGAAGTCGGTTACAAACATACATACAAGTGAAGCTAATAAAAAGCGTGCAAAAAAAATAAGATTGTTTTACTTACGCAATTTTTCAAGAGCTTCCAATAATCTGAAAATTAAAAAAATATGTTAAGATACATTGATTCTTGTTTAGCCTAGCATAAAGATTACCATTTAAGTATATGTACCGGTAATAGGCCAAGGTGCAATCCTGCACCCATACTGCACCATTTCGCGATGTGTGTATCCCACGTAATGCCCCATCTCGTTGATCGTCATCGTCATCAACCCATATACGCCCACTGCTGAGCACGGGCCTCCTCTACCATTGAGAGGGTTTAGGCCTTAGTCCACCACGCTGGCCCAACGCGGGTTGGCAGACTACACACCTAAGAAATTTCTAAGAACTGCATTCTTTGATCACTCATTGAATATTCCATCATGTCTGCAAAAAATCGCTTTGAGCAATAAGACCGTCGATAATTATCAAAGGTAAGCTGTTTATTGAATTATTATTCCTTTGTTTAAATGGTGTACTATAACCTGTTTATCTATATAAATACACCCAAATACACCCAACAGTCACATACATAGTCCTGACCCCACACTAAGATACGAGTCTTGTGTCGTGGGTATCAGAAACTACGAGAGACTTTTCGGTCTCACAAACACCCAGACCCGAAACAAATATTTGTGGATCACACAAACATTTGTCTCGGTGCGGGGATCGAACCCGCGGCCGCTCGTTTCGCAAGCTGGTGTTTAGCCAACTGCGCCACGGGGCTGTCTAAAAGGAACAGACTATCATATAATAAGGTACGCACGTTTCCAATTTGTCGTAATATATCCCACAAGCAATTCAAACCCGTTTTACCGCAACAATTGCAATTAAAATCAATCACGGAACCCGTTTGAGGTGTTTTAAACCTCTCGCCTCTGGAATGGGTTCAATTGAAATTCTATTCAGTTACCGCGGGTGTGGCGGACGGCCCTCTGTGCTATCCTCTATTTCAAGCTGCCCAGTTTACGAAATCCTTTCGGGCGTTCTATTGTTAAAATTTTAGATTCTTTAATTTTGTAGTTACTTGAGTTTAGAAAACGGTCTAATTAGACTACCAAAATGTTGCTAATAAACTCTTTGAATGTCTTTTATTTCTTCAACTAGTAAAGTTCAACTGGTAAAGAATGCCTCAGACATTAAGTCCACCTTTACATTATGTATAAAGTGTAAACAAATAATGAATAAAATGCGTACATATATAACACAAATATTTTATGCTAATAATGTCCTTTTTGTCTAAAAATCCTTGGAATATGCGTACCACGCTGTATCCAGAATATTCAATTCCAAGATCCAATTCCAAGATATCGAAAACTTAGTATATTTGAATTTGCCCTACCCGGAAAACTAACCTGAAACGGCTTGACCGTTTGGCACGAAGGTACATACTGAATCACGAGATCATGAGGCAGTTAAGAACTATCTTTCATCACGCACAAAATATCTCATAAAAATTATATTTATTATCATGTTTAATAACTATTTTAGTAATGAAACTCCTGTAATTAATCTTGTTACGAAATAATAAAGGAAAAGCAAGATATAAGTAAAGATATTTACAAAGAGACTTATAAACGTTAAAAGGAAATTTGCGAACTTGCTAAGACTAGCGACAAAGTGGCTATTTATATTCTTTAAATAAATTCCATTAGCTACTATTTGTAGAATTAATTCCTATATTAAAATACTCAAATACCTTAATTGTATATGGACTGTACACTCAAATAAATTGTTATCGATTTGATTCAATGTTCATTTGTGTATAAACATAGAAAAAAATGGTGAAAAAGGCAATAACTATAAAAATAGTAACTGTTTGACGTAAAAAATGCTGTATGTAATAATAATACTAAGGAAAATATATTAATTTCACCGGGAAATGCAAAAAAATACTGTATATAAATAATAACAGTACTGAAATACCGAAATCTGTTACTACCACTTTTGTTTCATTGAATGCGGGCAATGAATCTGTTCCTAGAAAACAGTAATTAAATACAGCTCTATCATGGAGATCCGTTGAGATGTCACAGGGGCCAGGGCGGATATTGGCACGCTTCGGAGAACGCGATTCAACTTGTAGGTACAAATTTTTGCTGCATAACATCTTGCAGTATTGATGAGAAATAACTTGTTTTTAAAATGTAGAAAACGAATCTATAATATCAATGTTATATTTGTTAATATTATTTCACGATACTTGTTGATTTAAAACTCTTTCAAGCCTCACCTACTATACCAATTGGAACGATTTTTACAATTATAAAATTGGCAAAACTTAGCCTTTTTACTAATCTTATCATCATCATCAGTCCACGTGTAAGCCATTGCTGGGCACGGGTCTCCTCTGCAACGGAGTGTTAACTAATCTCAGATTTATTACAATAATACAATAAAATAAAAAATATTTCTTTATTATTTAGAAAATAATTATTATCAGGAGGCCAAAAGTGTAATTATATTACAGTATATCTTAAAAATACTCTTACGATAGGTACAAAGGATAAAAGTAGTAGTTCTTTTAAAATGCGAAAGAAACGTAATATCTCATATTAGTGCACAAGAATTTTAGCTAATTATGCAAACGTAGAACGGCGAAAAGGAGAATATTAAACTTTCAGTATTAAATAGTTAACTACTTTTAACTTAAGGTAGATAGTGAAGTAGCGTATAAGAAACTTTAAATTTTACCGAACTCTTTTAATCTATGATAACCGCTAGGAAACTTAGTAATACGTTTTAATGCTCCTTCTTGATAGTAATTATTCTCTTATGAACTCATTTGCACTTATAATAATGAAAATCCGCATTTTAAAATTTTACTTTTAATTTTCTGTTTTTTTTTTACATTTCCTTTGTCCATTTCCTAAAAAGTATGATTTTTTTTTAATTTGTTTTTTTTTCTTTATATCATAATCAACCACCTCCACAAAATAAGATCCAAAAAAATCCAAAACAATTTCTCCACGGTAATTCTACACTTGCCACAATCCACGAGGCTACAGAAGCCGCGGTCCAGCGAAACATTCCTGCCAACACACACATATTATCACGACACTAACCTTCCCCTTGCCCACAGCTGGCCACACAATATGGAGATTACAACACGACTGATGTGGTTAATATTGATTTAGATCGACGTGGGCGTTCATTTCCACATACTTATTGAGTGATCGATTGACGATTGGGGCAGTGCGTGTCGCACGGTTAAACTCTCGCTAATTGAAGATTAATTGGCGCTGATAATGAACGTAATTGCAGCATTGAATTGTGAAGTATTTGATGTTAGTTTTCATTTTTATTGGGATATAATAGTTTTGGTACAATATTGTAGATTTTTCTTTCTAGAATGAACAAAATAATAATTATTTTTATTCTGTTTCTTCATTGATAGTCATGAAATTAACTAAATGGTTTATTAATGACTATCAATATCGGTACTGACCAAGTACATAGTATAAGACTTTTCTCTTTGTAACAACATTCCATACTAATGTATTAATGATTTTATAAACGACAGTTAATACAGTTACGAGTTAACCTAACAAGACTTAGTCCACAGCTATGCATTAAAAGCGAATAGTTTATAAAGAAGCACATCTCGGCAACTACCTCAAACAAACAAGAGTCGTTAAGAGGCGTCTTTCGGCCCCGGCGACTTAAAACTTTGCTGCTAATTTGTCTTGATGTCTTTTGTCATCCATCAAAGTATATTTGTGTTTTATTTTTAGACAACAAAGGATGCCCAGTACCAATTCTTATTAGAACTCTGAAGGCTACATGTATTTGTCAATCAGTTTTATTAGAATCGTATTAATTTTGTTAATACTTTAAGTAGTATTTTCATTTGACAGGAGTAGATTTAAATTCTTGTTTGTTGAATTCTGGCAAAACATTTTGTATGTTCTATCATCATTATCATCAACCTACTACACTGATAGGCTCGGGCCTGCGTTACAACTCTAAGGCGTTTAGGTGCGCAGGTTTCTTTACTATGTTTTCGTTTACCATTAAAGTTTTTTCATCATCAGATTTTCATCACTGCAACGCCCAAAGGTAGACTGGCAGAAAATGCCTACGGCATTAAGTCCGCCTTTATATATATATATATATATAAAGAATGAATCAATAAATAAATAAAGTCTCTCTTTTGTAATGCAGTGAAACCTTGTGCTTAAACTATTACTACATATTGTATCCTTTCTATTAAATGAGAAAACTTACTGCCTATTACAATTGTATACCTAAACCACTAACCAACTTTAATTAATATTCATTTAGGCTTACATATTACAAGTGCAAGAGAAAATATGAGTGTTGTTAATCCCCAACCTACGTCTAAATAAAAATTCAACCGTCAACAGATAAAATGCACAAAACACGAACTCTGCTAATTAAAATAGTTTAACGAAACGCGACGCCACCCGCCGCCCGCACGACTCATGAATGAAAGCGACAATTGAAGACAATTACACTGCCAAGCACTTACTGTACATAGATTTGCGAGTGTGTACGTTGTGTATACGATGCGTCTCATCATCGTGAATAAAGGGAGAAGCACCCTATATATGACATCATTATAAACCCACCTGTATAAGCTACACCGTAAAAAATATTATCTATTAGAATACTCTTAAGTTGTTCTGTAATCTAGTCGTGCTTATTGTCATATAAAAAAAGGAAAATGCAAATTCCGTAGACGCTACGCCGTAGCAATTAAGGCTACGACATTTTTACCCTCTAGACCAGATAATTTCTCGAGCACATACGGAACCTGTTAATTGCGCCTACTTTTATTATTATTCAGATATTTAAAGACCTGAGCTGCACTATTTACAAACTAGACTTAGCCATGTTATGGGCGTCATACACGGTGCGATTCGTCTGTACGATCGATCTCATTAAAAAAATGAAATACAAAAAAATCAAATAAAAAAAAATGAAAAACAAAAAAATCAAATTAAAAACAAAACAAAAATTCTTAAGTACTTAAACTATATTTTTTTATGTAAAAAGGAACCGCCTTCAAAAAACCAACTGAAAAGAAAAAAATAATTTTTATTATGTATTTCAATTTTGCATAAGCAAAATCATGTATAATCAATCAATCAACAAATAAGAATATAAATTAATAATTAACGGTTATATGTAAGTATTACTTCTACTTTTTGAAATCGGTGCCAAACAAATTTTCATGACAAAGAAGAACACTGGTTTATTATTATTAATGGCTCCGCCCGGGTGGAGTACGCCCCCCCCCCCCCAACCAGCATATGTCATACTTACCTATAAATATTTTGGTTTTGTTGGTTTGGCACCGACTTCAAAAAGTAGAAGTAATACTTACATATAACCGTTAATTATTAATTTATATTCTTATTTGTTGATTGATTGATTATACATGATTTTGCTTATGCAAAATTGAAATACATAATAAAAATTATTTTTTTCTTTTCAGTTGGTTTTTTGAAGGCGGTTCCTTTTTACATAAAAAAATATAGTTTAAGTACTTAAGAATTTTTGTTTTGTTTTTAATTTGATTTTTTTGTTTTTCATTTTTTTTTATTTGATTTTTTTGTATTTCATTTTTTATTTCATACTTTTTAGTGATTTAAGTTCTTTTAGTTGGAATAGGAATTTACTTTAAGTTTTTTTAGTGAATAGTGATATACTATGTGGTGATACACAATTTTTAGTAACCTTTCCTTGTTTTGATATTTAATGATATATTGTTTGTTTTATATTAATTATAATTAAACTAGCGACCCGCCCCGGCTTTGCACGGGTGCAATGCTGATATTTAATTAATGGATGTTATTATACATAGCTTTTGCCCGCAACTCCGTCTGCGTGGACTACAGGTTTGTGTTCAGATAGAACATACATAAGTTTTACTCCACAGAGTCCCATTTACTTAAATATACAAAAATCATACAAATCGGTCAAATTGTTTAAACGTGAAACCGTAACACGCCGGTCGGCGCCTTGTGCATCATTATTGCGCGCTTGATAATTATTTTAAAACTGCGATATCTTCTAAGATACTAATTGAAATCAAATGATGTAAAGGGCAAATTTCTTTTAAATCAAATACTTATAATGAATAACGCATTTATTTGGATAAGGATTAATATAATCTTTATAAAAACAACTTCATAAACAATGCTTTATTTTAGGACAAATTTGGTTAGCATAAAAGAGGTTACAGTGAACCAATCTTAAAAGATAGGCATATGCTGTCGCGGACTTCTTTTTAGAACACTTAAAGGAGAACAATTCTGTCATACATTATTTTAGCGTAACTTTAACCGTTTCGGCAGCGCACGCGGCGGAAGCTTTCAAAAGGAAAAAACTATCCCCGATTTTGAAACATTCTTTATTGCTGCTCCGCTCCTATTGGTCGTAGCGTGATGTTATATAGCCTATAACCTTCCTATTGAATCACTCTATCTATTAAAAAAAACCGCATCCAAATAGCTTTAGCCAAACGCGAGATAATCGCGGACAAACATACATACATACATACAAAACAATCGAACTGAGAACCTCCTTTTTTGAAGTCGGTTAAAAATCGAGACGATTGATCGCATCAAAAATGTTGCCCATACATGAATCGACTGATCGTCGTTGTTTGAAGCTGTCAATTCATCGTTAAAATATTTATTATTTAATGGATTTTGTTGCGGTTTGCGACATCGTCTTCAATTAAGTAAGTCGTTAACGATCACGACACATACCGATTTCGAATCGATTCGTCGTTTCGATCAGTTTGAGGCGACGGAACGTACAGACGAATCGTACCGTGTGTGGCGCTCATTAGACTCAAATATGATATAGAATTATATACACCAGATAGTTTCATTCCAAACAATTGACAGTTGAGAATAATCTGACGTCTTCACTCCAAACTTCCGCGATCCATATTAATTAGTACTGTTGCTCCTTTCATCAATAACAATTAGTCTGGAAGTATTAACATTGTACTTGCAAATTGTTTGTAAAAGTAAAATGGATCTTTATTTATTGTAAAGTGTCTTAGTCTTTCATAAAAATTACATTATAAACATATGTATGAGTACACACGTACATAAAGTGCTTTGGTTCAATTACCAGGTAGGGTAGTGTAATTGGGTTTTTCCATTCAAAAATTTGCAGAGAACCACCAATAAGGGTCGCCCCTAATTTCGAGGTACTGATACATCCCTTTATATTTCATACCTGGATGATAGGTATATCTGCCTACCCTTTCACTGTATACAGACTTGAGTGAGTGTATATGGTATAATCTATATAAGTTATTACACAAAGGACCAGTTGTAAGTAGTAATGCCATGGAGCATTTGTCCTTGGTAAATAATATGTATTTGCGGCTAGTAATTGGATATTCTTAGCCATCTGGCTAAAGATCAAGGTATTACCTTTTTTTCAATACGATTATTACGTTAGTATTATATAAAACACCTGAATATTATAAAAGGGAAAAACATTATTTCGTACCGGGACGAGTATCGCCGCTGGTCTGTCACTTGTTTGATCTATTAAGTCTAATGATTATAATTTCAAACAAAAATGATAGGCTGCTAATTATGTTTCGACTTGTCACTTTGTCCGACCGATCCCGGTGGAAGTCATTGGGGGAGGCCTATGTCCAGCAGTGAACCAATATTGGCTGTTGATGATGATGATGATGTCACAGACATTGGGGCCTTTTACCCTAGTCTTAAAACTGTTTCTATTCTATTACAAACTCTAATCTTCAGTAACTTTTTTTTGATGAAGTTTGCAAGTTCGTAGTTTAAAAGATACAAACTAAGCTGAACTCAACCATAGTGAAAAAGCAAGAATTCTTAAAAACATCCACAGTTATTACGAGTACCAAGAACTATCTTGACCCATATACCCAACCAACTGGACGTAAAAAGTCTGGACATTAATGTACACCTAAAATTCTGTACGTCATCAACATTTACTGTAACTGTTTGTTTTAATTCTGAAAAGCCCTGGTTTTAAAACTCTGGGTCTAAAATGTGTATAGTGTGATTTAAAGATCTTGGGTTCAACTCTCAATTAAACATAATATAAATACACATAATATATATTTATTGTACAATGCACATACATACATACATACATACATATTCATACACATCTACACCTATCTCCCCTAAGGACTAGACAGAGTAATGATTCTAAATCCCAAAATTTTAAAGTAATGCTTACTACTATAAAGGACGAGAAACATTTCAGGCACATTTCTAGACTCCATGTTTCTATAAAAAAAATCCTAACAAAAAACCTAGTAATACTGTCCAATCGGGGCTCAATACTACATAGCACAGGACAAACCCTTTGTTTGTTTAAGTACATAATTTTTTAATTATTATTTGTAGATGAATTACCCATACCATTTAGTTTTTAATATCGTTGTTGTTAAATAGATTGTCTAAAAGAGATCACAGATAGTGATAAGACCGCCTATTGACCACCAATTGTTTTTGGTCATTGTTTTTATTTTTTCTTTTTTTTTCTTTGCATATTCTTGGTGTTCAATAAAGTGTTTATAAATCCCATACCAACCGGCCAATGCCTTCTATTACAAAACCAAAACCCACACTAACAAAAACGTGACCATACCAAGCTATATTGAAAATACTATTTACCTAACCAAATTAACAGTAGACAATGGTGTCTAAAACAAGGGTTCGTTCTCAGCTCGTGCGGTTGCGACAGCCGCTGTAGTGCCAACGCTGTCACGTGGAACTGTACTCTTAGATCCATTCAAATCGCTGAACATCTTGTATGATAGGACTTTCCGGTGCGCTGTTGAGAGACTCTGTCATCGTTGTTATTGTTTGAAATGTGATGAAACCTGCACACCTAAAAGTTCGTAGGAATTTCTTAGGTGTGTAGTTTGCCAACCCGCACAAGGCCAGCGTGGTGGACTACGGCCTAAACCCTCTCAATGGTAGAGGAGACCCGTGCTCAGCAGTGGGCGTATATGGGTTGATGAAGATGAAGAAGTGTATATGTACACGCCAGTTTTGCGGTTGCAGTTTAGAATGTCAATCTGTGTTGTAACTATGAATTACTGGAATAGTATACGTTTTTTAATGTGTTATCGCGTATTTTTTGACTAGAGAAGCTTGTGAAATCAGAGGCTGTGGGCTTAATCTGGGTATCGAGACAAATGTTTGTGTAATCCATAAGTAAGTAGAAGTCATTCATAGTTTCTAATTCCCACGACACAAGACTTGCATCCTGATGTTCGTGTGCCTGTTAGGTACCTTCATAAGCATATCTATGAATGTTTATATGTCTTTATTACCCAATATTTCGCTAGGTAAGAGGGCCACATATTAGGAGGCAAACCTTTTTCCGTTTTTCGCATCCTTCTGATCGCACACCATATATTTGAACTGCGAGACCACGAGGCAATCTAAAAATATTTCGGTTATTCATATATTAAGACCATAGTTCTAAATGGCATGGAGTGTGCTGTATTATGCCAGTAGACCCACCCCCCATTACATAACAAATAAAACTAGCAAAACATGTCAAACTATGAATCAAAGATTAATTTTTCAGATGTGTCATCACCTTCCTACGTGAAGCCGCTGATATAATTGGCTTCTTACTTTTTTGCTGATCATCTGACGCTATATTGGAACGACCAACATTGGAAATAAATTGATTAATGCCAACCGACACGTGACATTCCGATCACAATGAAATCATTGTTCGGTGGACACCTGAACCGTGATTCATAAATGTGAATCAACTTTTGTATGTATTTTTGAAGAATGGGCACTCATTAAAAGATAGTTATGCGTATCTTGGCAGTAAAAAATAATTTTAAATTAACGATTCAAAAGAACTTTGTAAAAGTCTATTTGAATAAAGATAATTTTGACTTTGACGGTGACTTTAAATTAGGCAAAATGCAATAATCAAATACTAATATTTCTAAATTGAGACAAGAATTTATATAATTATAATAGATTCTCAATCTAAAGACCTGATTTTTTATGCTTCTAAATGTAAGTTGATGTATTGGGAAAGGCATTAAGCATTAACTCAATTATTAAACTTGGTTAGAAAAAGAAAAATAAATGCTAAACAACTGTCATACTCAATCGAGTCTAGAACAATAAATTCCCATTTTTAGTAACATACTGAGTGGTCATCTGGCATACTGTCAAATATCTGTCACTATTTTCAGCAACACCCTGATATTAAAATCTCTAAACCTAACCTATATGTGAGTTAAGTAGTGTTGGCCTCGAGGCTTAGACATGCGATCGAGAAATCACGGGTTCAAACCCGAGTAACACATCTCTGACTTTTAGAAGCTATGTATTCATATTCAATAATCACCTTCTTTATCTGAGGAAAACATCGCGATGAAACCTGCGCTCCTAAAAGTTCTTAGGAATTTCTAAGGGGTGTAGTCCGCCAACGCGCACTAATCCAGCTAGGTGAACTAAGCCTTAACCCTCTCAGTGATAGAAAAGGCCCATGCCCAGCTTTAGACCAATTTTTAAGCATGTAACATTTTTCTACTTTTTTTTTAATTGCATAAAAAAATTCGCAACTACCGTTTAGGACACATCGTGGCAAACTGAACTCACATTGCAATAACCATTATGGAAGTCACAGTTTGTATTACAATTTGCTACTAACCCCGTATTCTGTATATGGGCAAATGATATCAATCCTATGCGTTAAATACTATCAATTATCCTACAACGCTTGCAAGACATCGCATTACCGGTACCTGTAGTAAATCACTATAATTAAACCAATAAATAACGGGATGCCTGTCTGTCACGGGGTGGGCATCAGAACGATGGGAGCGAGGAATGTTAGTCGCAAGAATCCGCATTGCTGCGCATCGGTATCAGCCAATTTGAACGTCAAAACACAATTGATTGTGCCAGACGATGGCAGCCGAAAGTAAGGGGGGGGGGGTATTTTCATCATTGGAGATTATACACTCATGATCAAAGCCCTAGGGGAAGGCAGAAATGTATCTACGATTAAGTAAACATTTTCGATGAAGATCGATTTGACGAAGAAATTCGATTCGGTGAATTTGATTAAATCGTTTCGATGTAACATTACATACTTAATTAAAGTGACGAAATAGTTAAAAAGGACAAATTTTAATCATTCATTTGATAGTGATTGGTAATTAAAACTTTAATATTAATCGTCCACAATACATAATATGTATGTTTGTTCAAACAATTAAAAATCTTAAAATTGTGATTTGGGATTTTTTAAACGAACTTCTTAGCCTCGAAACCACTAAGGCGTCCATCTATTATTATAAACTAAGTCTATTTCAGTTGATTATAAGTCAGGGCCAGAGCATTGGTTGCGGGTTCAAAACCGCACTCTTCAACTTCCAAGTTACGTGTACATTAATAACTAATGGAGCAACACAGTGTTGCTTGGGCGCCATAATATTTTTATACTTCTCATGATAAGCAAGACCATATCTTTCAACTTCGTGAATCTAAATAAAGGCTTACCGTGAATTCCAAGATTTGTTAATATAGTCCTTCCCTAGTTGTCTTCTTTAGAGATTATGCCAGTCAAAAACAGTTCTACAAATGAATTTAGAATTACTTTTTTGTTTGATTAATTAGCGAACATAATCGGGAAAACAATATACTTAGCTCACTTAAACTGTAAGTCGAACAAAATACTCATTTTCGTTAATACTGCAACAAATTAGAAATATTTCGTGTTTCGAGAGAGAAAGTTCTTTCAAACATATTAACCCAACATTTCCTAACAATGATTAAGAGAATTTTCCGCTCGCACAAGCCGCCGTATTCATTAGTCCTCACGAATCCCACGCACGGTTTATTGAAATTGTTCACAACTCCAGCCCTTTGGAAAACCAATATTAATCGCTCTAACTCATTCGGATACACACTGAATCCAGCTGGTCGAAAATTCGGCATAATACGTGAACTAAAGTGAGAGAAGTTCTAACTCATTATGTTATATTACCCTTTCATATAAAACTTGTTCTTGCTCATTTACTTCCACTAAACAATTAATAATTATACCATAATTCTCCTTTACATACGGTCAGTGACATCGGATTGGATTTTATTGGTGAGCTGAGTGTCAAAAAGCGAAAGAACTCTATTTCTCGCCATGGGAAAATTGCATGTCGGCCTGCTATAGTGCTTACGTTAAAGAAGATTGACTATTTCATCGTTTGACAAGCAAAGTGAGTGATTATTTTAACATTTGCGCTCTCATAATGACTTCAAGGACCAAGGCAGCATAATGGTTCGACAACTTGAGAAAGTTGGGGGTCACGGATGGATGAGGGTTTCTCAAGACCGATGGTAGAAGCTTTCTTAAGGAGGTATATGTGCAACCGTGAACGTAGAAAGGCTGAGTATATAATATATGATCCCAAGGCTGTGACAACTGAAAGTAGTTCATCGAAGACTGTGAACCTATATACTTCCATGCCAATATCTATTTCACCTTACTTGTTATTTATGTAGGTATATTAATCCCATACTTTTGATTCCGGATCCAATCGAAGTGAAGGCTACGTGAATAGTTAAATCTTGGAGCACCATTTGTTTCTTAGAAGAGAGTACTGTTCCATACGGCGAATGTAGTCAGTAGTTCAGTCATTAAGTTGCTCCGAGAATGTGTGGGTGGACCTTTCATAAAACTAACCTCACGATGTATTTCTTCATTAGAGAACGCACTTCGTTACTTGTTGTAATTTAAATGTATTAACTACCAACTCAATTTTAAACTTTATAATATAACAGTCGGAGTTTCACCCCACGCACACAGCTCTTACTTTTCATTAAAGATAGTCTGTGTATTCAATAAGAGATATCACATATCAATCAATCAATCAATCAGCCTATCGCCGTCCACTGCCGAACGTAGGCCTCCCCAAGAAAGGGCCAACCATCCCGGTCTTGAGCAGCCCTCATCCATCCGTTTCCCGCCACCTCTCTCAAGTCGTCGGACCATCGTGCTACAGGACGTCACACACTACTATCACATACGGTGAAGAAAAATATACTGAAGAAATGTTAGAATTCACTTCAAGAATTATTTATATGTACTGTTATATAAAGTATGGTAAAAACGTGATTGTAAATCGAGACAGGCAATAGTTACTGCACACACATTGACATTAAAATAAAACCGCCAAAAAATAAAAAAATAAAGTTTTCGAAGCAATCACAAGTAGCAAAGTGTTTGGACCTCAATGGTGGAGGAGATATACGCCCTGCAGTGAGACGTATATGGCCTGGTAATGATAAGTATTAAATCTAAATGGCGATAAGGAAATCGTCAAAATTCCTTTTTTTGTCGGGACTTTTTTTACCATCAATGAGTTTCTAACCGTCGTAACTATCATCATCATCATCATCATCAACAGCCCCTAATTCGTCCACTGCTGACACGCCACTGGGCTCGATCTTCGACTCTCCTCATCCAACCGCTGCCAGCCGTAACTATAACTATAACCCGTCTTAGTTTTTCATCCCAGTCTGAATACAACCAATATAACACAAAAAAGTGAATGAACGAAAAGATATGACAAACTCTGCCCCGATTCCAGCCAAACGTCAAAAATTAATTCACGCGAACGGACAAAAAGCATGATTACACTCACAGTGGAATGGAGGCTGCGCACATTTCCATTCGGCTGAACAAATAACATCCGAAACAAGTGGAATTGTTTTGAGATTGTTTTGTGAGAGTGACGAATCGACGGGCCCGGATCACTCCATTAAATCGACTGTCATTCCCGACTTATTTAAAATAATTCCTATTTGTTTTACACAGCTTATTAAATTCATGAAATGTCAAAATTGTTATTTAAATTCTGACGTTTTTCAATTCCATTTATGTTTGGTTTTTGAACAGAGAGAAAATAATTTAAAAGTAAGTGTAGGGTTATCAAAAAATATTTTAATTTCGTAAAACATACTTATATAGTATGTAGTTAAAAACATCTACATATTTTTAGTTATTATAGAATAACAATGTTTCGTCATTACTACTGTATAACTGCTTACAATGTTGCCTTATAGATACGCACATACAGTTGCATTTAAGAGTTTATATTTATTTGTATATACATTTTGTATGTAGGAACATGTATTATATGTCCATAGTTACTTCATATTAATGTGATAATATTTACACTCCTACATTTCTTCTTCTTCTTCATCAACCCATATACGCCCACTGCTGAGCACGGGTCTCCTCTACCATTGAGAGGGTTTAGGCCGTAGTCCACCACGCTGGCCTAGTGCGGGTTGGCGGACTACACACCTAAGAAATTCCTAAGAACTCTTAGGTGTGCAGGTTTCATCTCGATGTTTTCCTTCACCGTTAAAGCAAGTGATAATTCAATGTGAATACACACATAACTTCGAAACGTCAGAGGTGTGTGCCTGGGGTTTGAACCCGCGACCGCCGAGATTCTCGACCGCGTGCCCAAACCTCGAGGCCATCACTGCTTTTTCCAAACCTCGAGACCATCACTGCTTTTTTTTTTATATAAAAAAATACAAAAATGCGATGAGGCAAATGTAGGCCATCACCCCTACATTTGCCTCATCGCATTTTTGTATAACCGAGGTCTGACAGTAAAAGAATGCCTTAGGCATCAAATCCACCTATACAAACTTGTATAACGTCTGCCTCAATAATAATTAGACGTGTGACGCAGATTTCGTACCGTCATATCATTAAAGTGCCATTTAATTGCCTTCATACTCATTTAACAATAATTACAAATATATCACTACAGCTTAATTGCATTCAATACAAAGTTATTACTACTTAAATAAATCAATTCCTTCCCATTAACCGTTAATGATAATGGCATGTATTTAATACAAAACCGCGGCTCGACATATGATCTGATGATTAATTTGTTTTAAATTGCTTCTGTAATTGGCACGGCTCCGTTTGTTCTGATTGATGTTTGAATGGACGCCAAGTGACCTGTGTCGTTGTGTCCACGTGAGCGGTGTTATGCGACTGTGGGGTCGGGGTTCAAGTTATTATACCGCTGTTTGAGTGTTAGATGGACAGGGGCACGCTAAGTATTGACGGGAGGGAAGCTAAGTGAGTCTTAGGGGTATTTTATTCGATGTTCATTTATTATTTTTTATATACTTTAAATACAATCACAAATAATTTAATTAATATACTATACATTACATTAACTATTTCACAATTATTATATGAGTACATACGACGTCTATAGTATTTATTATATAAGGAGCTAAAGAATGATTTTATTTAATATCTAGAGAACATATTGTTCTTGCTTATTAAATACAAAAAATAACAAAAACAATATTATTCTGAATCTGATAAAAGTTACAAACTTTAATTTTTATTGTATTTTGACTTTATAATTGAAATTCAGTAATAATAATTGTTTCAACTTGTTAGGAATGATAACAGTCATACCACTCAGCAGTCAGGCAGTCTTACCACTTGCCAATGTTTGGACCACGCTGCGTTTACCATCAAGTAACCAAAACGTGGCAGCAAAAAAACTTGCTAATCTTATTAAATTTTTGTAAAAAAATAACTACAGGTCATTAGTAAAACTGTAGCAGATATGATTAATAGTCATAAGACAAAATTATAATGATTAACTTTAAATATTTTTTACTGATCATAATTAAGTTCAGTTAATTAGTTTATAAATTAAAAGACGGCATTATTGCCGTAAGAAATATTGCGGATAAACAAAGTTGAATAATTCTAAAATTGGACGGAAAATGCCTTCCTTCTACTTCGCTTCGCCATGTAAGTATGCGGATTTGATTTGTTCCGGCATTAAAATCGCATGGCATTTGAGATAGATTGATTATTTTGACGTCTCGACTGTCTCAGAAACATAGTAAGAATCAACATGAGACATGACATGATTATATACAGGGTGTATTCAGACCGTGGTTGGAAACTAAGGCAGGTGGTAGTTAAGGTGCTTACAAACCCCTGGCGTTAGAGAAAATTCCGAGAAAAATAAAAATGTTGACGTTTTCTATTGAAACCACATATATATACTTAATACCGATGGCTGTATGAAAATCGTCAAAATGTTTTTGTCGGGATTTTCTTAAACACCATTTCGTTTGTGATCACCGTAGAAACTACCTTCCTACGTTTATATGTATACAGGGTGTATTTAGACCGTGATCGAAAACTGAGGCAGGTAATAGCGAGGGTGATCACAAACCCAGTGGCGATTTTAAAAATCCCGACAAAAAATAAAAATTTTTACGTTTTCCATACAACCATCGATGTTAAAAGTATGTGGTTTGTATGGAAAAAATATTATTTTTTGTCGGGATTTTTAATATCGCCACTGGGTTTGTGATCACCCTCGCTATTACCTGCTTCAGTTTTCGATCACGGTCTAAATACATGCTGTATATATTTTTTTAAATTGGCATTGCTTAAGTTCTATATCGTCAATATCGTAATGATACAAACTGTAGTAACTTAGTAGAACTCTGATTCACTTACTTCCAAGCTTATTATATTCAATAAAATCTGATTATTATTATTTTTTTTAGTTTTTCTTGAGTTGATTACCGAAACGTATGCAAAGTTTAAGTTCCTAAACGTCGAGGGCAACTTGAGATTTTCAACAATAAAATTCCACTCCGAATCTCCAATCGAGTTTGAAACCAAACTGTAGGCAAATGAAGTTGCTTACAGGCCAAATTAGTGGAACAATAACCAAAATACAAGCGAAACTGTGTACATTGGTGGTTCCTTGGTACAATTACACCGGGTTAGCCGACTAATAGTCTTGCGGTTTCTCCGAGGGTCTTCCAAGCAATTGTTTTACCCCACAAACGATTTTACACTTTAACACAAAAGCACAGGATCTAAATTCACATAGCACGTTCTCCTTGAATATAAATATGAAGAGATTTTTTACCGTCGCACTCATTGCTAGCTTCAGGTGCTTTTAATTACAAGCCTTGACGTTTTATTTAGCAGTATAAAACTAGTTTTTAGCGCTTTGTTTTGAACTAAGACAAGATTTATACAACCCATAAACAATTTTAAAGCGCCATGTTTTTAAGCAATTTGACCGTGAAAACCTTAAAAGTTTTTTTTTTTTTATTTTAAATATATGTCTATATTGCTAATACTGTATTTTTACAAGTTAATATGTATTTTTGAGTGGCTTATCAAAGACCTTTTAATGTACCTACCACTGTCCTTTCAAATACAATTTTGAAGAGCTTAAAAAATCCACATTTTCGCAAATTATATTTGACGCCTATTGCATTTTCGCATACCGCGTCAAAGAAAGAAGACTGAAATATTATGTGAGTTTAATAAAAGTCAATATTGTTATTTTCTTTGAAATCTCCACAAAGACGAGAGCTACCAGCATACTCTGAAAATGGTTGTAATACATCAAACATAACCCCTTCCTTTCTAAGCAAAATCAAAAAGATATTAAAGCTGGGGCGATCGCACAAGGGGTATAAAGGTTCGTGTTAAAGTATTCAGACGGAAGGGATTTCGCGGGAAATTATTCAAATACGGTAAAAGGTACATTGGGAACCGATAAGCTGTTATTTACGATGCATCAAACATTGAGTGTTTCCTACACAGAGCGTATTAAACAGACTATCATCGAAAACTGAGACAGATAATACTAATAATGGTTAGGGAAACGTCCAAATTTTTATTTTGTTTTCGTGATTTATTAACGTCAGTGTGTTTGTAATCGTTTCATATTTGTAATCCTTTATTTGTCCCTCTGCTAAAAGGTTTAGGCCTTCGTCCACCACATTGACCAAATCTAAGATATTCCTAAAAAATTAGGAGCGCACGATTCCTCGCGATGTTTTTCTTCACCTTTCAAAAGAGTGATAATTCAATAACTTCGTAGTTCTACTACTATGAGAAAAACAAAATCCAGAATGAAATGAAACTTACCTACTTTAACTTTGAATACATCGTGACGAAACCTACATTTTTAAAAGTTCGCGAACCCCCACTAGGTCAGCGTAGTAGACTAAAACCTAAACCGTCTTAGGACCAGCAGTGATAATGATGATGAACCCTTAAATCAACCCTTATTACAACATTCAGAAAATATTGTTCCAGATCCTTCCATGACATTCACATATCAATCAAATTGGTTGAACACGATTCAATGCTCGGGTGAGTATTCAGTAAGGCACGCGGTCAGGAATTCAAATTAGTTTCACGCAGCAATATGTGTTGTGTCCAAGTGTCGGGGCCGCATTCAAATGTAAAATCACACTGAATGTGCCATCATAATTGAGAAGCAACGCCTTGCATTTGAATTCGATAAAATTACACTCTATTTAGAATTCTCCGTGCACTATTCGAAGGAATTTTATCATAGTCCTTAACTAGAGCAATATGCACTCGATTGTAATCCTATTAAATAATATTGTATTGGATTTTTATGATTATATTCTACGCACCGTAATGGAAGGTCGGCATTTTTTTCTATGTATGTAATACTTTACATACTCTATTACACTTGGTACTCAAACTGCCCTTGTCTAACGCCTCATAAAAATACTCGTATAAAAGATATGGGCAATATAAAAATCTATGGCCATAAATTAACTCATATATGTGAAACTAACTCTTTCTGTTCCGCTTTTATACCTAAACCGTAAAATTAATTTAAACGATTGTTGATATGGAGATATATTGGACCTTAAAAAAACACAGGATATTTTTTATATAAAATTGCGTTGGGACAGAGCTAGGAATACGATATGAAACAGATTAAGTACTTCATTGCTCAGAATGTTATCATTAATCTACTATTCCCTCTTCATCAACCCATATTCGCCCACTGCTGAGTATGGGTCTCCTCTACCATTGAGAGGGTATAGTCCACCACGCTGGCCTAGTGCGGGTTGGCGGACTACACAACTAAGAAATTCCTAAGAACTCTTAGGTGTGCAGGTTTCATCACGATGTTTTCCTTCACCGTTAAAGCAAGTGATAATTCAATGTGAATACACACATAACTTCGAAAAGTCAGAGGTGTGTGCCTGGGGGTCGAACCTGCGACCGTCGAAATTCTCGACCGCGCGCCCAATCCTCGAGGCCATCACTGCTTGGTAATCTACTATTACATAGTTATATGCATATCTGACATTAGTAATTACAATTAGTAATCTACTATTACTAATTGTAATTACTAATGTCAGATATGCGTATAACACAGACGAACGGTTTGTATCTTTATAATTCTTATTCTCGTGGGATGGTTATATTACAATTTAAAGTACATTTAAAAGCCAAGCTCTAAAGCCATTATCCAATAAAATAACTCGATTTGAAAGTTGAACTCAGGCCTTTAAAAACATACGATTTTTGTTGACTACTTGTATAACTTGAGCTGGAAAACTTGCAATTGCATTTTAAAAATCATTCAGCTCTCCACACATTATAAATTAATATCGTCCATTTTCACACGTATCGCTCCATTACAAACATGAAATAATTCCATATATGTACAGCTCTTTGAAAATAATGATATTTCATTTTTTTATCGTAACCCAAATGAAAATTGTAGCTGGATCACGAATGGATTTATTAATTTCGGACACAATCTTTTTTCGATTAATAACGATTTCACCATTTTCTTTGATATTAAGCTTTATTTTATAATTTAATTATTTCGATCATCCGTCGATGTGACTACTCACATCTACATCGACGATGCCATAGAATATATCTTTGAGTCTTCATCATCGTAAGGAAACCTGAAAGTACTTAGAAAATTCTTAGGTGTTTAGTCTACCTGTCCTAGTCCAACGTGGTGGACCAAGGCCTAAACCACCTCAGCTGTTGAGAAAACCCGAGCCTACCAGTAGAACGTACACATATGGACAGATCATAATTTGTCTAATTATAAAAAAGGTAAAGATTTAATATCGGGTTCGTTTCCTGTAATATATTTTTTCAACGCATTAAAAAGTTTGATTGATCTTTAAACGGAGACACCGAGCTTGGGAGCTTTTAATTACTTTTTATACTGAGATAAAAGGAAATAATTAAAAAATATATTATGATGACAATTTGTTAATATTTTCTCGTGAATTTCCTGACAACGACAATCTTTCTTTTGAACAGATAATTAAGATTTTAGATTAAGACTTTATCAGAACATTTTCATATCTTTAAACATTTTTTTTATTTTTGTATGGCAAAGTTTTGATATTAAAATGTGGTGGTAAGTGTACATGGCAGTATATTCTATGGGTTAAGCAAACATATACAACTAGACTATTTTGCTATTTTCCAAGTTCAATGTAAGATAGTAAAACTATTTTTTTCAGGCGCATATTCAGTTCTACGGGCACGTGCTTCCTCTATCATTGAGAGGGTTAAGGCCTCACTCCACCACGCTGGCCTAGTACGCGTTAGCGGACTACGCACCTAAGAACTTTAAAGTGAGTAGCTTTCATCACGATGTTTTCTTTCACCGTTAAAATAAGTGACAATTCATTGAACACACACACAACTTTGAAAATCAGAGGTGTGTGCCTGGGATTTGAAACTGCGACTGAATGTGCGACTACAGCTCCAGACTATCACTACTTTGCTACCCTTTACTAGGCCGGATCTCTTACGCTTATCCAGGCTCAAAGTAAATTTATCATCATTATTAAGCGCTCAGTACGATGGTGCACCTGTGCCCTTACTTTATGTTTGTAGAAGTCGACGTAATCCAGGGATACACTGCCTAATAGGCTTTACATTATGTGAGTGCTCTGAACATGATCGAAGTAAGGTATGACTTATCGAAAATTAGTTGAAATAACGTACAAATTTGGTTAAAGCTTTCTTCTATTCCCGAAACAGCTAGGAACTTCATTCGGAAATTACAGATGCAAAATATAGATATTTTTAATTGTACTTTTTTGTATCGACTATTTGTATCTAAAATTTTGAGTTTTTATTACCTCTGCTTTAATGAAAATAAAGTATGAAATATTTTTTATTCGTTAATCAAACCATGAACAAGGGAAGAAAGCTAAAGACGTACTTTTTTATTGATGGAGTAGAGATTAACATATGCTTAAATACGATTTAGCTTACAGCTATCACTGCAAATAATTATTTGTCAAAAGTCATTATACTCCTATATAAATTTGTGCCGTTCAATTCCCTAATAACTGTATAACAGTCTGACATTACCTATTTTCGCGGCGAACCAGCCTTATAATATTAACACCAAAATCAACATTACGCTGCCTGCTGCGTGTCATCTCTGCATCACCCAAGGTTCGACTGGTAGAGAATGCTTAAAGCCTTAAGTCCAACCATACATTATTTTGTGTTGTATCAAATGTAAATAAATAAATATTAGATAAAACAAACCAGAGACAATGTATTTTTCATGACACCCATTTCATCCCTTATATTGAGGGCGCGTTACGCCCACCATAATGTGAACGCATCACGTTTTTATTCCCGCTACAGATAACGACTATTTTTATTGAGTGTTCGCTTTTACTGCCGTTTTGTGACTTGTGAAACTTCGGGGAAATGGGATATCATTTTCCGATTTTCATATTAGTAAGTTTGGATTATGATTATTAACTTGGTTGTGACCGAACTATTTGTGGAACACATTTTGAATAATGAAATGGATTTTTAGTACTACGCCGTAGCAAATCTTGCTACGATGTAGGTAGTTTTGCTACATCACATTGAGTTTATCTGAAAATAAGTATTTCAATATCTTTATTGGACGTCAAGTTAGAACTTTGTTATTAATACAAACAGATAGTATAGCTTTAAGTCTTAAGTACATAATCTCTTACATTTTCAAGTCTGAAAGGGTAGTAAGCAAAACTTTTTGCTGGGTTGTTTCGCCAGACATTAACTCCCCCACAGTTGCGCACAGATCCATTTCCATTCAACAATAAAGGTGAAAAACATATTTTAAAATCAAGCTTTTATTATGCACGAAAAATTAAAAAAATAAACTAAGAAAACATTCATAAAATTTGTAGTTTTACTGTAAAAAAAAAATTTTTTTAAATAGGCCTTTTTTTACGCTTCTGAGTGCATCTACCCCCTTAAACTTTACAAGTAACAATTTACAAAAGTGTTCGGTTTATAATTAGAAGTATGATACATAAACATATATTATCTATAACTAGTATATTAATATTCTTAAGTGATTTAAAAGCTCGTCGCGGCCGAGGTCTTTGCATTAACGAAATTGCGCGACAAGCTTTTAAATCACTTAAGAATATTAATATACTAGTTATAGATAATATATGTTTATGTATCATACTTCTAATTATAAACCGAACACTTTTGTAAATTGTTACTTGTAAAGTTTAAAAAAACTACAAATTTTATGAATGTTTTCTTAGTTTATTTTTTTAATTTTTCGTGCATAATAAAAGCTTGATTTTAAAATATGTTTTTCACCTTTAATTTATTTTTAACTTTTTAGTTGGAAATATTTCTAAGTCTATCCATTTCGTAGTCATACCGAAATTCAACTCAATCGGTCCATGGAAACTAGTGTTCCTATGGGCACCTTCCAACTTCTCATGACACCAGATCAACGATACCTTGTTATTATATTGTCACTGAAAATACAAAGGCATACCAAATTTTAGCTTAATTGGTCCACAGGAATCGGAGTTCATATGGGCTTCTTCCAACTCCTCATCAGATCAGTTCTATGATACCTTGTTATTATATTGTCACCGAAATTACATAAGTATACCAAATTTCAGCTCAATCGGTCCAAAAGAATCTCCTCAATAGATTAGCTCTATGATACCATTTTTTGTATTGTTACCGGAATTACGAAAAGATACAAAATTTCAGCTCAATTGGACCATAGGAATCGAAGTTCCTATGGGTATCTTCCAACTCTTCGTCAGATCAGCACCATGATACCATATTTGTGTATTGTTGTCGAAGTTACAAAGACATACCAAATTTCAGCTCAATCGGTCCACAAGAACTGAAGTTCCTATGGGCATCTTCCAACTCTTCGTCAGATCAGCACCATGATACCATATTTGTGTATTGTTGTCGAAGTTACAAAGACATACCAAATTTCAGCTGAATCGGTCCACAAGAACCGATGTTTCTATGGTCATCTTCCAACCTCATCATCAGACCAGCTCCATAGCATCATATTATTGTATTGTCATCCAAGTTACGTAGGTATACCAAGTTTCAGCACAATCGGTCTATTGGAAGTGGTTCAAATCTTCATTGCAAGATTTGTAAACATACAAACATACATACATACATACAAAAGTGAAGTTAAATAAAAGCTTGTAAAAATAATGAATTTTAGGCTCTGACCTACTCGAAAATCGTACCCGGAACCTTTTGATCACATACGTTAATTTTTATCGCGGTACCAAGGATACATTTGGAAGTAGTAAATATTTTTATACATAAAAACAGCCTTATCCTTATAATTGAGCTTCAATATAAAATGTTGCTGGCTACAATATTTTTGGTGTAAAACAATCCGAAAATAACTTAATCCACCACTTGTTTTCAACCTTTACTGCGAAAACAACTCGAAGGGGCAGATAATCCGTCAATCTCTTTCTGCCGAATAAACTTGAAACATAATTTTAGAAGGGACAAAAATGTCCCTACATTCTTTCCCTATCAATATCCCTGAAACTTTCTCAAAACAACATTTGTCACAAAACAATACACAATTTGGTTGGGACCCTCACACGATATTGTGGCACTTAAGCCTTCAAAGAAATCTGTTCATATCGCGAACAATTCTTACATGGATGCGTAAATAATCGAAATAGCTTTGTGAAATTTGATGTAAGCAGTAAATCACAGAACAGTTGAATAAGACTACATGAATTTGCGATTAGACTATCATATGTTTGAACTAAAAGTTCTTAGGAATTTCTAAGGAGTAGTCCGCCAACCTCACTAGACCAGCGTGGCGGACTAAAGCCTTAACCCTCTTAGAAAATGAATATGTAGAAATACAACATTGCCTATGTTTTTATTCAGGCGTTGGACTTTATATAGTTAAAATCTTCAAATATTGTCATTGTTATTGACATCTTCAACGTAACGTGTATTTGAATATTTACTTTATTACAACTGAAGCTAGTTTCACAAAATCTTTCGTATGATCAGAAATCTTATCTTGATTTTCTGCACCCACATTTCGCCAGGTATGTATCAATTCCACATAATAGGGATCCAATTACTAAATATTTATTCCTTCAAGAACATTTCCGGACTCTGTTCTTCTACTGTCAATTTGCTGATGGAAAACCCCCAAAAACACATTTCCCCTCCTGGAAATTAAACTCGGAACATCTAGCCCGCACGGCGCATACTTGCAAGATCATGAGCCACTAAGTATCACTAAAATATGAACACAATATTATTATGTCCATTGAAATTTTTACGGCGGTACTTAATATCGTCATTGCATGAGGGAGAATTTATTATCATTCTAACAATCTGTAACCTTATTGAATACGTAATAAACTTTAATACTCTGTCGTAAATATAACGCACTTGAAAAGTATTGTATGCTATTGACGATGTGGTGTTTTTTTTTTTTTTTATTTGCCTTAGCAGGCAGACGAGCTGACGGCCCGCCTGATGGTAAGCGCTCACCGTCGCTCATGGACTTGGCAATGCCAGGGGCACAGCCACGCCGCCAGGTGTGATTAAAAATTTCACTTTATAGAGAAACTAGCTGTCCCGGCAAACTTCGTATCGCCCTACCAGTCAATGAATGTCTAGTTACATATGAACAGAATTTAATTTTTAATTACATGATACTTTAGCCTCAATAACACGTGGTAATCATGCTATTGAATTGTAGCTTATATGAGACGTTTGTCGGTTTACCATAGCAGTGCCATCTATTGATTACTTACTCAATCCAATCGAAAAATATCGACATACATTAAAATCTTTTGAAGTTAACAGATAATTGTGACTGTTAATTAATTATAGACAAATAATTTGCAATAAAATAAAATTGCGACTGTAATTAAAGATCTAGGCTATCCTTTCTCTCAAGTTGGACGAGACTGCTCACGGTGTGCCAATTTAATTTAAAATCGGTTAAGTAATTTAGGAGTCCATCGCAGACAAACATCGTTACAGGATATTTATATATATATATTAAGATATCTAATACGTATAAATTATATAGACTGATGATGATAATGATGATAAATATTATTGCCTGTTTCATTGGGTCGTATTCTCGCAGCTGAAGTTTATACCCAACGATAGTGAGATTACAAATCCTAGGTCACAAAGTGTTATTAGGTTCTTAAATAGGGAATTTCATTTTTAAATCCGCGATTTTGATGTGAGTGCGCTCATAAAACCCGAGGCTATCACGATTGTGATAAAATGAACTCGTAGTGACAGAAAACAGCACGTGGTTCCATATCTTATTAGGATTTCGAAATCTACAAATTCAATCGAATTCATTGATAATTCCAGCGTTAATAAATTTTAAAAGGACACTGAACCAAAATAACCCTATTTATTTACAAATAGATTAAAAACAATTCAAGATAATATTGTTTTATCATAGGTGCGTGTAATCAATGAACTGAACAAAATTCTCTTCACGTTGAGCGTAATAAAAATACAAAAACAATGATTTAAAACATCAAAGGCTCAAAGAAAAACGTTTCCATCAGAATAAGGATTATCCAGCTAAATATCTCTTGATTCCTGTGACCGATCGTACCGATTGGAGGCTCAAGAAGTTTGTATACCATTAAAATTCATGCCTTATCGTTATCAGCACGGCTTATGGCGGTTAAGATCTTAATAATTTTGCAAAATCGATTTATATTTTCCTCTTGTGACTTACGGATCATAATTTTAATATTAACACATATTTTCTGTGACTTTTAAAATCATCACACAGTTTTTCATTTTGCAATTAATATATTTTTGTTTATTTTTGTGCAAGGCTTTAACGTATTAAATTTCAATAGTTTCTATAAACTTATTCCATTATTTAGCATTCAAAATTTCGCGACCATTAATTGAATAAATTATTAAAAGGGTAAACGGCAAGTGACCTCAATGACAGCATTCGTAACGCAATTGGTTTAACACGAGCTTGCGAAACGAAACGCCACGGGTTCGATCCCAGCACCAAGACAAAATTTTCGTGTTAGTCGCAAGTATTTGTTTCGGATCTAGGTGTTTGAGAAATTCGCGTGAAATAAAAAAATAACAATACAGTATCGAGTTTTTTTTTACGAAACCAAAATTACTATTTCCCATCAATTATGTTTTGAACTTATTATTTATTAAAATTTACCAATATTGTAAAATAACCTTAATTAGATTTCTTCCGCAAATTTTTGACATACAGGATATATAATTTTCTCATCTAAACAAGAACATTTTAATGAAGTTAAATCAATTATCTAATTGAGTTTTCCCTCGTTTTTTCCAGCGTTCATTTTCTCTGACATTTTAATTACAAACTTCAAGTTCAGATAAAGCTAATTAATAAGACGTGACTTCCAGTCTGGTTGTGAAAAGGAAAAAGGGTCTGAAACGGTCGACAATTTTTATTCCTATCCCTATATATAACATCTATATACTGTACTCTCTCTTTATATCTAAATACTTTGACAAAATCATAGGTACCTACTATCCTATCACTGATAAGTAAAAATGGTTTAATTTAGGAGGCTGAAATAGTTTAAATAAGTACCTTAACCCACACAGTGCCTGTTATGTTTTAAGTTCCACATAATAAAAGTCGAGCCTTTTACCGTTTTTCAGGCAATTTCCAGGCTACGTGTTGCTTCTGAGATATTTCTCATGGACAAACTTTACCACACTTTTCCCATCTGGAAATCGAATCTAGGTCCTCTCGATCCGACATACCTCCGAGTCTCATGCTCGGGGACGATCCGTAAAGGGATTTCCTCGTGTAATAAAAAAAAAAGGTCCTCTCGATCGCTCGACAAACATTGACGGCATGAGAATGCAAAATCTGTACCGACATAATAGCCATATTCTCCAAAGAAGAATAAATTCCCACGCAACATGAAATAGCCGTATAAAACACATTTATGGGTCATATGGGAGAGCCATAACCATCGGTTCACTACCAGTAGTTTTACATAAATTAGCAATACTGACTGCGCGTCACGTACCTCGCTATCTGCTCTCAAATCCTGACTAAAAATATATCCAAAACCTGATCGGATGGTGGCAAATAGTCAGGAAAGAAATAAGCCCAATCATGGGTAGATTCATTGTTCATTATTAGCTTATATAAGTCCCACTGCTGGGGACTGGGCTCCTCAATCATTGAGAGGTTATAGGCCTAAGTCCATCACGCTGGACTAGTGCGGGCTGGCGGACTACGCCGAAGAAATCGAAAACGCAGATGTATGACAGCATGTACACAAATATTTGTTTCTGGCCAGGGCGATTGTATGTCTATCGTATTTTCTGACATCACCACCATATATGGTGAAGCATATTACTTCATCCTGGCAAGCAACACTGAACAAAGCAATAATGAACAAAAGACAATATCCAGTCTAGAGTACCGTAATGATAAATTGCTTTTAAAAGTCTTCTTCTTCTTCTTCATCAACCCATATACGCCCACTGCTGAGCACGGGTCTCCACTACCATTGAGAGGGTTTAAAAGTACTTTCTTGTAAAAGACAGCTGTCGGTAAAATAAGGGGAAAGGGAATAAACATTGCTTGTTTCAAGAAAGCAAATCAAAATATTACAAAAGAATTTAATTTAAATCTTTCATAACTTTGGATTTTAATCTCTTGTTCGCAAAGTAGAAGATTACGCCATTTTCTAAGGATAACAATCTAGTTTTAAATAACAGCCGTTCTCGTTTTCAGTAATGCTTCTATTATGTCCTGTTTTGTGAAGTAAATTAAAAATATAATTTTAATATCTAGATACTAGTACTTTAATCCAATTACCGTCTTGTTAGCTGGCGTACCGATAAAAATTTATAATGGTTTAACAAGATAATTAAAACTTTGGAAACCTACCTTTAAGATTCAAATTATCTATTTTTATTTTTAAGATTATGTTACCTAGTGTTTCTTGCAAAAAATAGCGATAGTATTTTGTACTATGAAATGAAATGAAATGAAATGAAATGAAATGAAATAATGAAATGAAATAATATTTATTGAATCCATAAAATGTCAAATACATCACTTAGATTCAGTCATTTCAAAATTTACCACCCTGTTCGGAAGGCAGTCATCACTAGAGAAGAACGGGCAAGAAACTCTAGTGTTGCTCTTTTCCAATCAAGAGATAGTTTACAATACAGATACAAAGACTCAATTTCCCGAATTAGAGCAGCTCATTAATACAATATCAGAATTTTGTATATAAGAACAACATAGTCATCTTAAATGGAGACTCTGACATCTAACCAGGTTAAAATTTCATTAATGGAAATAAGCAAATCAGGCAGACCAGTCCCCACAAACAGCACCCGTTCACGAGTATGACGCATGTGCCAGCCATCGGCCTCCTCAACCATTTCATAGGGAAGTGACCGACCCGGCACACGACGCCGCCGTAAGCACAGACATTTCTGCGAGCATGACATACCTAATTGCTTACAAGGTACTAAAATAATAATAAAGTATGTACAGCCATGTCCATTAAAGTAGACCCAGTCAAGCCCGGGATTACAATAACATTTTACTTATACCCAGGCTTCGTTATCTTCCATATATTCTGATATTGTATAGTAGGCTTTGTTACATAGATGTCTCTTAGTAATTTCTTTAAATTTATGATACTTTAAAGCCTTAATATGACTAGGGACTTTATTGTAGAAGTGTATACAGTAACCCTTAAAAGATTTGCTGATCTTGTGGAGCCTGGTTTTATAAGTTACTAACTTATTTTTATTACGAGTATTTCTATCGTGTATGTCAGAAAACTTTTTAAATTTATGAATATTCTTATGGACATACATAAGATTTGCGTGTATGTATTGCGATGCTACTGTCAAAATACCAATTTCCTTAAACTTTTCTCTTAGAGAATATCTAGAGCTAAGAGAATATATACATCTGATGGCTCGTTTTTGTAGTAAAAATATGGTATTTATGTCAGCGGCACCACCCCAGAGTAGAATTCCATAACTCATCAAACTATGAAAGTAAGCAAAATACACTAACCTAGCTGTATCAATGTCTGTCAACTGACGTATTTTGCTCACTGCAAAGACTGCTGCACTCAGCTTTTGAGCTAATACCGTTATGTGGGGACCCCATTGAAGTTTGGGGTCTAATGTGATTCCCAAAAACTTAGTATTATCCACAAGGCTCAGCTTATCTCCATTCATTAAAATGTCGGCATTGGCATATTTTACATTAGGTGTTATAAACCTAATACATTTAGTTTTTTTACTATTTAATAATAGGTTATTAATATTAAACCAATGCACGATTTTAGTGAGAGTGCAGTTTACATCGTCAAGAGTGGATTGATTGCGTTTAACTTTAAATACTAAAGAAGTGTCGTCAGCAAACAGCACTACATCACAATCGTCCCTTATATATTAAAACTTATCTTCTTAATATGTTTACTTATATATCTGAAGACAATGTGATATGAAAAAATATATATTGAATATTGAGAGTAAATTACAGAAAAAAAATTCATCATCATCATCATCATCAACCCATATACGCCCACTACTGAGCACGGGTCTCCTCTACCATTGAGAGGATTTAGGCCTTAGTCCACCACGCTGGCCTAGTGCGGCTTAGCGGACTACACACCTAAGAAATTTCTTGGAACTATTAGTGTGTACGTTTCATCACGATGATATCCTTCATGTAAAAGCAAGTGATAATTCATTGTGAACACACTAATAACTTCGAAAAGTTAGAGGTGTGTGCATGGGGTTTGTACCCACGACCGCCGAGATTCTCGACCGTGCGCCTTAACCTCGAGGCCTCTTCATCTTCATTAGTAGTTAATTAGGTTTGTTATCGCATTTGTGAAACTGTTTAGGCTAGGTATATTTCGTAGAAATCTCAGATTCGAAAACAGGTCCCTTGGCGAAATTGCTAATTATGCTCTTCCGAGAAGTAATTTGCTATTTGATGAAAACACGAGTGAAATTAGATAGGAGGGTTCAATTTCATGTAATTCACGAACTCAACGTATAGAACCATACGAGTCTACTTAATTTAAGATCTTTTATATGTTTTAACCGTAAAACTATTGGGTTATATTTATTACTTTGATTGATCATCAGCCTATATTCGTCCCACTGTTGGGCATGGGCTTCCTTTATGACTGCAAGAACCTTAGTCCATCAGGTGAAATCCATGAGTTCAGCATTTCAATTAAAAAAAAACCTCAAACCTCTCATTCAAACACAAAATATTCCAAAAACAAATGCTTCACATAAAAAGACATCAAAATTCTCCAGCCATAGATCAACAAATTCGCGATACAAAGATTCATAACATCTAGTTAGTTGTCTATGAGGAAAATATTGCGCCACATACATCAACAACTCTGGGAGAAATATTACAGGTTTAATATGAAGTTTCCGAGTGGGGGAATATATCGGGCCGGACCGGATTATTACTGCCTTTGAGGTCGTACCTGTTACGTTGACAGCAATATGTGACCTTTTCGCCAAAGAGTATGGGTGCAGAAGGGACAAATTGGAACACGGTGTATGAATACTATGTCTCCTAATTATATTATTTGATCCACTGTTTGAATTTATTACTATTTCAAAGCTGATTAAAATACTATAATTATTCAATGTTATATGGGAATATTTGTCAATTAAACAAGCATATGTTTCAGTGCGGGGATCGAAGTTGAGGCCTCACGTTTTGCAAGCTAGTGTCAAGCCAACGGCTTCGTGGGGCTTTCTGTCACTTTGTCAATACGTGATAAGGAAGAGTCCCTCAGTACAAAGCCGTGTGTATCTCAACACTCATCATCATTCTCCTGCCCTGCTCCCAATTCTTATTTGGGGTCGGCGCAGCATGTTTTGTCCTTCCACACAGGAAGGAAGGACAAAACATGCTGCATAAGAGTTTTGGCAGATGTTTCACGGCCGGCCGCCTACCTGACGCCAACCCTCCTTGTGTGTATCTCAACACTCATTCACAAAATATATTTTTTTCCATTTCAAATAACAGTACCTGCACTGAAACTGGAAATGTGTTTAAAACGACTATAGGCTTGCCCGTTTATCGCGCTTTTATAACTCAACGACCAAACTGTGGACTTATTAAAATACCTCTGCCTACTGCATCAGGACTATCATCATATTTCACGCCCTCTAACTGTCGAAAACTATATACCATTCCACACTCGTAAAACGAGACGCGACATAAACATACATTGAAACAACTGTCTGAAAACTTGACAGACACCGTATATCTCGCCAGATCAGTTATCAATTTTCCCTGGGGATTTTGTCTTGGCTGGGATTTGTACCGATTTGTTTTCACATCTCTTCTGTTGTCTCCCAACGAAGGGATAAACGGGTTTAAGTTTGTTTATGGTACCAATGTCTATATCATGTCTGACTTTTGAATTTCACTACTGGGACAGTAATCAGGGATGGTATAAATTACTTTTAAACTTGTATTCAAAATCATTATCACCGTCATCATCATCTTAATCAGTATCAGGAAATATACCTTTTCTACAAAACGCCACTCGACTCGTCGGTTCAAGTATATAACCTTAATATCGAGAACATTTCTAAACTCCTTGCTGGTACTAAAAATACTCTTACGGAATACGTTCTGATCATTTTTTGACCACAGGATCGATTCTCTAAGATCTAAACAATTGATCAAAATCAAAGTATTTTTCTTTTTTCAAGTATTATACAAGTACTATTGAATCATCAGGATACATAAGCTAAAGGAATTATAGGCAAGGACAATTAAAGAACATTTCATATCAATAATTTGTTTATTTACAAAAACAAACTAAAATTAGCTACAATTTGCCATTTCATACAGTTCGTTGTATCAAAACTAGTGCGCTCCATATTATTCATAGAATAAATATATTCAGAACTGACGTACGATGATCTTGATGTTATGGCATTTGAATTAAACCACGTCTGTAACTTAATTGTATATACTTGAGTACCTATACTATTTTATCAGAGGAAACAAGTAAATCTAATTAAAAAACCAACTGTAATGTATTTAACCAATAAGGAAATATGCACTTGTGATTTTTGTAAAAGTAGGAATAAAATATATTTTTTTCAATTCTAAACTTGATTGAAATAAAATTGATAACATTAATTTTTAAACTACCATATATCTAAAACGCATTGACGCAGCAACGTCGTATAATCTACACAAATGTATTATTTACATTTGAAAAATATTTTATTTCCAGCTACAACAATGCACTAACATTGTTAAAGACTGATGTCAGAAACGCGAGGTTTAACAAATGTTATGTTGTCGGGAACTTCCTCTATTAGTATTTCTGTCTTTCTTAACCAAGCTACGAACTTAGAACATAATCACTTATGTGCTGCCGTCTCTTACATACAGCGGTCTTGATGCAATCATATGACTGTAATGGAAATTGAAGTTACAGATTAATCAATAATCATCTTAAATACATTCGACAATAACCAAAATTTCTAATTCCATACACAGATATCAGTTCGTAGCCATCAGAAACTAGAGAAGTTTCAGTTTCACTCAGACCAGACACAAGTATTTGTGGATCAAACCAACATTGCCTTTGTGTGTGATTCATTTTAAGGTCACACACTGTTTTCTTAATTAGCCCTTATTACATCCCACTGCTGGAAATTGACCTCCTCTACGGCTGAGAGGGTTTAGGTCCTAGTCCACTAGTTTCCTTAACATGGCTTTATGAGCCCATACCAGTCACTATGTGGCTTTCGATCAATGAATATGTTTTTACAAAAACCATTCATCTTTGAAATTAATAAACTAAAATGCTCAGCCTATCGCCGTCTACTGCTAAACGTAGGCCTCGCCAAGAAAGCGCCAACCATTCCTGTCTTAAGAAGCCCTCATCCATTCGTTACCCGCATCCTTTGTCAAGGCGTCGGACCATAGTGCTGCAGGTCGTCCTGCACTATTATTAATAATAGAGCTATTGAAATCCGTAAAAAATAAATACTTACACGCAATGAGTAGCATCCCACTCATCCATACATTTGGTTATGGTCTTCAATTCCTCAGCGGAAGAACCTCTAGGGCTGACACTGATAGAGCTACTCCTTAATCCGCTACCTATAAAGATAAAGAATCACTGTTATTATTATTGGATCCATATTAAAGTAGGGTTGGCCTCAATGGAATTCGAATCTAGACTATCGTGAGAAAATTTGAATTTGAGGTATTCTAGTAATTGTAGTTCTTAGTAATTTCTTAGCTGTGTAATACGCCAAATCGCGCAAGGCCAGCGTTGTGGACTAAGGCCGAAACTCTCTTAGTTATAAAGGAGGCCCGCACTCAGCAGTGAGAACTATGTGGGCTAATGATGATGATAATTGTTTTAATGGACAAGATAATCATTAATAAATAAATAATAAATACACCCAACAGTCACATACATAGTCCTGACCCCACACAGATACAAGTCACAACAAGTCACACACTCTTGTGTCGTGGATATCAGAAACTACGAGAGACTTTTCGGTCTCACAAACACCCAGATCCGAAACAAATATTTGTGGATCACACAAACATTTGTCTCGGTGCGGGGATCGAACCCGCGGCCGCTCGTTTCGCAAGCTGGTGTCTAGCCAACTGCGCCACGGGGCTGCCATTATGATTGGGTTTCTTTTTGTAGAACACTACTCTTTTTCTTGCTATCGTTTCTGTGACAATAATTGAGTATTAATTTTTTTTTTTTTATTTATTGCCATATAATTTTTCAGATACGATTTCACCAGCACAATGACACTTTGTTTATCCTCTGTGCTTTTCTATAGTAAGTTAGTTCTACTACTTTAGTCAACTCGACACGTTCGGAGTTAAAGTTACCTTTCTCTGATTAACAGTAGGATTGTTCCGAGCCCCATTGTCGGTGTCACTAGATGCATATCAAGTACTGTTCGGAAAGTTCTGGAAACTTCGATGTGAACTGAATGGCCGAGTAGTGTTTCTGTACTAATTTGTTGTTATGACTTGCTAGAAGTGCAATTTAGAAAGTTCGATTTTCGTGTCCAGCACGGAATTTAACGGCAATAAATTTATGTCTTGTTTTGGGTCTTAAAACATAGTAGGCAGGAAGATTCTTTGCATTTTTATTAATTCACCATTTGTTTCATGTCTCGCATAAGATGTCGCGAGTGTATTGCATTTTCACTGTATTAAATTATTTAAACTCAATGAGTTTTGTTTTTAAAAATGCTCAATAACACTGTCCAACCAGAGACCTAGAATTTCTCGATACTATTTATTTACACTTTTTTTTTTTATTGTAAAGGTGGACTTTTGGAAAAAAAGCAGTGATGGCCTCGAGGTTTGGGCGCGCGGTCGAGAATCTCGGCGGTCGCGGGTTCGAACCCCAGGCACACACCTCTGACTTTTCGAAGTTATGTGTGTATTCACAATGAATTACCACTTGCTTTGACGGTGAAGGAAAACATCGTGATGACACCTGCACACCTAAAAGTTCTTAGGAATTTCTTAGATGTGTAGTCCGTCAACCCGCACTAGGCCAGCGTGGCGGACTATGGCCTAAACCCTCTCAATGGTAGAGAAGACCCGTGTTCAGCAGTGGGCGTATATGGGTTGATGATGATGAAGGTGGACTTAATGCCTAAGGAATTCTTAGATGATGCAGGGATGAAATATTACTTAAACTAAGTCATACTAATACTACAATTAAATATCCTTATAGCTATATAAAATTGACGAAAACAAGATATATAAATATAGACATATATACTCGAAACAAAAATCACAGACTTCACAAAAACAGAGTCATTTTTAACCCACAGCCATTCCTCTATAAATAAATAGCGATGACGCGTACTTTCGAAGAAGGTGACAAGTTCCAACCGGCTTTCAGACTTCTACTGTCCTACATTATTATAAAACTGTCGACAGCGGACACGACCAGCTGACAAGGGTTGCCACAATTGAACGCCTAGAATTTCTGCCTGTCTAGGTTTTGGAGTAGCGTTTAAGATTTGCATCTGAATCGGAACTAACGCTTTCTATAACAAATAGACAGACACACGAGTAAATCTATGTAAATTCCGTTATTTCCTTTTAAAATTAGGGAACTTTAAAGCAACAAGATTACACAAAACTTTTTTATCATTATGTTAAGACATATTAAAGAAGAGTCTGTTGACGAGGCCCATTTATCCCTTTTGTAAACAGGACTATTTCCGGACAAAAATTAGAATACTTAAATACTAAGCTTGGCAAAAATGTAGACACAACTCTGTCTACCTATTCGGGGATACAGACGAGAGTATGTCACGTATTCTTAAAATTATTTAAAGTCTGGTAACTTAGTTAAAATGGAAGTTTTGTAATATAAATCACTAAAATCACAAAATCTAGAGCAAACATCACAATATCCGGTCGTCCGGATGTCGAAAAATCGGGCCACGTCCGACATATCCGGACGGATGGTATACAAAGCCGGGTATAGCTACAGGGCGCGAAAACCTTGGCTTATTGACACTAGTTTGAGCTCATAAGTCCGTTATGGGACAAATTACTGAGGTGTCAAAATGTAACCTATTTTTAAATTTTTTTTTTTTTTTTTTTTTTGCAGGTATTAGTGGTAATAGCAGTATAGATTTTTGATTATTAATAAGCATCTATTTTGAGCTTTGAAATCCGTTTTTATAAATAATAAATCCACCCAACAGTCACATAGTCCTGACTCCACATTAAGATACGAGTCTTGTGTCGTGGGTATCAGAAACTACGAGAGAATTGTCCCACAAACACCTAGACCCGAAACAAATATTGGTGGACCACACAAAAATTTGCCACGCTGCGGGGATCGATCCCGCGGCTGCTCGTTTCGCAAGCTGGTGTCCACCCAACTGCGCCACGGGACTGTCGTATTGCTAAAATACAAATTTAAATTTTCATCGGAAACATTTCACTTAGTGCTACAAATCATTTTGTCGGGAATGAAGCATTTGCACCTACCATTTCATGTATTTGTTTTTCCGTTGTTATGTGAACACACGAGCTGTATTAGCCTCTCTAATATTTGGTCAGAATATTAGAATCTTCAGTCCCTGGGTGGCTAAGAAAACGGGGGTAGGTGTTAATAACAATTTGACCCAATTATGCAATCCTATTATTTTTAGGGTTCCATACATAAAGGGTAAAACGGCACCTATTAAGAATTGGCTGCCTATCCCGCCGTTCGTGTGTCCCCTTGTTCGTTTACCAACAGGGTGTAACTAATGAACCGTGATAGAAAGACAGTAAAAGTTAAAAAAATAAATCATATAAACATAATTAAGGAGGATCTCATATAACAGACTACTAAAATGCTCCGAGAAGAACAACATATAGAATTTCTTGCCGTTCTTGTTTGGTTAAACCTACTTTCCCAACAGGGAAGGCAATAAAAAAAAATGAAATATAAATAATGTTAGTTTTGGAAGATTCAATCGTTTATTTATTTAATTTACTTTCGCATTTATAATATGGTCAATAAAAGAACTTTAAAATAGATCTTGTGTTTTTAATAGTTCCCACAACAGATCCGAAACAAATATTTGGAAGTACTATTTAAAATAAAATGGTATTCTCTATGATTTTATATAAAGTTGTAAAACGTTTATGAGGTAATTTAGTTTTATTTTATGAAAGAAAATATTTACACTCTATCGCCCATTGTTTTCCATAGTTATGTTAGTTTTAATGGTACATTTACATCTATTTTCTTCATAGAAATTACACCACAAAGTAACACGACAAAGTAATCCACACCATCCTTGTTCCATCACAAATGATCACGACACAAGCCATGTTGAAACCTCATGCGCCCCCGCCAAGGCCATTTCGACTGTGTTTGCCTGAATTTAAAGTTGCATTTGAATTGCAAGTGTGTGAGCAAACAGGGCACTATAAAAGCAACCGGGAAGAGTTAATGGTATCTAAAATATTCAAAAACCCATCTGCTCCAAGTACACATCGGCGTTGTACGCGCTGCTTGAGATTCGATGTGGCGTGCTTAGAATCGCTTAGTACGTGCAACTATGTGTGGTACATTTAAATAGACGAGATGGTGAACGCCAACGCATTTCTAAATTATAGGAAATTGTGCGTTTCTGTGATATGAAGATGGCGACTGAACCGTGATCTATAACCCATTTTAAATGGCGACAGATGGACTTCAAAAAACACGGGCTTTCTATCTGATTTATTTGATAGAAAACACCATTCTTAATTCAGGTTAAGGCTATTTGTGTAGGAAGTAATGAGAGCCTCGAGATTCAGACGCGCGGTCAAAAATTAAATTCAAGCCCAATTTGCATCCACAATGAATTATTACTAGTTTTAACCGTGAACATCTCGGTGAAACCTGCACACTTAAAAGTTCTTAAGAATTTCTTAGGTGTGTAGTCCGCCAACGCGCACCAGGCTGCCGTGGTAGGCCTAAACCATATCGATGGTTGAAAAGGCAGATGATGAATATAATTGTGTGCCAAATTTCATCAATATATGTATGTCCAACCAAATGCAAGCCAGTAATGACGTAGGCACTCCAGATTATGAGTAGGAAAAAGTAAGTAACTTCAACATAACCTTTCTGTTTTAGCTTCTTAAAATCCTTTCTAGTCGTCGCTGCACTCTCCCAGTAGTCCCCGCCATTTAGCGAGCAGTAGGTTTTTATAAGCTTCGGTCTCATCGCAGTTTTCATATATTCTGAAAAATGTTCTGCGAAAGCATAATACCCGAAATTTTGTTAATTCTATTTTTAGGTATTGACGTAAAAGTTTTTTGTTATGTATGAAATAAATACAACTCTGAGGATGACTTTTCATTCATCCTTTTTTTGCATTATGTGCAAAATACGTAATCCTTCTTTTCACCTAGAAATTTCTTCTACGTTTTATTGATTCACATGCCTTAGAGTATATTGCCTAGTGCCGAATTGTACCGTTGTTTATAACAATATATAAATATTGCTTCTATTAAATTTAAGTTGGTATTTTTAGTACACAAACCTTCATTTTTTAACCATTTCATGGCACGAACTTCGGTCGATCCACTACTGTTACTTTGTGAAGAACCTTCCGTCGATTTTCTCTGGATCAACAAAATTACTCAAGTCTTCAAAATTGAAAACTATATGTCTGTACCAACAAAACTTGACTTGTGTTTTATTACGGAATAAGGAGCAAAACTATACAAACATACATTGATAGTAAGAATAAAATGGTATGAAGTCAGAAAGCAGAAGCTTACAAAGTCATGTTGACAGAGCTTAGCCCATAAAAATTCGGTGTCCAGTGTTATTTACGTAATTGCCTTTATTCTAACGTGAAATTATATATAAAACCTCATTTTATTCACTCTTAGCAGAAATTCAACTTAAATGGCAACCAAAGAGAATCAACCTCACCGGAAAAACTTGTATATCTTGCAAATGCGGATGACTGTTAACAAACTTCCAAAAACTGCGGCATTTATTCCCCACTTCTATGGTATCTTCATCTGTCATTCCGAAGTTGATTAGCAAATGCTGCCCAGTTGCAGGTTCACCACAATCCATATCGTTGAATTCGCTCGCTCCTGAGAAACGTCTTGCTTCTTCATGTTGAACTTCAGTAGATTTATCTTCAGAACGTTCACCTTCATATTCTTGCTCTTTAAGTATTTCAACTAAAACAGCATCGTCACTATCCCTGCTGATTTTTTGAATACTACGTTCCTTACTTCCAATTGGTTCGTCTGGAACAAAACTTTGTTGAGCTATGTTTTCATCAATAGAGTATTGGGTGCTGAAATCAAACATTTTTTCAGATTATAAGCACAAGTTTTGGTTTTTATTTAATGACAAATAACATTTGTCAAGTGCGAAACTAATCGTACTGTTTTTGAGCCAGTATTATCTATAAGAGAAGTATATTAGGTATTTCTGCAATTCGACTATTCAATATTAGGCGTCCCATACACCTACAATAATATTGCACAATCTTTTTATTGTGCAATAATATTGAATACCCCCTTTGATTCCAAACATTCAATAAATTCTGTCAATAAAATTGACAAACCACTCTGATCAATATTTTCGTGCGAGCAACATGTCTGACGACAAAGTTTTGGCGGCAGCCACGCTGGTGATTTTGTTGAAAAGAAAAATAAAGAAGAAATATATTGCGCATTATTTAGCCTACACAGCGCAAGAAAAAATATTGCACAATAAAAATTAAGCTCGCTCAATCAAATTTTGTTCAATTACCTACTGCGCAATGTTTCAATATCATCCCTATACGTTAAATAATATTGCACAATCAGATATATTGTGCAATATTATTGTAGGTGTATGGGGCGCCTTAATATAAAAAAGGAAACGTGAAAAAAGGTAAAATCATTATTTCTAAGGGGAAAGAAAGGAAAAATTGTATTTTAATAAAATAGGTCGAATACTATAGAGAAAAATTAAGTTTAGTAAAACAAAAACACTAATGTCATAACGTTTGCTATACGATATACCTACCTAATTTGTTAAAGAATATTTTCTTGTAACAATGAATTCAGATAATGCATCAGCCTTGGAGATAGGGGAATCAATCATATCCAGTAATACTTATGAAAGTACAAGTCATCCTCCGAGATCTGTGAAGTCATTCAGTAATTTTGGAGACAGCGCGTGTGGAGAGCCTTTACTAGCCCAACACGTGATAGTAGATTTCACTCCAAAAGAAGATATAGATACCGATTTCCTACAAAGAAAGGTGTGCTCTTTCTGGGAGTTCGTCAGTGTCAGGCCGGAGTTGAGAGACATTTTAGTTTTACCGGTTAGTGTGTCTTGTTTTATGATCATCATCATCAATAGCCTTTCTTACGTCCACTATCAGCCACATGCCTCTTTTATTCTCTTACATGAAATTCATATTTGTATATTTTTAAAAATGTTGTATTTGCTGGTAATTGTACTTGGGAATTAGTCTTCCTTTTTCTGTGATCTCGATTATTATAATATTATTTGACTTATTTTTCCTATTCAGGAGCCGAATATGTTTAAAAGGACTACCTCAAGCGACGTAACATCTAAGGATACTAAATATGAATCTAGACATAGTTCTGGAAGCAAAGAATTGACTAAGGACCGTACCGCTGTGTCTATGTTAGAATTTGTTGAAGAAAGAGGTATCCGAAAACGTTTTGCTTTGTTTACCTTAGTATATTGTATAACCATACTAAAAGTAGATTTAGGTATCCAAGGCTGTGATAAAGTCGTTGAAATAAATCAACCCTTTTTTGCTTATAGAAAAATCATAAAAAAACATACCTCACCCCTATATTCCCCGAAGGGGTAGGCAGAGATGCATTTTCTGCACCCACATTTTGCCAGGTATGTATCAGTCCCACGTAATAGGGGGCGAGCCTATTGCCGTTTTCCGGGCACTTTTCCAGACTCCGTGCTGCTACTGAGAATTTCCTAATGAAACAACCCAATAACACTTTGCCCGACCCGGGATTCGAACCCAGGACCTATAGAAAAATCTTGATTTATAAACGTCCAATGCTCCTACGTATTTATTTTTAAGATTTTATATAACTCTTAAATTTAAAATTGAAATGCTTTGATGCATTTCATGATCATTAGCAAATAGATTTACTACCAAGAAATAATTACTCTTCAGGTTTGATTGATCGAACATTTGAATCGAAACTGCCGCAGTCACTATGCTCGCTTGGCTCCAGGGAGTACCATGAAACCGAAATACCCGTGGATATCGACAAAGTTGTGTTACATAAAAAGGAAAAATGTGGTGATGTATATATTTTGTATAACTATATCTATCAACAATATATCTCTATTATATATAACTTGGTCTTATAATCCTATGATAAAGTCATGAATGAGATTTTGGGATATCATGAGACACCACTGGCATTATTTAAGGCGTGAAGTGACTATTCTGTTTAAACCTATAATGAATAAAATTATGCCTCTTTGGTAATTTGACGTAATTGTCAAATAGGGTAAAAAAAGAGAGAGTACGCAGTGGTACTAAGATTTAATTTTTAAATTAATTTAATTTCCTTAAATAACTAAGAAATGCTCAACACGGAATCTAGGAATTAAACGACCTAACCTCCCTGATACGTAAGACTAACTAAAAATAATAAGCATAAAATAAAATTTTGTTTGCATTTTGAGAGAGAATCTATGTTTTCAGGTAACTCGTACCAGAATATAATAAAGTACAGTAAAAGAACCCAAACGACCAACTTCTCCATGGACAGAACTAGGGACGGCGTGAGGAACTTGTGCAAAAATATGAAACAGTGGGATGTACTACACCCTAAGTATGACTGAAACACACAAATATACTATATATTATTGTTTTTAATAGGCATAACATAGTGATATCATCGCATCTAATTGTGGTCTAGTGCAAACTTGACGAGTTAGCTAAACCAGTCTATGAAATGAAAGACGTCGTGTGGGTTTGATCCCCACACCGGGACTAACGTTTGAATGATCCACAAATATTTGTTCTGATTCTAGGTATTTGTGAGCCTAAAAAGACTCTAGTAGTTTCTGATACCCACGACATAAGACTTTCATCTTAGTTTGGGGTCAGAACTATGTGTGTGACTAATGTGTTGGGTCTAATTACTTTACTTAACCGGTTAAGGAAAACATCGTGAGGAAGCCGGCACACCTAAAACCTTAGGTTTGTAGTCTGCCAATCCGCACTAAGCCAGCTTGGAAGATAAAGGCCTTAATCCTTTCAGTTGTAGAGGAGATTAGTACCCAGCAGCAGACGTATGGGGTGATGAGGAACACCATTTCTAAAAGTCAGATGTGTTTGCCTGGAGCTTGAACACGTGACCGCCGAGATTCTCCACTGTTAGCCTAAACCTCAAGGCCAAATTTAATATTGTTGGTTTTTGACAGATGTATGAAGAGTCCCCGACATCCATACTCAAGCTACAGAGACTTAAGGCGAAAAAGTCCAAGTTGATGCGTTATCTTTAGATTTTACATTTAATTTAGATTAGTTTATAATTTTGATATTTAGTTTAATTTGGATGATATTTTAATTCTAATTTGTTATTTACGTTAAATTAGATTTGTATGACTATAATAAAATAATGGGTAATTTATAAATGTGTTTATATTTCAATGGGATGATAGTAATTACTATAGAGTAAGATCCCAGTGCCGCCAGACCTACGTTATTTTAGCAAAGCTGAAATTTCGATGATTTATAGTCTAGTATGTACTGAGGAGGGTATGCGTACTTACTAGCTCGAAAGCGGGGCCCTTTCACAGGTAGCGCGAACTAAAGGTGTCTGAAAACTGTACCTACCTACGTTAAAGTAGCAAGGTTCATATTTAAATATATTTTTGACAATATTATCAAAAATAGATAACACTGATAGACAAAAATGACCTTAATGAAAGTTAAATGGAATTGAATGGGTTATTTTATATCTACAACTTGTCTGTAACTAATCTGCATTTTTAGAAAATTTTGATCACCCTCAGTTTTTATGCAACAGCCATTAATCTTTTTTTAAATAAAAACGGGAAAAAAATGTTTCAAATGAAAAAAAATAACTTATATATGCCTTTATTCAGGCTTTTCGGGAATATTTAGCGTCAGGTACATCCCTTTAGAGCGTCCAGCAGTAGTCAGCTAACTTGTTCGGACTCCAATTGCCTTGATACCTTTTTTCCATGTTAGATATGTCCTGATGGATCCGCTCACCGTGTTCGTCGCTAAGGGCTCCCAAATTTTGAGGAAAACAATCCAAATGCGAGGGTAAAAAGTGATTCTTGAGCGGCATATTGCATCCCATGTCCTTGTAAGCCGCTAAGAGGTTGTTGACTAACTCTTCACAGTTTTTAGCCCCGTGGTTTCCAAGAAAATTACGAACAATATTTCGAAAACATGTCTATGCGGATTTTTCGATCGGATTATGTTTTTATTCAAACTCTTTATCAGCCAGTAGGTGTCTTATTTGTGGCCCTGCAAATATTCCTTCTTTTATACTCTCGGGTACATTTTCTTCGGGCACGTTATCCATGTTTACCGAAGGCTGAGGAACAGGCAAATCATCACTGTGTGGGATAGGTCTTTGAGCAGATTGTAGATTTCGATAGTTCACAGAGTGCCTAGATTTGTGATTAATACCTTTTATAGCAGTTTGGCAGAAATAACAATCTGATACATGGTCTTTCGGTTCGGCCCATATCATTGGAACTGCGAACAGCATATGACGAGATCCTTTAGCCCATGATGTTAACAAAGTGACACACTGTGTTCAGCAAACTCTAGGTATCAAGGTTTTATCCAAATTTTGCACCGGAAAACCAAAATATTTAAAATAACAGTTTTTAGCTAATGGTGTCAAACTACGACGTTGACTTTTAACAGTAAGTTGACCGCAAATATAACAGAAGTTAGCAGGATGGTTTAATCACACCCTCGGCATCTTGTTATGATGTATCTAAAAAAATGAAATCTAAAAAAAAACTGTCTTAAATTCAATATTTTTTCGTTAATTTATTCGGAAACACACGTCGGTAAGCAAAATTCGCGTAATCGAGTAAGTCGTTGTTTCTTGAAAACTGAGGGTGATTGAACAAAACTAAGTATGGGGTTTATATACGGGTAGGTAGTAGTGTTTGAAAATATGACTTGATTTCATTTAACAAATTTACTGTTCATCAGTGTAATCGTTATTGCAGGACCGTTTCCGTGGGCCATTACTTCCGCCAGACGTTATAAAAACTGTTTAAAAATGAGGCAAACTACGTCATTTTAGCAAGCCTAAATTTGACATATACAACTACGTGGTACTATTTCCAGACTCTTTCTAAGCAGCCAGACCAATCCAATGGGCCAGTTATTGTCCCAGACACCTCAAAGTTTCCCCTGTGAGTGCGTTATTCGTGAATCGTGCGCTATAATTCGAGTGAGAACACTACATGGCTTTATAATACAGATAATTTAAATGATGGTTATATTATTTATTGAGCTTGTTTAAAATTTTAAGTAAATATAGTTATGATCATTCACAGATATTCGGATGAAATAAATTTAAAGCAATAGGTGTATATTATTTATGAAATAGCACCTTTCATTGGCAATAAATTAATAAAAATTAATTTCATGCCATTCTTACATTGTCATTAACAATAAAGTTGTATCTAGTATTGATCAAAATTTATCGTGTCCACAGCATGAAGAGGCTGACACGAGAATTATTTATCATGTATGCAATATAGATAGTAGATACTCAGGAAAACATTGCAATCCGATTTTCTGATACTGATGTAGCAGTTATAATGCTGGGTCACATGCATCGTTTTTAAGACCTGAATTCACACGTTTGGGTACTTACAGGCACCGGGAACAATCAAAGATATGTTGATTTAACCAAGATCTATGACCGTTTCTATGTAGGAGCTTAATAGGCTTTAATGCAATAACAGGATGTGACTACAATCCTGCTTTTTTTTAAGAAAGGAAAGCAAAAACCGTTCAAAATATTGGAAAGATGCCAAGAATATCACCAAGCTTTTATGAAATTCGGTGAACTTGAATTATTCGTTAATAAAAATAAAGAAGAAGATGTATTTCATTTAATACAGAAATTTATCTGCGAGTTATACAGTATTTCAGGAATAGTTGACGTACATGCCGCTCGACTTCAACTTTTTATTATTAAATATACAGTTGTCATTGTAAATGAAGAATTCAACCGGAACAATTTAAGAAATTTTGATGCAAGTAGTTTAACACCTTGCAAAAGTGAGCTATTGCAGCAGTTTCGACGAGCAAATTATATTGCAAGTATCTGGAACAATGCTCATGAGAAGTAACCCAGCACCCTCAGCCCTGAGAACAATGGGTGGATACTGAAAGATAGTCAGTATGATTTTAATTGGTTTGATGGTGACCAATTGCTCAGTTTTGTTAGCGACTCACTAAAAATGAATCAGGTATTTTACTTTCACATTAAATTATTTTTATATGTTCATAGCTGTTCGCAACCTCATTAAATTATTTATCTTTACAGAGGAGCCAAATAACGATGACCATGGTGGTGAAGATGAATTGATTATTCAATATGAATGTGAATTTGATGAGGGAAGTAGAAACTCGAGCAAGGAAGACAATGGAGATGAATAACATAATAGATAATATTTTTTAAATCTTAATTTGTCAATTGTAACATTTTCAATCAAAATTTTAATAAAAAATAATACACACCTATTGCTTTAAATTTATTTCATCCGAATATCTGTGAATGATCATAACTATATTTACTTAAAATTTTAAACAAGCTCAATAAATAATATAACCATCATTTAAATTATCTGTATTATAAAGCCATGTAGTGTTCTCACTCGAATTATAGCGCACGATTCACGAATAACGCACTCACAGGGGAAACTTTGAGGTGTCTGGGACAATAACTGGCCCATTGGATTGGTCTGGCTGCTTAGAAAGAGTCTGGAAATAGTACCACGTAGTTGTATATGTCAAATTTAGGCTTGCTAAAATGATGTAGTTTGCCTCATTTTCAAACAGTTTTTATAACGTCTGGCGGAAGTAATGGCCCACGGAAACGGTCCTGCAATAACGATTATCTATTTTTGATAATATTGTCAAAAATATATTTAAATATGAACCTTGCTACTTTAACGTAGGTGGGTACAGTTTTCAGACACCTTTAGTTCGCGCTACCTGTGAAAGGGCCCCGCTTTCGAGCTAGTAAGTACGCATACCCTCCTCAGTACATACTAGACTATAAATCATCGAAATTTCAGCTTTGCTAAAATAACGTAGGTCTGGCGGCACTGGGATCTTGGACTACTATGAAACCATTCCAAAATAGATTCGCCACTTTGTAGTACACAATGAGACTGCTTAATCTCAACTCGAAGTAAGCCTGGGTCGTACGTAACCTACAACAAAACTAACCAGAATTTAACAGAATTTAACTACATTGTTACAAGTAGGGTAATTGTGACGACAGGTAATTTTCCACCTGCCCCGTGGCAAGGGGGCGTAAGAATCCCACCACGGTATCCCCTGCCTGTCGTAAAAGGCGACTTAAAGGGGCCCTTGGGGTCGCTGGACGTGCTGTGGGGGCAGCGCGTCCTCACTGAAAGTTACCCCGAGAGGGGCGGCGGCACTGTGGCTTGTGCATGTCGCGGGCGCCCATCCACAACCGGGGCGCCTGAACCAAGATAGTGGGGGTGCAACTGTGCCCCCTAAAACTCCGAGACGGCCGAGACATTTATGTCACGGAGGCGCACCGGGCGGCTGCGGTTGACGGTGGGCGCCTCTCGCCCGCGTACCGTGGTCGCCCCACTCGGCGCGGAGATGGCCACCGGGGGGTTTTGGTCGGTATGCCGGTTTGGGGATTTTGTTAGGGACCCAGCCCGGCTGCGCTGGAAGACCGGTGACCCCGACATACAAAAAAAAAAAGGTAATTTTCCACCAGATTTCAAGTGCAGTGCGGACAAAATAGAGACGAATGCGTTCTACTTATTCTTTCTTTTACTTATACTTATTCTTCATGTGTTTATTTTATTTTTTACATTTTTAAATATAAAGTTTTATAAAAAAAATACATTTAAAAATACAAAAATTAAACCCGCAGATGGCGGGGTCTACGACCCAAGCCACCGGTGGTTAGGGTCCAAGAGTAAGAAACCGTCTCACGATACGTGCCGTGTCTAATAATACTGCTTTTCGTATCTGGGTTTTGACCCAACAACCGATTGAGAGCCGCCGAAGATGTTGGTCGAGGCTCTTTGGTATTAGTCCATTGGCAGTAACGACTATCGGAACATTTATTTATGAATTATTAATGAATTCCACTTAATTAAATACAATTGTAACGGTATAAACAATAATTGTAGTTGTTTGTCTTTTAGATCATGAAATGTAAAATGCTCTCAAGTTTTCTACTCTACAAGCTATCCGGGTAAATACAAATATCACTAATAAACAAAGCCGTCAATTTCAGGTACTCAACAGTATAATTTCAACCATTTTTATATGTCAGTGGTACTTCACAGACCATACAAGCCTAGTAACACAACTCCATCTCTCTACGGCGTGATACCAATTAGCTTAAAAGATTCTATCGACACCATGTTTACACTAAGAGTATGCGCAGCAACAGCTCGTAGAACTGACGGCCTGGGGCAGAAAGGTTCTTAAGTGGAGGCCACGTACTTGTAAGCGCAGCGTTGGACGTCCACCTACAAGGTGGACCGACGATTTAAGGAAAATCGTGAAAAGCCGCTGGATACAGGCCGCTTCAATAGAACACTTTGACGGTCTTTGGGGGAGGCCTATATCCATCAGTGGACGTCTTTTGGCTAATGAGGCAGCTAGAAAACTTAACTAATTTTCCCCTACGCTATTTAAGGCTACATTTTACCGAAAATCCTCGACAATATTAAGGTGTGGTTTAGACAGACTGCAGTTGAAAAGAGGGTAACTGGGCAGACCGCATCAGTGGCAGCAGCCGCTAAAATTCACGGAATGCATGCAGCCCAAGTGGGGCGAAATTTAATTTGCCACCGCAATTAGCTAACGAACTACTTCGCTAGCCGCGACCTGACAATTGACAAGAGATAAGAGACGAGCGATTTCTTGAAACGGGGTATACTTAAAAATTAAAATTCTAATAACCTAAACTAAATTTTAATACCAGAAATAACATAGTTATCATCATAGTTGGCACGAGCCTCCTCTACAACTGAGAGGGTCAAAGCCTTAGTCCAACACGCTGGCCTAGTGCAGGTTAGCGGATTATACAAAAAAGCAGACTTCCTCACGATATTTTGGTTCTACGTTCCGAACGGCGGCGTGGTAAAATTTGAAATGAATGAATCTAAGTGATATATTTGACATTTTATAAATTCAATAAATATTATACCATTTCATTTCATTTCCGTTAATGTTCCTGATAATTCATTAAGAATACACACATAGTAACTTGAAAAAATCAGACCGCCGAGATTCTTGACCTAAACCTCGAGACCATCACGTCTTCTGAAAATTCTGATACAAGAACATTTTCCTGAGTGAAAATATGTAGTAATACGTGTGTATTACAGGTAAACATCGTGTGATGTTTACCTTCACCGTCCAAGTCAACGCTGATTGATACACCCCTTCAATTCAGTCCCCTAAGTCTTGATTTTCAGTAAAATACAACAAAAATGCTTGCTTTTCTTGAAGAGATCGTTTCAAGCGATAAGTCCGCCGTTTGTCCACTCTATTGCAAGTTGTTTTATATTGTATGTCTTTGTTTAAATAGTGTACAATAAAGTGTTTATCTAACTATCAGAAAATAATATTTAGCGAACGTACAATTACAATACAACGAGAAAAAATAACATCCTTATACCTATAAATTGTGTTCACTCGTGCTCAAATACAAAAGAAATGCGACTGAAACAAATGGCGCTCTATTTTATTAACATCACATATTCCGTAAGTATATTCTCTATGTGTTATTATAATGATTTTTTTATTATCTTAAACGATACATGATAACATAGGAAGCGTTTAAAATTCGCAAGAATGAATATACGAAGATCTCCAGCCATATAAGGGGATTGTACTTATTCTTTTCTTTATAAAAAAGGTGCCTAGTGGACAAAAAGGACAGCATATACACATCCCACTGCTGGGCGCGGGCCTCATGAAACACTTGGAGGTTTAGGTCTTAGTCCACCATACTATCCGAGGGCGAGATTGCTAAATAAACACCAAAAAAACTCTTAAGAACTTTAGACTATAGATATAGGCTCATATTATTATTGTTAACAATATCTTTGAAAAAAAATAGAAAATAAATAATAGTTAAAAAAAACTAAAAAACACGCTTTTTATCGAAAACCGAACTAAAAAATAGAAAATAAGTTTTAGTAAATTTAAATTAAGAATAGTATTAAAATTTTCAATAAATATAAATTAATAATAGTGTGAATAAAAAAAATATTTTATTTTAAAAAAAGCGTGGGGTGCATGGTGTCAATAGTTATAAATATTTTATTGACAGATATGAGTAGAGTGATCATCATTTTGATAATATCTTAAAAAGCACCCCACGCTATTTTTTTAAATAAAATATTTTTTTTTATTCACACTATTATTAATTTACATTTATTAAAATTTTTAATCATCATCATCATCATCATCAGCCAATATTCGTCCACTGCTGGACATAGGCCTCCCCCAATGACTTCCACCGGGAACGGTCGGAAGCCTTTAATAATTTTATTTTTAAATTTTTAATACTATTCTTAATTTAAATTTATTAAAACTTATTTTCTATTTTTTAGTTCAGTTTTCAATAAAAAGCGTGTTTTTTAGTTTTTTTAAACTATTATTTATTTTCTATTTTTTAGTTCGGTTTTTTTATCAAATTAGTGTATTGTCATCGGTCCTCGATAAATCTACAAAGTTTGAACGAAATCTAGTCGTTTAAAGTGGGTCAAAATCGCGCCCGAAGAAGTCGGTTACAAACATACATACAGAGAAGCTAATAAAAAGCGTGTAAAAACGTGCGGTCTTAGGCTCGATTTTCGAATCAGAAAACGTGTAATGAGTTCATTCATTAGGAAATGTTTAGTAGCGATTGGAGTCTACAAGTTTAGCTAAAAGCCCTATTACGTAGGACTTATACATACAATTGGCAGAACATGGTTACAGAAATGCACCTCTCCCTCTCCTTCATGGTGGTATTATCCAAATAACCGCCAAAATCTTAATCTCTTAACTTACGCCAACCATATGAGGCAACATAGATAACATAATTGGCTAAACATTTGACCTTTTTTAAAGTATTTAACAAAATTTAACTCACATCACAGAAACTTCAACCAATTGTTAATTCTACGAATTGAGAACAAAAGTTAAAATTTAAAGTAATTACGATAAATTATTTAGGCGTCGGGCATATTTATGGAGTCTGAAACTTTTTAATTGGAAACTTAATTCGTCTCAGTTAATTGGGCAAGTTTCGTTTGACTCAATAACAGTTTTGCTAATGTTGAAAACGGCGCTTATAGTTTAAAACGTTGACGCATTTGATACACTTATTTGCTTCAAAAAAATCTATCGTATTTATATTGTGATGAGTATGGTATTAAGTATAGTGGGCTATTAGGATTTTCTATTAGGAACTTCTCAATATCAGCACAGAGGCTTGAACTAAGCTAGAAAAAAGCAATAATTGGAGGCACCCTATTGCATGGGACTGATACTTACCTCATGAAATGTGGATTCGAAAATGCCTTAAAAGCAAATCCCATAAATCGATAAAGCACAAGTAATGGTCTTATTTCCACAATCTGGTTAATACACGGAAAACATACAAAAAATATGTTTATCAACATATCAATTTACAACAAGTTTTTTTTAACAAACAACATACTTGCAATTGTACGATATCTTTTTTATTTGATGCGGAGACTTGACCCCGAGTTCAGTGTTACGATATAAACAGCAGCCAACGTGTAAAGGACCAGTGTGCTCCGAATATAGAATGAAGTCGTACATAACGCTATTCCTCCTTGCGACCATCTCGCCACTGACTCACCAGCAGTCATGGCCAAAGCAAGGTCTACTCCAAGGCACGCTTACATCCATACAAGAACAGAGGAACGAGCTGGAAAGAATTGTCAACAACGTTACCAAGGAAACGCGTGCGTACTTCGAAGAACAGCAAAATAAAGTGGCAAAAGGTGTTAACAACTACATCGCTGTTGGACGGCAGATTGTGGATCCTTGGTCGACAAATTCAAAAGAGGAATCGACACTCGACAACCCTGACGTGTTTTTAACTACCCCAGCAATCATATCCAGACATGGATATATGTGTGAAACTCATACAGTAATTTCTCAGGGCTACGTGCTGACCATCCACAGAATACCTCATTCGAAAAAAAGCAATGAGATCTCTAAGAAAACAGTGCTGCTTCAACATGGACTGTTCGCGAGTTCTGGTGACTGGGTCCTAAATGGCCCGGACAAAGCCTTAGCTTACGTATTGTCAGACGCTGGGTATGATGTGTGGATGTCGAACATCAGAGGCAATAGATACTCCAGGGAGCACACCTTTTTGAAGATTGACTCCAAGTCTTATTGGAATTTTTCGTGGCATGACGTCGGCAAACACGATATTCCCGCTATTATAGACTACATAATGGAACTAAAAGGTTATGACACAAAAATTACATACATAGGGTATTCTATGGGTACGACAATTCTTTTCGCCATGCTGTCTCTTCGTCCTGAATACAACGAGAAACTGACAGCTGGTTTCGCATTGGCCCCTGTCGTTTATTTATCAGACATTCGGTCTCCTATAAAATCGTTCGCCCCAATCGCGAGCACAACTGCTCAAATGGAAATGCTTTACAAATCCTACGAGTTCATTCCTAAGAATTCCGCTTTAGGAAAGATCACAGGGTCTTGCAGTGAAGACAGTTCGGATTTGACTGTGTGCAAAAATATTGCCTTCTACATATGTGGATTTAATGAGAAGCAGTTTAATAAAACTCTTCTGCCAGTTTTTCTGTCTCATCTGGGTACTGGAACTTCATGGAAGACAGTGGTTCATTTTTCACAAGAAATAAACGCTGGTGGTAAATTCCAACAATTCGATTACGGTGTGAGTAATATTTATATATACGGTTCAGTTTCACCTCCAGAATACGATTTAAGCAAGATAACGTTGCCAATATCGCTATTTTGGTCTCGAAACGACTTGCTGTCTTCTGAGATTGATGTCAAAAAGCTTTATGATGCTCTGGAGACACAGAAGGAGATGTATTTAGTCCCAGATCCTGATTTTAATCATCTGGATTATCTCTGGGCGGTTAATGCCCCGAGATTGCTTAACAATAAAGTTTTGGAATATTTAGACAGAGCCTTCAATCGTAACTTGGAGAGCTATACTTCTCGGAAGCAATCCGGATTTAACTGGAATCAGCTTAGATTCTTGTCGCTAAGAATGTAACAATAACAGAAACATTGACCGTGAACCAGTTATTAAATCAGTATTTTTAGATAAGAAACTATTACATATGTTTTTGTTTAATAAACATGATTTTATATGTTTAGATAACGTTTGGGTGCTAAAAACAAATTATGTCATCATAAAAAAATTATAACAAATTTGTTTTTCACGTACATTTAAAAGTTGATTTTAGATAATTGATTTTGAAAGCATGTTTATATTTCTATTGTCTGTCTGAAAAATTAAAAAGTTTTTTTTACTCTAAAAGAATGAAATTTGTAAAGCCGTCCTACTAAGTAGCTCGACCAATCTTAACACAACTTTTACATAGACATAACAACGCCTATATATTAAGTTATGTTATTTTATTTAATGACAAGAACAAATTGGTATGATAAGAAAAAGGCAATAACATCTGTTGTTATGAACACAACAGTCACAAGACTGTTACATGTGACGTAAAACTCTGTTTTTTATTCCAATCGCATTCTGACCTCAGTATCGGAGTCCGAACGAATATGTGTTTAAATCAATAGTATTTATAAGAGTTTTTTTATTAAATTATTTTAATATATTCATGTTTTTTTTTCTCCTACTAAGGAAATGATTTTTTATAATTAGTAATATTCATCATGAATTGGTTCCCTGAGCTCGAAAAAGGTATTACCTACTTTGAAATTAAACCATTACACAATCGGTTATTTTTAATTAAAATAATAAAACAGTGCAGGACGGTAACAGTAGTACCATTTAAAATAAGCCAGTTCATTTGTACCATAAATCTAATCGACTGCAGCTTGACTCTACCACCTGCTAAATTTTCTAATTTCATACATGACGAAATTGTGTGACAGAGCCATCTATAAGCTTGATCGTGGACTATACCTGATGCGAATAAATGGAATATAGTGAGAACTAATAAGATAAAACACTGCTAGAGGACTCTATTATACATTTTTATTATAACATTTTTTTGTTTTTCTGGATTTCCGTAGTAGTTAAAAAAATCCTAGCTGAATCTTGATATCCGTACTTTTACTTAAATCCTTGACGGATATAAATAATTCGCTGTAGACTTTAACAAGTGTCCTGCTCGTTAACAAAACTATAAATAAGATAATTAGTCTACTGTGATGTAGAGCACGCCATATTATGGAAAATTGCAGTTTGTGAACAAAATGTAACAAAGTTACAATGTTAAAGAATATAAATAAATATGAATTGGATGTCGCCAACGTCCATACCACGTTGAATACACCGGTTCTCGTCCGATCACCGAAGTTAAGCAACGTCGGGCGCGGTCAGTACTTGGATGGGTGACCGCCTGGGAACACCGCGTGATGTTGGCTTTTTGCTTTATTTTTGCAGTATTTATTACTACATTCCAATTTTAAAGTGAAAAAATAAATATTAGCAGTTAAGAGATCTATTTCTATGTAACTTATTTCTCTACATTTTGTTTTGTTTTCATGATGACACAGCCCTATCTGAATCAGGGCACTGGTTTTCTTAGGTATTGGGCAGCCCTGGCTCATTTTTTTTACTAAAATACTAGTAAAAAATGATACACTCCAGAAGCCTACACATAAAGTCTCTACCAAGTAACATCATTATAGCTCTAAATACACATATTTTAATATTTTTTTCCTGGCACACCAAAGAAACTATGTTATTCGTAATATGCGCTATCCAAAAAGAATATCATGAATTCAATATATCTAATCTCTCATATCTTGTTAGATGTATGCAGTTCTGTCGAAATAATGCTATTTCTGTAAAAATCAAGCATAAAGATTTGATAAACTATTATACAACTACCATCAGGTTGTAAATCAAAATTGACAAGAAATTATAGAATCGACTACCTAAAGCAGGTTTTCTCTAACTTTCCGTATCAAGAACCCCCTCTTCAAGTTTCCAGATGACAACGAACATCTTAATCATTAAATAATTAAGTAAATCACCTGCCACGCCCCTTTTTCAAATATTAAAATTGGCTGTTAAAAATTAAGGTTTTTATTTCCCCACTAAAATAAAACAAAAAAGTGCGAAACAAGTGTCTTTTTAATAAATCTAATCTTTAATAATGTTTGATGATAATGCTTTTGGGCGGCTATTGATTAGCCATCACTGTCTTCTAACAGTTACTATTCCATTCCAAAGATTGCTTGCGTCAATATGTAAAACAGATATGACTTGATAGCACTAGTATTGATACTCAGTATTATCGCAGACACTCAAAAGGGCTCGAGCAGCGATTAGAGGACCCTCATGATGTGACCTTGGCTTTTAAATGTAATTAAAGTACATACCGCCTGTATCACGGAAGGGGTGGACGAACATATTTACACCTAGTTCCTGGCAAATTTATCTAAACAAGCGTTCGAGTTTATCCAAAAAAAAAAAGCAAATTGAAGTGCTTGAACATATTACATTCAGTCGTATCAAAATTTAATTCACCACCATATCCAGAAGCCAACTCTCATTTTGAACCATTGGCCAATAAACTGTAGTGTTACTCTTCAAATGAAAAACTAGTCTAAAATATGAATGCAAAAACTACGTTTTCCGTATCAGAGCAGGTCATTATTTCAAACCCAAACTATGGTACGTATTATAATAATAAAACAAAGTAAATTTATTAATGTATGTATGTGGAAACATGGACAAAATTTTTATCAAGGGATCCAGGAACAATTTTCTTACTACATTATAGGTAGTACTACGTGAGGCAACTAATGTCTATCGGCTGGTATCAATAGCAATGTTATCAATACCATGACTACTACATTCCATTTCTCGGAATAATACCAGAATACTTACCGAAGTAGCACTTCAATTATAAGTATTGGCAGAATTGTTAGGTATTTATTATGTTTATATGTTTACTGATATGACTTGATCCTACTATGCCATGCGGTAGCGAAGTTCTAGATTTAATTGACAGCCCCGTGGCGCAGTTGGCTAGACACCAGCTTGAGAAACGAGAGGCCGCGGGTTCGATCCCCGCACCGAGACAAATGTTTGTGTGATCCACAAATATTTGTTTTGGGGTCTGGGTGTATGTGAGACCGAAAAGTCTCTCGTAGTTTCTGATACCCACGACACAAGACTCGTATCTTAATGTGGGGTCAGGACTATGTATGTGACTGTTTGGTGTATTTATTATTATTATTTATTTATATACAATACGATTTTGCTGCTGTGGTTAATAAGACGTACTTCAAAGGAGTACAAGGAAGGGTAGTGGACCATGCTTCCTCATATTGTCAAGATTGACCGATCCCGGTGGAAGTCATTGGGGGAGGCCTATGTCCAGCAGTGGCTTCTATTGGCTGATGATGATGATGATGACCATGATTATGAAGATCACAGTCTCTTCAGTTTAGATTACTGGCGCTGCTATGCTAGCCGCTTGAGGGTTGCTAGGTATAGGTTCTATGACACTTGTGTTTTAGGGAGTGTTGTTAACAGCTACGGGTCTTCGGGTATTCGGCATAAAGAATTAATGAGTGGCAGACGAGAGCATTATGCCCGAGATCATTAAAAGTGACACTAGACCTGCCACTATTATTATAGGTGAAAACGCAGCAGTTGTGATTAAAGAAGATAAACAAGTATTAAATTGTTTTTTTTTTATCATGACGTCATAATAAAATTGAAATACATGACGCACAAGGTATGACTCCCGGAAAAGAACCTTCAATTACTTGCACGTACTTAAGTACTTAGTCAGGTAGTTATCATAACAATCGTCCTTATCGCTTCGATTGCAGTAAACGGACGAAAAGTCACCGGAAATTGCAAAACTATTTCATTTATTTCATGGCAATATACAAAATAATCACTCGCTTTAACGTTGAAGAAAATTCTTCTTCTTCTTCATCAACCCATATACGCCCACTGCTGAGCACGGGTCTCCTCTACCATTGAGAGGGCTTAGACCATATTCCACCACGCTAAAAAAAATCTTAGGTGTGAGGTCCGCCAACCTGCGCTAGGCCAGTGTGGTGATCTAAGTCCTAAACCCTCTCAATGGTAGAGAAATCCGTATTAAGCAGCGGGAAGGAGCAGTATTATTTGTTGGCCTAAGTCTGTCTGGGCACCATTGGAATTCTGCTCTAACCACGTTCATTATTTCCAGGATAAGTCCCTATATCCTTTATTAATTCATAAAGGTTAGGTGTAAGAATGTAACAGCCACAGTGGGATACTTTTTCATTTCAATTAATAACAATAAGAAGATGGAAAAGATGGCAATCAAGTGATAAGATTGCCTATCGTCACTTAGTACTAAGCATTACTCCTTTTTTTATATACACATGGTGTAAAATAAACTGCATATTCATTAATAAAATAATTATTGGTATGGATAAAAAAGTTTAGGCTTGGAAACGTAACACACAAACTTATTTTATTTGCATAGATATCTTTAAGATTGATAATAAAGTACCTATACGCGAAGATTATCTAATCTTAAACAGACTGTTGTATAGTTCGAATTCGATGACACAAAACAAGATAAACCTGTCCATGTGTCTCGCACCTCCCGCAATAACAAACAGATAATGCATTTTTAGAGATCCGCTTTTCATTTTTTATTTCTATGTACGTCCCACTGGCAAGGAGCCTCCTCTACTTGAAAAGATATCCATCATGGCATTTATCATCATCACCATCACGTTTATCACGCTGACCTACTACCAGCTGGCGGACTACACATCTAAGAAATTAATAAGAATTCTTAGATGCGCGTGTTTCCTCCCGATGTTTCATCACTTTACCCTTCATGTACGTGAAAATTTGTTATGAAGACACGTAACTTCAGATCATCATCATCATCAGCCAATCGTAGTCCACTGCTGGACATAGGCCTCCCCCAAAGACTTCCACCGGGATCTGTTGGAAGCTGCCTGCAGCCAGCGACGTCCCGCGAGGTCACAAGGTCATCAACAAGGGTCATCCCACCACCTTGTCGGATAATAACTTCAGATAATTGGACTGAAATATGGAATTGAGCAAGCAATTAACCATATTTTGGTCGGACTTTTTTTATTTAGGATATTATTTTTATCATATAAGTATTTCTTCGCTCAATATAAATCGAGGGGTGCTAAGTCCTCAGTCATGTCTGACATTTTAGGCCAAATATTTCATGATTTTTTTTTATTTTACCTTTGCTTCGCTAATTTTTGCGTGAGTGCTGGTCCAGACCACACCAAGATCTAATAATATGAGTCAAAAAAAGCTAGATCCTCAGACATGTCTGACATTTTTGGACAATTATTTTGTGATTTTTCCTCATAGATTGTCGGGGGTGCATTTCCGCAACCACATTTCGTCAATTGCGTTTTTAGTATATTTCTAGCTATATAATACATGTGAGCTCTTCTAAAATATATTGATGTAGACTATCTTTAATGACTATAATGACAGAACTACTACTTCTGTGTAGGACAATCATTACCTATTCACCTTATGTCTGACTGAATGCAACTGTATGCATTGTTCGACCACACGAATAGACAAATGAAAGCAATTCTCTATTATGTCACGTTTTCCTGACCTATTAGGTTCAGAGACCACTAAAAGAGCGACTTTATAATCACGGAACAGCTAGAGAACATTTGAAGGGAAATAGACAGTATTTGGTATGGGACGAGGGTCGCCGCATGTTTGTCACCAGTTCATTGTACCAACGGTATTTTTTTTTAAATACAGATATTGTTTGTCACAAATTTTTAAAAATGTTGACATTACACGCAACCCGAACTACTAAGAAGTCATCATCATCATCAGCCAATCTTAGTCCATTGCTGGACATAGGCCTCCCCCAATTACCTCCACCGGGATCGGTCGAAGGCCGCCTGCAAGTGACGTCCTTCGACCTTTACGAGGTCGTCCGACCATCTGGTCGGAGTACGTCCTACGCTGCGCTTTCGAGTACGTGGCCTCCACTGGAGAACTTTCTGGCCCCATCAGCCATCAGTTCCATTGCAACTTCAACGAGCTAATAAGTGGCCGGGTCAAATATGTGATTAGTCTAATCGTAGGTTCGGCACAATCGGCATGCTCACATTGCCTTTCTAGTCTTATTCAACTGTTCTGTGACTATAGGTTTTATAGGAAAAGTAATAAACGCCTGTCATTTTTTATTATAGCAATCAGATTTTTTATTTAGTGCCTATGAATTTAACACCAACTAAACTGCAATACGATGGTGTCTTAAGACCTCATCTCAACCGTACGGGAAGTTCATGCTTATTAAAACATAAATAATTTAATACATAAATTATTCAGCCTACATTCTAGCCTTTGGGATGCCGCGTGACTGAAGTCCCGGATTGATAAGGGATTTGTATCACATGATGAAAGACCATTTTGGTAGTACCTAGTCAGTTTGAAAAGGATACACACTAACTAGGCTATGTCTGTGGGAGCAGACTAGTGTCAAAGTGGAGACCGCGCTTAGGCAGACGTAGTGTGGGACGTCCTTTTTTTTTTCATTCGAGGGGAAAGCTGCTTATGGCTCTACCTCCCGCCAGCCCTCAGTGAGGGGGGCAGGAGGCGTATGTCGGGGTCACCGGCCATCCAGCCCGGCAGATGTTAGTGCCGGGCTGGGTCCCTAACCTACCCTAACCTACACCGGCATACCGACCAAAACCCCCCGGTGGCCATCTTCGCGCCAGGTAGGGCGACCGCGGTGCGTGGGTGAGAGACGCCCACAATGGTTCCGCAGCCGCCCAGTGCGCCTCCGAGACGAGAGCGTCTCGGCCTTCTCATAATGGAGTCTTGCCACAGGGCAGGGCGCCGGGTCTAATTATCTCCGTTGACCCGGCGCCTCCTTCTTCGACGCCTTTGGCGGGCGGGATCATTCCTTTCACGATCCCGCTCCGCACTCTCCTTCTGCGACATGACATGCTCGCAGAAGGAAAGCATCGCTCGCCACGACCTCGGACTCCCGACCATCGATAAGACGACAGCCGGGAGTGAGAGGTCTCCACCTACTACAGCGCGGAGAGCGCTGCGCTGAACCTCCCAGGCTGGACACTCCTCTAGTGTGTGCTGGGCCGTATCGTCTGGGCAGTTGTCACAATGGTGACACACGGTCGACACCTCCTTCTGTGCCACCCGACACAGGTAGTGGCCGAAGCATCCGTGCCCCGACAACACCTGCGTCAGGCGGAACGTCGCCGCACCGTGGCGCCTGTCCACCCACTGGAGTGTGGGACGTCCTGCAGCACGATGGTCCGACGACTTGAGAAAGGTGGCGGGTAACGGATGGATGAGAGCTTCTTAATACCGGGATGGTTGGCGCTTTCTTGGAGAGGCGTTCAGCAGTGGATGGCGATAGGCTGACTATGCATTACGCTTTTAATGTGCATTTAGTCTTATCGCATTATAAGGAAAACTGTGGTGAATATTAGTGGCATTCACGTTAAATGTATTGTTAGTTTATTGCGGCAGTACATTGTATTATATGCTACTGTTTCTTGACAAAATGTACAACATATTATACAGACACGCTGCTTAGAAAGGCTTAGGTCACGCGTTGCATTCCCATTGACAGCGCTGGTCAAAGTTTAGGAAATAGAAGCGAAAGGCAAGATAAAGGGTAAATAAAATTCTAAAGAGGTAGCTCTTCCTATACCCAATTTAGCCAACTTTTTTGTTTACTTGGATTTCCAACAATGGTATACATGACACAGTTACATGCTTGTTGTAATTACTCGTGTAAATGTAATGTATAGGTAAATATGTATACCACAACGTCATCATCATTAGCCCACTGCTGCGTTCGGGCCTCCTTTATAACTCAAAGGACTTCGGCCTTAGTCCACCATGGACTACACGCCTAAATGATAAAGTATGCTAACACGGTACTTAACATTTCCCAGTCACCTCAATTTTAGCAGTGACCTTTAGATCTACTACAATACAATCTGTTTTCATTAACGACTTCTTTAGTATTTGTAATCAAAACCGATTTTTATGCTCTCTTAAGGACCTGACTTATTTTTTCTCTGCGGGAATATCTTTTTTATAGAATATACAGAAATAACCACAGAAACCTATTAACGAAAGTTTGGGAACCTATGTTGTTTATGTACAAAACGAACAAATCACAAAATGCTTTGATCTGATTTCTAGGAAGACACTATTGGTTTTAGGATTGTCAAGAAATTTAGGTAAGCCTAGGGGGGTAAAAGGCCCTAACTTCTCAAAAGCTTGGCTAGGCACTAGGCTTGTTGAAGCCTCAATCCGCCACGCTGACCACAAACGAATTGGTGGACTTAACAAATTCCTAAATACTGCTTAGGTGTGCTGGTTTCCTCGTGATATTTTCCTTCTCGGTTAAAGTAAGAGATAATTCTTTGAGAAATTACATATAACTTTGAAAAGTCTGGAATTTGTTCATGGAGTTTGAAGCCACGCCGCCGAGATTTCCAACTGCACGTCTCAACCTCGAGGCTATCACTATTTCATGTCATGACCTTGTTGAAAGCGAAATTGCGTTTCGAATTGTAGTTTGTTAATAAACTTGACACCATAATTAATTAAAATAACCTTTAGAGATTCAGGCTTCTTTAACCGACCAATAATTTGGCAAAATCATTACAGCACCGCAATTTCCTAAGAAAATATCAACAGGGGAACTTAAAAGGGATTTTAATATAACACGCTTTCTCGCACTTATACTGGTAAATGGCAATGACCTCACAAGGTTTTTGGTCAATTCTGTCCTGTTACGTATTATTCTTGGCATCCAAAAACATTATTTAAGTATTTTATAGCAGAAAGAATTACCATGACCTTAAAATAAAAAAATATTTTAATATAAAATAAATTTTTAGTCGGGCATTCTGTGTAGACGAAATCTGCACGAGCTTGACCGGATTGATACGTTATCTCGTAAACAATAATCTCTAAACTGTCAAGTACTTACTTACATATCAATAAATATTTCTGTATTGTGACAAAATCTCATAAAATACTCCTGAGTATACATTAAAAAAGTTCTGAATTAAATGAAAAAAATGGCTAATTATGTCTCTGCTGGTCGTGCATCACAGCCGCGTCTATTCAAATACTTACAAAGGCGGAGACCACACACGATCGTGATTACGTATTTCCTGAGATGAACAAAACACTCAAACGGTTACGATCTTATCTCAGACGCTCAGATGAGTCGTATATAAGCGTAGAGGCACACACAGCTCGCCAATTTTGTGTGTCATGGCCGCGTGGATCGGTTACTTAGTATTTCTGTGCGCGATCGCGTCAGTTCATCTCGCGTACCCGAGTGAAAGCGAACAAGCCAAGCGGGATCTCGAGGAGTATATCCAGAAGAAGAAACCATCCATTAATCAGCGCTACCGACTTCATTACCATGTGATGCCCCCAGTAGGCTGGATGAACGACCCCAACGGATTCTCTTACTATAAAGGAGAGTATCATTTGTTCTATCAGTACTACCCATATGATAGCAAATGGGGACCCATGCACTGGGGGCACTCAGTCAGTTCAAATCTTATCGACTGGAGAGAACTACCTACTGCGCTGGTCCCAGATAAAGAGCAATGCTTCTCGGGAAGTGGTGTGGTTGACGGAGACAAATTAGTTCTTATGTACACTGGTCACGTGTTAACCGATACAGATCCATATTACAACGAGACACAGTATTTGGCCTTCAGCACCGATGGCGTGAACTTCTACAAGTATGCTGGAAATCCTGTCCTGTCAGTGTCACCCAACGGAACGGCTGACTTTAGAGATCCCAAGGTCTGGCGCCATGGAGATTACTGGTATGTAGTTCTCGGCAGCAAAACCACGGATAAACGAGGCAGAGTCCTTCTCTACAGATCGAAGGATTTGTACAGCTGGGAATTCTTAAAAGTGATAGGAGAATCTCACGGTGAGTTGGGCTACATGTGGGAATGTCCTGACTTCTTTGAACTCGACGGAAAATATGTACTCTTAATGTCACCCCAAGGTGTGGCGCCACAAGGCGACAGATATAAGAATATCTACCAAACAGGATACATCATTGGTGACTTTAACTACGAAACCTTTGAGTTTATCCCACAAGTTGGTTTCCAAGAGATTGACTTCGGCCATGACTTTTATGCAACCCAGACTATTGAGGCAGATGGAAAACGTATCGTGGTTGCTTGGTTCGCTATGTGGGAAGTTCCTCACCCGGAGGAAGTGGACGGTTGGGTCGGAGCGATGACCATCATGAGAGAGTTAAAACTGTCAGGCAACCGCATCCTCATGAGACCCTTGGATGGCATGCTGTCACTAAGAAATGGTTCAGTACATAATGGGCCTGTGCAAAAAGATGAATCAATAGTATTTGAAAAGACTGGCGAGCTTATTATCAGCGGTGATTTGGCGCAGAAAATTGAGCTGCAGATCGGTGGAACTGACGGAGGCAATAAGACCTGGATCAGATGGAATCCAGAGTCTGGGAAAGTGGGTGTGGACAGGAATGGAGACGTCAGGCAGGTGGAGTGGAGTAGGATTGGTTCGTCGTCGTGGAGGTTGTTCTTGGATGCGAGTTCGTTGGAGCTGTTCTGCGGTGAAGGTGAAGTGGTATTCAGCACTCGCATCTACCCTGAGGGTAACTTAAAAGTGACCAACTTAAGTGACCAAAGCCTCAATATTGAAGCGTATAGATTAAGAAGGAGTGTGCCTGCCTAAACAATCTGTTTCTTAATGATACCCTTTAGTACTAGTATTTCTATGTAAATATTTGTATTTGTTCTAGTTTACTTCTTAATTGTGTTGCTAAAGTTTAAGACAGCAAACGTGTAATTTAAGTTTAAATTAAAACCTGGTGGTTTTTAAATTATTTTTGTTTTTGAATAAAATTTTGTTTAATTCATACGTATAAGATTACTTAATAAAATGCTTGTTATATAATTCAACATAACCATCCCGAGGCAAATTTTTTTTATTATGATTTATTTGTCTAATTACATTCAGAAATAATTGGATCGTTCAAAGCAATACCTTCTTCTTCTTCTTCTTCATCAACCCATATACGCCCACTGCTGAGCACGGGTCTCCTCTACCATTGAGAGGGTTTCAGGCCATAGTCCGCCACGCTGGCCTAGTGCGGGTTGGCGGACTACACACCTAAGAAATTCCTAAGAACTCTTAGGTGTGCAGGTTTCATCACGATGTTTTCCTTCACCATTAAAGCAAGTGATAATTCAATGTGAATACACACATAACTTCGAAAAGTCAGAGGTGTGTGCCTGGGGTTCGAACCCGCGACCGTCGAGATTCTCGACCGCGCGCCCAAACCTCGAGGCCATCACTGCTCCAATAAGCAAAGCAATACCTACAATTGGTTAAATTTAAGGTACGATTTAAAAAATTACATGCTTTGACATAACATCTATAATATGTTAGCATTATCAATTCTGCACTTTTTGGGTATGTAATTACTAATTAGCCTAGCAGTGATGCCTATGTCCAGCAGTGAACCAAAATTGCCTGATGATGATGATTATGATGATAGCAGTGATGGCCTCGAGGTTTAAGAGCGCGGTAGAGAATATCGGCGGTCGTGGGTTCGAACCCCAGGCACACACCTCTGACTTTTCGAAGTTGTGTGTATTCAAATTGAATTATCACTTGCTTTAACAGTAAAAGAAAACATCGTGATGAAACCTGCACACCTAAAAAGTTCTTAGGAATTTCTTAGGTGTGTAGTCCGCCAACCCGCACTAGGCCAGCGTGGTGGACTAAGGCATAAATCCTCTCAATGGTAGAGGAGAGCCGTGCCCAGCAGTGGGACGGATATGGGTTAATGACGTATAGCAGTAATCAAAATATTATTAAATGTAATACTAAGCATAGCATTTGATGTTAATTCTGTTACGAGTATTTAATTATTTCGCTTACACCCAATAGGCCAACCGGATAAGGAGTCAACAGTTAAAATATGCCCATTGGAGTCTTTACTATCAAGAAGATAAAATCCTTTTACTTTGTCAATACTATTGACTATTTAAATCTTATATAATTACCATTGACTATGAAATGAAATTTTAGCTTCACAACACACAGCATCAATCAGCAAAAAATAAGACTTCAGTCAATACATTTCGTAACATTTATTAATACGACTTAGTTCTACCATTAGAATAATGACTTACAACCTGTTTCTTAACCTTGAGAAACATTATATAATATAAAAGGTTACTCAGTCTAACAAATTTTCCTAGACTAGTCTTGACACATATATCTATAGCCTATACTAATATTATAAAGGGGTAAGGTTTGTGAATTTGTGAGTTTGTATGTTTGTGACGTTGTAGAAAGTAAACTCGGGATCTACTGAACCTATTTTAAAAATTCTTCAATAATGTATAAAATAAAATTGTTTCATTGTCTCGGAGTGCGTGTAAAGCTGTAGGTACCTATAGAGGTCAGTGGCGGTACTTCCATAGAAACCCGAAAGCCCGACTTGCCTTACATAGTTCCGAATAACGAACTTAACGATTGTTTATTTATAAAATAACGCTATAAGTAAACATGAATGTGAGTACTAACCTGTAAGTATTTATTAGTCCTACGTACCAAAAAAAATATGCTGCTACTAAATAAACATTTGGGCTTGCCTTAGTTTGACACCCTAGGCACGCCACTGATAGAGGTCCCGGGTTCGATTACGGGGCCGGATAAAGTTTAACTAAATTGTTCACTTAAAAAGGATCGGGAGCTAACAAAAATACGTAATTTTAACGTCAATTTTAAATATAAATACATAGTGAAACTTGAGTACAGAAATGCTCTACTCACTACCAATTCAGAGATGAATTGCAGAGTGTCTTTCTGCATTTAGGTATTACTTTACATCAATTTCTTAAAGCTGCTGGTTCTTATAGCACAGGATTTCCCTATTATAAGAACCAGCTGTACCCTACTGCTGTGACCTAAAAAGTGAAATAAAAAAAAATGTCATATATTTTTATTTTTATTCCAAATCAAAAAGGTCGTATTACAAAAGTCCAAGAAAGTACAGATTATTCTTCCCTAATAACGACATATACACCCAATCTCTTTCAAATATGCATAACAATCACGTTTTGGCTCGCGTGAATCCACGCTTCACGATAGGGCAAATTCCAACACCAATGATTGCTGTATTTCATGACGGGCAATTGTCATCAGCCCCGTCCAGTGGTAGATTAACATTTGGCTCCAGTAGGCTATTCAAATTTTCCTCCCCTACAGGCTAAAAAATCTTTGTTTTTAATCTATATCTTATCTCTGGTGGAGGCCTATGTTCAGCAGTAGACGTCTCTTGGCCAATGATGATGATAATCTTACAAAAACAATGACAAAATAGGGGCAAAATTGCTGTCCCCTAAAATCTGCTGCCCTAGTATCTAGCCAACTCATCCTGATGGTAAATCTGCCATGTACCACTGACAAAGTTGTTTTTACTTTGTAGGCTTGCAAGTATAAGTTAGTCCCATCTGTGAAATATATATTTTGATATAAATTGAAGCAAATTGAGGTCGTAAAAATAATAGTTTTTATTGTGTAAGTAGCTTACTTACTGAGGCAATTAATTTCATGCTATATCTTTTTTTTATTTAACCATTCCCCAAGCTCCCCTTTGTACCCTTGCGCCCCTAGGTATATACCTAGTTTACCTTCAGGATAACCCGCCTCTGCTCTCGGCATTATGCCACCACGTCAAAACGGTAGCAACTACCTAACATAATAAAAAAGGAATTCTAAGAGGGATTGACGACTTCCCTGTGGCTGGCTGGGATGATTTTTAGAACCAAAGAAACATGGTATTTCAGCATTATGGAGCTCCGGCACATTTTGCACGCATCGTACGAGGACATCTTAATTTTCGCTTTCCGCGAGGATGGGTCAGCCGCGGAGGATCGGTGCCATAGCCTGCTCGATCTCCGGACCTCACACCCTTGGACTTCTTTCTGTGGGGTTATATGAAGTAGTGTATTTCTCCGATTCCCCAACGGTTGCCGAGATGAAACAGCGAGTTCGATCGGTTTTCGCATCAATAACACCAGCGATGATTCTAAATACCACATAAGACGTATCCCGACGAGTGAGGTGGTATATAGAGCAAGACAGTAAACTTTGAGCCGTTTCTGTAAATTTGGCGTTTATTATGAAAAAGTAAGTGTTCGTTTAGGTTGATTCGTTTGGTGAATTTTTTTTTTTTGTGGTTCCGCGAATTAGGTAGAAATTCAGGTACAATCTGCGTACGTTACTCTTTAACCTCCTCTTCTCACTGAAATTTGGTTTTGATCATCAGTAAAAAGTATATATATATTTTTTGGATTATGTTATACTTCGTTATTACGGTTCTTAAATATTGTGAATGTACTCGTTATAAGGCCCCATTTTACCTTCATTCGGCTTTAAGGATAGTTTTGTAACACCTTGTATATTAAGTGGCTGTTGAATGTTGAATACATTTAATTACTAACAATAGTGTAGAGTACTTTCTCATTACGTATTTTCCGTGCCAAACAAAGCACTCCAATGATATCTCAGATCTTCAGCTAATATAATATAAAAGGGCAGAACGGCGAAATTCTTGTCATTTTAACAATCATGGCTGCGTGGGCCGGTTACGTAGTATTTCTGTGCGCGATCGCGTCAGTTCATCTCGCGTACCCGAGTGAGAGTGAAGAAAACAAACAGAAACTAGCAGATTACATCAAAGAAAAGAAACCATCCATCAACCAGCGCTACCGACTTCGTTACCATGTGATGCCCCCAGTAGGCTGGATGAACGACCCCAACGGATTCTCTTACTATAAAGGACAGTTTCATGTGTTCTACCAGCACTACCCCTATGACACCATACCCGGACCCATGCACTGGGGGCACTCTGTGAGCCCCAATCTTATCGATTGGGAAGAACTACCTACAGCTCTAGCTCCAGATGAAGAGCAATGCTTCTCGGGAAGTGGTGTCGTGGATGGAGACAAATTAGTCCTTATGTATACAGCCCATGTAAACCTGACAAATAATACTTATAACGAAACACAGTATTTGGCTTTCAGCAACGATGGCGTGAACTTCAATAAGTCCGCTAGTAACCCTGTCCTAACAGATGCACCGAATGGTACCGCTGACTTCAGGGATCCTAAGGTCTGGAAGCACGGAGATCACTGGTATGTGGTCCTTGGCAGCAAGACAACTGAAGGGTTGGGTAGAGTTCTTTTGTACAGATCAAAGGATTTGTATAAATGGGATTACTTGAGTGTGATCGGTGAAAACAAAGGTGACATGGGCTATATGTGGGAATGTCCTGATTTCTTTGAGCTGGATGGGAAGTATGTGCTCCTAATGTCTCCCCAAGGTCTTAAGGAACAAGGCGACAGATTTAAAAACGTCTACCAAACAGGATACATCATTGGTGACTTTGACTACGACACTCACAAGTTTGTCCCACAAGTTAATTTCCAAGAGATTGACTTTGGTCATGACTTTTATGCAACCCAAACTATAGAATTCGATGGTAAGCGTATTGTCCTCGCTTGGTTTGACATGTGGGAAGTGCCACACCCAGAAGATGTGGACGGTTGGGTTGGAGCGCTGACCATCGCGAGAGAGCTGAGATTATCAGGTAATCGCATACTTATGAAGCCCCTTGACGGCATGCTATCATTAAGAAGTGGCTTATTGCATAATGGACCTCTCAATAAAAATCAAACCCTAAAGTTTGGAAAGACAGGGGAGCTTATCATTAGCGGTAACTTGACGCAGAAAATTGAGCTGCAGATCGACGGAAGTGACGGAGGAAACAAGACCTGGATCAGATGGGATCCAGAGTCTAGAAAAGTGGGTGTGGACAGAAATGGAGACATCAGGCAGGTGGAGTGGAATAGGATTGGTTCGACTTCTTGGAGGCTTTTCTTGGACGCGAGTTCGTTGGAGCTGTTCTGCGGTGAAGGTGAAGTGGTATTCAGCACTCGAATCTTCCCTGAAGGTAACATAACAGTGACCAATTTAAGCGACCAAAGTCTCAATATTGAAGCACATAAACTGAAAGAAGCTCAACCTCAACCGAGTGGTGCCTCTCGAAATTCTGCGGCATTACTATTTCTAATTATTGTATTACTTGCAAATTGTTCAAAAACTCTATTGCTAGTGTAAAAGTATGTAATTGCAATAATGTAAAACAAATAAAATAAGTAAGTATTAAGTAGATATTATTACGATTAATATCCTCTGGACAGGCTAAATCAATGTTAGCCGAAGAAACATTAAAATATAATATCTCGTAATAACAATACAATAATACGTTAAGAAATGTTGTTTTTATACAAATGACAATATACTGGGACAAAATACTAATACCTAATTAAACCAAGCATATCTCCCATAAAACTTTGTAGGTACTTATTTATTTAAAAACCTACCTTGACACTAACTCTAAAAATAACAATGATTGTAACTACATTATATATTTGTAATAATTTGATAGACTTTTAATTAACCTAACATTCTAATTCCTAATTTCATTTTACCTACGAGAACTCCAAAAAATATTTTGATTCTTTCGTTTATGTTCTGAAAAATAACATATCAAGTGTAGTCAAAATACGTAACGTATGGTTTAAATACCTTTTTCGTTTCCCTGTATATTTTATTCTGGTATGTATCGATATTAACTCTATTACTCATAATAATCATATGCTTAAAGTTCCCGCAATCTTCGTGAGATAGTAAGTCCCTATTACTTATATTATATTAGTTTATTTACTAATAAAATGCTCTAAAGAGAAAAGGTTTTTACGAGTAATGCTTCGTTAGAACGTAGATAAGATCTTAGAAGGTCGAAAGCCCCGTAGCGCAGTTGGCTAGACACCAACTTGCCTAACGAGAGACCACGGGTTTGATACCCGTACTGAGATAAATATTTATGTAATACGTATGATTTGTTTCGGGTCTAGGTGACTGTGAGACCGAAAAGTGTGTTGTAGTTTCTGATACCCACGACCCAGGAGCTGCATTCTAGAGGACTCAGGACTACGTATGTGAGTTTTGGGTGTATTTATTTATTTATGCATCATCGGCTTCTTACTTTTTTCGGGGAAAAGTACTGTCTTAGTAAAACACAGAATTGAAAATTACACTTCAGCTGGGCTGGTACAGTCATCTAAAATTATATTCGTTTCTAGTAGTAAAGCAAAGCTGTAGCAATTTTTTCATAATATCGAAATAGGTTTAGATGTTAAACATTTACCTAACTAATTTTAATTGTCTTTCTTTTCATTTGAGGGTGAAACCCCATAGCTCAATGTTTTTGTCACCCGCTTTACTACGATGTCCTCAGAAAGACAACTCTTTGTTTTCCAACTTCTCCTTTATATTGTCTTTCTGATTACCTTCTTTGCAGGATTATGACAAATTAGGTCCGATTAGCTTCGCTGAGCTTCATTGCTCGGTTTTTTTTTCTTACATATACGGAATGCAATAACTTAATTAAAATGATAACGCACAGCTCTTGACCTGGGTAGGTCATCATTACAGAATTTAAATATAGCTCTTTTTGGTCTTGACACGTTGTGCTAAAATATACGCATATTAAAAACACTTATAACTTTTGGGTACCCCGCTCTAATTTGTAGTTTGATAGTACAATTGTCTTGACCGTAGTAAAAAATATTTGACATTTTTATAGCAGATATTTACTTCCTAGATGACTGTTTCTATACCAATCTAGGGTCGCCAATTTAAGGATTTTTCTTTAAAATAAAAAAATATGTATATATGATATCGGGTTTTTACATTAGTATATTTTCAGGAGCAGTGCGGAGTCTAGAAATGTGCCCGAAAAACGGCAATACGTTGGCCCCCTATTACGTGGCACTGATGCATGCCAGGCGAAATGTGGGTAATGCATCACTTCCCCTTTGCAGAATACAGGCGTGAGCTCATAGTATAATTCGGTTTTTGTTCTCCTGATTAAAAGAATGAAAAGAAATGAAAAATATTAGACTACTTAAAACCTAATCAAATTATAAGGATATGATTATTTTTGGGGTCAATGTGATAAAAAAAAATCAACTTGAAAAATACAGATTAAAGATAAAAAAATACACAATTCCTTCTTTTTTGAACTTGCTTAAAAAAATGACTGGTACCATTTAAAGGAGTAAACAGATACTTAGATTTTAAGACTGTCATGACGCAGCCCTTGGTATTAGCATAATGAGAACAATTTTAACATCCAAGTAGCGTGTAAGTCGTGTATAATGTGTTTATAATACGTTGTTCATGGAATATGGCGATTTGCCGCTCTCAAATGCTTAAGATTACGGTCTGGCAAAAACTAAGTACTTATAAGTAGGAATTAAATAAATAAATACACCCAACAGTCACATACATAGTCCTGACCCCACACTAAGATACGAGTCTTGTCGTGGGTATCAGAAACTACGAGAGACTATTCGGTCTCACAAACACCCAGACCCAAAACAAATATTTGTGGATCACACAAACATTTGTCTCGGTGTGGGGATCGAACCCGCGGCCTCACGTCTCGCAATCTGGTGTCTAGCCAACTGCGCCACAGGGCTGTCAATTATGTACACATTATGTATATATACGTAAGTCGTGATGGCCTCGAGGCTGAGGCGCGCGGTCGAGAATCTCGGCGGTCGCGGGCTCAAACCGTGGCACACAACACTGACTATTCTGATTCAAACTCATCCAGTGAAGAAAAATATCGTGAAGAAAACTCTACACTTAAAACTTACTTAAAACTTACTTAAACTTAGTAATATCTGAGGTGTGTAGTTCGCCTGTTACTTGGTCGTCGTTGACGGCTGTTGCTCCGAGACCATGACCATTAATGCTGGCGTTCCTCAAGGTTCGGTGCTATCGCCGACACTCTTCATCCTGCATATCAATGACATGCTGTCTATCGATAGCATGCATTGCTATGCAGATGATAGTACGAGTGACGCGCGATACATCGGCCAACAGAATGTCCCTCGGACTACCGTTGGGGAAAGGCGGTCACAACTTGTGTCTGAAGTCGAGAGCTCTCTGGGGCGGGCTCTCGAATGGGGTGAAAAGAATCTGGTTCAATTCAACCCCACGAAGACACAAGTTTGCGCGTTCACTGCGAAGAAGGATCCATTCGTCATGGCGCCACAGTTCCAAGGAGTATCTCTCCAGATCTCCGAGAGTATTGGGATCCTCGGCGTTGAGATTTCCAGCTTAGTCCAATTTAGGAGTCATTTGGAGGACAAAGCCAAATTGGCGAGTAAAAAGTTGGGTATCCTGAACAGAGCCAAGCGGTACTTCACGTCGGGTCACAGATTGTTGCTCTACAAGGCGCAAATCCGGCCCCACGTGGAGTACTGCTCGCATCTCTGGGCAGGTGCCCCAAAATACCAGCTCGACCCACTTGACTCCTTACAGCGACGGGCTGTTCGCATCGTCGATGATCCCGATCTCACGGAGAAACTACAGCCGTTAGGACTGCGAAGAGACTTTGGGTCTCTTTGTGTGTTCTACCGGTTGTTCCATGGGGAGTGCTCCGAGGAACTGTTCGGGTTGGTACCGGCATCGCCGTTCTACCATCGCACCACCCGTCACCGCAGTAGAGTTCATCCATTTCACCTGGAGACGTACCGTACGCGTACGGTGCGTTTCCAGAGGTCTTTTTTACCACGTACGTGCAAGCTCTGGAATGAACTCCCTGCCTCGGTGTTCCCCGAGCGCTATGACATGGCCTTCTTCAAACGAGGCTTAAAAAGAGTACTTTCCTCACGGTAGGCAGCGGCGTGGCTGTGCCCCTGGCATTGCCAAGTCCATGGGCGACGGTGACCGCTTACCATCAGGCGGGCCGTCAGCTCGTCTGCCTGCTAGGGCAATTAAAAAAAAAAAAAAAGTTCGCCAACCGGCATTAGGCTAGCGTAGTGGTCTAAGGCCTCAACCCTCTCATTTGTAGAGCAAGCCCATGCCACATTTAGACCCTTTTTCCATTCCTATATTTTAAAAACCTTAGCCTAAAAAAACACTTAAAAAATGTCGCAAATGAAACCAAACGTCAGAGGAGATAAAATACGTTTATTTCTTAAAATTCTTCAATAAAATCATATGCGGTGTCACGTACAACCTTCATTCTCGCAGCGGGAACATTTCCCGTCCTGATCGTAACTAGGATATATAACAAAACTTAACAATACATGGTGTGTACTTAACTAAACACATTGTTTAGACACGAGCTAACTAATCAGCATTTAGAATGCCTCCATACAACGCACGTCCATATACAGATTTATGAGTTTTATAATATTAACTAAAGGGTCGTGAGGCGTCGTGTGTATTCATTATCTAATTTTGTGTACATACAGTACTTAGGAAATGGAAACAATAAGAAAACGTTGCAAACCAATACACCCATGTTATGAGTCGGTGTAGATTCAAAGTCACAAGTTGAAAAACTGTATGAATTGTAAATAAAACTAAAATACTAACTTACAGATTCAGCACATTTCCCATAAGCCCCTCGGCTATCGTTGGCATGTGGCTCATTGTGTAACATGTCTCGATGCTAATAAATATCTCATTAATTTTATGACAATAAATAGATTTACACCACGCTTACAGTCACATTGTAGTGATAATGTTATATATAATATGCAATGTTCACGAAGATTCGAGTATTTTGTGTATATTTTAAGCGTACATTTTTTTTTATTATTTACCATTTACATCGCCAATATTCTGTTATACTATTCGACAGTCCAATCGTCAAACTTTGTAACTCAATTTTCGTCCAAAACTACTACAAGACTTCAGTTGAAAAATGTTTTTATATCATATTGATATATTCTCTTTAAGGTTATTAATACTAGTATTAGGATTTAGGATACACAGGTTGATGAACATGTTGATTAGGTTTTGGAAATATTAGGTTAAAAAGTTTGATAATTGCGCTATCATATGGATACATAATAAGGATTATCCTTACTCCGAGTTACAGATAGAAAGCGATAGATTATACAATTAAATATGTAACTTATTACTATTATATTGTTCTAAAGTGTTCACTGACGTTTCGTGTTTGCATCGACGGAGTAACTTAGTGTCGGGAAGGATTTATATATTTCTGAAAAATTGAGGATAAATAGATCAACAGATCTGGATTGAATGGTGTTTTATGATAATTTGAATAGTGAAATAGATTAAAAGAAATGTCACTCCAAATAGAATCTCTATATATGACCTCCAGATGTTAAGACAATTATTAAAAAAAAACTAAATTAAAATGTTTATAGTTATCATTTATCAATATTTTTAATTTATTTAATGTTATGTTCCCAGCTTAATGTTGCCATCAATGAAATGAAGAGTATAATATATAAAAAAGACTATGTTTTTTATATGTTACTAGCAATAAATAGTCAAACAACAGTATTTAACGTCTGATAGATATGGAATGTCAAACCGATATAAAAGATATTGACGACACTAAGTCACTCCATCCAATCACCAGGTTTAAAATGGTGTGTGAATTCACAAAAGGGGCCCCGCAAGCAATCACACTTTGTTCACAAAAGAAAGCCTCTCACTAAACATAAATTCACAATTTATTATATATTATTAACATTTAAATGCTAGTTTACATACTACGTGCATAGCTTACTGGTCTTTACATAATAGCGTGTCAAATTGCTAATGTCCCCCGGGCTGAGTTTGACACGCTACTCGAATATCGATAAACTACGAGTAAATATTAGTATATGTATTGTGTTCATATATATTTATGTATATACTTTTTATACATTCACAACGATAGTGATAAACGCTTACGAATGTCAAGGAGTTTCTATTCTAAATCACAAGAACTTCAAGTAGGTACTGTGGCCGCACTCACGCTGTCTTTAAATGTCGATAAAAAATTATCGAATTGTCACTACTAATCACTTTATCGATATTACATGATTTTTTCAGTCAGATTCACTCACTAGTATACGTTTTAAAGCAAAATATTTAGTTAAAGCCAACATAGTACATTTAGATGCTTATATGTCTTCTATATATCAATCAGAATGTAAATTTATATCTTACACATCATCTTTTCGAAACCTCATGCAGTAACTGCTTCGATATTCACAACTGAATTACCATACTTATAAAAAGCCGATAAGACTGTCATGTTTTATGTGCAATCATTAAAATGTCATATTGCCAAAGTGTCAATTGAGAACTGTAATGTCACACTAGAATGAATAATTCATGAAATTTTTAATTTACACTTTGGTAGTTACCTGCTGAAATTTAATCATTGCAAGGCCTTTAGGAATAAAGCTAACAACTTTAATAAATAAATATAGAAACATCAATTAAGAATCGAAGGCATCCTCTTTTTTGTTCTCTTCTCATTTTAGCACAGATTCTATATTTAATCTTTTTAAATAAATGTTTGGGATTTCAATGTAAAATTTTACAAAACATCTGAGCTAAGTTTTCGTAGCTGAATTTATTGCAGAACAATATTTAATATCAATATATTTAGCCATCCTCTGAAAATCAGTATCGAAAATACTCCACGGCCTTGTACCTACTATAATTTGCTAAAACATAAATATTTTCACAAAAAATAATGTACACTTGATACTGTACAACATACCCAAACTGTAGTTTGTGTATGTTTTGTTCGTATATGAATTTTAATAGTTGTCCACTATATTAAATATTTTTGGTGCTTGTAATATTTTTGATAAGGGTGAAAATGTATCGCAATGTGTAATTTAGATACATTTATATCTTTCAGTTGGCTTTTGTTGAATATTATCGAATATAATTTCATGTTTTTTCAACAAGGTAGGCAATTTACTTATATTCTGAAATTTGTATCTTATTCATTTTATATGTTGGCAACATATTAGATGGAGAATGCAGTATTCATATAACTATAGATAGCATCTCAGCTTCTTGGAAAATTATGCTGGTCTCTTTCAAAGAGGATGCTAGAAGTAGGAGGAAAAAAAAATATGATTTTTATATCCTTTTACCTTTAGCTATAGCATGATTCTTAGATATGGCGGTGTGTAAACCAATCTTCTGTAATATGTAATTATTTATCATTGCCGAATCATCTCAATAGTCAATACATATTCACCCTTACATAGTGAATGTGAATATCGCATTGTACCTCAATAAGCCGTATATTTAGTGCCCTGTACAGGGTCCGATATGAGCCTCGACCGCGCCCACTGGGAGGGTCTATCGAACCACATATCAATATTACAATATATTTTCTCTAAATATTTTCGATATTTCAACATACTGATGATATAGTTACATTTATTTTGAACTAATTTTAATACAATTACAATATTATATATGTTTTAACATTGCACTAGGTCCATTATTGTGTACGTGTGGGTTTCAGCTTCAATGCACTTTCATACAAAATGTAAGAAACAGGACAACCACGCCGTAACGTCGCGAAAGCCGCGCAGCCGTAAGTAGGAAAACGATTGCAAGAGATTCAAAAGAATATAGATTTTTTAATTCAGCCACGAAGCCGAGGCCCACACGCTAAGGCTGCATGCGTACACACTAATTCAAATACACAATAACCTTTCCAAATGAGGTTCAAAACGTCAAACGTCAAACGTGGCGGCGTAATGCGAAACTCTAAAGCGTCGAACTTAGAAACTAAAAATGATTTGCCGTCTGGAGGTACGAATTGCAACTTAACGATATGAAACTGTCGGTCGGCACCGGTGCGACACCAGTTGCGGCACGTCCTGCGAGTCCGGCGGCGCGGCGAGCCTCACCACACTACTGTATTATTGCTATATCCACTCGCGACGGAACAGCGACACACCCGCACAGTCCCTACGCCGCGTGTACTAGTGCCGGCGGGTCCCGGCCCACGCGCCGCCTCGCCGCCGCCCGCCGGAGCGACTCCACTCCAGAGGCAGGCGCGGCTACTGGGCGCTGCGGCCGCGGGCCGGGGCGGGGCGCCGCGCCGGGGGTCCCATGGGGGCGGCGCGCTCGGGCGGCGCGGGCGCGCAGGGCCGGCGCAGGGGCGCCACGCGGCTGTAGCTGGCCGGGCCCTTGAGCGGCGCGCGCGGCGAGCTGCGGCGCTCGGGCGGGGGCGGCGGGGGCGCGGGCGCCGGCCGTGCGGGCCGCACCTGGCGCTGCAGCAGCGCGCGCAGGGCGGCGTGCGGCGCGGGCCGCGCGGGCGCGTGGGGGCGCGGGGCGGGCGTGCGGGTGAGCGCGGGGGGGTGTGCGGGCGCGGGGGCGGCGCTCGCGCGGGGCGGCGCTCACACGGCGCCACGTCAATACGCGCGCCTCTCCTCTATCTCGGCCACCTGCTGCTGGAATGCGAGAAACATTTTGATACAAGATCAAACTTCAACATATTTTCTTCCATACTCATCTAACTAAAAAAACCCTTACAAAACGTTACGATATAAAATTTAAACTAATTCATCCACACACACATAGCAGTTGTTTAACGATAACATAGTATAAGCCTGTGCACTCAATGTGCACTACGCCGGTAGTGGGTACTGACGTCGTGCAGGCGGCGGCGCTTGTGCGGCGGGTCTGCGGGCGCCTCCTCGATGACGAGCTCGCCGCTCACGCCCTCCTCGCCGCCGCCGTACCCGCCGCTGGAACCAAACAAATACAATTCAATTTTACAAACATATCTAAGAATATTAAAAAGTGCTACCGCCCTATAAATTAGTAGATAAATACAAAATTCATTTATAAAATGTACAAATATTTTTGGGCCACAAATGGACACAAATATTGATCCGAGAAATCCGGAGGATCCACAAATATGCTAGCGTCAAAAGATTTCTTCTTAGCTGTAAGTAAGCTTTCATGCTAGATAACATCAATCAAATTGTGATTGAAATGCGATATTTGACGCTCTATGGCAGAGGTCGTCAAATGGCGGACCGGGGTCGGCATCCGAACCGCCAACTCATTTTGTGCGGACCGCGATAACACAGCAATGTAAGAAAATACCTTTGTTATTTCCTTATTATAACTTTCCTCATAAATGAAATATGCGGACCACGATGGTCATTTCTTAAAACGAAAATAATTAATTGGTGATCCCAGCTCTATGGTCTCCGTCTACCCCACCGAGGGCCAGGCGTGATTTTATGTATGTACGTGTGGCAGTTAAAGACGAGTGGTATACTGTTTACATACTGTGATTGTATACAGTTGTTAAGAAAACGTAAATTGTCGGGCTTTTTTGTATTGTCACGGAGTTTTTAATCACTGTTGCTATTGCTTGTCTTTAATTTTCGATCACGTTCTATAGACCTCTGTACATCTAGTAGTCGTTGTAAATGCCAAGTGATTTAATGTATGTATGTATGTATGTATGAATATGTATGTATGTATGATGTATACTGACGAGTGGTACGGTGAGTGCTGGTGTATGTATGTAGTAACAGTAGCAAATGTCAAATGATTTTATGTGTGTATGAGTATGTACGAGTATGTATGTATGGAATATACTGACGAGTAGTACGGCGAGTGCTGGTGTATGACGACGTGCGCGGGCACCTCCTCCTCCTGGATGGACACCAGGTTGCCGCCGGACGTCGTGCCCACCACGTACTTCTCTGGAATATCACATACAACAATTCAAAAAAATCACCCAACAGTCACCAAAGTCATTCATCAAAGTTCTTGCTGATATTTTTAAAAAGAAATTGAGTTTGCATGTTACACTTTCACACCTAAAAAATAGCATTGATTTGTATTAATTTTCAGAAATAGAGCAGACACTGCAGTGTTATGCATTTATATTAAACCTGGAAGAAGAGTGCCTCCCAAGGTATAGAAACTAAATATGGTAAAAATGCACTGCTGATTTAGAACAATAACCCAGTAAAAATTAAATAAATAAAATATTTTTTATACAGAAAACGCCAGCCAGCTAGAGCGAATCAGATGGAAAAATAGTAGGATTTTTCTTAGTGATGGTGTACCTTCTCTCTCCCCGCCGGCGCCGTTGGTGACGACGGTGATCTGGTGGCCCGCCATCACCAGCGCCGCGCTGCCCGCGTTGTACGCCAGCCCGTGACCTGCACGCAAGCCGGAGGTTCTACTATCTATCATCATACATACAGCGGGCAAAAGATTACCACTACTGCATCCATTTAAAACTAAGCTCGACAAAGTTTATTAAATACTATAGTCCCAACATAGTTTTAACACCAAACTAAAATACGAGTATTGTGTGTGGGTATCAAAACTACGGGAAACTTTTTGGTCTCACAAAAATCCCAAACAAAACAACACAAACAAACATACCTCACGCCTATATTCCCCGAAGGGGTAGGCAGAGATGCATTTCTGCACCCACATTTCGCCAAGTATGTATCAGTTCCACGTAATAGGGGGCGAGCCTATTGCCGTTTTTCGGGCACATTTCCAGACTCCGTGCTGCTACTGAGAATTTCCTAATGGAAAAACCCAATAACACTTTGCCCGACCCGGGAATCGAACCCAAGACCACGAGGCAGTCACAAAAATCCAGAGCCAAAATAAATGTTTCTTTAATTAGAAGACCACAATCCTTTGCAGTTCTTCAAGACCAAAATAAACCGGCGTAAATTATCGCTACTATAGATAGGGACGGTAATAATGATACTCGTATTATTGGTGATGATGATGATGACGTATGCATACCGGGCGATCCTGGCGCGCTCTGGCTGACCCCGCTGCGCTGCGGGAACAGATACTGCGCCGACTGGTTGCCCAGCCGCTGCTGCCCCTGCTGCAAACAACATCAGAGATTACAACACTGCATACACTATACCAATTAATAAAATTATTATGTCATTAAGTAATATTAAAATAACTACTTTTTCAAATAATGGAAAGTAGGTAAAAAGGTGATACATATGAAAGTTGAAGGATGGACAAATATAGGATATATATGGATGGAATTCTTGAGAGAAAAAAGGTTGAATGAAGGAATGACAGCTGATAGGGATGTTTGGAAAAATAAAATACTGAGCCCCCGTGGCGCAGTTGGCTAGACATCAGCTTGCGAAACGAGCGGCGGCGGGTTCGATCCCCGCACCGAGACAAATGTTTGTATGATCCACAAATATTTGTTTCGGGTCTGGGTGTTTGTGAGACCGAAAAGTCTCTCGTAGTTTCTGATACCCACGACACAAGACTCGTATCTTAGTGTGGGGTCAGGACTATGTACATATGTGACTGTTGGGTGTATTTATTTATTTATTTATAATTAATAAACTAACGCCCGTAAATAAATAAGATTCGCCGAGCTACATTACTCGATGAAAATTACTGTGCATACCATTGCCATGGACCTTAGGCCATAAGAATTTCAGTAATGGTTGTGTGGTAGGATAGAGTAAATTCTTAAACAATCCGATCGACTTGTAAGAATAGTTTGTATTTGACAATCCCGTAGCGCAGTTGGCTAGACATACGCTTGCGAAACGAGCGGCCGCGGGTTCGATCCCCGCACCGAGACAAATGTTTGTGTGATCCACAAATATTTGTTTCGGGTCTGGGTGTTTGTGAGACCGAAAAGTCTCTAGTAGTTTCTGATACCCACGACACAAGACTCGTATCTTAGTGTAGGGTCAGGACTATGTATGTGACTGTTGGGTGTATTTATTATTAAAAACCTATTCTCGTAATCTCGCGGCTCAAATACTTGCCGTGCGATCTAGACGTTTCGAGTCCGATTCCCGAGTCGGCCAAAGTTATATTGGGATTTTCTATTATGAAAGTCTCCGTGTTACGGAAGACTAGAAATGTTTTCGAAAAATGCTAAATTTTCCCTCTCTATAACGTAAGATTTACTTTCCTGGCGATTTTTACGTGCATTTCTGTACGCACATTTTTCCATTCGAAAGAAATATGTGTGAGGTTATGTACATGTGTGTATATAAATGTGTGCACCTGTTGGTCCTGCTCCTCGCCGGTGAAGAGGTCGGGCGTGGGCTCGCGCGACAGCTCCTCGGGCGTCACCAGCCCCGACACGCCCACCTGCGACGGGGACGTCGGCGCGCTTCTGCAATACACGACACATGCACTTTAATATTGCATACTCAATAATTACTGTTATGGAATGGTTTGTATAGACTAAGAATTAGGAGTCACGACGTCCAAATTTTTTTTTTCGTGGACAAAATATGTTTGTCTCATGTGTTGGAGTTTAAGATTTTCTCAGTTGAGGTGATACAAAATTCAGAGCTATTGGTATTTTTTATAGATCAACCATTTTATTTTGTTTCATCTAGTGGTAATATTAGTAAAAGTATCGCAACTCTGACCGTACACTTTCGTTATAATAATAAAGGATGATATTGTCGTATGGCATGACTTTCAATTGCATGTTTGTGTTCATGCTATTTTTGGTGTTGTTGTTGATGTTGTTGTTAGTGTAGTTGGTATTGTTGTTAGTGTTGTTGTTGTTGTTGGTGTCGTTATTAGTCTTGAAGTTGGTATTGTTGTTGCTAGTGTTGTTATTGTTGTAGTTGTTGTTGGTGTTGTTGTTGGTGTTGCTGTACCTGGAGGAGAGTCCGAACGGTGCGCGGAACTGCACGCCGCGCGGGCGCCGCGGACGGAACGCGAGCTCGATGAGTTTCCCCTCGCTCTGCGGGTCGATGCGCCAGAAACTGCCCTTGCCTGGCTCCTCTTGACTGCGCGGGACCTTGATGAAGTATCTGTATACATATATAAATAAATAAATAATTAAAATAATCATTGGTTAATAATTATATGGAACTTGTGATTAATTTCTTTGTACGTGAGGTCACCACAGAATCTTCGAGCTTCAATGTTCGGTATTTCCGTGCATGACACCGCCGATATAATAGAGACATAATTTAGTTTTTTCTTTTGTCAAATACAGCGGAGTTTTCTTTTATTGAAAGGTTGGATCGTGAGAAGTACTAATTTTGTTCTTCTCTCACTCTATGACCATCCATGTTGTTTTATAGTAATAGACGAATCAGCGTTTAATTCTTTGTACATTTATGGTTTTTTTTTCACTAATATAAATGACTTCTATTTATTTACTTAGTTAAACCGGATCTAATCACAAAATCATTAATATTGACAAAACCGTTATTATATCTTTGTATGTGTTAAGTATAAATTGACCGTTGAACTTTGAGGTTATAATCTATCACTTGGCTATTGCGCTAAGAGAGTACGCAGCTCGCAGGGTGCATAGATAACACGCGATACCATTATTATTTTCTGCGTAAACAAACCATTCATAGCAATTGTATTTACATCAGTTTTGTGATACGATATTTATTATAAAAATCACAAGGCTTGGATCAAATTTTTGGAATTTATTCAAGATAAAAATCCACTTGAATTAATTTGTAATTCAAATCGTCATAGCCTTCTCAAGTTGTTTGTTATATTATGAAAAATCATTCAATATAATTGTGAGAACACATTTTTCAATGCTCAATATTTTTTAGTCCCAGGTAGTAGATTTTTATTTGATAGCAATTTAATTTATTCATTTCGATATTCCACCACCATCTATGAATGAGATATTATATCAAAACTTTTGTACTCTTCAATGTCCCGGGTTCGATTCCCAGGTGTTATTGGGCTTTCCAATATGCAACACACAATAGCAGCACTAAGTCTGGAAACATACTAGAAAAAGGATCGGTCAAGTGAAGTTAGTTATGTATGTATATAATAGTAAGTGATGTATTACTGACCGAATCGCAGGCGCGGGTTCGAACCCCAGGCACACACCTCTGACTTTTCGGAGATATGTGTGTATTCACATTGAATTATCACTTGCTTTAACGGTGAAGGAAAACATCGTGATGAAACCTGCACACTTAAAAGTTCTTAGGAATTTCTTAGGTGTGTAGTCCGCCAACCCGCACTAGGCCAGCGTGGTGGACTACGGCCTAACACCCTCTCAATGGTAGAGGAGACCCGTGCTCAGCAGTGGGCGTATATGGGTTGATGAAGAAGAAGTATTACTGACCTGTTGAGCGAGAGGTTGTGCCTGATGGAGTTCTGCCAGCCCTTGTCTGCGGTGCGGTAGTACGGGTAGTGCTTGGTGATGTAGCTGTAGATCCCGCTGAGCGTGAGCTGCTTGTCGTGCGCGGACGCGACCGCCTGCACGATCAGCTGCGCGTAGCTGTACGGCGGCTTGGCGTCGTCCCGCGCGTCGCGCTCGCGCTCGCGCTCACGGTCGCGCACGTCTCGCGCGTCGCGCACGTCGCGAACGTCGCGAACATCGCGCACGTCGCGGACGTCGCGAACGTCACGCACGTCGCGCACGTCGCGGTTGCTGCTGTACCCCGACTCCGAGTTTGATGAGGCCTGCGGAAATGGTAGTGCATATACCATTATTTATGAGATGAGTGTGAATTTTTGAATAGTACAATAAATTATCACCAAATAGATGGTATTTTTTGTAGGATATAACGTAAGTTGTGCTTTTCAAACAAAGTTTCAAGTCCAAGTGTATAGCTCCAGCAAAGTTTAAGTGAAACTAAGATGTTATCCCAAAATGTGTACATGGTTTCGTCATGCTAATTAAGTATTTATTTATGTTCGGCAGTACTATTGTAACTTCTATCGCGTCACCCATATAAAAAAAGGCCAAATGTAAAACATGTGGATTGGTCACTGAGAAATTCTACCTATATCATAAACCATACTTATATAACACTAATATATTCTACGTCTATAATAACAACACTGTATTAGCTGACAAAATCACAAAGGCCTGATGTTTATATTGAACGTAATTCATAAGGACGTCAATTTACATTGGAAATTAGAACCTCCTACGTAAACCCTGGCACTTTCATTATAATGACGCGAACGGGTCACACACGCGACGTGGTTACAACTGTAGGTGCTTTGTTATACCTCATTACGTTAGGAATAATTTATTGATTGGTCTATATTTATTTTAGCCAACGAATAGGGAGTCTGTCTGTGTCTGTTTTGTGATGTTTTTACTTAAAGTTTGTCTTGATTTATGAAAATTTATAAATGTTCTAATTCAACCCATGTACAGGTTAAGGTTCCTCTACAAGAGATTTGGTCTAAGAACCACATACATTCCTTGTAGAAAACTCTTAAACGTGCAGCCCTCCCTTTCAGTGTTTTCTCTACCCGAGTGATGTTGAGACAAATTTTTTCCACAATAAGATACAAGTATTGTGTCATGGGTATCGGAAACTACGAAAGACTTTTCTGTCCCGCAAACACCCAGATTCGAACCAAACATTTATGGATCGCACAAACATACACGGATGGAAGCCCCAGCCTGTTGTTTCAACACCTCATTCGAATGCACCCTCAAAGCTATTACAGTAGTAGTGTAAATACGCTCAGCCCTATCGCCGTCCACTGCTGGACGTAGGCCTCCCCTGGTAAGCGCCAACCCTTCCGGTCTTGAGCGACCCTCATCCATCCCTAATAGTGTATACACAAATGATGATGATGTCCTTACAGCTGTGCCGTTAGAGCTGGGTCGGTGATGGTCCGCCAGCGCGGCGCAGTGGGCCACCAGCCCGAGGTCCGCGTGTCGACGCCCGGAGGAGCCCGCGCCGCGCGGCGACGTCGGACAACTGTTCGCCGCGCTTATCGTGCCTGCAATATGACGAATACATACTTTTTAATCGACTTTAAAAAAGGCACATATGTGAGATATGTGTGCATTCACAATTAATTATACTTTACGGTGATGGAAAGTCTATAATTTTGACTGCAATTGTTCTATATAAATGCCAAAGAAATAAAATAAATAAATAAATGTTAGTGGTTTTTCATACTTTTTAAAGAGTGACGACAAAGTGATCACACCATACCTGATTGCTAACACGATGCCCTACAAGAACACACAACAAACACAGATAAGCAAAACCCTTACAATTGGCGGTCTACAGGAGACCATGGAAGGATCCGATGACCATAACGAATAGATATATAGCCATATGTAAAGATGTATACGTTACCAGTGGGGGAAGGCATGGGGCTGCGCACGTCGTTGTCCGTGGGTATGGAGATGCGCAGGGGCGGCATGGGCGGGCCGGTGCTGCCGCCGGCGCCGCCGCCGCTCTCCTCCACCAGCGACTGGAACTCCAGGCGGATGTTCGTCGAGGGGAAGCGGAGGGTGCATCTGGAACGTGATAGAGAACGTTAGAAAGCCTTTAGGGACGTTATTACTATAGCACATAAAGAAAGAAAGAAAGAAAGAACATCATCATTTGAGTTAGCTAGACACCAGCTTGCGAGACGAGAGGCTGCGAGTTCGATCCCCGCACCGAGACAAACGTTTAAGTAATCCACAAATATTTGTTTGGGTGTGGGTGTTTCTGAGACCGAAAAGACACATACAAGGTACATAGTCTGTTATCTACGCCGCAGGACTTGCAACTGTTGGGTGTATTTATTTATTTGCAGCCTTGTAATAATTACTTATTGCCCAACCTTGGAATTAGGCCCAAGACACTACGACGCAAAGAGAGAGTCTCCCGGTATAGTTCTTAATGAGTTGATGGTATTACAGTAAAAAAATGACACCTTGGGATGTATATCTTACTAACACATTCCTATGCTATATCCTATATGTATATTGTTATGAATATGTTCATACATATCTTATATTTGAACGACCACGCTCCTTTGTTCCTCGGCGCGTCGCACGAGAGCTCGAGTGACTCTCGGTTTTATAGAAACTTAACACCGTGTCACTACACAATAGCCAACTTTGTGCATATAACTACACTGTGTGTATACTGATGGAAATATATAACGTAAAACTATTTACATACTTTCGATGCTTATTTCCCTAAAACTAAATTTTGAAAATGTATCTCCGTATACATCCATCCTTTAAGGGTTTAAACTCAAGTATAGAAGATATTCCTTCGATGACACCAGCTTAGCTGGTAAGAAAAATATAATCTTCCCTATTAACATTTTTTTGACGTATAACATTCATTCAAGGCCAGAATTCCCGGCATAGAGCCTTTTGAGTTATAATTCGTCTATATACCATGTGAACATAACCAACGCCCACACAGTCTGGTCTGTGAACCATCGTTTCAAGGAAACTACATAAACCAGCGAGGTCTAGACAAAATAGGTCAATTAACTCAGCAATGCTAGGCGCAGATGCGAGTCTAGGCTGTATAATATGTTATCTCAGCCTCGCATCACGTCATGGCGTAATAAACTTCCCAAAAAGGCAACGATGCCTAGCGCTCGTAAAAAAATATTATCTAACTACAATCTGCCCGCGACTCGGTCTGAGAATCAGGTCTGGACGCAAAAAAAATGTGAATTATATAGATTAGTTTATATAAAGCTAGTTTCAGCGGTAATTAATAGAAATTATCAAACCACTCGATTTATATTCAAGTAAAGTGTCCTGTGTGTTCAGAGTAAAAACTAACTTAGTTTTAACCAACCCTGTTAATTTTGATATTATTATTTAAAGTAAATTCTAGTATTTACTCCTAGGAGAAGGCCAGGAGTCCAAATCATAGCAATAAGTCTCGAGTATGAGAAACAACAAGAGAAGGTTTTGTCTCACAACGTCCAGGCATGAAACCAGTCATTTTGAATCACATAAACATTTGCCCCGATGCGGAGATCGAACCCGTGGGTTCTTGTTTGAAAAAAATGTCTCATAGATTATAACCATCAGCCATACATTACTGCATACTACTTTTAGTCTTTACCCAATTGTCTTGGTTATCTCCCGGCACAAAAGTGTGCTCAGGTGCGATTCTTAAGTCGGGTAATGTGTTAGTAATAATACTCCCGATCTTCGATACCTTATTACCCTACTTACACCCTTCCAGCTAAAACTAATTAGCCTACATGAGGTTCAGTAAAATAGCCTATATTGTGTGTATAAAAAATCGCTATAGTAAACAGTCGCGACGTCGCGGCGTCGACGTTTCTGGAAATCGCTTCGCTATGAAGCATTCTGCACTACTAGGAAACGTACAACTAAGTACAAATCGATAGGCGGTTGAACAACAGACTAGGAGACAATGCCCTACTATTGGGGTTATGTAGCTATAATTTTAATACTAGTACATTGTTAAAAGCACAACAAATAAACTAGCTGCTGATCGAAAGCGCAGCAAAATCACGACAAAATAAATAATTAGCGTCTTATGAAAAGTGTAGTGAAATTGGCGGCTACGAAAAATATTGTAGGCTTTGAATATAACTACTTCTCTAAAGCGATAATATTTACAATGGCGAAATAAATAAATGAAGGGAAAACTATATTTCCAAAACTTTGCGCTGCGAATTCTGATATTGAAATGTTTTATTTGGCTGTAAATAGGATAATAGTACATCACTTTGCTGGGAGCTTATGGTGGTGCCATAATCACGGTTCATCCATCCTGAATATTGAAAAAAAGATTAAATTTAATAATTTAATATCTTTTCGTAGCTTGACACGGTAGCGTGATTCAGACTTCTTACGAGGATAGATATCTCAGCAAATATCAATACTACATGTAAACACAATTTTAATCTAAAAGATATAAAAGTCCAGACTACTGTGATTTATTTTAAAACAGTTAAATCACGAACTGTTTTATGTACTGTATTTTTAACATTTTTATGTTTATGTATGTGTCTTATCAGTCTTGTGACAACAAACAGACCGTAAAGCGAATGAAAATAATGCTTGGTCTTTTAGAAATGTTATTTTTTTCTATTTAAGTATTTTAAGTAGGATTGTATACAGTTTTTATACATAAAACAACTTATTTGCACTTCTGTATCCTCATGTGGTGTATGTGTATTTCTACGTTTCAAAGTTATGTGTTTCAAGTCCCATATAGGGGGTAAAACTAAAGGCAATTTGGGTACATTACAAACCGAAATCAAATTTCCATAGAAAAAGATTTTTATTTTATTTTATTTTTTTCATTTTAAAAAGCCAAACAAACACTTCCTACTTTTCTAATAACAGTATCATTCTAGTTTATCTATTAAAAAAAACAACGGCATCTCAATTATCCCTGGGAATAGACCGCGTAACCTCCTAACCTTGATGTATCCACGTGCATGTCGTCAACTTAGCAGACGTCCCGTAAAACTTCGTGAAACAAAACTGACGACTACACCAAAAAACCAACAGGTCTAGGGAGGCGTTACGGTGTAGTTACAAAAAGAACTTTAAGATAAGTAGAACACAGTCGCAAGTCGGTTGTAGAAACTGCAGTGGCGGGTATCGATCGCGGCCTTCCGTGCTGAACACGACGCGTCCTTCACCCCGTGCCCTTTAGATATAAACCGGCGGATTTACGAAGCACCCCCGCTCCAGCCCAGGGATTCCCAAAATAAGTCACATGTGGCCATAGTAAGAATATTTCATAAACGTCTGTCTAATGAAATTTCCTTTTTTTGTCTAGCCAAGACTATCACTTCGCTTGGCCCAGCAACAATGATTTATAGGTTACTTTGAAATTTGGCACAAATCTTTCTAATAACGTAGCGACTTAAGTGGTTATACTTAAAAGAGACAATCGTTATTAACATTCTTCTCAAATAAGTTATCACTGGAATTATTTAATTCATAACTATGATTTATTTTTCAAAACCTATGTATAAAGCTGCGTTATATGTTATTACGGTACTTTGATTACTCTAACTTAGATATGGATATTTTGCTCACATTATAACCATAATATTTGCCTAGCAAACACTTTAGCAGTGATGGCCTCGAGGTTTGGGCGCGCGGTCGAGAATCTCGGCGGTCGCGGGTTCGAACCCCAGGCACACACCTCTGACTTTTCGAAGTTATGTGTGTATTCACATTGAATTATCACTTGCTTTAACGGTGAAGGAAAACATCGTGATGAAACCTGCACACCTAAGAGTTCTTAGGAATTTCTTAGGTGTGTAGTCCGCCAACCCGCACTAGGCCAGCGTGGTGGACTATGGCCTAAACCCTCTCAATGGTAGAGGAGACCCGTGCTCAGCAGTGGGCGTATATGGGTTGATGAAGAAGAAGAAGAAGGAACACTTTAAGTCACTATACGAGTAATGCGTAAATGAAGTTATAGAATAATTTACCTTCGTTAATTTGTGTACATGAATTAATTCTCAACAATAAATACTAAAAAACGTATAGCCTAAGATCCCACCACGAAATTACTACATACATTATGACGTGAGTCAAACACACATTTTTACATTCGTGTATGAATAGGAGAATACACTGATATACCGCAGCCAGTGAAAATATGCCCGCAAGTAATTTTAATTAAATTAATGAAAATTAATTTTTGGAATAAAATTTCATGCACTTCGTTTTTAAATAAAATATAATCCACGTCATAGCTATGCATGTAAAGTATTCTAAAATCCATAGGTGCCGTTCCACACTCAGCCGCAACTACCCCGCAGCCAGGTGCAAACAGGTAACATTATGCAGTTTTTTTACACTCATAACGTACTCGGATGATTTTGGTATCAAATTAAAGCTGATTTTTTTTCTAATATGGTGATATATGTCTGCCTGCGAAATAATAGCCGCCAATTAGCGGTGCCATCTGTTAAAAACGCGAGATAACCGGGATAAAGTGTTCACAGCCGACACATTTAATAATATTTATTTCAAAAAATAAGTCGGATTCCTTCAAAATGAAAATTACACGTTGTCAAGTATATGTTTTTCTTTTATTTAAATGTTTTTAACTAACTTTTTGCTCGGGGATATGTTCAATTCAGTCATTTTTTTTTTCGTTGCATATATTATAAATTTAACAGCATTTTGAGCCTCGAAAATGACTCTAAAATGAATTTGTGTCAACCTTAGCTCAGTTATCTTGTTGTGTATTCACATTGAATTATCACTTCCTTTAACAATGAAGAAAAATATCGCGATGAAACCGGCTCACCTAAAAGTTCTTATGAATTTCTTAGGTGTGTAGTCGGCCAACCCGCACTAACAGAATTAACAGAATTTAACTAAATTTAACAGAATTTTGAGCCTCGAAAATGACTCTAAAATGAATGTGTCAACCTTAGCTCAGTTATCTTGTTACTTATCAAAATTTACGCAAAAATCTTTAAATGTTTTTAACTAACTTTTTAGCAAACAATATTTCCTAAAATAATTGGTAATTTACATATTTGTACGATGGGTCTTTCATCAATTCTAAGGGGTTCGAAAAACACTGTTTTTGCCCAGATGACGCTAAAACTTATTCATCATCAACCCAAACACGTCCCACTGCTGGGCACGGGTCTCCTCTAGCATTTGAGAGGGTTTTTACGCCGTAGTCCACCACGCTGGCCTAGTGCGGGTTGGCCGACTACACACCTAAGAAATTCATAAGAACTTTTAGGTGAGCCGGTTTCATCGCGATATTTTTCTTCATTGTTAAAGGAAGTGATAATTCAATGTGAATACACAACAAGATAACTGAGCTAAAGTTGACACATTCATTTTAGAGTCATTTTCGAGGCTCAAAATTCAGTTAAATTTATAATATATGCAATGAAAAAAAAATTGACTGAATTGAACATATCCCCGAGCAAAAAGTTAGTTTAAAACATTTAAATAAAAGAAAAACATATACTTGATAACGTGCAATTTTTATTTTGAAGGAATCCGACTTATTTTTTGAAATAAATATTATTAAATGTGCCGGCTGAGAACACTTTATCCCGGTTATCTCGAGTTTTTAACAGATGGCACCGCTAATTTGCGGCTATTATTTCGCAGGCAGACATATATCATCATATTAGAAAAAAAATCAGCTTTAATTTGATACCAAAATCATCCGAGTACGTTATGAGTGTAAAAAAACTCCATAATGTTACCTGTTTGCACCTGGCTGCGGGGTAGTTGCGGCTGAGTGTGGAACGGCACCTATGGATTTTAGAATACTTTACATGCATAGCTATGACGTGGATCATATTTTATTTAAAAACGAAGTGCATGAAATTTTATTCCAAAAATTAATTTTCATTAATTTAATTAAAATTACTTGCGGGCATATTTTCACTGGCTGCCGTATATCAGTGTATTCTTCTATTCATACACGAATGTAAAAATGTATGTTTGACTCACGTCATAATGTATGTAGTAATTTCGTGGTGGGATCTTAGGCTAGTACAAATATCAAGTTATTTGTTTACAAAGGAACTGCGTCAAAATCAATTATAGATTTATGAGTCAGACGTAGTACGAGATTACGCTGGATGACTTCCAATGTAAAAGGCTGATTTTCCCTTGTTTTGAACCCCAAGACCAATTTTGTAAGTTCCACCCCTGATTACCCTTATCCATCATTCATTCGTATACTGAACTAAAGTGATCGAATGTTTTATTGGTGCAGTGGCTATAACTAAATATTATCTGACCCCTGATCTAACCATATTGACACGCAAGGGTTTCCGAGAGGGTAAGCTGGAATAGCATTTCTATGCTGCCAATTTACTGAACGATGATAAAAAAAGTTGAAACCACTGCCTTTCTGGTTTTTTAGTATACTGATGGGCTCGGGTTTGATTTTGAACCGGGTAAAATAAAATAGGGGTTTTATATTAAGAAATTCACTATAGCAGTGCTCGGTCTGAAAATCTGCTTTCACATATGGTATGTTTCATATTTTTTTATTCCTAATTATATCCACACGTCGTACAGTCAGCGAAACTACTTCAAAACACTCACAACTCGCCTTACAATTTAATTACCCACTCAGAAACATTTCGTAAACCTTGAGAACCTCCAGCCTCAGTACCTATATCAGTAAATATAGGTAGAGTTACCCTCGAGGCGAGTTACTGAGCAACTTCGACAAGGCTCCTAAGTCCCTACGTTCCTGGCGGAGATTGTGTGCCTTATCCGGGATTATGTTAAGCAGCGGGTGAAAGCAAGCGAGGATAAAAAGAGTACGGTAACTTGTAAACAGAAAATGTAGCGCGGATTTAATGAACCAGAAGTTCGCGACTATGCACGGGTTTTGCAAAATAACGTCGTATTATTTAGTTGAAACTGGAGGAATTTCAAAGATCCATACCGAGGATATTATTAAAAATAGCAATCTAGAAATTGTAAAATATACTAAAGAGTAACTTAAAGTTTAATTGAATGTGGATAGTTAGATAACCTTCGGGATAAACAAGAAAAGCTCAAATGAAAGCATTCAAAACCGCCTTCTTCAAATGGAAATAAAGAGAATCAAACCTAACGACAGTAAATCATACGGAATATACTGGTTTGAAGAATATACTGATAGATAATAGAAGTCATAAAACCCTATTCATCTATCGGGAATGCTCATACCGAGCAGATCGACGAATGTTGACAGATATAGTGCAATTTAATAATATTCGTGGCGAACAAATCAGTGATATCTATAAACCACGATCTGCATTAAGTCCGTGACACACATAGCGCAGAGCTAGTTTAGCACAATACTGCACATTGCAGTTGCTCAGGTCATAGGGTCGGCTGAGGCGAAATAAATTTGTGTATCGATCAAGTTAAGGTCAGCACAAACCTTGGGGATACTGTGTTATAAGCTACTAAGAAAGACTATTGTAGGTTTCTTAGAATATGTCTATGAGTCATCCTATGAGGTGAGTTACCTGATAATATTGTAAATGATAAAACTAAATTTCTTAAGTTTTTTACGCTTGTACTGTTTGCTTAATTCAAACTATGTTTATTCCGGGAAAATGTAGGATGTAATTTAGGAGGTTATTTTGAGTTTGGCCTCAAATTTGAGACTGTTGAATGATGAATATTTTGGAGCAGTCAGTTAATATTTGACGTCATTCGTTCAACCGAGCGCGAAGTAAGCTCTACCGAGACTTACACGGTCAATCAAACGACAACTAATCATTAACCCCTCAGTGTGAGTAAACATCTGGAATGTTCTATTTATACAAGTCAATCAGTCAGCCAAGCGCCTATTTACACGACCAATTAAACATCAATATATCAATACCATTTCAATTGGAAAGTCGTTTATTAATATTCGATGTGGCTTCGCGCGGCGCTTGGGCTTATATCAATTACACGTGTTTTTTTTTTTTGTTTAGGCTAAAATTGAAAAGCAAGTGCGTGTCATGCCTCACATAAAATAGAGTTATCTAGACACATTAGTAATATTATATAAACCCATAATGTACAGAGCTTCTAACTCCTGAACTACATAAATTATAAAGTTCAAAGTAAATCAAATGGACTACCATTAATGTTTTCTCTTTCAGAAATAACCTATTTCAACAAAAACATGCACTTCAATGTGAAATAGTTAGCAAAAGGTTGCACAAATCAAAAAACGTCTATAATTTGAAACCACCATCGTTGGAGGTAAATCCTTTTGTAAAACTGTCAGGACGTCAGCTTACGTTACGTATAGGCCACAAATAAGTTTTTATGTGACATAGAATCATATTTTTTCAACAATTTGTTGGAAATTGGCTGTAGCTGCTAAAAAATATGCAATACAAAAGGAAAAGTTTCATTAAAAATGTACAAGTGCAACCCTTCCATTTGATACAATTACAATGTAGAAACCCCATGTTTAAAGTTGACCCTTCATTTCGGCCCCTATAGCAAAGCTTTATTTGTGCCACGCTACAAGCAAAGAACTTGGGGTGGCGTTAATTAAAACCTTTTTCACATATCTATCGTGTTGTACAAGTTCTTTTTTGCAATAAACAAGTCCCTCTATGTCTTTTTATCTGGCTTCAAAAAAAAGGAGGAGGTAACCGTCTGTATTTTTTTTAATCTTTGTTAACTTAGAACATTCGTCTGTGTGAACCGATTTAAATGAATCTTTTACTGACATTTTGTTACAAAATAATTCAAAAACTTATCAAATGTTCTTTTCCCCAAAAATATACCAACTGGAAATGAAGGATTAAAGATATTGGAAGCATTCTGTTTACGTCATTTATAGTTTTAGATGTTGATATCGCCTTCTATGCAGGGTATGCTGGGGCCGATGAAAATTTACCTGTGCAGTATTTACTAAGTTACCCGGTCCCATGTAACGCGCCCATACCTGTAACAAAGAATGATAAAATTTATTATCTAGTATAAATAATCCGTAATAAATCTAAGTAGTAAATTTGCTTTAGTTGCAGGTTTATCCCTAGTTTGGGAGTCTGTGAGTCATGAAATTGCACACTGAAATTGTACAACCCTCATTTTATGTGTTTGGTAAAATTATGTTGTACTTTAATATTATTGTAGAAATAAATTGTCTTTACCATTAAGGAGTAAATTAACACGGAATAGGAATAACAACAATGGGAATTGATACCAAAGTGACAAGACTTTTGATAGGTGATTCATCGTGTAAAGCACTTAAATGTCGGACACCGCAAAACAAATGTATGTAAGAGTAAGTAAATAAGAGTTCACAGTCTCTATCACGCACCCAAATTTATTTCTATATACATACGACGCCATACATAAATAATGTCAGAGGGACAATTTACTTATACTCGTTACGGCTTCCTCAACACAGTAGTTAATACCAAGTCTCCATTAAACAAATACAGGATTCCACCAATTAGTATCCAAGTATACCTATGCCCAAAAAAAAGACCCAATAAAAATAAAAATACAAACAAATTATTAGAGCAATGCCGGCTTCAATGTTAAAATGTGCGAGCGTGTCAGATGTATGCGAAAACAAACACCGGTCGCTGGGTACGAGGGTGGTTGGCAACAGGAAACTCGGTGGCGGGACGCGACGGGACGGTTATACGGCGTGGGAGGGGGTGGGGGCATAGGACCGAGGGAAGGGGGGGTGTTGGGAGGTGCGTGACGTCACCCGGTCGTCGCCCCGCGCCAGCCGAAGACGGCGAACCGCGTCTCCACGCACCATGCGACCACACAATACCAGAGTCCGCGGGGTATTGTGTGATTTATTTGTCTGTAGTAAAGATGGTCTGTATGTATAGGTTTGGCTTTTATAAGCCTTAGGTAGATCACCAAGACATTTGATCACTATCTATCAGTCTCTTAATAAATATTTGGATGTGATGTTCAAGAAGAGAAATAATAATATCAATGCGAATGGATACGTAGAACAGGTAATTCTGTTACACAGGAGAGTAGAAGAAAATCACGCGTCATTAGAAAATGGACAAGAATATGATGAAAAAAATGAGAAGAGTGTATAATGAAAAGAAACCCTAGTGGAGTACCGGGAAGTATAAGATAAAGAGCGTAAGACAAGTCAGGTCATCATCCCAACTGCTTATAAAAGTGATTTGTTTGTCACGGTCCCACGCGTCGACTACTCAACCATCACCATCCACAGAAGCCGGGGGCAAAAACTAGTCGTTTACGAATACGGTATTCGTGACTTGTGATCGTCCTCGACGCGGTTGAGTTGTGTGCGTTGGCCTTGAAAGAGCCCCGACGGCTTCAAGGCCAAACTCATCCTTATTCGTAAACAGAGGGGGAGCGGATTCGCACTGGCTGGTTTCCTTGCAGCATAATGACACGCGACGCTGTGGCTGATGACGTAAGTTATTAGAAGCGCTCGCTGTATCCTTAGGAGTCAAGACAATCAAGTTATGAGCGCCTGGTGTCACTGGCGCCAGAAAATTACATGTAATAGGGTATTTACGCAGTAAATATGAATTAAGTTGCAGGGCCAACGGGGACTATCATTTTTCTGCATTAAAGATGGTCGATCAACTTCTCATAAATAGAATTAGCGCTGTGAACTGTCGCAGGCTATTGAGATTCTAGTTTTGAATGTGCAGTCAGATGAAGTGTGTTTCGATTTTTAAATTAGGAAATTCCAAATATGAATTTATGGATAGTTATCTCACCGTGACGTTAGAATTGAAATCAGCTATCAAAGCCTGGGTGCAGTATTTTACCCCTTAACTTTTTTAAAGATAAAGAATTACCAAAAAAATAACTAGTAACGGCCAAATCGATAGAAATTAACGTATTCATGTAAATAATACACTTTTGTAAACAATTTCTTGATTGAATAAGAGGACTTCCTGCCCGTTGTTCTCTAGTGATGTCTGCGTTCCGACCAGGATGTTAAACCTAATTTTGAAATTTCAGAATCTACCTGATATATTCGGCATATTATAGATTCAATAAATCATTTCATTTAATGCCTTACAATCTTCCGGTAACCTGCAAGATCGCAGCATTATATAAGCTGTGGTGCGGTTCATAAAAATGTTATCATAGCGGCCAGTAACAATAACAAGCTGCTCTCTTGGACGTGGAGTAAGCCACGTCGGTGTGTAAACATCCTTAAATCCCAGGAGGAGGGAGGGGGCAGGCGGAGGGCGTTAACATAGCGTTTGTTATAACAGCCAGCTTGTGTAAACACGCCACGGGATTCCGTTTATCGTGGGCGTCAGATGTTTCGCTGAGGAACTTATCATAGGCGAAACTGTGTATAGATGACGGGCGGGATAAAAAAAAAAACTGATACAGGCAACCATCACTAATTGTAGTTTCCAAATAGTGATGGCCTTGAGGTTAAGACGCGTGGTCGAGGGTTTAAACCCCAGGCATACATACAGAGGCCCAGCAGTGCAGAGGGACGTATAGGGCTAAATGACAATGGTAGTCAAATAGATGTGTTTTAGAAATTAATAAAATCCTAAAAAAAATAAGAATTTATCTGCGGCAAATCCTATTAGTCACAGTAGTTACAACACCCATTCATAACAAACTGTTATAAGGCATATGTAAAATAATGACACTACTAGATTTTTTAATCTCAGTGTAGGCAGTAGATTGGTCTATGATGTAACGGTTTGTATCTATTTTAAAACAGCAGCATGTTTCAGCGAGCAAATCACGAGACAAACACTTAATCACAACTGGTAGACCCTGACTCTTGATGTATACTAGATAGGACTAATGTATAGAAATAAAAAAGTAAACAAGCAACAGTGCCACACATAGTCTTGTCTCCACACCCACAAGTATTAGGCCGTGGTTATCAGTAACTACGTTAATTCAGTCTCTTAAAGAGGCCGTCCCAAAATAATTATATGGATCTCAAAAACTTCTTTGTTGGAAATCGAACTCGCCTCTTTCATCAATCGGTGTCTATTTCACAAGCAGACACTTTCAGATACTGGGAAAACAGAGGCACAATCGAAATTATTAGCAAGCAGTGGTAGTACTTCTATAGAAACCCAAAAGCCCAATTTACATTAAGAAAATCCGAATAATAATCTTCAAGCTAAATATTTATACAACAAAAGCAATTCGATATATAAAGGAAAATATTCTATAAAGTAAAATAAATAAATATAAACAATATTACATTAGACATCACACAGTTAACGTGTAACGCTTTTGAACTTCTTAGACTACTAAGACTAGTAAGTGTTGTTCAAAAATACCATTTGGAAACTCCCTATCTGTCATCACTCGACTAACTAATGACGAAATTTATCTAGCGCATGAGCCTTCAAATCTAATATTTCAAATACGTCTTGTAATGCTTACACTTGCTGATTATGCGGTCGGTAATTGGCGTGAAGTCAACCCCCTATGTATATTTTAAGTACGAAAGATCTTCGATAAAGCCTTAATTAATATGCCGGCGTCTGCATTTTGCGGTCAATTAACTGGCTCTTGGTACTTATACGATACTTCTAACGTCTGTTGGTTTCGTGACGTGAAAAGGCAGAAAAATCGCATATTTTCCCTATGCTTTGTTTACTAGACTATATTAAGGCTACGGTACAAAGTCCTTGCTTGTATTATACTATACCAACTAGCATGACGAAACGCGGTCAACAAACATCGATAGCGCGTTACGCTCGATCGATGTACGCGAGCGAAATATCCACTATGTGAGCGTCACCAGTGCTTGCGGAGGGAGGGCTGTGTGGCGGCACTGTCCGCGCCGATGACGTCATCACATACGTCACCAGTGCATGTCGATGTGATTCACAAATAAAGGGGACAGGTGTGGCTCAGGGCGGGTTCGATTGCAATCGAAATACATACATGCACGTTGGATGAAAAACTTGAGATTTTTTCTCTTTAAATTCCACTTAAAATAAATAGTGGTGGTCTCAAGGAATAGCACGGTCTAGATGTAATTTGAGCGGTCATAGGCTACAGTTTACGTTTCAAAATACTTACTACACACTACGTGAAATCAAGCGCTCTGGAAGCGAAGGAAAACAACGCTAAGAAACAAGCACAATTAGGAATTCGCTACAGTTTATTTCCTAGGCAGATATGTATAGGAACATGATCAATAAAGCTTAATCAAAACATAATTAAGTAGTAGAGGAAGTCGTTGCATTGCGATGGAACTTATATAAGGATAAACAAATTACCATTTCTGAAAAAATACTACCATTTACCTAGAAATATATGCAGCTGTCTTCAAACGTTATCACAAATTTAAATCAGTTTTTCCATTAAGTTTAATAACCCTTCGGGATAGTAAGTGCATTGCCGTTTCTAATAGTGGTGGAGATAGTCGTATCGATTGGCGAGGGACGATAACGTACATATCTCGCTAGTGGATTCAATTATTCCGGTCTGTTTGAAGCTGAGCGTAAACTGGCAGAGTCCAGAACCGAGTGAAACGAATAAACGTGCCACAGAATATAGCAACTCTTTATGCTAAATATTTTATCGTTGAAAAGTGAAATTATCTACTTGTTTACAGTTCTCACTAACTCGATGAATTTTGGTAGAATAGATGTGATTTTTAAGTTGATAAATACCTTATTTAAGTTGAAACAAAATAAGAGGTTAATTTATTATTTGTGGTTCAGCATAACTACCTTAACACAAGGAAAACCGCTGGGTAAAACAAACACCTTTTACGAGATAAAATCTTTTTAGCTCCCCGTTCATTGTTTCTGGAAAGGCACGTCTTATATTTTCTAGGCATTTTCGCAGGTGCGCAGTTTTCCTGACTAGGTTTAAGAAGTAACATTTAAGAACTTGTTATAAAGTCTCATTTACTCTTAAATCATACATGATACCATAAAAAAAAAACATTCAATAATTCCTTTAAGACACGACACTACAAATTCTAATTACGTTTTTATATTTATACATCTTAATTCACTCATATGTATATCTAGATATATCCTTATATACATAGAAGCAATACTGTCAGGTGCTGGAAGTGTCGCGCGTCGGGAAAGCCGTGTAGCGATATAAACATGTTTCATTTGTTAATCTGATACGCAAGCTCGCGCTAATTGGATACAATCGCGACTATTTACATCGAATGCAAACTCAGCTAACAATGGAATTACTTGGACTGTTATTGCATATACATACATTTTTATATAAGCACAACACTTTATTGTAAACATTTCCTGATAAACCACTTGAGCTCATTGCATCTAGTTTTAATCTATGCGTGAGTTTTTCACTATCCGAACATGCAAGTATTATTCCACTTAAGTTAATGCATGGATATCCTAATTCAGCATAGTTTAGCAAGGCTCTACCACGACTTGTTAGGCTCTCAATAGAGAAGGACCGTGCCCAGCAATGGGACTTATCTGGCACAATAAAGACAGTCAATAAAGAGACGTGACTATACAACAACTAAGTGAAATGCCATACAAAGGAATATTTGATAACGAGAGAGGTTTAACAATAGAATAATACATTGTAAAAATGAACATAACTAATGTAGGTATATCCATCACCGGATGATTCTATATAAGCGACAGAAATATAAAGCTTGGTACTCCGTTTAAAATTCTCTTTTACGATAAATCGCGATAACAAAATAATTATGTTTAAAAAAAACAATAATTTAGATTGACGTGTTTACTTCTTTTATTAAAGTCATAATATTGATATTGAAGTAACAACATAATATACAATAACCGCGTAATCTTACGTTCGTCATAATTTATTGATTCGTTGTAATCTAAACTATTTTATCAATAAAGTAAGCGAAGTTTTTAACGGTAGCTCCACGTGGAATGTAACGCTAGTAATTGAAGGGATTCTTGGAAGTAAAAATATAAAATATACATATACCTAACTATATAAGCCTATACATCAATTGAGAAGGGTAAGGTCTTGTTCACTACGCTGGCTTATCGCGGATACTCAAAAAAGACGACATCCAAGTTTCAAAGCATTCTATTAAAATAGGTAAACGCATTTGTATAATCAATCATGGTGCAATTGAAAATCATTGTCATCGAAAATGAAGAAATAAGGATTATTATATTTATTCATATTATACTTCAAACTTACGAATTCACTAAAAGTTACCTCTTCAAGCGCTCAATAAAACCCTATGAACAACCCAAACAAAAACAAAGTATTTTTAACCGTACCTTTAAAAATTCCTTTAAAGGCTAAAGTGAATCAACGCATCGAATGTACTGATGAAATTCCCTCGTAAGCAGTACCGTGTTTCGCAACTCCATAACCGTAGAACGTTTCGCGACGGAAGGGAACAATGTGTACGGTGCATTTCGCGAGCTTCTTTTCAACAACTTTACTACAAAACATTGTGAAACACCCCGAACTCTGGCTTGGTACAGTTATTTTTTATCGTCTTCTAAACTCAATGGGTTTAAAAATGGAATATTGTAAAAATGTTAGTCATTTTTCATTTTCGAACGACGATTTGGTTTGAATATGACACGTCACTAGATGGATGTTATATAATTTTGAATTAATCTTGACAAAGTAGGTCTGTGGGGTCTAGAATCGAACCTGAGATAATTATGTCAGTGGCTATCATCCCGATAAGCTTTTAACTAAGCTAGACTACATACTTTATGGCAATTAATTATGCATTAAGCGTAAACAGCGTCGTATATAAAGATAAACATTAACGACGCGCATTAACACAACACAGTGCAAACATGTGGATTTACTAATGAGTACATTATAATAATATATCATTATTATTAAATAGATAATTAAGATCGTTATTAAATTGGGGACTGGCAAATTGAGCCAATTATAGTTTCAATTAAAGCTGCAATGAGTGGCGTCTACTATCATCACTAAAGCACAGCGAGCACTGTCTTCTTATGAAAAACTTTGAAAAACGGGTTGCGCAATATCTCACCCATTAATTATGCATCTAAGGACAGTGCGCTTGCTTTAAGATTAAATGAAAATGAAGTCAATCTCAAAAAGCACCTTTAAGTTAAGAATTCTTAAAAATGTACATATTTTTCAAAGAATAAACAATTAATTTATACACCTAAAAGTCTCATACAGAGTTCTGACCCTACAAGCTACAAATCTTGTGTCAAGAGTATCACAAGCTACAAGAGACTTTTCGGTCTCACCACCCTAAGCAAATATTTACAGGCACGAACATTTGTCTCATTGCGGGGACCTATGATTTCGCTAACTATTGGCTAACCATTTTTGCCACGGTGCTGTCGGAGCTATCTAATAGCTAACAAAATTGAATACACGGAACTCTACCACAATACTTCCGAGAATTTTCCCAAGTGAGTGAACTCCTTTGAACCATTACTAGACTACGTAAACTAACGAACATCTCCCGTCAATACAGGACGTGTATGAGCTTTTTTTTTTTTTTTTAAGTGGCCGTCTTCGCGCCAAGTAGGGCGACCACGGTACGTGGGCAAGGAACGCCCACAATGGTTCCGCAGTCGCCCAGTGCGCCTCCGAGACGAGAGCGTCTCGGCCTCCTCAGGTTTGAGGAGGTGCATTTACCCCCCCACTAACCGGCGCCCGGAACCTAGACCCGGCGCCTCCTTCTTCGACGCCTTTGGCGGGCGGGATCGTTCCGTTCACGATCCCGCTCCGCACTCTCCTTCTGCGACATGACATGCTCGCAGAAGGAGAGCATCGCTCGCCACGACCTCTGACTCGCGACCATCGACATGACGACGGCCGGGAGTGAGAGGTCTCCACCTACTACAGCGCGGAGAGCGCTGCGCTGGACCTCCCAGGCTGGACACTCCTCTAGTGTGTGCTGGGCTGTATCGTCTGGGCAGTTGTCACAATGGTGACACACGGCCGACGCCTCCTTCTGTGCCACCCGACACAGGTAGTGGCCGAAGCATCCATGCCCCGACAACACCTGCGTCAGGCGGAACGTCGCCGCAGGACGTGTATGAGCTAACATTACGTCACAGTCTGTCTGCACGCGTGGCAAATTTACATGACACGAAAACATCGTAAAGCCGGCGCTGCGGACGTCTCGCTCGGGTATTCTAAGAGAGATCGATTAGCTGCCGTCTGCCACCGACCGTCTAATTATTCAGCCTACATTCTAGCCTTAGCCGCGTGACTGAAGACCTGGATTGATAAGGGCTGATTGTTTAACTCAATTTTTTATGACATGTAAAGACTATTATGTAGTTAATTTAAAAAGACTACACACTAACTAGGCCATATTTGCCGACGGTCTAACAGCCAGTGGAGCAGACAAGTGCTGGAGTGGAGACCGCGCTTAGGCAGGCGTAGTGCAGGTCATCCTACCTGCAGCACGAAGGTCGGTCCACTTTAGAAAGGTGGCGGGTAACGAATGAATTAAGGCTGCTCAGGACGGGATGGTTGGCGCTTTCTTCGGGACCCCTACGTTCTGCAGTGGACAGCGATGGGCGGAGTACAGTAACTACTATAACCATTACACTTTCGAAGTTATGAGTGCATTATTGTATACAGATGGGCGTTGATTGATGCTCTACAGTTTGTTTGCATCTGGTGTCGTTGTAACAATTTTTATAGCTATTTTGTTGTACCAAACAAAGTAGTCATTTCGTCAGTAAAGGAAAACATCTGCATGACTATGTTTTCTATAAGAAATTACTAAAGTAGCCAGCCCAGCATCCTAATATATGGACATGAGATAAGGTCTATGCAAAGCAGTACAACTTTTTACATAGGCTTTTAGCGGAATGGCTCAACTTAGCAATGGTGTACATAAAGGTCTATGTTCTCCACAGTCCCATTCATTTCAATACAAAAACTTATTAAAATTTTGTCGGCGGTACAGACGTAAATACATTTCACGAACATGAATCTTTTTAACATCTTATTTTCAAGCAAAATTTTCTACATCTATATCCTCTGGTCGCAGACTAAGAGCAATTCTACAAACCATAATAGACACATCAAAAATGACTTGAAAAAATCACATGTTCAATTTTACAGATCTTTACAGTTACCATCAGCAATAGCTCGAAGAATATAACTTTGTCTATTTCCTTTGATCCCAGCCTTTGTATGAGTTACATTCAATAGTTTCCTATCTCGGGAGCACAACTGGCGCAGACACTGCCAGCGGCAGATATAATTCCTGTTGCCGGATCAATACGCTCGCACGGATCAAAAGGTGGAGCGTACTACATTCAACGTTGTGATGGGTGTAGGAGTGCAGGGGGGACGAGCAAAATGTATAAAAAGAGCAACACATTGAAACTTTTGTAAAATAATATTTTGCTACGTTAACGACTGTGAGGATGCAACGCAGTATGCTATACCGGGTGTAAAAAAGCTGTGATCGAAAACTAATACAGGCATTGGGTACGATGATTGACGCTAAAAACTGTGAGAAGAGGATAAAAAAACTCCTAACCATCATAAGTATTACAAAACTGTCGCCCACTGTTTGCTTTAATATTAGGATATTTAATGGGTCCAATTATTTAATCTAGATTATCTTTAAACATCAACCACTAAAATCAAATACGATTTATGATAACACAATATGTAAAAAAAAAACAACTACGCGCTTGACATAATTCATTAACTCTAAATATACCAAAAAACAAGTAAAAATTACATTGAAAGTTTTAATATATCAATCATCTACCGAGCCACGCCTGACGCCATATTTTTTCGAGGGCTTTCATCGGTTTCCCGTCCGATTTTAACTCCAATCACTTATCCCGGCTCCATATTGAATTAAAACGTAGTTGCTTGCATCCATCAATACTCATGTATAAACACATTTTTATGAATTTTGTATTGACCTGACTGGTAACTAGTCTTCTGAGGTTTTACTTTCTTTAGCTTTCGTGACGCAATCAGTTAGGCATGTTTAATTGAAAGCCGTGTTGTGCCTATGTCCAGCGGTGGACTGTAATTGGCTGACGATGATAGATCTAAGGTAGACCGATGATTTGGTGATAATCGCACGAAGCCACTAAATACAAACCGCTTCCGATCAGTGGCGTGCCTAGGGTGTCAAACTAAGGCAAGCCCAAATGTTTATTTAGTAGCAGCATATTTTTTTTGGTACGTAGGACTAATAAATACCTACCGGTTAGTACTCACATTCACGTTTATAGCGTTATTTTATAAATAAACAATCGTTAAGTTCGTTATTCGGAACTATGTAAGGCAAGTCGGGCTTTCGGGCTTCTATGGAAGTACCGCCACTGCTTCCGATAGAACACTTTGAAAGTCTTCGGGGGAGGCCTATGTCCAGCAGAGGACGTCTTTTGGCTGCTGATTATAATTATAGAGCCAAGATGTATGCGTGACTGAAAAGCCTCTCATATTTCATGATACCTAGTCAAGTCTTCTGACATATACATTATTATAGATAGAAGGAAACATAAAACATTTAATTCTCTTGCTAAGTAAGAGGTCTCCCACAGCGCGACCGTAGTTAGCATGTGCACATATGACGTCATTTCGGCAGTGTCGCACGCCAGCATTTTGGTCAACCTTCCGTCCATTCATACGCTTAAGTAATCTAGGCGAGGCATTGTGTGCAAATAGTATGAATCGAATATTTCGTATAGAGGTTGTAACCGCGGACCGCCGGCCGTGTGGCACTGCCTATATTTTGATGGTGTTTCATTGCTTTAGTAATAGCTAGACTTGGCTTGGCTCATTAGCAATGATTTGTATAAGTCTGCATAAAGTTATCCACTTCACTCTGCCCCACTCAAAGTAATTACTAGTTTTCCATGTGCTTTAAATTAATGCTTACATATACGCGTGTGTTAGATATATCCATTATTTTATATGGTATATCTAAGTAAATTATTGAATATCTTAGTCGGTAGTCGCGTTTTCGTTAAGTTGAATCTTCATCAACCCATATACGACGCCCACTGCTGAGCACGGGTCTCCTCTACCATTGAGAGGGTTTAGGCCATAAGTTGAATATTGATTAATAAAACTATTGTAACTACCCGACTACCTGTTGCAATTAGTGGGGATAACCGACCCATATAAAAGCAAGCTCGATGGGAACGACAGACAGTTCGTGTCTGGTAGTGGCTATGGCTGGAGCAGTATTATAAAATGTCTAAGATAAGTATATTTCCTTATTTATATAGCTTCCTTATACTGTTAGCCATAATAGTATATTGTACATAACAATAACGATAATGGATAATATATTATATTATGTATATTGTAATATTGTAAATGTAAATAATATTGTAATAAAACAATGGACTATACTTCCTGAATATCATTTATGAGGTTTCCCATTTACCTTGGATATATACCTAAGTTTATACACATAGATGTATCCTATGAATCTAACACGTGTATAACCTCACGCATATCTGCACACACGTTTAGCTAAGTATGTCAGGCCCAAGTAACGTAAACGTATGCTGCTACTGAGAATTTCCTGATGGAAAAAGCAATTAACACTTTGGTTGGCCCGAGATTCGAACTCAGCAACTCTGATTGCATGGCACATCCTTGGGTCACGAGACCACGAGGCAGTTCCCTGTTCACCTATATTCCTCCATTCGAGTTTCAAATTCTACTTATTATTATATATAGATTCTACTTATATCTTAGATGAGTCGCAGTCCCTACTTCAACAAAGCAATATCGATCGAACTTCGCTCGTGATTTCTAAATGCCAATTTTTCTAGAGATGTGAAGATTCAGTAAAAGCCGATGCCACTTCATTTCCTTCCCCTTAAGCTTCAAGAGCTGTAATAATCAAGTCAATCCCAACACCCAATAAAAGCCACCTCGGAAATAAGGAAACACAATTTTCTACAATCTTTCAGTACTAGTAGATATGGCTTACTAAGCAAGTAGGTCTGTCGGTGTAGAGGCCACGGTTCTAAACCTCACGCGTTTACTATGTAAATTATTATGAATAACCCAAAATTGAAAATTTAAAGCCAATCTAAAATAATTATTCCTGACGTATATTCAGATATGACATGGCCAGGTAATGGCAATAAACAGTCTGTGGATAAATATTTTTTAACGCAAGAAAACATAAAATGAATCAGATATCTGATATCGTATGATATAATCTGATATCGTTCCAACATGGAAAATTATTTTACGCAGAGCGATCACTTCCAGATAAAATTTGTTTTCATCTTTAAATTAAAAAAATGAATTAACACTTATTTTTTCATAAGCTTATAGATCTTAAAAGAATAAAGACAGTTACACCAACAAATAAATTCCTATAATCTAAAAAAAGTTTTTATCAAACCATCATATTACCACCACACATTCCACTAAGTCAATCATTGAACCACCGAATAATGACGTCATCGCGTTCAAAATCTCTAAACTCCCCACAGACATGTATAAAGTGAGAGAAGAATGGCGTCTAAAGCAAATTGCACGCATTCCTTCCACAATATCCTTACATGAAGCCCTAAAAACATAAAATTCCGGTTCAAACACTGAGTTATTCGTGCGACAGCGAGCCCAGCCAAAGATTGATAACAGCCTCTGTTGCTACCCGAGCAGACTGTCAGAAGAAAATATACTTTACGCACTGTGCTTACGTCATAATTTGCAACGATAATGTAGTACATACGTTGCAGACACGTGTGCGAATTTCAACCTTATTGTGTTGCCGTAGAGCAGATTCGCGAATGAATAGCGTTTGCTCCAGTTTGTCTGGGCAAATGACTTGGCCTGGCGTCGTCGCGCCGAGCCGGCTTGTAAATACTACTTTAAAACACCAATGTAAATAGTATTTGATTAGAAACTGTACCAATGTCGCTGATGGTACGCTGCGACGGCAGAACAAATAGCGTGTGTGCCGCAATGACATGTAATGAGAAATAGATTACACGGGTGCTCGTACGCGCATGAATAGCACCACAAGACTTAAAACCAGGCATTATGATGTTTGCTGTTATGCTGCCATACTTGCGTACTTTCTGTTTCGAACAGAACGGCTTGTTGGCATTAATTGGTTAGAGATAATATTAATCTTTTTCGCCACAGTGCAATAACCATCAGTATCAATACACAAGACAATAATCTTGTATGCGTCTTGACACGCTCTTTTGCTTTCCAACTTCTTATCCTTAAAAAAGTCAAGCCAAATGTTGACATTAAGGAACGAGTTTCGAGCACAAGTGCGGTACAATAACTCTGCAGTTTTCGAGTTAAAATAAAATGACTTCACACGTGTCAGTCTGTGGGCTAATGTTTTATTAAGCCAGCGTGAGGCGCCGCTTTGTCTCACGGCGAGGCGACAAGTGCCCCCTATCGGTGGACGCACAATGCCCCGTTTTGAGCTTTTCACACTTTTCGTTGCTCACAGCATTATTGTATTTTTAGTCGGCCTGTTATAGTATTTCCCACAGAGGACTTTAAGATAGGGGTGTTTTAGTGTCTGGCAAAAATTAAACGGCAATTTTATGCAATAGACGACCGAAATATATAAGATATATGTTTTCGTTAAAGAAATAAACATTTTAAACCCGCAGCCACAACGGATGCTCAAGTGTCAACTAATTATATTACTATGACTTGTGTCAGGCAATTTATTCATAAACAAGGCAATGAGAACATTCAACCGAGATAAAGAAAAATGAAACAATAAACAAATACGTCTCCATTTAACCATCTCTTTAACAAAAATCTTGACATAAGTCGAAGCTCCGCGATAGATTCTTGCACTGACTAAACCTTCAATAGGTTCCGAAGCTATAATATATATTTTAAAAAAATCTACTAATCCCACAACTCTGGCAGTACATCCGTTCGCCTCGTCCCATATATTGCAGAGCTGAATTAAAAAAAAATACCCTCGTGAAACGCACTAAGCGACGCTGCTCCGGGCTGCGTCGCCGAGAGCGCAACAATTCAAAAAAGGCCACATCACACTTATACGGCAAGCCGAACGAAAACGAGGTTACAGTGCCCGGTTAAAAGGCACTCGCGGCAGCCCGGTGACACTAGCTATCCACCGTTTGACGTATATTTACGGTAACCGCAGAGTCATAGAATAGAAGAGTTACCTTCACATTAATATTAGCTTAGGTATAAACGTATACAGACGACGAAATTACTTTTTGTTTACATATTTACGTGTCACTTTATTTTACCAGACTGCCTCGTGGTCTCGCGGTACAAGTATGTGCCGTGTGATCTAGAGGTCCTGGGTTCGATTCCCGGGTCGGGCAAAGTGTTATTGGGTTTTTCCATTAGGAAATTCTCAGTAGCAGCACGGAGTCTGGAAATGTGCCCGAAAAACGGCAATAGGCTCGCCCCCTATTACGTGGGACTGAAACATACCTGGCGAAATGTGGGTACAGAAATGCATCTCTGTCTACCCCTTCGGGAAATATAGGCGTGAGGTATGTTTTGTGTTTTATTTTACCAGTTAGTTTTATCATCATCGTCATCAGCCTATATAGGTCCCACTGCTGGGCTCGGGCCTCCTCTAGTGCGAGGGTTTAGGCCTTAGTCCACCACGCTGGCCTAGGGTGGGTTGGCATCTCTGAGTTTAGTTTATTGTTTATTTCTATTGTCCTCAATCCTACAATATCTTTTTTTATGTTGATCATAAGTACAAATCATTTTTTTTAATAAGCAGCCTCTTTAAAACATATAACGTATGCCATATACGGCACTGTTTGCTACTGTATCTCGATACATTTCTATGTTTAAACCAAGAGACGATGCGCGGCGTCAGACGGGATTTTCCGTCACCGTCGGAGAATTCGTCTGTTACTAAGGGGATATTGAATGACAAAATTGTTTGTGTACATAACATAGCGTTTCATAATATTGGTTTCACTGTTCTATTTTTGTTACACCTTGTTATTTAAAAACAAGTATTAATTACCGACATTTATCTGCTGGTATAGAAATACTTTTATGGCATTACAAAATCAAAAAACAAATGTTGAACTATGGCCGTGTTTCGCATAGATACTGCTCGAGCCCAAGTTTTTATATTATCAACAAATTATATGACTATATTCGGAGGCCGTTTGAGACAAAGTATTCGTTCACAGCGGGCCACTTCAAAGAATTTTTTTTTTAACTATATTTATGACTAAATGTGACTGGAATATTAAAGCATTCAGGTTGAAGCTAAACTACTGCTAGGATACCATCTAACACACTAGGAGCATGATATGTTACGTACTTTAAAACGTGGATTTATGGACGCAACATATTTCAACAGTCCTGACTAGAGATGAAACGGATATCCGGTAACTATCCGGTATCCGGCCTATCCGGCGGCCTTCATACTATCCGGCCGAATACCGAATAATTACTATTGGGCCGGATAAGTATCCGACCGAATTAAAACAAATTCTGGTTAAAAAAATATTTTTTAAGTAATTATTTGCTTTATTTAGTTAGTCTTAGTATTACTTAACGAACATAATTAGTTTTAGTGTTGAATTTTTAATAACATAATAGTAAATTAATGTAATAGAAAAAGAAACTAAATTATTAGTATTTAGTACTCACACTGTACTAAGGGCAAATTATGGTGAATAAATACTAATTTCTCTGTGTTAAGAGGTAGCAAGCGGTTTCACTTCTCTTCATAAATAAGGCCAGCTTCAGAAAAAAGTCTTTCGCTGTACACACTGCTGCAAAGTGCTGACAGATGGATCTTGGCAAACTTTGTTAAATTTGGTTATGGTTTACCATTGCCCACCAAGAATAAGGGTCACGATTGCGGTCAATTCGCACTGACTTGAGATAAAAATCCAATAGTGTATTGATAAAAAGTGTGCATGTGTGCAATGCACCAAACGGCTAAGTTCGGCCGAATATCCGGCGGCCGGATATCCGGCTATTCGGCCACATAGCTGGTCGAATATCCGGTATCCGGCCAAACTACTATCCGTTTCATCTCTAGTCCTAACAATCCTAAGCATTATCTTACGACCGAAGCAAAATACACTAGGAAAGACTTTTGAGAAACATATGTAGAGACTATCAACTGATACGAAGAAAAATAACAAAATGCTATAGAACTAGTTAATAGTTTATGCTTCTAACTATAACTAAAGCAAGCGAATCACGTAAACAAGACATTAAGCCCACAACCATTACATTTGACCTGACCGGTAAAAAAAAAACACATCGTGAACGACATTAAATTTGTAAAACTATTTCGTAGAACGCCACATTTTTGTTGTGGTTGATCTGTAAACCGTTACATCGCGTGTTTGAATTCCCGATTGGCCATTTATTTTATTGTATTTGCATGCTAAATGTGTGATTTTTGAGCTTGAAGTGTTTCTCGGAATGAATAACATACCACACCTGACTTAAAAAAATAGCCGAATTAATCTAACAATACTTATCCACTTATGAAAACGGGGGTACAATTCTGTATAAATAAACTAGTTAGAGATAATACAAGTTATTCGCCAATCTACACTATATTTAGTCAGTACTACATACATTATTAAGCGACGGTGCAGTTGCTTTATGAGTAAAGTAAGAAAAAAGGGGTTTAAAGCGAATTGTGTAGGTGCGAGAGCAATATAACATAAAAATGGACAAAATCTAAGGAATTAAGTAGAAAATCAACATATGTACCGAGTCAGAAATAAATATTATGTAAATAAAACAAGTTCACACTTAACTTATTTCAGGAAATTCCCAGCAATGTAATCAACATCTATACTATTATTATAAAGAGGAAAGGTTTGTATTTTTGTATTTTTGTATGTTTGTTACGAATAAACTCAAAAAGTACTGAACCGATTTGGATGATTTTTGGTATGGAGATAGATGGGACTCACCGAAGTAACATAGGATACTTTTTATCCCGGAAAATGTTGTATTCCCGTGGGATTGGGTATAAAACGCTATATTTATTTTACGCTTTCACGCCTAAACCATTTAACCGATTTTTATGATTTTTGGTTTGAACATAAGTAAGATCCTCTGAAGTACCATGAACAACATTTTATCCCGGGAATATGTAGGGTTCCTGTGGGATTAGCATGTATTCTAACGCGAAAATGACACTGCCTATGTAATGCTCTCACGCCTAAACCTTTTAACCGATTTGAATGATTTTTGGTATGGAGATAGGTAGGGCCAAATAAAGTAACGTAGGATACATTTTATCCCGGAAAATGTAGTATTCCCGTGGGAATAGGTATTTCTAGATCTACTGAACAGATTTGAATGATTTTTGGTATGGAGATAGGTAGGGCTCACAGAAGTAGCATAGGATACATTTTATCCCGGAAAATGTAGTATTCTCGTGGGAATCGGTATTTCTTGATCTGCTGAACCGATTTGAATGATTTTTGGCATAGAGATAGGTAGGGCCAACTGAAGTAACATAGGATACATTTTATCCCGGAAAATGTAGTATTCCCGTGGGAATGGGTATTTCTAGACCTACTGAACAGATTTGAATGATTTTTGGTATGGAGAAAGGTAGGGCCCACAGAAGTAACACAGGATACATTTTATCCCGGAAAATGTAGTATTCCCGTGGGAATCGGTATTTCTTGATCTGCTGAACCAATTTGAATGATTTTTGGTATGGAGATAGGTAGTACCCACAGAAGTAACACAGGATACATTTATCCCGGAAAATGTAGTATTCCCGTGGGAACGGGTATTTCTGGACCTACTGAACCGATTTGAATGATTTTTGGTATGGAGATAGGTAGGGCCAACTGAAGTAACACAGGATATATTTATCCCGGAAAATGTAGTATTCCCGTGGGAACGGGTATTTCTGGACCTACTGAACCGATTTGAATGATTTTTGGTATGGAGATAGGTAGGGCCAACTGAAGTAACAAAGGATACATTTTATCCGGATTTCTGTGGGATTTCCGTGGGAATCGCTATATTCAAGATCTACTGAATCAATTTGAATGAATTTTGGTATAGAGATAGGTAGGTCCCCCCGAATTAACATGATATACTTTTATCCTGGAAAATGTGTTCCTGTGGGTATGGGTACATGTTATAATTGCGAGAGTAACTCTGTAAATCTGTTACGGTTTCACGCCTAAACCATTGGACTAAGTTATATAATTTTAGGTATGAAGATAAATAGGACCCTGTGAAGTAATAATTAAATGTTCCCGTGGAATAAACATGTTGTAAATGCGGAAATAGCTTTTTCAAAGAAAAACTTTTTTTGGACACTTATGAGACGAATTAAAGATTCACTAATAATTATCTTTCTGCACTCAGCCCTAAAGTCTACGCAGACGGAGTCGCGGGCAAAAGCTAGTTTACAATAAATTCGCTGTACCGAATAAAGGTAAGTAGAAAATTTTAATTAATGGAACATCCACTCTTCAATCAAGTCTATTGTTTCACGTAATTGGAGGATACAACAATGACATTATTGGGAAATATATTTCTACATGATTATCCATAGCAGTTGGAAACGTTGGTAATTGTAAATCGACAGTAAAGGATTTGAAGATGGAACCTTTTGACTTTTCAAAGTTTGCTATACATCATTGCTGTTTATAATAAAAACTTTGCAAAAAAAAACTACGTGCCTAAAAACTTTAATTACTGAAGTGCAATAGAGAAATCCTGTATTTTTAAGAGCCACTGTTACCGACCTGCCTTGATCTATACTGAACATATCAATAATACAAAAACCTTACTTTCAACCTAGACAACAAACCAGCGCACTGTATACAATCCCTACAGACTTTTAGATTCAAAAGGTCGTAATTTCAAGTACAGACACAACAAGATATGTCCTTTCGCCGATCGAATGCATGAATCACTCGAATGCAGTGAGAACGTCGTCCCTCCGTGGACTACCCCTGGCGAATGCTATTTGAAGTCGACTCTTGCTTTCGAAATGTTGAAAGGGCACACGTATTTATAAGGAGTGACTAAGCAGCGTCGCCGTGCCAGAGGAATTTATCATCACTCATCGTTCACAAAGAGACTGCGCTAGAACGACTGGCGTTTTCTAAATCGCACGGCTAAATGTTGACGATTGTCGTAAAAAACATCGTACCTCTTATAAATCACGGGATTTTGTTCTTATATTATTATGTGTATTGTATGTACGCTACAAAAATACTATGTTCAGATATTATGATGACTGACGATACAATTTTTATTAGCATTACTGCTCCTGGGCACCTTATCTCAACGCTTTACTATACCGTCTGATCAAATAATATCCACACAAAAAAAAAATTAAAAGGAATTTTCGGAGCTTAATTCAACGACAACAATTGAGTACTTCAATTCTTTAACACTTACAAATACAACATTTCCCAAATATCTTTCCGTTATGGCATACTGGTTGAGCGTTGCAGACTTCAAAAAGCGACAATTACTTTCGCTTTTACAATATACCTATGTGTTTATAGCAAAATGTCCGTCAGCATCTAGAATGAATGGAACTAGTGAGAGTAAGTATTGTTTTTTGTACGTTATCGCGGCCAAGTTATCGGTAAAAGGTGAATGCCAGTGGTGCATGCAGGGCTGCCAACCTCTCAATAAAGTATGCGTGTAATGTTTATATAACTATTGTACTATATATTTCACAGCAGAATATAATTGTGTATTAATATTATTATGCCAGTAAATTATAAATAAAATATAATGTTTACTTTCGGTGCTGTTACCAACCATTTCCTAAACTTGAAATCCTACAACACTGACACACCTGACGTAAAAATCGAGGGGAGAATTCCGATTGATCGGGTATTATCATTATTTCATTAATTAAAAAAAAAACATAACATCATTTACATCCCGGACAATTTCAGAAAGCGTGACAATCACGCCTACAATTTATTTATTTACTTTCGAAATTCAAATGTCAGTAACACGAGCCAACCATCTATCTCTACATCTACATCCCCAAGGAGTTCTACCCCGACCCCGTGATAACAAAAAGGTTTCACTCAACATTCGAGTGGTGTGCGTGAACCCTACACAAATAATATACACGTCGCGATATTGGCGGTGTCCCTTGGTAAACAAAGACGCGCACAGAAATAGGTCGCCGTCTGACGGACAGCGGGCACATTTTGGCAGAACATCGACAGTCGACGCCGGCTGACAATCGCCACTAGCCAAAAGAATAATGCAAACGGTCGCACAGATAATAAAACTACATTGTATGTTGATTTCGCGCATGCCAACAATATGCATTTAGTCGGAGCATTTAAATTCCGAGTGGAAAGTTGCGAGTTGAACGGTGCTGTGCGCTTTTTTATATAAAACCGTGACGATTGATTTAATAAACGTTATAATTCTATTTAAAAAAAAGTATTTATCCAAACATAATTATGATAATAGACTATAACAGGGCTTCCCAAACTGTGCGTCGCGACGCCCTGGGGCGTCGCGGCAACATCCGAGGGGCGTCGCGAGGCGATCGGCAAACATTTGCTGTCCGTATTTTTTTTATAACCTCATATTACGCTAACTAATGCTGTTTTTATTTCCAGTAAATTAGGTAGTTTTGATGACTTTGGGGTGCGTCGCAAGAAAAATAATTATCATATAGGGCGTCATAGTGTAAATAAGTTTGGGAACCCCTGGACTATAAGACAACATTTTGTTGCTGACTAAGAGCATGTCTAAAAATGTTAGTATGACCTGTTAAACTGACCTTAAATTTTGCAACATTTTTCATGCAGAAATCGACTATTCAACTAGATTTTCATTTATAATATTCATTTTCACGTCAAAACATTCAAGCACCTCCTGTCCATAGTAAACAAGGACATTAACTCTTGCCCGACGACCGCCTCAATATCGGAACATTCTAGAAAACAGTGGAGTTCAAAAGCCATGTATCGTAAAACGGTCGGTATTTATGTGCCGTATATGTTATTTGTTCAACATTTAATACGAAATAGCAAACAGTCTGAGAATGTTGAGTAAACATTACCTAATTGGAGCATTCCAACATGAGACGTTAGTATAACATGCCAACAATACGTTATATACATACACTCACGCACTAACTCACGAAGGGGCAGACAGAGACTTCTCTGTCTAGTATTTCTACATTATTGTCGCGAAAAAAATATTTTTATCAAAATATCTTATGTGGTATAAACTAAGATCACGGATTGACCTGGGTTTCCGAGTCCCGATTTTGAATACATACAAACTTACATAATTCATAAAAAACAAATTTTAATGTTAACGTCACTTAAAAGTAGTCGTGTTTGTTTCCTGTGTCAGGCATAGTTCATTATTTCAAAAAAGTTGTCCCTAGAAGCATAGAATATTACAATGTAGAGGAACGGCAATAAACTGGCTCCCTTTTTACGTAGAGCTTGAAACACAGCTGGCAAAACGTGGGTGAAGAAATTGAAATTAAAATCTTTCCAACAGTTCGCATCCGCAAACAAAGCAAACTAGACGTGGCCGAAAAACAACTTGCAGATTTGAGTCATCGGAACAAACGAAAATAAATAACACACAGGAAAATTTAAACAAGCTTAGACTTGCGAATTGGCCTGGATGGGCTGGGTTTCGATGATAGCGCCCAAAAAAAAATGTACTATAATTTTTTTTACATTCCTATGCAATTAAAACATTACAATTATAATGGTACTAGTATTATCGTTGCGGTAATGTAGGTTATAAGCTATCAGTATGCCAAAAATAATCAAAATCCGTTTAGCCGTTTTATTCCCGTTTGGGAAACAAACGTATGCATTAAAAAAATAACGTATTATTTTTATGAATAAATACAAAACTTCGAACTTCTGGAAACACATGTGGTTAGGATTTGACTCGCTTACCGTTCACAAGGCATCACTTTTATGAACCAATTTTTTTTTTTTATTTTTTTTTTATTTGATCTAGGTATACGTTTGTAAGCCATCCTTATCGCGACCCACTGACACTGATAAGAACACGGAGGCGGCTTACAATACTCTCCATTGTAGCAGAGATTCTGACCTATAAGATTTTCACACAAAGGGTTGGTGTGGAAGAGATAATAAAAGATAAGAATGTGTGGAACAAGCAACCTATTTTTAGTAGTGGCTTTTCCTACTATTATTAAAAAAAATGACTGGGTATTATTGGTTTCGATACTTAAAATATTAGTCATCGTGCCATAAATGTATAGGTTTATAAATATTTATTCGCTTTATAAAAGCGAGCTTATATTTGACGTTTCATCCATATATGCCCTTACTACATTTGAATGATTTACATTTTAATTTCAGAATTGGTTCAATCAAGATACTAGGGTAAATCTGTACGCAGTTTGAACACATCACAACAATTACAAATAAACTATTGCACCTGTTGGTTTAATTGCAGCGTTGTCCAAATAGTGTTTTGTAGCGAGTGGCAATCACTTGTCAGCCACTGCCGTTTCTTAGAACTTCATAAGGTCAAATCTTATTAATAATAAACATCATACAGATAGTGTTACTTCGGCCGCAATCATTCCCTTAACAGCTAGGAATTGCACATTGAACAGCACAAATCATTAATTCATCAAAACAAAATTGAGGTCATGGATACACCCAAACCCGAAACCGATATGAAAGGTTCTTCAAGCATTCCCCAAATCGATATCCCAGCTTTATTTTACAGCTTGAAATCTAACCTAACCAAGCTCGTCTTATAGGCAAAATTCTGGCATAATCACAGATATTTTTTAGGATATGTGCGTCTGTTGAATCTATTCGCAGCGTGAATAATAGTGTGAATATCGTCGGATGACTCGACGCGGGAGCGATGCACCGAGAGGCGAGGAATGTAGTACCAGGCGGAGCTCAACGGCTATTCGGAGGGATCTCCATGCAATGGCCGCTTGGGACGTTATTTCAAATTTGCGTATAACAATAACCACGGGGGAAGTTCAACGCCTTGGCTATGGGTAGGTTTTGTACTGGCTTTGTTTAGTAGATACGAATACCACTTTTGAGAGAAGTTATACTAAACTTAAAACGTATGTAAAGCAATGCAAGATATGTTTTTATTAAGAATGATTTGACAGCGTTAATATACAAGGTTCTTTTAGTATTTCCCATTCGGAAAATAAGAAATCCTGACAAGTATTAAACAAAATCATTACATAATCATTTTCAAAAAAATAGATAAAGCTCTGAAAACCACATTTTTACACAAACGCAAACAATAAACATCCAATATTAATTAATTACTTGCTCAAACATGATACTTTACGAATACGTATTTATTTCAATTCAAAATGTTATTACGAATATGAATGACCAATTCAAGTAAGTTGAGATCGTCTCTTACCCGTTACACGGGTTTGTTTTGAGCAAACATTTTTATTCTCGGAAAAGAGGTTCGACATAGGAGAGGCAACTGAAATGGAACGACCGGGATTAAGTGAGGATACAAATGAAAAGGTTTTGTTTACACAAAACAAGATATTCTTCGTACACAAGTCAAAAAGAAAAAGGATTTATCCCTGACAAAACAGAAAAGAACTTTCTGATTCTATTCGAACTTGGACTTGCTGGAGTTTTTGTGAAGGAAAAGGTAGTGTTCTAAATAGTGATATTATAATAAAATATGAAATGACAATACATTTATGAATTCTGATTATGCTATCTAGTAAACGAGCGGGTTCAACGAACTCACAAAAGATGGAAATACCAAACATTTTATGTGTTTACGGGGCACTTTGATGACCGCATAGACAAAATTTACAATTCCGCATCAAACTCCTTGAACATTCTGTAAATTTATTCATTTATTTATAAACATTTCCTTGAACATTATATAGACATGGGCTACTGTTTTAGACCAATACATTAACTATCACCTCTCCCATTCTTAGTTAAAGAGGGTTAGTTGTGAGACAAAAGTGAATTCATTTTATGTATAAAAATACATAGATTCAATAACCCGAACTACTAGTGAAAGATTTTCTGCATAACATTGTAAAAAGGTCACTTGAACACGCTCTTAGGAGCGTGTTCTCGTGAGCGAGCTCTTATAGTCCTGGGTTTAGACCCAGGACTATGACAGTCTCAACGCCAATCTTTCCTCGCACCATCGAATGTCATGAGTCTCCTATCGTGACCCGAAAGGTACTGCTTTTTTTTTTTTTTTTTTTTTTTTTTTTTTTTTACGAGAGGAAAGCACCTTAAGCTCCCCTGTTCGGTACCTCGGGGGAGGCCCTGAGGGGTATGTCGGGGTCTCTGGCTACGCCAGCATACCGACTAAAACCTCTCGGTGACCATCACGCGCATTTAGGGCGGTTTTACGGCATCTCAGGGCAGAGGTGCCCTAAATGATCCGCTGCCGCCCAGCGCACCGTCCAGTTATGGACCCCTCCAAATTGGGAGGGCTGTTTTGCCCTCCACTTACTCGATTTGGACGTTCACCTTTTGTGAACGTCCGCGACAGTTAAGAGGCCACGCCCTCTGCCGCCAATCTCGGGGTTGCTATCATAGGGTACCGCCCCCGCAGTACGCCCAGCAACCCCAGTTTCCCCTGTTAGTCGCCTCTTACGACAGGTAGGGGATACCGTGGCGGAATTCTTACACCCCCAATCCACAGGGTGGGGACGCCGGATCAGCCGAACTCGGTCACCCGGCGTCTCCTTCTTTGCTGGCGGCGGCGGCGGGCGGGATCGTTCTGCTCACGAACCCGCCCCGCGCTCTCCTTTTGAGACATTACGGTCTCACAAAAGGAGAGCATCGCCTGCCACGACCTCTGACTCTCGACCATGGAGGGAATCACGGCCGACAGTGAGAGGTCCACTCCAATGGCTGCGCGGAGTGCGCTTCGTTCTTCGTCCCAGGCTGGACAGTCCGATAGAGTGTGCTGGGCTGTATCCTCCGGACAGTTGTCACAGTGGTGACACTTGGCGGTCTCTTCTTTTTTGGCCACCCGCCACAGGAACCAGCCAAAACAACCATGTCCCGACAGAACCTGTGACAGGCGGAACGTCATCACGCCGTGGCGCCTGTCCAACCACTGGTTGAGGACAGGGCGCACTGCCGCGACGGTCCACACCCCAGCACTCGGACTGACCAGCCGAGAACGCCACTCCTCCACGGCGGCCAAGCGTAGGGAGGCCCTTGTGGCCTCCAACTCTCTTGGGGCCGGTCGTTCCCCTCGTCGAGACGCCTCCTCTCGCCAGTGGTAAACTGATGAGAGGGCCCTGGCGTCAAGATCCCAGGGAAGGAAACCGGCCAACACACAGGCCGCCTCGTGGGAAATCGTGCGGTAGCCCCTAATCATACGCTGCGCAACTACCCGCTGCGGTTGCCGCAGAAGGGTCACACAGCGTTTGTTCAGGGACTCGGCCCAAACGGGGCAACCGTATAGGGCCATTGACCGCACGACTCCCGCGAACAATCTTCGGCAAGGGACGCCGGGACCTTCGAGATTGGGCAGCAGAGTAGACAAGGCACCTGCTGCCCTAATTAATTTCGGCCTTAGTCTGCCAAAATGGGCGCAGAAATTCCACCGGCTATCTAATACGACACCAAGATATTTCATCGTGGAGCCGATGGGGATTTCTACGCCCTCCACCGTCAGACTGGCCCCTGCAGGTGGCTTTTTTCGAGGCCCGTGGAAACACATAGCCTCGGACTTCTGAAGAGCCACCGCGAGGCCGAGCCGCCGGATCCTCCTCACCACGTGGCTAGTGCCTAACGTGGCAAGGTTGACGGCCTCTGGAAAGGTCCCGGCACATGCTGTCACCAGCGTGTCGTCGGCGTAACAAACTACGCCGACACCCCGGAGATTGGCACCACGGAGCACCCAGTCGTACCCGATGTTCCACAGGAGCGGTCCTAAGACCGACCCCTGTGGGACCGAAAGGTACTGCTGTAGTTTCTATGTTGGCAGCCATGGCGACAGGTAAAAGCACATTAATTACAAGCACCTGTGTTTACGACGCGAAATGGCCGTGAACAGAACGGGCGACGTGCGTACGAGGCGTTGCGTAACAAACGCTCCTGAAAATATTTTGTTTGGGCGTTGGTAATAACGTACACAACGGACCGCATACATAGCCATCTTTTTTAACGAATTACTTTTATATTTTTAGGGGAAAGCGACAAACCATGCTTAAGTTAGTAATTTGAAATTTCAGTCCAAAGAATTGATGGTGGAAACAATCTCTACAATAGAAATAATTTAGTATATTCAGTAACAAAAAGAAAGCAGCCCGCTTAGATATATCGAATGGAGGAGATACCTATAATCGATGTCATATGCGGATCGAACTGCATATACATACTATCAGAGACATTTTTGGGCTATTTAATTGAATTGAACTTTACATTTCAAGTATACCCTATCTTTATCCACGGATGACTATGAAAAAGACTATGAAAAATGTGTGCGTGGGATTTGAAGACGCGACGGGTGAGATTCTCAGCCGACCGCCTTCTCGAGATCGATGACTTCCACAACATAACATAGAATAGACTTACATGTTTGTATAAGTGGCAGTACTTCCATAGGAGCCCAAGAGCATTAAAGTTCATTTGTGTAAAATGTACAGTATTGTGTATCTATTGAGGGGCCAGGGCATTCTCATTTATTTGTCAAATTAGTTTCTTCAATAGGAATTAAATAATATTATCCAGAATTTTGAAAGGCAAGCTGGCTTTTTGGCTGGTTTCTATGATTCCCACTGGTGAGTATATACAGTCAAATCCGGTTATGACGACGGTTCGATAACAACTGAATGACAATGTCCCGGCGAAATCTACATAAACTAATAACTATCGCTTATAATAACTATCGGATATAACTGCCGAAATATACGGACCTTTGACCGTTTTGACCGTTTGCCGGTTTCGACTGTACATACATATATCACAGTCGAAAGATGGGGGTTGTAATGCGAAACGGCGGGAAAGGCAGCTCGCCACTCGGTGCACAGGCATTGACTACTATAATAAAAGATATTCATTAGGTTACAATGTAAGCCTTCCCTTGCTGGCGTATCGGCCCCCGCGCCAGTAACGTGTGACAGCTACTGATAGCGCTTCGCTACATTGTACTTCAACTGAACATTACGTTTTTATAGTCACGTCTAGTTTTTTCCTTTAGTACAACGTGGTTGAGTCTAGTCTGAATTACTAGGAATTTAAAGTAGCCTGAGCTATGTCCTGAGAAGTAAATTATATTCAGAAAAAAACGTTTTTGTTTAACCGCTAATTGAAAAGATGAATGAAAAAATATTTTTCTCGGATATGAAATAAATAACATTATCCATTTTTGTAGGATTTTTAAGATTTCATATAATCTGTCTACAGATCTGTTTTAAATAGATTGGTTTGGACATTGGACAGTATTGGACATCCCTTCCATTACCAGGAAGGTGAACCGGGCTAATCTCGTGAAGTATGCAGTATTTTGAATTATAAATTAAATATTTACCATAAATTTTTCTACAAATGAATTGAATCCTCATCGAATGCATAGAATGTCGTGTAATTAAATAAAAAATGTGCCAATGAATGACCTTTTGTCTTGCATACGTGGTGTAAAAAAACAAAGATGTTAGGTTAGTCTGAAACTGAGACACAATACTAAACTCGCAACGGTAATGACGTAACACGATTCAAACTATCATTAAGACACGGGGCGGTAGGTCGGCAAACCTGTATTGCAAACCGTTTGTCGTTCAAACGCGAAAGGATAATGAACCCAATGGACACCTATAAGCGTACAAATGCGAATTATTTTCCCTTGAAACGGCCCACGGACGACCTTCGGGCAACGCGACGGCCACAGATTATAACTTGGCGTCAAAACAAATAGAATTTTTATGTTCCCGTCAAAATAACTTTGCTTTTTGCATTATATTATGATTATATGTTATTTTTGCTAAATGAATTCTTAAATAATATTGTTTTTAAATATGTGTTTGGAATATAAAGGGTTTTATCACTTATTGCGTAATTTACTTCGAAAAACTAGGTGGGGCAAATCCTTTGATCAGAATCAGTTGTTGATGTTGAATCTTAATAACAATTGCCGTAAGAATGGACCTTTCCGGCCGAGATAGTAACACCGCCTTATAATTGTTTCATAAATGAAATTATCGTCTGCCAAATTTGTTAGAGGTACAATATTTTAAATTGTCAATTAGGAAGGAATTGTGCAATAAATCGAATTATTAAAATTTAATGAATAACAATGGTTTAATGATACAATAGACCTTTATTGATTCAGTACAATCTCATTACTTTTGAATATCAACAAAGTGTATTTATTCTAATCCCATTTTAATGAGCACATTTTTTCCAATAGTCATTATTAAATAGGAACTCTAGCGAGTTTAAGTGAATTTTTATAATATATTTATTTAAAAGGAAGCCACTTCTTCATACTACTTTTGAAATCTTAAGTGATTCAAGTTCAGAGTTCAATCATAATATATTAGCATACGAAGAGAGCAGCATTATTCGACCGATGATATAGTTCTCTGCCAGTCGATACTAAATTTAGATCGACATGTACTTATCATCAAATGTCAAGGTTACTTAGCTGTGATAATAAAACCAAACTATTGTGTGCTTCGTGGTCTCGCGGAACAAGTATGTGCTGTGCGATCTAGAGGTCCTGGGTTCGATTCCCGGGACGGGCAAAGTGTTATTGGGTTTTTCCATCAGGAAATTCTCAGTAGCAGCACGGAGTCTGGAAATGTGCCCGAAAAACGGCAGTGGGCTCGCCCCCTATTACGTGGGACTGATACAAACCTGGCGAAATGTGGTTGCAGAAATGCATCTCTGCCTACCCCTTCGGGGAATATAGGCGTGAGGTATGATATTGTATAATTTATCCTATGCCATGATCATAGACAAGCCATAGACTCTTGTCAGCTGACGTCACACAAAGTAGTGTAATCAAGTGAATACGGGACCGTCGAACCGCGTTCTAATCCTCTTATCAGATAACATTACAACCGATTTGTTTATTAGCTTCTATCAACGCTATGGCAACAAACGGGGCTGGTGCAATCCGTCGGCATTGTATACAGTTTTATCAATACCGAAATAGCTTTTATCGTGCGCGTACGTACAGTACGTTTATAAGCCGTAAATTGTATGTGTCAAAGTACACTTGTGTTTACCAATACTCGGCGTGTCATTCATTACGTTACGCAATCGTCGGGCGGGCGACGCGGCCGGCGCTCCGATACTTGCTGCTTACAAAAATAAATAATACATCTCGACTTTTCTTCTATACTATTATCTGTAATGTATTTTTTTATTATTTTCTACCAGCTCTAGTACGCCCTATTGCCGAGAAAGACAACTCTATCGTTGTGCAAGTCGTTGAAATGCAAATGGCCCAATCCGCTATATTAATCCAAAAATATATACCTAGAATCTTAATTTAGACAGATTTTTATTTAATAAACAGATTTAGACTTAATAAATTGGTCACGCATCGTTAAAGTAAAACTTTAGCAGGTCATGTTTTAAATCGAATATGCCGAAATAGATTTGCCGATCTATTTTGGTTGAAACTATAAAAACTGTTTGCAATTTCTATCAGTGCAATCGGTCAACGAGCCGCGTCCGAACTTGGCAAGGGTAGACTATTAACAACCACGAATCGAGAGAACTAAATGTCGAAAGTAATTTAAAAATAATGAAGTGTGGTTCTTTCGAAAAGATTTTGAAGACCAGCATATGGCCTCAATCGTCACATTTTATGTTGCCAGCTTATGATGCTTCTACTTCACTTCTCATTCAAAGGACACAAGGTTGAAATAGGAATACGAAACAATTCAACTTATTTGCTCTAATACAATTTGGTGAGAGACTAGATGTTTCTTGAAAATTACCACGTTTTTAATCGAACCGCACCTAAATTCACGTTAATTACTTTACGAAAATTGTTATTGTAGTGACAGCCGACGCTGCGTTATCAAAATAGCAATGATAACATCATTAATGTTAACAAAAACACGCAGTAGAAATTAGCGGGCGGATCAGGCGTCGCGCACGCGGTCGCAGCGGTCGGCCGTGTGCTCTCATTACGTAACGTAAACATAGGAATCGTGACGAGTCCACTATGCCGTGGACGTAAACACGCATTGTTAGATACGCGTATCGCTATTAATGATTCGCTCGCCAAAAGTGGATAGCATTGGCCCTTGTATATGGTATGGAGCTTCTGTACCAATGGGGAGGTTTAAACCATATTTCTGTTACCATCTTAGCTCGAAAAGCCTTTCAAACAGCGTGGCAGTGAAATGTTACTAAAACATCTACAGAAGGAATAGTTTTCACATGTGTACTGTGACTACGAATGGACTCAGCTTTTCATTCATAGGTCCACAAGTTTTTCCACACCAAAGTTCATCAAAATTAATTTTAGATCTACAAGGTTAATTCGCATTTCTCCTCCTCTACATCCACATATCATTCTCAAAGAACCCATTGCATTCCCTTTTCAGGCGGAGACATCAATGCACATCATAATGATTACGATATGAGAAGTAGTTCGCGAACAACAACCAGTTAAATGGGCCAAGCGTAGACTTGACAGACCGGACATTAGATTAAGTTGTGATTAAACCCCGCCCCCGGTGGCTAGACGAGCGCGGCACCGTCTGACGCTTCCTCTAGCCAAGTGACGGCGATAACCACTGAGAGCTTACGTAGATAATACTATGCCTATTATGAATATGGACGTCATAATAAGCAAATAGACTTGAAATTATGTGTTGTATGTATGTCAATTACAAATCTTAATTACAATCTAAAGCAAGATACTGCGGCAACAATGTTTTGCTAGTTCACTTTATAATTTTCAATATATCTAAATAATAAATAAATAAATACACCCAACAGTCACATTCATAGTCCTGACCCCACACTAAGATACGAGTCTTGTGTCGTGGGTATCAGAAACTACGAGAGACTTTTCGGTCTCACATCTGATAGGCTTATCGAACAAAATGCCGTTAAAAATAAATATAATTTCAATAAAATATAATGAGCATAAGCTTAGATTTAACAATGTTACATAGTGAGAAGCCGACATCCGACTGTACCTAGGATATAACACAGTACTTTACGGATCAAAGTTTCCGTGCCACTCAGGCTATTCAACATACTTAGGGCATGACTCACCATTGACGTCATCTTCATGACGATAGCAAACTTAAGTAATTTAGAAAGTTCGAAAATGAATGAATCAGTTTTCCGAGATGTCTTATAAACTGAATGAGTAAATCTACCTTAGATTTTTCCGTCCGCACATTCGAAACCGTCCTTTTTAGGGCAGAAAATATTTTAGGTGCGCCGCCTCTCAAAGCTGAGTACTTAAATTAAGGCCGGAGAGGTATAAAAGCGAAGGAGCGATCAATAAAAGATTTCCTTGCGAAGGAAAAACACTGTTTCATAACATGTTTTTATACTGTAAAGGCGAAGTAAGCGCAAAAGATGTGTATAATTGAGTTTCCAAGTTTAAACCGTTAGGTGTTGGCAGCATGTTACCGGTTAAATTAATTTACGGACCTTTTTTTGTAATGCAATATATTTTCGCGAGTCAGTAAGGAAGATTCGGCGCTTTGTAGTCGCTATCACAGTATTAAAGAAAAATAGTGCCCTCAGGATAATTCGATTTAACCTATAATACCAATGCAATACAGCAAAAAAGACAATATTGTACTTATAACAAGAATAGCGGTGTACAAAATATTACAGGAGCGCCGTAACACTAAGTGTTGTTACGTAAACATACATAGACATGATCGACGTCGGCGGATGACCCGCTGCGAACATTCATATTAAATGAGCACTCATGAATTAAATTTGAATGTTGACGTCCGTTTCAAATCGATTATACGCTAGAAACGATTCTTTGAAACGAGATAATCGGTAACCTAAATCGGTATGAGTGACGTGAGGACTCTATCAGACCTTTATTTAAACTTGTATACCTGAAGGGGTAAGGAACTGAACCCCAAAACTAATGACCACGCGCCTTACAAGACGATCAAAGACGTAACACTACAGACATGAAATTGTAGGAATTTCATCGTGTTTCCTTCATCGACAAGATTCGTGATAACTCTTTTGGTACACAAACGTTGTATCAAGAATACAAAGTTATGTACCCCGGGATTGGAACTCACGACCGCTGTATTTGTATTATGACAAATTACCTAACGCCAAACAAGTGTACTGAACAAAACTTAAAATTGTACTCTGAATATTTATTGCTCATTACTTAAACGAAAATTCGCACAATTGGCATAAATCGATTATGCGGAAAAATTCCACTGATGATGGCAATTGAAATCGATTATGTAACAGTAAATACTTTTATATTACAACGGTTTGTTGCGATGTTTACTTGGATATTTTGACGGTTATTAATATACAAACAGGAAAGTGTGTTTAAAAATATACGAATAACAAGGGCAAGGTCACTCGAGATTATTTCCATTTGCATTTGAAACAGAGTTCGCGAGGGCGTCTTAATTTATGTTACTATTATTTTTAACTTTTCGCAACATCAGAATTAGAACATTAGACTTGAAAAAAGTGGCGTGTAACGGATGTATGAGGGCCGCTTAACGCCGAGATAGTGGGCGCTTTCTCGGGAAGGCCTACGTTCGGCAGTGGATAGCGATAAGCTAAGCATAAATATTACTTTAGAATTTCATCCATGTCGAAAATTGACAAAAACAAATTCAAGGTAATCTAAGCAATTAATTCCGAAAATATGCCTAACGAACTGATTAATTCGCAAAAGGCTTAAAACGTAATTGACGACGGACTAATCATTTCTAACAAGTCATAAAAATACTCTAATATCTAGAAATGATTATCGCGAAACTTCGAACCCGCGACTACTGAGACAGTATCTAGTTTTACCAAGGCCGTGACGCACTGCGTGCACACACAATATATTTGTGTAAAACTTTATCTACAAGGAAAACGACAAATGCAAATAACAATGAACGCGGAACGACAAGACATCAAATCGGTCAAAATATTCTTATATTATAAATGCAAGAGTGAATTTTATTGTCACTCTTTTGTATGTAACGGCTAAGCCAATTGTGATAGTTACGCAACTCGAAGCCAGCACTTAGATAAAGTCTTAAGCCCCTGGAAACGGTTATAGAACCCGGAAAAATGATCGGTCAACGATATACTACTAGTAGACGAACAACGAAACGACCAATGTATTTTCATAAACATGTTTTTATTCGTTGATTTGGAGACAAAGTGAGAAAGTACTCGTAGACGAAACTCAGAGTGAAAATTAATAACCACCACTCACGTTATTTTGCTATATTTCTACTAGTAAACGTTAAATATATCTGTCTCGTTGAAAAGATAATATTACCAGTATTGTACGACCTGACCTGACCTCACTGAAAAAGCTATTATTATGTTATGACGTAATGAGATAATGGCTATTTACCGACAGCTGTTAGTTTACAAAGTCGCGTGACGAGTTTGTCGCGTTAGTATCGTAGATTTCTATAATTTATTTTTATAAAAGAACATTCACACATTGATAGATTGATATGACCCCACTGCGCTACATAATATTTTTATGTAAATAACATAAAAAAGTTGTTAAAAAATCTTCTATGGTGCTTCCTTTATTAAGATCCATCAAAATTAATTCAACTTGTCTGACGAATGGCAATGTCATTCGCATCTATTATGCCATCCCGGTCTAAGCCGGATGTGCAAGCTGTTTCCAGAATGCGTCAGATTTACCTGCACAAACAAAACGCAGCTTACATTTTGTTTACCGTGAATAGCTAACCGAATACCATCAGCCAAAATCATTTGCTGAACGTAGGCCTTCTTGAATAATCTCCATAGTGAATTATCTTTCGCTCCGACCAAATTATGTTAATTCCAAACGTATTAATTGCCGATTCTTGTCTAATTATTAATTGGGAAGACCAAAAATTACACTGGTGACAACCAACAACATTACCAATCTGGTAATTAACAAAAATAATTTATCCACACATAACGTGTGCTCCACGATGACAATAAGACAGACATCCTTCACCCACCTACGACAGAACGGATGTGATGACAAACTGAACGACTAGGATTGCATCATTCACAAATCGAGTGCTCCATAGTACATCCAGGGTTGGCATAATCACTTATTTATTTAAGGAGTGCCAACGCAACTTACACATTATGACTCGTATTTTGCTAGCACGATTCAATTATGTTTACGCTTATTTTACATATACACATAAAGTTTTGTATTACTAGAGATGAAGGAAAAAAGGCAGTTTCCGATTTCGCGCTACCCTGTGAAATCCTAAATTGATATGGCCAAAAGTAAATCACTCGGCCCGAGAAACGAACCAGGGAGATGACGATGTCGTATACTTGGAAAAATAATGCACTGTAATTCTAATTAGGACTAAAAATAATCACCTTAATTCAATAATTCACCTATATATCCTGATCAATAGTTTCATCTATTAAACTCTCATTAACTCAACTCGCATTAAAGGAGTAAGCTTAAATATATTAACCTACTAGCTCTCAGGTATGCAATTTCCTCAATGTTTCCCTTTGCAGCTAAAGTGGGCGATAAATAAATATTATAGTACATTATTATTGTTTAGTTATTTTTATCTAATCAGTAGAAGTTGGGGTGTGTTATGGCTTTGGCCAATAATTCACATTATAACAAAATATGTAATGTATGCAACATTACATTAATACATTATGTACAAATGTTTTAACAAATCTAATAACAAAAAATTAATAATATATGGTTTGAGAAATTACAATGCCAGTTACACATAAGATTTAAAAGAAAATTTGAATAAAAATATACCATATGTTTTTAAATCCCAGGGTGGCAATAAATAACACATTCCAATAAGATTAGTCATAATATGTATCTATTTTGCTATCAGAAATCCCCTGGTGACTAACCAATTCCACAAAGCCATCGTTTATTAGCGTAAACACGTTATAAGCGTAAATTTTAATCTTGGTACTTTTTTGCACATATAATCTTATTCAACATGTAAGCGGAACCGAAACTGCTGGGGCAATGCTCATAATTGTCAGGAAACTTTACCATACAATTTGACAACGGAAATGTACAACAAAGAGCCAAAAGGGCCGAGATATCCGTTGCTACTGCGTTTTGTACACCGCGCATTTAATTTTTTTTAAGGCACTTTAATAATCTCTACCGTTGAAAAGGGTCTATCTCTCGACCGGTGAATCGGCAGCATTATGTTGGCCTATTCGACACCAAATATTCGTATAAAGCATACGGTTTGTTGTTTATTTACATGCGTTCAACGATAAGTCACCTCGGGCAATGGCGGTGTGTCACTGCGCACTCACAACGCTCTAATCTCACACGTGTTATCAGTAAGAACGCAATTCGTACGCCTTTACCTCCTTGTAGCGTTGCAATTTTGAAACAACAATGTCATGGTATGAAACTTGTTGTTTTCTTTATATGCTTGCAGTAAATGTTAATGTAAACAATTGGTTTAGCAATGCATTATTTATGTTCGTTCACTTACAAAAAACGAAGTGCTCCTTGCACTGTTATTAAGGATAGTGATGAATAACTAATTTCTCTCAGGTGTACACTGACAATATAATGTATTAAAATATCTAAACTGTACTTAATTTTAACATTAGATACAGATTAATTATGTAGCCACAGTTGTGTTATCATTGCAAAAACAGCAAAGAATGAATGAAAAAGTAACTTAAATTCACAATAAATGGACAGATTTTATGCTAATTGGATGACTCAAGTAAATGAAAATAGCATTTCTTAAAGAAACAAGTTTCAAGAATCAATCTTGCCCAAACAAGTACAAAAACAATGTGAATCATATATGGGACATAATTTAACATTGAAATGGAATGTGAATTTGCAAGAAAATCTTACATTATGTTAGATACAGAAGTTTAAATGTTTGGTCTGGTACAATTAAAATGGCCATGCTTCATTACAAAGCAATGCCCAAAATGGATGTTGATTTCAACCTGGTCAAGATTATCAGATAAAAACACAACACACTACAAGATAATGTTATCAGATCACATTATTATGTACACAGTGTTAACCGAGCAAATTTATTGTTATTTACTTAGATACAATAGTATTAAAATTTAATTACATATAATCAGGTATTCAATAAACGTCTCTATACTTATTATTATCATGTTTCCGATTAATAAGCTGCAGTAATTATGCAATGATGTGGTGTAATTCAGGAATAAGGAATAAATTAAATCAGTGACTAAATAATAAACTAAATATTAGCAGTCAATGAAATTTAGCACATAGAAATTGAATTAAATTGCACATGATAATACCCATAAAATATATTTGTAACGACACACAATGAAAATGTACCTAGTTGAAAATGAAAGCTAAAGTTGCACAATACTTTGGTATAGGTTTAGACCTAAACAAGGGTTTGTCGATGAAACAAATGACAGTATTACCGCAAATAATATCTCAAGGTAGTTCCAGCACATATTCTGGCAAGAGTGTTTCCCTGATTCTCAAGAATACTGAAAGTAATAACAAAAAGGTTTTATTTTATAGTGATACGCATTAACAAATTTAAAAACACCCCATTATTTTTTTTAACATAAATAACAGATGATGATAAAAAAATAAATAGCTAGCATGCTTAAGTAAATGAATGACCTTCTAACAGCATTGTTTATATACACAATTACAAAACAATTCATTTACCTACTTATATTGAAATAAAACTATTTATTAATGTTCATGTTCATAAACTGACTTCATTTTAATGATTGAGGTAAAATGTGTCCTAAAACAGCATGGTCTGATAATTTGAGTAAATGCCAACCCTATTAATAGAATGGTTTGTTTATGGTCTACTATTCATCCAAATTAGGCCAGGTGAAGTGTGTGACACATGCAGCTTATAAAAATGTGAAACACTATATCGTATTAGTCATAGTAACTCACTTTCAATCCCATTCATATACATTTCGAATATTTTTTTCAATACCTATTTGTTTTTCCTTTTATATTTACCTAGCCCCACAGTTTTAAATGAATAAAAATTAATTATGCAGAATCAACAATTAGTGAATGATTTATTTTATATATAAAGCGATGTTTAAATAAATGGTGAGTGTATTTTTAAATAAATGCCACAACAGGTGGGTAGTATATGAACACTTTTGTTTACAAACAATAAGTTATTGATGCGCAGTGTGTCGGCGGCGGGCGGCGGGCGGCGGGGCGCGGACGCCGCGGCTCCACCAGCTAGCATGATGCAACACTGTACTCACCTCTTAGGAAGTAGCATCGCCGCAGAACCCTTCCTCTGGAACACGCCGTCCACCAACACGCCATTCTTGCTGTTGCACGTCAAATAGAACTCCGGGTGGTCGTATATGAGCTCCAAGTGGCGGCGCGATATGAAACTCGAATGTCCCATGTTAACGTCCACCTGTCCCCGGCTAGAATTGCGTCCGATGATGACGCGTTTCTGCCGGATGAGGTACTCAAAATCGCGTCCGTCGAGGCGCGCGATTGCAAGCGGTGCCGGTTCCTGAGCCCACTGCACCTTGGAGGGCGACGGAGGCGCCGACTTGAGCGACAGGAGCGCCCATGCGTCGCTCTCGGAACTACGCGAGATCTGAGTCTGGGCCATGGCCGGCTCGTATCGTGTATCACCAATGCTGTCCACACGCGGGCCGCGCTGTGCTCGCACGAAGGCACATCACAATACCACCGCGAGAACTGTCGCCGCCGTGACGCCACCCGGATATCCGGAACCTGCCGAACCCGTGTCTTCACACTTTGAGGTTACAGACGGTACGCACATGCGCAAACTTTCCGCTTGTGCGGTAAACAAGAATTATATAAACCACCACACCACCACGTGATAAAACTGTATACATATACTTAGTCCCGAACTACGGATCGATACTGTAACGTACGGCGGCGTTGTCTATTGACGAAATATTAACCTTTACGTTGTTGCACAACTGAATTTTAGCAATTGAACCGAAATTAGACACTAAAGTAAACACGAGGCGAGAACAAAAATAACCAAAAACGTCAGTACGGCATACGCAGTTTACAAGTTCGCCGCGCCATCTACACAACACAGCAACAAATATGAAACTACTTATTCCTTTTCACGCAACATTTTATGTTGTGACACACACAATTTTCAGGAATATATAAAATAAATATAAATATTAAAAATAACTGGAATCATATTAATGCTTTGAATATTTTTTACGATGATTAACTGGATTAGTAATTAAGATTTGTTTCTATAGACACGTGGTTAATATTTTTTGTGACTGTAAGTATGTATTAACAAGTTCAAATATATAAAATAGAAAGACATGCGTTGCTCAAATATAACTTACAATCTACATTTATTACACATTCATATTTTACGCAAATATTAGTGTAGAGTGTAGACTGAATGGAACGCAACATGACAGTGGTAAAGTTGAATTGCGAATCTTTTTTGTTTTGTCTTGTTAATTTATGGGTACCTATCTATAATACTAGCATGAAATCGATTCATGTAGTAAAATTAAGAAGGTTCTACGCAGTCCTTCCCTACATATCCAGAACCTTACTTAAATTACCACAATTTTCTTAATCTATGACTTAATAATTTGCTAGAAGAATAAAAAGCATTTCTATCGGATTTATTTCATTCTTTTCTTGAATAAAAAATATCAATAACAGTAACAAAGTAATATTCTTATCAGAATTTCATTTTGATTTAAAGTATTAAGTAGATTCATATTTGTAAACAATAAGAGGTTATTTTCGTCTATGCTATTGCACAGGTAATGTAAAGTGACGTTTCCCTGACAAATGACGGTTGTTATAAATAAATTTAGTGTTAGCTGTGTTGTATTAAACATTTGAACCTTAAATAGTTTCTAGAAATGTTTCAAATTCTGACATGTAATTCTTACTAAAAGAAGTGGGTTTCTTAAGTGTGATATCTACACAGAACAAATGAAACAGTGAGTATAATATACGAAAAAAGAACCGCGAAATTTAAATAGTTTCTATTTTGATCAAAATTCTCGTTTAAAATATTAATATTCATACATTTTTTCCGTCTAATTCGTCAAATTTCTCTGTTTCTTGGAAATTTAGTCACAAAAATTTTAGTAGTAAGTACGTAATTAATCATTATTCTCCTTCAATATAAATCCACGTCACTTTACCACAGTATTATTTACATATGCGTTCTATACAAAGCAGTATTTTCTCATATAAAAAAAAACTATAGTAAAATAATTTTAATTACATGCTATCAATACTCCCTTATTTACATCCCTTTGGTTCAGATATTTTTTATTAATTATTTGAAAGTTATGAGTACTAATATTTATATCAGCTAAGTATACCTAACCTCCTTGAGCAATAAATACTCAAAGCAAATAATGTATTGAGAAATCATCTCTAACAAACATACAGACTGCTCTTCCAAGATTAGGTAGAAAGAAAAATAATAACACAGAAAAGGTGCTTTTGAGTTGTTTTACTAAATGAATGAGTGTAAAAGCTTCATTGGGTTTGGTTTATTTAAATTCCTTTTATATTGCCAATGTATAAAAAGCAATTTTATAGTAAAAGTAAAAAGCTGTAGAGTACACCAAGCATATCTTAAGAATTTCTTGTAGAAAGGAAGGAAAGTGTCTTAAAATTAATTGTTTTTTACTATTGGGTCCTTACTGTTTACATATAATTATTATTCTGAGCCTGTTGCCATCCACTGCTGAGTTAAATCTTGTCCAAGAACTAAGATAGTATTGGATAGCCCCAACCATCCATTTTTATTAGCATGAAATAATTATGCAACTAATTGGCTCATAGAGTAATCTATAATATTAATAAAAGAAACCAAATAATAATTAACATTAATACATTTAATTATGAATATAGATTAAAATAACATATCACAGTAAAGGACAAAGACAATAAGTATATCTAATCATCAAGTTGAGTCAAACTGGCAACACCTCGGTTGATCCAGTGCTTCTGCGGTATATCTGATGCCAGTGTGATGTACATTACGAAATTACTTGAATGTCCTGTTGTTGCCAACACACCTTTCCTCTCACTTGTTTTGTATATTGGGCAGAAATAGCATGGAGGTGGATTGAAGTTGGCAATCAAAGCTGGTTGGAACCAGATGATAGGAATAGTGTCAAATAGAATCTTTGGGTATGATTCGTCCAGTTGCATGGTCTCCCGATTCCACCGAGCTCCTTCCAAAAATAAGCCCTGATTGAGAAAACATAGTTTAGCATAGTAAAGATTAAAAGTTTGTTGCTGTTATTCTAAAATGAAAATATTTTTTTACCAAACAGCATGCTTGGAATAAATAATATATGGTAATAATTTATGAATTATTCATGAATATTATAATGACATTTTATGCAAAAACTTTTTAATTATTTATATTTATATTTATTGGATAGCTTTGCTTCAATTATATTATAGAATATAAATGAGACTAGTTTCAATTGTGTTCCATGCAAAGCACTTACATAATTTGTGCATTCTATATTCAAAGTTTTGATAATTTCTAATTATATTGCCAAAAGAAATAAAGTGGTATTAAAAGTTCTTCTTATGTGAGCTGTAAATCTAGTTTATTTTGTGCTGAAATTAAAATTTAGGAACCAAATATATCATGCATTTTCCAGTTAATTTTCATGCCACTTACCCAAATGAATACACTATGTTCCTGATCTTTTTTATCCACTTGTGCGGATTGCTGCTTGTAAAAATTTAATGGAATGTTATCTACCTAACTATAAGATTTTGTATTATTAGTCCATTTTTCCTTAAATGTAATCTTGTCCTTTTTTGCAACAACAACAACCAAAATTCCAATATATTTACCAAGTCAGATCTATCTTGCATACATACTTTTTCTTGTCTATGCCCCCGTTATCTTCGATCATTAGCTTAGACCCCAATAATTCTATAGGAATTATAAGAATTTTGGCTGTATGTTTTGACTTACTTTGCAATAAACACCAAAAGTGGGTTCCTCCTGACACTCTGACTCCATGCTGGTGATGGTGAACTCGAAATGCACTTGGTCTATCGGGATCTTGTTGTGACGGGAGTAGTTCTGCAGCACGCCCGTGAGGAAAGACTGCGTGAAGTAAAACCCTGATATCCAGAACACTATCGGCGGGCCCTCGTCGATCCAGTCTTGTAGGAACTTTAACCTGGTAGAGAAAGAACATTAAAAAATATGTACAAAGTAGTGGGTTTATACGATCGATTACCACTCAATTTCATTATAACCACCATAAGCTGTAAATCACAAACAAGATATCCCGAGATTATGAGAAGACGAAATACATTTGGCCCTGCTGATCGTCAGAGAATTTTTATTAAGAACAACCACCTCCAGTATTGTTCTATTTAAAATTATTGAAACATCGATTAGTTTATGTGGTTCATTCCTTTTGGATATTCCATTTAGCAGACGCATAAATTCTACGAGAAGGCGATGACATATTTTTATATTCTCTTTTTTATATCGTTTTTTCTTTAGTTAAACTATACAGTTGAGAATTCCCTAAATGAAAAAACGTAATAGCCAAACACGGGACACTCCATAAGCATACTAAACAATTATATTGAAGGATTAAAGAGACAATCTGCATACGCATAAGCATACTTATAATAAGCCATTGCCTTTTTCTGTGTTTTCAGGGTGACAATGACAGAACAGGTGCTTGACGAGGAGACATGGCCTCGAGAAGCCGAAGCAGCTATCAATGATATACGAAAACACGTGAAATCCGCGTCAATCTCCCCACTGCTCAGAAACACCAACCAACGTATCTTCATCAACATAACCACTCTGGAAAATATCGATTATTGCGTTGAAATGTCTGCCCTCGGATTCAGGATCGTAGGGAACGAATACAATGACACAAGCCTCTCCAGTTCTGATATTAACAACTATGAAACACCGTACGCCATGCTAGATAGCATCAGTGTGAAATTTAGAGAATCTTTCGGTACAGAACTGATAAATAAACTAACAGATTTAGCTAATAATACGGAATCGGAAATTGCTTAGCAATAGTCAATTGAAAAGCGGCTGTTTTCTAAACATCACGATTCGTACGATTTGTCGAAAACGAGTTCTAAATCTACATTTCAACTAGTTGACTAAAAAAAAATTCGAGTAACATTCATAAAAATGTTTATGCAATACAATTCAATTTCAAAAGTGTAAAATTGCATGTCTACATACAGTTAACAATAGACTTTGTCTTAATGGCAACAGCCGCTTAGAGTTTCGTAAAAAAATTAGAGTATTGATGTCAAAAGTAATCCTATTCGGACAGTATTTATAAAGTGTGCTATAACGTCGTATGATTTAAAATTGTACGTCAATTTATTTAAGTATAAATTTATAATAAAATATATGTATTTTTATCACTAGAATACTATTAAGTGGGCATTGAAATTAGCTTTTAGAAATTTAATGTGTGGATAATTATAACGACGTGTGCGAACGTCAGTAGCGATGGATTTAATATTACAATCTTAGATTGAAGAGAAGAGAGAACGGGAGTGCTCCTAAAGCGGATACGTGCCACCGAATGTTTTTTTGTAGTGATGGTAACACGTTACATGATGATTTCGCAAATAACAAGTATTAAAAGCAGGATAAAAAAAACTTCCTAATACCACATCTTCTGTCTATGCTCTGTTTATGGTACTTAATACGATAAATTGCGAGAGAGAAATTGGGCTCATCCGATTTTGGGAGCTATCCTATTTAACTTTGTATCTTCTTCATCAACCCATATACGCCCACTGCTGAGCACGGGTCTCCTCTACCATTGAGAGGGTTTAGGCCATAGTCCACCACGCTGGCCTAGTGCGGGTTGGCGGACTACACATCTAAGAAATTCCTAAGAACTTTTAGGTGTGCAGGTTTCATCACGATGTTTTCCTTCACCGTTAAAGCAAGTGATAATTCAATGTGAATACACACATAACTTCGAAAAGTCAGAGGTGTGTGCCTGGGGTTTGAACCCGCGACCGGCGAGATTCTCGACCGCGTGCCCAAACCTCGAGGCCATCACTGCTTAAAAATAAAAAACCTTGTATAAAAATGTCGATTACTTTTTAATATCGTTTTAATAATTTGATGTGTAATGAAAGCTCAGCATTTATTAGTACAATTATTATATTAGACTGAGTACAAATTTAAATTGTATACATTTTATCATACAATTAAGTTCATATGTATTACAGCAATAAAATGTAATATATTTTCTTTTAAAAATGTTTTTTAATGATATTTCTCGGACACATACAAAATCTTGTTTTCAAAAGTAACTCAAATAGTTATCTCACATTCGAATTCCTAAAATGGATAGATAGGGGTGAAGTACAAATATTTTTGACAATTTTACGAGCTATAGAGCGGGCAACTCTAAGATTTTTTGGTAGTTGGTATTCGTAATGAAGTCAAACAGTCAGAGATCGGAAATCACGACACGGGCCACAAAATTGGCACGCTAAAGTGGAAGTGGGCCGGTCATGTTTGCCGACGGTCGGACGGCCGGTGGAGCAGACAAGTGTTGGAGTGGAGACCTCGCATAGGCAGACGTAGTGTAGGACGTCCTGCGGCACGATGATCCGACCACTTGAGAAAGGTGGCGGAAAACGGATGGATGAGGATTGCTCACGATTGTTGCCGCATACTTGGGGAGGCTAAAGGTTCATCAATGGATTGCGATATGCATATATAGATACTGCTCTGTGCTGCAACGAAGAATTACAACAAAAATACCTAATTACAATTTGCTCATCATCAGCCCATATAAGTCCCACTGCTGGTCACGGACCTTCTCTTAAGAGGTTTAAAACCTTAGTCCACCACGCTAGCCTAGTCCTGGTTGGCGGACTACACACAGCTGAGTTACTCACCTAGCCAGAAAATCAGCGACATAAGACCCCAGCGGCTTCATGCTCGGGTATGACTTGGACATCCACACGCCCGGCACGATGCCCTTGACGAAGGCGTTGTTGCACTGCTCCAGCTCGGCGCTCATGATGGCCAGCCCCTGTGCCGCGAGGTGCACGCCGTGGAGTGTGCGACGCACTACGGCCAGGAGGCGGTTGTATCGGATCAACTCCTGGGAAATCATTGAAGAGTTTGTACTACAAACTATCTACAAACTTTGTAGATATGAGGATAGCTCCTGGAAGGAGCCGGGGGAATGTTAAACATAGAGGTACTATAAGAGGATTTTAGACCCATTGGGACTGTTAGGTACGTCATGTTCACAGGAATGTGTGAAGACGAAATTAATACTACCATATCTTATTACTATGAACTGTTTTTACTTTAAGATTAACTATTTATATTCCGCACTTTTTTCACAAGACCGCGGGATCGTGCAATAGATTCTAGTGAAGGAGGGTAATACCGTATTAAATAGCGAATTTACCTTCCTCTCGCGAAATCGGTTAAATACTGCAAATGAGTTGCAGCCTTAAATCAAAACACAACTACAGACGAATAGGGAACAAATAAAAACGGTTTAGAATAAGTGGTGGAATCTATTGAAATTATTATTTGTCTCGACTGGATGGCTTATGCCACTACCAAAATTCCTGATATTGTTGAAGATGAGATTCCCATCAACGAAACGCTAAAGGAACTTGACGAAATAAATTGTCATGAAGACCGTAAGCGCATCCGCTTGTTAAGCAGATACTATTAATATTTCCCACCTGTTTGAGCACAGTATTCATGCTGTTGTAGTACTGCACGGGGTATTTGAGCGACACCTCCACTACGTCATATTGTCTCGGCAGCCTTCCCATCATATCCTTGGTGAGATCCACCACGCCCCCCGCGTCGCCCGCGTCACCCCCGCCGCCGCCCACGATCGCCGCTTGGGTCAGCAGACATCCAAACAATAGCTGCAAATATATTTTAAGTCAAATTTTGGGAGGTTTGAATCAAATCTTGGTAATGTGTGGTAGGGTGAGAAACGATGATATACATTCGGTATTTGGTTTCTTTGGACTATTATGTTTACTAGGTTAGATGAAGAACATACATATGTACATAACACACAAGGGTTTAGGGTTGTGTAAGGTGACCTGTATTTCCACATAAAGGTACAGATCACCAGCCATATTCGTGTGTTTTACGTGCCACATTTCCAAACAGCTGCAGATAAGAATCTTAATGAAAAAACCCAATGAAACTATCTTACATGGATATCGAATTTAGTGCCGTTAGACGGCGCGATACACAGCTAGAAAACCAGTCAATAAAGAAGAGGTGATCATCAACATAGAAAAGTAAAAAACACATAGACGATACTTACGGCCCCAGCCTCTTTATTGTCTTTGGTGATGTCTGCGTTCTCATGCAGGCCGAACACCTCTGGCTTAGCGATGAGCGGGAAAGCCCTGATGTGCTCCAGCACAGAGTTGTAATCCATGCTAACAGGCATGCGATAGTTGCCGCTCGGGGAGAACGAATAGCTAAAACAAAATTAAAGTTAATACATGATATATACATATCAAGACAAATTAAGCCTTAAAATTTATTTTGTCAAGGTTAACTAAAAAGTGAAGAAAAACATTACAAAGAGAGCTATACTCATCGTTAAATGTTATATAACCACGACGGCAGTAGTATATTTGAAAATAATGTGGTATTGTTTTAAATAAATTGATTCGTATTTAAAACTGGCGAAGGCAGCTCTTATACGTAATGTTGGCAACCAACCTGCACAAAGCTAACGTAGTCTAAATGCCAGTTATAACTTATAATAAGACGCGCGCCCAATAGCATAACAACAGTGGGGTAATCCCATTTCGAAGATTTAGATTTAATCAATACGTGCAAAATAACGGTACACCTATTGCAAACTCACTCAGGATTCAGGGTGACTTCTTCGTTGTAGAATATAGAGAGGAGTGACAGTATGAGCCTGCGGTCTTTGTCGTCGGTCACTCGCCCTCCATAATTGCATTCTCCAGCGAGGTAGTTAAGCGCGTCGAACGGAGTGTCTGTGTACTCCGTTAGGAACATCTTTAAACAAATGAAATCATCTTAAATCTGGTTTAGCCGCTTAGTCATTTACATACACAGCCTGTACACCCCAAAAAGGCAGAAGCACATTCCTGCAGCGTGATTTCGTCAGGTATGTATGAACCCCATGTAATACGAGACAAGTAAATTGTCGATTTTCGGACTTTTCCTTCCGACTTGCTAGTTAGAACTTCCTTATGGAAAAAATCCAATAACAATTTGCTCGATCCGGAAATCGTATTCGGGAACTCTAGCTCACTCGGCACACATTTCTTAACATTACAATTTTATTGGGTTTTTAGATAGATCAATATCAATAGCAGAATGAAGTCTAAAATGCAGCCAAGAAATAAATAAACTACTGAAGTTACAAATACTATTAATCGTTAATCAGCCCAACAGCCCATTTAACAAGTCACCGAAAACATCCTGATGATTTCACTTGTCATACGGACAGTCTCATGATTAGGATGATAGCTTACCTGTAGCTGCATAATACAGATCCTGAGGTCGCTCTCGTTGAACTCGTACTGTATATTCCACCCAAGGGGTCCAAAGGCGCGTCTCTCCTGCACGATGGCGTGGAAGAAGCACAGGGCGAACAGCAGACGCCGCCAGTCCTCGGTACGCGGGCACGAGATGTAGAACTCGGGGTCGCAGATCGGGTCCGATATGTATGACCGGTATATGTTGTTCTTCAGACCTTTGGGCGCTTCGTTCGTCATTTTCACACCTGCAATTGGTATTGTATAGTTTTAGTGGGATGTTCGTAATTGAATCAAAAAACGTACAAGAGATATGGAACGAGGGTAAGTGATGCATGTGTGTAGATTTTTTTAAAGGTAAAAATTAAAATTACAGTTGCATAAATATAACGAGATAATGATTATGTTTTTACCATCCCATAATATAATTAGACAATATAGAAAATATAGAGTAGGCTGTGGACACTGTCGATATCATCATGATCATCATCATCAGCCAAAATATTAATTAATTTCTGGCAAATAAACCTACTTGTTAACTCTAAATACAATAGCCACTTACCGTTTTGCAGTACGGTGACAGGGAACGCCTTGCTGGGATACGAGGTGAGCCAGCACCTGAAGTTGTGGTGCGTGGTCTGCGGGATGATCACCTCGGCGCAGATCCTCTCCAGCTCGCCCATCCACGAGTCCATCACGTGACAGTTCTGCAGCACCACCCAGCCGCCCGTCACTATCGCCTGGTTGATCATGTTCGCTGCTATAGGACCCTGGGTGTATAAAGATGTGATGGTAAAATAAGTGTAATTTACATAGATTATCCCCTAAATTCTGAAGTATAAGTCTTTGGCGTACTTACTATTTAGTTAATTCAATTTTTATAAAGTAAGTATTTATCTTTGATCATAAATATGCATATTTTATTCTATAAGTAAATGAATCTAGTTGGAACAGTTTCATTAATAGCACGGAGACAGGCCAGCAAATATTATTATATAAAACAGAGTGCAACTGATGCTTCGTCTGCTACGTGGATTTTAAAACCGTTTATAAAATTACACTTCTGCCTTTCTTTTCGAGAATTTTTAGAAAAAACAATATACAATATTACCTGTCCCTGCCCCAGCGAGATGGTCTCGAAGCTGACGACCTTCTTCTCCATGGAGAACTTGACCAGCCCTGACATGGGGTCAGAGCCGGCAGACAGTATGAAGATGAGTGGCGAGCAGCAGTTGCTGTCGTTGTAGGACTTCTCCAGGTCGAAGGGCGGCGGCTCGATGTACGTCCTGCCCATCTCTTCCACCACGTACTGCTGCACCAGCGGGATCAGCTTGTCGGGGCGGATGCATCTGGATATTGGTGGCCATAGTTACAAAATACTAGAAATTGAAATTTTCATCTGCTTTGTTTCATAAAAACTTATTTAAAGAAACCACTTACTCCTAATAAATTACTCGACTGCTTCATTCGGAACAGATGTAGACAAGGGATAAACATGTTTAACAAATGCGATTTCTGCAGTAACGTCATCACTTGTGAATAGAATTAAGACAAACTTTAACTAATCTTCTAAATTTTATATGTTAGTATAGACGTTATTCTTAATTTAAGTGAATGGCGTTGACGTTACTATGATTTACCTTAACATAATGAGCTTGGGTATTCCTTTAATATCCTCGTATGGTGGAGGGAAAGGGTTCTCATGTGGCGCTGACAAATCGTAGAAATCCTTCCATCCTTTTACATTTGATACAAAATTCTCTCTGAATCCGCGTAATCTGTAACGAAATACATGAGTTTAACATAAAAGAAGCAACCCAGCATTAATTATAATTATGACGAGTTTTACTTTCTGTAAAATTGTCGGTATTCGGACTTATTCGAAAACTCTTCCACTAGCAAAATAGGCCACCGTCAACTTCATTTATTGAAACGTGAAGCTATTAGGGCAGTACCACCTCGATAGATCCAGCCTTTTCATACCGCAAATAAAAAAAAAAATAGTTTGTTAGCTAATATGAATTCATGATTCATGTATATGCAGGAGGCATCAATATAATTAGCTAATGCTGCCGCTGCTGCTGCTGTTGATGATGATGATGTAAGCATAATCAAGAATGACTAACCCATTCAGGTTGCTGGAGCGCACGATTTCCGACCAAGACTTATCAGAAAGCCAAGTAGGCGCTGGGTTCTCGTAAGGGTTCTCGAGTGCCACGCCGCCAGTCAGCAGAAACACCACCAGATCGTCGTCTATGCCGCCCTGGTATAATAACATTTTATATCAAAACATATGTTCTCTTTTAACATATACACATCGTTATGCAACCCTCGTCCCTGATGAGAGTAGCCAAAGGTGTATTATTTATGTATCTTTTGTATATTCTAGGTATTTAACAAGGAACGATATTTTGCCTTTTATGTACAAAAATGATGGCCTTGTACTTTTATATTGTTTACCAGAATTATATATGAGTAAAACAAATATTTCTCCGGAATAAAAGAGCATTTTTATCCAACCATATTTCTATTTTTATATCCAGATTTGATGTTAATCTTGAAAACTAAAATTAAGCAATAAAAATTTATTACCCTGGCTCTCAATATCCCAAGAGTTAGAACGAGAGAGAATATCAACTTGTCCTTTTCGAACAGACTGCGGCACACGTTCTCGTAAACGCTTCTAGTGAAGTAAGCGTTGAGACCCTCGAGTCTCTCATCCAGATCATCGCTCCTTGGCGAATTTATGATCGCCTGGTTGTACAAGTTTATGAACCTGCAATAAAAGATGAGTCAAGTTGTCACTCCAATGGTATAGGTACCTATTTAAGTCGAAATCTTTTTTATGGTGAACAAAAGGCTTCGCAGCAAATGAAATCATGCAAAAGTGATGATATGAGTAGTGTATTATTTATCATTATATAAATCACTAGCTTTTGCCCGCGACTCCGTCTGCGTAGACTTTAGGGCTGAGTGCAGAAAGATAATACGTGAATCTTTATTTCTTCTCTTAAGTGTCCAAAAAATGTTTTACTTTGAAAAAGCTATTTCCGTATTTATAACATGTTTATTCCACGGGAACATTTAATTGTTACTTCACAGGGTCCTATTTATGTTCTTACCTAAAATTATATAACTTAGTCGAATGGTTTAGGCGTGAAAACGTAACAGACTTACAGAGTTACTCTTGCAATTATAACATGTACCCATATCCACGGGAACACATTTTCTAGGATAAAAGTATATCTTGTTAATTCGGTGGGTCTTACCTATCTCTATACCAAAACTCATTTAAATTGATTCAGTAGATCTTGCATGTAGCTATTCCCACGGAAATACTACATTTTCCGGGATAAAAGTATCCTATGTTACTTTGGTGGGTCCTACATATCTCCATACAAAAAAACATTCAAATCGGTTCAGTACATCCAGATAATAATAATTCCCACGGGAATACTACATTTTCCGGGATAAAATGTATCCTTTGTTGCTTCGGTGGGCCCTACCTATCTCCATACCAAAAATCATTCAAATCTGTTCAGTAGATCCAGAAATACCCATTCCCACGGGAATACTACATTTTCCGGGATAAAATGTATCCTATGTTACTTCATTTGGCTCTACTTATCTCCATACCAAAAATCATTCAAATTGGTTCAGTAGGTCCAGAAATACTCGTTCCCACGGGAATACTACATTTTCCGGGATAAAATGTATCCTTTGTTGCTTCGGTGGGCCCTACCTATCTCCATACCAAAAATCATTCAAATCTGTTCAGTAGATCCAGAAATACCCATTCCCACGGGAATACTACATTTTCCGGGATAAAATGTATCCTATGTTACTTCATTTGGCTCTACTTATCTCCATACCAAAAATCATTCAAATCGGTACAGTAGATCCAGAAATACCCGTTCCCACGGAAATACTACATTTTCCGGGATAAAATGCATCCTATGTTACTTCGTTTGGCTCTACTTATCTCCATACCAAAAATCATTCAAATCGGTACAGTAGATCCAGAAATACCCGTTCCCACGGGAATACTACATTTTCCGGGATAAAATGCATCCTATGTTACTTCGTTTGGCCCTACCTATCTCCATACCAAAAATCATTCAAATCAGTCAAATGGTTTAGGCGTGAAAGCATTACACAGACAGTGTCATTTTTGCGTTAGAATATATGCTCATCCCACAGGAACCCTACATATTCCCGGGATAAAATGTTGTTCATGTTACTTCATAGGATTTCATTTATGATCATACAAAGAATCTTAAAAATCAGTCGAATGGTTTGAGCGTGAAAGCGTAAGAAAAAGTATAGGGTTTTATACCAAATCCCACGGGAATACTACATTTTCCGGGATAAAAAGTATCCTATGTTACTTTGGTGGGTCTCATCTATCTCCATACCAAAAATCATTCAAATCGGTCAAATGGTTTAGGCGTGAAAGCATTACACAGCTGGTGTTAATTTCGAGTTACAATACATGCTTATCCCACAGGAACCCTACATATTCCCGGGATAAAATGTTGTTCATGTTACTTCATAGGATTTCATTAATGATCATACCGAGGATGATAAAAGTCGGTCGAATGGTTTGAGCGTGAAAGCGTAAGAAAAATATAGGGTTTTATACCCAATCCCACGGGAATACTACATTTTCCGGGATAAAAAGTATCCTATGTTACTTCGGTGGGTCCCATCTATCTTCATACCAAAAATCATTCAAATCGGTTCAGTACTTTTTGAGTTTATTCGTAACAAACATCCAAAAATCCAAAAATCCAAAAATACAAATCTTTCCTCTTTATTATAATAGTATAGATTTATCATTATATTTAACATTGTTTTGTTTCTAATAAAAAAATGGTACATAACATTAACCATCCCTTTATGTGAGCTTTTCATATACGCGACGATATTTATCATCTAGACTCCTGTTCTACTATGATCCTCGTATTTATATCCATTCTAAGGATCATACAAGGTTTATTCAGACCGTGATCGGAAACAAAGGCAGGTAATAGCTAAGGTGATTTCAAACTGGCGTTCAAAAAATCCTGACAAAAAAAATAGTTTCCAGTACACTACACCATAGCAATGTGTATTAAAGGTGTCGTACCAATTAAGCGAGTACTGGTACATAGGGTCGATAGTCGCGAGGTCTGATATGCAGAAGAACAGCACGGAGCTGTGTTTGGAGACAGGCACGTAGAGTAAGCGCGCGTCGTCGATCTCCTTCTCGGTGATCGCAGCGGCCGCCTGCTTCGCCTCGATCTCGATCGACAGCACCTTCGACGACGACAGGATCTGGTTCGCAGACTCGTCTTCTAGAATGTTACCCGCTGACGATAGCACCTATGGCAGTGAAAATGATTAGATATTTTTATTAGTTATTAGCTGTACCGGTAGACCTCATTCTGACCGGAATAGCTTTAAACAATATGCAGGCAGCAGCACCACCTACCGGGACTAATTGTGTTTTCCTATATAATATAACCCTTATTTGGGTCATGCACAATAACTTTGCTAAAGATCATCACATGATCAATCATAGTTCATCATAGTGAGACAAACATTCCTTTTTATATAAATAAACTAGGGTGAACCCTACTAGTCTTATTGTTAATCAATCCACAAAACATATTGAAAACCATGAAAAATCATGAAAAGTGAAATTACTGAATATCAGGAAATAGTCATGAAACCTGCCAGTCCCGATAAGATTAATATTCAAAACGTCTGTCAGCAGAAGCCTCTGCACCTATTGCAATATTTTTTTTCATACTATATTCTACTTCCAAACCAAAGAGTTTCTGAATAGACCTCCAATATCTGATCCTCTATTTCTTTGAGAGTGCGCTTGTTGTTGGCCCCTTCAACGATAAGCTGGTTCTTCTTTAGCTCCAATTCAGGCCGGTCCTGCGCCACCACGATGCCCAACAGTTGATCTTGAAGACCTTGCGGCGTGATCATGAAGTTCAGCATCGTCACCTAAAAACAAATAATTGCGTAAAATTATAGCAAGGTTAATTTCTTGTAAATAAACGACTTCTAGTAATACATGTAACTGTCAGTATTTGTTACTCCATACTAGGTAACAAATTCAGTGTCGTGGGTATCAGAAACTACGAAAAATTTTTCAGTTTCGGTGCGAAATTCGTACGTACGTATCTAGCCAACTGAGCCTCGGGCCGTCAAATAAATTAAAACAATAGATGTTAACGTGGACAGAACTTTCAAATTAATTATTTTCAAGAAACATGAATCCATAAGACAGCATTGAGACTCCAAAACGAAGCTAATGGTGTAAGAAGCCCATGAGCAACCATCATAACATTACCATTGTATTTCGTAGTTATCATTGACACATTACCTTTACAGCAATTTCTGGCAAGTAGTGCGGATTGCTCAATCGGGTTGTGATGTAGAATCGGAAGCTATGGTTGTACTCCAGCACGTTGTCTCCAAGTTTCAAACAGTCTATGCCACCTGACCTGCGCACAAAGTAATCTATAGCAAAATTATGTCGCAATTTTCAATTAGTAAAATAAGTCTTGCTATTTGGATAAATATTCTATATTTCCGCCACCTCAACAAAAAGGTCGCAAAGGTGTTGTGAATAGACACATCACTTCGAAAAGTTAGACGTGTGTGTCTCGGGTTTGAACCCACGACCGCCTAGATTCTCGACTACATCCATAAACTGAAGAGGTCATGACTACTTTTTACAAGTGAATCATCTTTGAATATACGAGTACTTAAAGGGATTAATTGAGAGATATGCGCTTAGACAGACTTAGCGTTGAACGATCTGCCGCACAATGGTCCGATAACCAAAAGGTGGGCAACGGATGAGAACTGCTCAAGACCGGTATAGTTGGCGCTGTCTTGAGGAGGCCTACGTTTAGCACTACACGGCAATAGGCTATTTATATATAAGATATATAATAATTACTGGCTAGGTGGGGTCACGGTATTCACAAGGTGGCTGGCGGTGGTTGGATGAGGAGAGCCGAAGATCGAGCCTAGTAGCGTGACATAAGAGAGGCCTATGTCCAGCAGTAGACTTCGATAGGCTGAATGTACATGAGAAACATAAAGTACTTGAAGACGTTCCGCAGCAGCACGGGTTCTAGTACTGCGTCGAGCTGTTCGCGGATGTTCTCCATGATGACTGGCTGGCCGAGTTGGATGGCGTTCTCCAGCACGCGCACGTAGTTCGAGTCCGTCAGCTTTATCACCTTCAGCTGGTTCTCGCGCTCCATATTCTTCACCCATTTGTTGGCTTGCTCTATAACAATACGTGTGTGGGTGAGAAACAAGTTTCATCTACTTCTGAGATGAGCCAAGGAGGTCCCTTCAGCAGTTATTATATGTAGTGTTGAATCATTGAAATAAAGAACCATGCAATAGTTAATTCTTCATCTTATATGCATTTCATTATATAAACTACCATGCCTATAAGGCTATGTAGCCGAAACATCCTCTAAATATGCGCTTTTTGGATATCCATCATAACAATCTATTTAATATGGTTACCAATGACATGTTCTGTATCACGTCACAAAAATAAATTTTTTGTTATTTACGTTATTTGAAAATGAAGACGAATAGTTAATCAGTCAAAACCATTCTTCCTATAATTTGGGTCCAACAAATGCAGCGAAATTAAACATTACTATATCTGCTTCTAAATCATTGCAACACATGATAAAATAGAAGCTAAAGGCAATAGTAATATGACTAGTTACCCTGAGGATCGATCATGAGTGGCCAGCGTCGGGAGCGCTCCACGATGATGCCGTTCTCTATGGAGAAGGCGTCTACTGGCAGACCAGCGATGTTCCACACACGAATCACCACGGGCTCGCCCAACGTCGTGATCAGTGAGTATGAGTCCGAGCAGGGGATATCTGTCATTTAAAACCAAATAACGTAGGAAAAACTAAATTAAAATAGTTTTTTTATAACATAAGAAATTTTTGGTCCGAACGCGAGTCCTTTTCAATAACATGAGATTATAAATCTGTTACTAACAATTGGAGATGTAAATGCTTAGCTGGTCTTCCAGAAGAATTAAAAAAAAAAGAAGGCAACGAATGGTTTTTTGAATGTATAGACATCAGATCCTTCTTAATACTCTATAGGAACAGTTGCATATTCCAGTATAAAATCATTATTACCGAAATTTTAATCACTACTTTTTACAAAAAGGTCGATAACAGACTAGATTTGTAAGCTTACCCAGTTCCTTAGTTCTGTTGTTCCACATCTGTATGATTTCGCGCCGATAGTTCACTGTGTATGGACCTAAATACGCAATGAATCCGGCAGAAAGTAGTACATCACCTGCAAACATAAAAAACTCGTATTTAAGCACTTTGATACATCTGTCTTGTGAGAGGTTTGAACGAAAATTGGTGAAATTTATAAGCGACAGTGTAATTCTAAGTATCGATGTTGGTTCAAAAGTACTCTTAAAACTTTAAAGATACCAGTTGCACAAATCAAGCCTTGCTATAAGAATGAACCAAAAAAAACCCTTGATAAGCAATTTCATTATACGATGGTTAAAAATATCTGATGGGATTAAAGTGGTGCCTTTACCAATAATGTTTTCGAGCAAATTTTGTAACTGTTGCGCAAGGTCCGTCCATCGAGCTTTCTCTCCACCTAGTCCACCAATCAGCTGCTCAGCGCGCGACAACTTGGTGGAGCACAAGTCTATCTCGTCTTCTAGACCCTTCTTCTTGCGCGTCATCCCAGCGAACTCGTCATTCAAAGCCTGAATATTATACCATCGTCATACACATATTGATTACTGTAAATTTTGTTATCGTAGGAATATTTTATTTTAATACTGACAAGACGTGCATTAATAAAAAAAAAAAACCCTAAATTTTGAACACAATTTTTAATGGCGGGCATTGAAACTTATCGTCGAATTTTTAACGGTGTGGCATTGTTCAGTCGCTTAGTCTGGTATCAGGACTTCTTCAACACAACAAGACAAGCCTAGTTCCAAAGACATATTCAACGTAATATATGATAATCTACCAATGGTAATTTAATTAACACTTTCAGCGGAATGGACTATCATGTATTTTTTTGTTATGTGACACAATTCTTTTTCATACAAACGTAGTTGACGTCTATAGACATTCTTCATTTATCATGAACTATAATGGTTTCGAATTTGACACTTCCGTCTAATCACGTCGACGTTTATAAACTTTGCGCCACTAAGCATCAGTAATCATTGAACAAAATAAGCAGCAACGTCTAAACACGTTGACGTGATAATACGTTGTGCCAGCAAATAATTAACAAAAATGACGTCATAAAACGTTACTCCGCTGAAAGTGTATCTATTGTATGGACTACAGACCTGCAACTTGTCGAGTACGCCCTGCAGTTGCGCTCTCTTCTGGTTGAGAGTGTTCATTTGCATCTGTAGTTCTGCCTCTGCTTCCGCTAAGGCTGCCTTCTTCGGTGCTACCACCTACCAACATTATTATAACAACTTTCATTAGACTGCTTCATTGTAAGTTAAAGCTTGTTAATTTAAAATGAGATATTTTAGTCAGAGATCCAGCTAAGCTGAAATCTTTGTGCGGTTTGAACAGCAGTCCATGCCGCCTAAAATTGCAGATTTCCACTCGATAACTAATATATTATTTATCGTCATATAATTTTTGATTGGAGTGATAAAAAGAAGATTCGGAACAACAAAAATGGAACCACTGTTCGAAAAACCTATTTAATTGTATACAAAATCAAAGCTTATACTAGAGTCTTACCTTAATAACCCTGTCATAGACATCCATGGCTCGAACCCATCGGCACAAACCCTCGCAAGCGGACGACACTTTGGCGATCACAGCCGGGTCGAACTCGCGGTCAGGAATGTATCTGCGTTACGTTTTGGAAATAATTAGATATTTTTTAAATCAGAATAATGGCAATGCCTTTGCTTTATCTATAGGCCTAGCTTATAGTGATGCATGCAAAAAACAAGCATTATTATGCAACTCTCAGGATGCTTTATCATGATAAAAAAAAATACTATAATGGTACATACTCGTATACTTGATTTTTCTATAATGTTTAAATAATATGATGGATAATACTATTATTACCCTCACGTATCTTCCCACAAATGATAGCTAAATTCCAAATAATCAGCAGTTACGATAAAATCATTTTACTTGTCTCTAATTTTTTTCATGATGGCCGGTGCTATGTTGTCTTTGTCGTAATTCTTCAAGCTCTCCAAGAACTTCATGTCGCCGAGCATCTTTTGTGACGGTCCCCAGAAGTCTTCGAATGGTTTGCCTTAAAAAACAAGTAAACATTAATACAGCAATTATTGATAATTACCCTTAGAGTATGGGAACAAAATATAGAATCGAAGACAAACTAATAAATACCACCTAATATAAAACAAATATAAGTAGTTCATCGGAATACCATTGGCGTCCATCTTGCGGTCGCCTTTGATTCCTTTCATCACACAAACAGCTTCCATAACGAGTTTGACGCCTGCAGGCGGGTTCTTCATGCTCTTGACTAGCGTGATGTCTGCTGGCTTGAGAGTATTGAGAGCGTTGAGAGCAGCCTCCAGCGCCGGCACTGCTTCTGCCAAGTCCGACTCGCAGTCGTCTTTGATAGCCTGTGCTGCTGCGGCCGCCTCGTTCGCTAATGCCTCGTCAGCACCCACGATCTACCGATATATGTAACATATGCTTTACTTGTATCTAATTGGTCTTCTGGCGTGGGTTAATTGTGTCCGATTTTTAAGTTTAGTACTATAATTTTTAAATTAACACAACAGCTGCCTAAACTGCTTGACTTTAGTATTGAAAATGGTGTTATAGTATTCTATGTCTTGGTCTGTATTCGAGAAGCAATAGAATTAACAATCAGGTGAAGTGAAACGCTTACGCGGTTATTTTTCAGGTATGTCAGGAAAGAAAGTGATCATATACCTAGTTGTCAGCCTATACTTCCCAATTACATGATGGAGAAATAATAATTGAAATGGATAAAACGAAAACCAAACTACCAATACACATGCATCAAATCTTACATATCGCAAGCACAATCTTAACAAATAATAATCTTGAGATTCAGAACTGGATTACGCGCCACGATCAATCTGAATATACCTCTTTCTGCTTCTCAACCACTACGGTGTCCTGTTCGATCTTGATCATGAGTTTCTCGGTCTTGTCGGAGGTCTCCACTAGCAGTGGTTGAAGGCTGATCAAGTTCTGCTGCATTACAGCAACCTGGCCAGCGGCGAAGTCCAGTTGCTCCAACCCAGTCTCATATCTGTTGATAATTGTTGTATTATTGCTCTCGTGAGGGAAAGATGCTTCTTTGATTACACATATACATTAAATTAAACATAAGAATAAACAAAAAGAAAGTACAAAGGGCGGCCTTATCGCGCAAGGCGATCTCTTCCAGGCAACCGAGGAAGGAGATGAATGAAAATTACATTTGTGATGAAAAATCTATTTTTTTATTTATCTGAAATCTACTGCGTTGGTAACTATGCGTTTCACATCTCTTTAAATTTAGTTCAATATATATTATTTTTTATTGTGAACAGCATTAAAAGAACATTACATATCAATAAGGTACAAATAGTTAGACAAATGGTACGCAATGCCAAGAAACGATTCCACGAAATTGGAAGAAAATTCAATTCAAATGGTAATTTTTAGTCAATAAATGACATTATTACTCACCTAATTCTTGACTTGGTGATCTGGTCAACTTTCATAGCATACAAGTTTTGGAACGCCTTTATTAATTCCAAGTAACTGGTCGGAGTTACGTAAACCTTTCTCTTCTGTTCTGAGTAGAACCTATAAAATTTAATGAGGTTTTGATAACATACATAATGAATAATTTTACTTCAAATTGTCTGCCTCTAATTAACCTTGAGACCTTCAAGATGACTTAATTAATCTTGGTATATATGAAATATCTTAAATATTCCTTGATGAAAAACTCATTCGCTTCTACCGCGATGTTTTTCTTCACGGTAGCACTGCGTGTCTTTTGGCATAGCACTCATAACGTCGCATACCTCATCGTATAACCAACTCCTATTTTATTATCTAACAAAAATGACAAATTTTAATTACCTGTCGCTGAGGCGTACTACGCTAGTATGAAACAGCTGGCACATCTCTACACAAGCTACACGCAGCTCGTCCTCTACGTTCTCCATCTTGGATATGAACATGGATGCCACACGTTCCAGCGCATCTGGTGGCCATGCGGTAAACCTGGAACAAAAATATTTTTTTATTTATTCTTCTTAATTTATGATTTTCTATATTGTATTGATTAACGTCGTTTAGGATAATAGGTGTAACGGTACTAATTGAATAAATAAATAAAATTCTTAATGCTCACTTCATATATTTTTCGTCACATACGAGTACTGAAACTTTAATTTCTGAGTCATTAGTGAATTTTATACGTATAAACGTATGTATGACAGCCCCGAAGCGCGATTGGCCTAACACGATTGGCTCGATCTCGCACAGAGAAAAATGAGACTCACATACAGGGGTGTTTGTGAGACCGAAAAGTCGCTCGTAGTTTCTGATACCTATCACACTAGACTCGTATCATAATGTGTGGTCAGGACTATGTCTGACTGTTGGATGCATTTAATATTTATTTTACGAAATAGTAAATATTGAAAAACGAAACGAAATTAAGAGTGTCTGACCAGTCAATGGTACAGCAGTTTATAAGCGAGGGGAACATCCGCAGTCGGTTTCGGAAGGAGTCGCCGATGGGAGACATCGCCAGCACGATGCGAAGGTTCGCCTTCACGCGCTCCACGTAGAACCCGAACATCGCCAGCGGCGTCGTCTCGATTTTCTTGCCCTGAAACAAAATTATCAATTAAAATTACTATTTTGTTTATGTGAGTTTGAACAAGCATAATATGGATCGTCCTTGGGTTTGCTGAAACTATAGTCTGTAACCTCAAGAGTGACTGGATAAAGAAGGCAAAACAATACATTTGTACATATACTCTTTTAGAAATATTGAAAAGCTAACACAAAAGGTTAATCTGATAAATCTGTGACTTAGCGATTGCATTAAAGTCTTTATCAAACATTATTGGTGTGTTTAAGCACTTTTCCAACTAACAGCAACATTACAGCTTTGAAAACTATCCAAAATCCTTACACACGAATGCATCCAAATGTCTGTCTCTGCGCTGATTTATCCACTACATTTATGAGTTCCAATGAAACATAAATGTTAAGTAATCGTTGATAGGAAAGTTCCTAAACATTGAGAAAATAAACACATACCGCTTCTCTGACTGCAGCCTGCATTTTATCCAGGATCTCAACCTTCTCGTCCATGCCGTACAGGTTGGGTATATCTCCAGTGTTCAACAGCATATTGATGTCTTCTACCATACCTTCGTACATTATCTGTCAGTAACAATGTTAATATCAATCAAAAATAACAAAATTTGCGTATGTAGAACTTAATTTTGGAAAATAATTTTAAAGAGACATCGACGTAACGATTTAGCGGTCAAAGACGTCTTTTGAAGTCCTGGGCTTATATAGACATTTTAGTTAAAATCAGAAAAATAGGCCATATCTATAGAATATAAACAGGTCATAGGTATCAATTTCAAACCTGATTGTCAGCAAAGAGGAAGACGAGTGGTTTGCCGATGATGCCTGCCTTCATCAGCATCTTACGTATGTCGTCTCGCCACTCGTTCTGCCCATATACCCTTGATATCTCGATCTGTGACGTGAAAGAATTAAATTAAATGTCATACACGTGTATGATGAAAAGAGTTCAAGATCAAAAAACAGATCAAAACACATGACGGAGAAATATGGATGGGTGTAGATATGTAACCAACCTGGATGACATTCATTTCCAAAATGCTAGCCGCGAGTTTGACTGCACTGCTTCTACCGCTGCCTCCAACACCGACCAGAAGGAGATTACCTACGAAATGACACATTACACTTTATTAAAGAATAAGTAAGTAACTTGAAGGAAAATGTATGGGATGAGAGGGGCAAAGAGAAATAAGAGGGCAAGAGCTCAATACATTTAGATAAGACACGACCCATCAGTAAAGAAAACATACTGAGTCTTTCAAAATACTTCTATTTGGTTATCCACGAAATATAAATCGAAAAAAATAGACGGTAGGTTAAAACGTAATGAAATAAGAATACCATTGTCCTGCAAAAGCACTCTAGTGCACCGCGAAATATGCTCCAATGCGTAGCGGAACATGACGAGTGCCATTGGGGATGATGACACCACATTATATTCATCCAAGTAGTACTCCATCTTCACTGCCATGTCCTCCAGATCCGTCACCTGAGCAAACACGGGACTTTAGGAGTAAGTCTTATTGATTAAATATTATCGACCAAGATCCTCAAAAATGCATTTGACTACTTTCTATTTGGAATAATAAAGAAAAAAAGTTGCAGTTTTGGACGAAAGAGATTTTAGGGCATAATTCTTGGCATATTAAAGCGTTATTAGATTTTTCATTCGAAAAGGGTCAAGTGTCGGGAAATTTTCCTGAAAATCAGCAATGCCCTTACCTCACTGGAACACCATTACATGTAAATAAAGATATAAATACCGAAATATGTGTGTAGTCTACTCCTTCAACCTACTTCTACTATCAAAAAGCAAATGAACACCTGATCGTAAATCTTGGGGTCTGCGTCTGGCTCCATGTAGTTGCCGAAGAATATGTTAGCGGCGTGCTTGTTGGCCAGTTTCTCTCCGTCGGGGATGTAGCCGAGCTCTTGCATTACCTGGTCCATGTGCACGCGGTAGTGGCCGTACACCGCTTTGTACACTACTTCGAACAGCTTTTGCCTGGAAAGACACGTTATATTTAAGATTACTTATAAATGTATGAACACCGACCAATCGTGACTGCACAATTTGTTTTTGTACAGTTTTATGTGCGAAAATCTTCTGACCCTGTATATACACAGAAACCAGTATTGTGTAAGCGGTAGGCAGAGGTGTATTTCATATATTCGAGGGCAATTACTGACACATTATTTTGTTGACTTCGTACTCCTAATTAAAAATTCGTAGCGGATAAACTCATACTTTCGAATTCACTCTTATACTCGATCAACAAAGACGTCCAAAATATCCTTTTAATGACCGCAATGAAGATCAAAAGTACTTAGTATTTCAAAAGCAAAAAATAACCTGTCAGCATCATCGACGAGTCTATCATAAAAGACTCGATAAGTCTCGTGGATCCACAGCAACACAAGCTTATTGAGCTCCTTCATGTGTGTGGACGGCACCAGTAGGATTCCTTTGATGACCCGAGCGAAGTCCCGAAGGTTGAACAGGTAGTGGCACTTGCTCGGAGTCGGCAGGAACTGGACTGTCACCGTCTTGTACACCTCCATCGTTGAGGACACCACCGCCTGAATCATATGTCTTCTTATAGTTGAGTAAATAGCACTAGGTGATGTGATATTGTATGTACGGTCGCAAGTGGCGTCGATGAATCGAGATGAATCCCCACAATCATTGTATACTTAAATACCCAACATATTAGGTTTGACATATGTAATTAATAGATTCGGCAAATCATCCCACAAGTTTCTTTATGGCACAACTAAAGCTAAAGTTTTTTTTTTGGACTTTCATGAATTGATAAACTGTGCTTCAATGGTGTTGACAACTTAATCTCGATGTTAAGGCAATCGATGCGTACTACAGCAAAGGCTGAGGCTTAACACCAAAAGAATATTTACGGGCTCATGACTGTAGCGTAGAAGTTGGCCTTGTATAAGTTGTATACCTTAGCTGTAAATGCATACATATTTCATAAAGATTGAATAAACAATCAGTATTATCTCGTCACTCTTGCGTTCCAATACTCTCGTCTCTACAAGGCGACCCAGTCAGGATACAAGTATTTAGATGAAATCACATCACCTTACTAGTTCTGGCGAGTGAATCAGTGAATCCCTTGGTGAAATGCCAGTCCATGATGGTGCAGAAGATCTTGTTGAGCGTGTTGTCTTCGAATGAGTCCAGAGTGATGATCAGCATGTGCCTCGTCAGCCGCGACGTGATCAGGTTGGAGCCGCCGCCTGGAGGCAGCATGGCTGACACGAACAGCTGGAATAGGAATGATATATGCTTCATTGGTGCAACGGAATAAATATGAGGGATGTGATCACAAGGCGTTGGAAATTCCTTGTAAGTGTAAAGCGTAATTGGGCTTTTTCTATTTTTTATTAATCGTGTCGTAGATTTATTTCATGTTTAAAATAAAAATCTAAGTTTCAAACAGGCTTATTATTTATACGAGTAAGTTGAGCTTTTCTTATTAAGAGTTACGAAATATCTCTCAATGAACAGCAGAGTGATTTTTATTTTTGTGTCTTCAATTGGTGTAAATTACTTAGCTACAATTCTACAGGATTTAATTAATTTGTAGGTTTTTTGTATATTTGAATTTAAGTAAGCGCCAATACATACCACATCGACGACCTCCTGTCTCGCCATTTCCTTGAGGTCGTACCAGTGGTTGTGGTCGATCCACTGCCGCAGCAGCTCCAGCGGAGGCTGCGCGCCCCACTGCTCCTTCTGCGGCATGCTCAGGTCGTCCACGAACAACACGCACTGACACACAACATAATTCATCATTCACAGCCCTCCTTCATCCCACTGCTGGGCATAGGCCTCTCTTTTGGCACGCCATTCGACTCTGTCCTGGGCCAATCGCATCCAAGATCTTCCAGCACAATAGTTTATTGTTAAAACTTTACATACCAACGAAGCAACAAGCATCACTTAATTAGTTCAGCCTGTGAGCACAACTTCATCTAGTTGGCTTCAGACTGGTTTATTAGCACCTTAGTGTAAATATCTTTAGGTGCCTGTGCCATCACTTTTCCATATATAAGTAGAAAAAATGAAGATAAATGAACTGTAGCAAGAAGCTTCAACAAGTTTTTTCCCTAAATTTCTAGTCGAATTTTATTTAATTACAATGAGAAAAAGTGTAGACCACCAGTAGACAATTTATTAGATAGATCATTTTTAAAAATTGTTGCCGCTCTAATTCTGTTTTGGTAAGCACTTGGATGGATCTGTTTACACCTCATTATAATCCCTATTAAATACTTTTTGTGTCCGTTATAACCATAACAAACTATGAATAGATAGCATAAATACCTTTTTACCCATAGAAGGTCCGAAAACGCCTTTACGTCGTCTGTCCACTTTTGACATTATTATATCTTGAGTCTATAAGCAAATAAACATGTAAGTATAATATTTAAATAATAAGTTAGCATAGGCTTTAGCGTACATTAATACTTAATTAATAGAAACATTTGCGAGCACTTAAATAATCAGATTTTTTTTTGTGACTTCCTTCATATACGCCCACTGCTGAGCACGGGTCTCCTCTACCATTGAGAGGGTTTTTGTGACTTACGGCACCATAATTTGCAATTTCTTCTGATTCCTAAAAAAATGTTGAGAACCACTAATCTATAGGTAACATCCGTTTTAGGGTAGATTATAATTATATTGTGTGTATTCGCTAGCAGTTTTAACATTATTAGTAACATGAACCTGCTAACGCTTAGTTTTGACAGCTGGCGAATTCAGGTTAAGGAATACATTCCTGTAGTTTTATTAATTTAAATCAATCGAGCTAAACCCCGAACTACTATCAAAATTCACCTGATTTGCCGTGGTCCTGGCGGAGAAGTTGATGGTGTTGGTGATGTACTTCTCCTTGGGCAAGCTCAGCAAGAAGTTGAGCACTAGTGAGGACTTGCCGGTACCCGTGGGCCCCACCAGCAGAATGGGGATCTTGGACTTGACCATTTTCGACACGAAGAACCGCAGACACGCGTTCTCGTTCGTCAGGATTATCAAATCGTTTACCTTGGAATGTCGAGTTCTTATTGAGGGGATTAATAAAATAAATATAACACAACATATATACATTTCATGACCATAATATGTTTGTGTTTAGAAACTAAGTAACTAACGGCCTCAAAAAGCCCTGACAGAAATCATGTTGGTATGACAAACTATCCAATATTTTCATCTTTCACTGCCTGGGTGTTGGTCATCTATCAACATTTAAATATCAATTCTATGATCATATCCATGTAATCGATTAATCCATGGTTTGTATCAAGAATTCACCTTAGCATTGCTAGGCAGCGGAACTTCTTTCTCCAGGTCTACCCAGGATATCCAGGTGCCATTGTTCCTCTTGTCGTACACGTAATCAAATACTGTGTCCTTGTCCTGGAACAGCTGGTTTTTGGACAGCTTGAAGGACTTCGGCTTAGGGTAGGTAGCGTTGTTACCTTCCAGCAGCTTTCGGAAGAACGAGTCGAATAGTTTGCGACTGTCGCCTGAACAGAAAATAGGATTTTAGGAAGAGGATGTAATACAATTACGCTGGTATAGATGTGTCATTATTATTTAAAGGAAATATTAATTATGTTATTTAAAGGAAAGTGTTGTTATTATCTGGTGCCAGTTCGATCAGGAACTGAATTTCTTATAATCATTAGTCAATACAAGTCCTTTTTAGTCAAACCGGCTGAAACCATACCATATTGATTTACAGCGTGCTAGTGAACATGACATATCAGAAAATATATAGTAGAATACTCTCAGGTACTTTGGCTACCCCTGTATCTTTTCTCTGTGCTATTTAACTGTTTTTTTTATTAATAAGACCAAAGAATATGTGTTGAAATAGATTCTCACCATTGATGGTGGCGCAGAGTCCCCACAGCAACGCGAACACGAAGGTGCACTGCAGCCACACGGTGCTGAACTGCGTCTCTCCTTCCAGGAGGCACGTGAACAGCCGAGTGAAAGACTGTAAAAAAGACTCCACTTAGGTTTTCTTTAAAGTTAATGACGATAATTTTAAGGTCTACGAGCGATTTCATTTCGATTCCTCATTTTAATGCAAAAAGACATAGGGCAGGTGACCCGGTTTTGGCCATTTTAAGAATTTTGTAGACTTTGAGGCTCTATCATTTTACAGTTTTTGTTATCACGGACATATTTCTTGTAAAAAGTGATTAAATATATATAAATCTAGCCTAAGGATACATTTTTTTTCATAATGATTCACTGGAAAAATAATCCTGTAGAAAAGAAAAAAAAATGGGAATTTGTGCCACTTTTGGCCAGATTTACCCCATTTCTGGCCACAGTCGTGCCAGTTCTGGCCATCAAAATTCATCAAAAATAAAAAGCAGATAATTCAAAGTAATAAAAAGTTTATTCGAAAATCGCATATTTTACGACCAATAGTCTTTATTAAGAGAAAAATAGCTAACATAATATTGACGGAAAATATGAAATATAATATCTCAGCTTGAATAAAAATTATTTCTTCTTCTTCTTCTTCTTCATCAACCCATATACGCCCACTGCTGAGCACGGGTCTCCTCTACCATTGAAAGAGTTTAGGCCATAGTCCACTACGCTGGCCTAGTGCGGGTTGGCGGACTACACACCTAAGAAATTCCTAAGAACTCTTAGGTGTGCAGGTTTTATCACGATGTTTTCCTTCACCGTTAAAGCAAGTGATAATTCAATGTGAATACACACATAACTTTGAACAGAGATGTGTGCCTGGGTTCGAACCCGCGACCGTCGAGATTCTCGACCGCGCGCCCAAACTTCGAGGCCATCACTGCTTAAATTAATTCTGAATTCTGGAATTCTGCTTGAATTCATGCTTGAATTTCGATGGAGGCATTATAATCGTATCAATTAATATATCAATCAGCCTATCGCCGTCCACTGCTGAACGTAGGCCTCCCCAAGAAAGCGCCAACCACCCCGGTCTTAAGCAGCCCTCATCCATCCGTTTCCCACCACCTTTCTCAATATAATAATTTATAATCGTAACTCTGAAAATTAATAGATTACTTATATCAAAATAGCTAAGTAATTAAGGCCAAAAGTGGGGTTCTACGTGCAGGCCAGTAATGTGGCCAAAGATGGGAAAAGTCATTCATTTTGGCTCCATTAGTGGCCACTCTCATAACCTCACTTAATAAACAAATAGCGATAAAATATCATTAGTACTATTTAGACAGTGTATTCTTAATGAAGGATTAACATACAACATTAAAGATATAAGAAGGGTTTAAAAAATAATGATTGATTACTCACCCGCTCGCCTTAGCCTTTTTGCTAAGACTTATAACAATTGACGCTCGTCAAAAAATAATGACTTGTTGGATTGAAGTGAAGTTTGACACATCAAAGCTGTTAACGCTATCAGTTTTGCTAATATTAGATATATTTATTCCTGTAAACCTTAGAGTAATATATTTGTCTTTGCCTTAGTTATAACGATTTGAAGTTCTAAATGGCCACAAAGGGGTCGGTGGCCACAACCGGGTCACTTACCCTACACAGAGCCACAAACATTGCCACAGAGCAGTCTCACAACTTAATTGAAACAATTTTAATTGTTCTCATTGTTAACGTTTAGAATAAATTTATAACGAAATTCTTAGAAACATAACGAATTCATGGTGGTAAATTGGTCCTCTACGATTTAAGAGATTTAATGCCCCACACTAATGTAGTATTAATAGTCAAAAAACTTATCAGATTATCTCACATAGAACTGGTGTATTTCTCCAACGTGCACGAAGTGTGTGCACTTCATGAGCAAGAACTCGAATACAGGCGGCACCAGCCAGTCGATCAACTCCTGGATGAGTTCGAACTGTTCCGGAATCAGCTTCTTGCTTAGATGAGTGTTGTACGACGCGAGGAAGGCGCGCCAACCTGAATGCAAGAAGAGACATTGAGGGTATTAATATGAGTACATCTGAGGCTCTAGACAAAATCGGCAATCGTATTTACTAAAGAAGAAGATAAAAATATAAGATTATAAAACGGATGATGTATGTAAAATGATGATGTAAAATGCGAAAGTAAGTATCGTACATTTTTATATTTAAACTGCTCGAACAATATTAATACTGTAGTACAAGAGTGCTGTATAATTAAATTGCCATAAGCGATGAGGCCGCCTCTTGTTTTCTTCTTTATAGTTAAGTTTCTTCTTAATATTTTGTATCTACAAGAAAGTGAGAAATAAATCAATATTTGAATGGATAGAATTAGTACCTAATTGTTCGGGTTCCATGTAAATCATGCCGCAGCGGGACACGGTGGCCGGGGACGCGAACTCCAGATCCGCCGGCTCGAATATCAGGTTCATTTTGTTTGTCATCTGCAAAACTCATTTTTATTTAAAACCGTACAAATGGTGTCCTGGGTGTACATTGGCAACTGTCGCTACATACCGGAACTTGCCTTTTTGACTAATATCTTGTTTTTAAAAAGTACTTTCAAGTCAGTTTCATATGGGAAATTTGTTGTTTTATTTTTGACAATAAACGTAATGCCAATAATTACGAGCATTTTAATTACAAGTTCTGTTAGAGAAAGGATCAAAATAATTTCATAGACACCACATGTTTCCACATTGTATTAAACCCAGGTAAAACACATTCAGTTGGCGCTACAAAGCTGTGGCACCTGTATGATCTCTCCGCTCATGAGACACAGCTTCTTGTTGTCGTCCAGCACGGTGTTCATATTCTCAATCCAGACGGCGTCCACGGGCCCGTCGAATAAGATCCACTTACGGTCTCGCGTTAGAGACATGGCGTACTCTCGGAAAGCAATCGCCAGCACGCCGTCTGACCTGTAACATTTCACTATTCGTTTATTTGATGATAGAGAAGGTGGACGAGCTAGTGAGACACTTGGTGTTAAGTGGTGAACACCGTGCATGAATACCCACAATACTAGAGGAAAATTAAACTCTTTTCATGAAGGTCCCTTAATTGTATCCATTTACAAATACCGCCAAGAAAAGCTATTTCCACAAAAATGTTGTCCGTGGAATGAAACACCGTTTGAACCGTATTGTTAACTCTAGTTTCTATAACTTTGCAGTTGTAGAGATCAGTGCTGAGCAGTGGGCTAATGATGAACTAAAGTTAATCGAAACACACTTCAGTTTATGTTACATTTGTGATACTAATATTTATAGCGTACCTACAGTTTTAATCATAGTAGCATTTATACTGGGTATGTTTGATGCCGTAAAAGCGTCAGTGTCATAATTGAATACCAAATTACTCTTTAAAGAGTCTGGACAAAGGCGTATAAATACTAAGGATAGATGGAGCACGTACCACTCATGAGAGGCTGGGTCGAAGCAGCCATAAAGCTGTCCCATGGTGATGGCCTTGGGATTGATGATGCGGTATATGGCTCCGAACTCCTTGTGTCTTGGCGGTGGCTTCATCAATTGTAGGGCTCTCAGAGAGTCCGCGAGACATTGGTAAGCTTGCGTCTTGCCTCCCATCGGGGGACCCACCACCATGAACCCGTGACGAACTAGCATCATCTCGTATATCTGTTAAGGGAACAAGATCGGAATTCATGTATTCTTATTTTTGGTACCGTTTTAATGGTTAAGTGTGTGTTGTGTTATGCAAAAAAAAACTTGAGATTGATTCACGGGTTACGTTACTCAGAAACATAGAAACATATCTATACTAATTTTTTTCAGGTTTAACCTTCTCGACATTACGTCGGCTAAAACAGATATCTCGTCCTGTAACCTACAGGAATAAAGATACCCATTCCCCATATCTTGTATTTTTTTCTTAATTTTTTTATTTTTTTTTTATTATTATTATAGTTTTTTTTTTTTATTTTTTTTTTATTATTATTATTTTTTTTAATACATATTTACAAAAATGATTTTTATACTTGTATACATACATATATATATTATAATGTTTTATGGGTTTGGTGGTTGTTGTGTATTTACAAATACTGTATCTCCTAATACCTTACTCAATATGGTTGATGTATGAATGGCGGCTTGTTTCTGTAGGATGTTGATATCTATATTACTTTCCAAACTATTTATGTACTTGTGTATACTTTTAGCTACTGTCCCTGTTGCGCCTATAACGATTGGGATGACACTCGTTTGTGTATTCCACAAACGACTGACTTCATTTTTAAGAAGGTGGTACTTACTTAATTTTTCTATTTCTTTGGCTCCTATATTGTAATCAGATGGTACGGTTACATCTATTAAAAACGTTTTATTTTTTATTTTATCTATATATATTATATCTGGCCTATTGTGCGTAACAGTGATATCTGTGTGGACGGGCATTTCCCAAAGGATCTTGGCAGATTCATTTTCTCGGGTTTGTGGCTGTAAGAGCACTTCTTTCCACCAGAGATTCGAAACGTCTATGTTATGTTTTCTAGCCAAACACCAGAATACGTACTGGACTAGATTGTTGTGCCTTTTGATGTAATATGTACCAGCTAGTTTTTCGCAGCCCGCTATGATGTGTTGTGCCGTTTCGTCTTTGGAGGCACACAGTCGGCACTTCCCGTCTATCGTCTGCTTCAGTATATCTCTCTGGTGCTGACGTGTCATAACAGCTTGGTCTTGTATAGCAAATATTGATGACTCTAGACTCGGGGTTATTTGTTGTTTTTTTAGCCAATTAAATGTGACCTGAATATCTATATTGGCTTGGTCTAATACCTTCTTCGGATATTGTCCATATATATATATATATATATATATTATAATAAAGAGGAAAGATTTGTATTTTTGGATTTTTGGATTTTTAGATTTTTGGATTTTTGGATTTTTGGATGTTTGTTATGAATAAACTCAAAAAGTACTGAACCGATTTGGATGATTTTTGGTATGAAGATAGATGGGACCCACCGAAGTAACATAGGATACTTTTTATCCCGGAAAATGTAGTATTCCCGTGGGATTGGGCAAAAAACCCTATATTTTTCTTACGCTTTTACGCTTAAACCATTCGACCGACTTTTATGATTCTCGGTATGATCATAAATTAAATCCTATGAAGTAACATGAACAACATTTTATCCCGGGAATATGTAGGGTTCCTGTGGGATGAGCATGTATTGTATCTCGAAAGTAACACTACCTGTGTAATGCTTTCACGCCTAAACCATTTGACCGATTTGAATGATTTTTGGTATGGAGATAGATGAGACCCACCGAAGTAACATAGGATACTTTTTATCCCGGAAAATGTAGTATTCCCGTGGGATTGGGTATAAAACCCTATATTTTTCTTACGATTTCACGCTCAAACCATTCGACCGATTTTTATGATTCTTTGTATGATCATAAATTAAATCCTATGAAGTAACATGAACAATATTTTATCCCGGGAATATGTAGGGTTCCTGTGGGATGAGCATATATTCTAACGCGAAAATGACACAGTCTATGTAATGCTTTCACACCTAAACCATTTGACCGATTTCAATGATTTTTGGTATGGAGATAGGTAGGGCCCACCGAAGTAACATAGGATGCATTTTATCCCGGAAAATGTAGTATTCCCGTGGGAATGGGTATTTCTTGATCTACTGAACCGATTTGAATGATTTTTGGTATGGAGATAAGTAGGGCCCATCGAAGTTACATAGGATGCATTTTATCCCGGAAAATGTAGTATTCCCGTGGGAACGGGTATTTCTGGATCTACTGGACCGATTTGAATGAGTTTTGGTATGGAGATAGGTAGGGCTCACCGAAGTAACATAGGATGCATTTTATCCCGGAAAATGTAGTATTCCCGTGGGAACGGGTATTTCTGGATCTACTGGACCAATTTGAATGATTTTTGGTATGGAGATAGGTAGAGCCCACTGAAGTGACAAAGGATACTTTTATCCCGGAAAATGTAGTATTCCCGTGGGAATTATTATTATCAAGATATACTGAACCGATTTGAATGATTTCTGGTATGGAGATAGGTAGGACCCACCGAAGTAACATAGGATACATTTTATCAAGGAAAATGTAGTATTCCCGTGGGAATGGGTATTTCTGGATCTACTGAACCGATTTTAATGATTTTTGGTATGGAGATAGGTAGGGCCCGCCGAAGTAACATAGGATATATTTTATTCAGGAAAATGTAGTATTCCCGTGGGAACGGGTATTTCTGGATCTACTGAACCGACTTGAATGATTTTTGGTGTGGAGATAGGTAGAGCCCACTGAAGTGACAAAAGATATTTTTATCCCGGAAAATGTAGTATTTCCGTGGGAATCGCTATATTCAAGATCTACTGAATCAATGTAAATGAGTTTTGGTATAGAGATAGGTAGGACCCACCGAATTAACATGATAGACTTTTATCCTGGAAAATATGTTCCCGTGGGTATGGGACATGGGTACATGTTATAATTGTAAGAGTAAGTCTGTAAGTCTGTCACGCTTTCACGCCTAAACTATTCGACTAAGTTATATATTTTTGGTATGAACATAAATAGGACTCCGTGAAGTAACAATTAAATGTTCCCGTGGAATAAACATGTTATAAATGCGGAAGTAGCTTTTTCAAAGTAAAACTTTTTTTAGACACTTATGAGACAAATTAAAAATTCACTTATTATCTTTCTGCACTCAGCCCTAAAGTCTACGCAGACGGAGTCGCGGGCAAAAGCTAGTATTATTATAAAGGCGAAAGTTTGTATGGATGTTTGTTACTCTTTCACGTAAAAACTACTGAATGGATTTGAATGAAACTTTACTACAATATAGCTTATAGTTATACATCAGAATAACACATAGGATACTTTTTATCCCGGAAAATGTAGTATTCCCGTGGGAATGGGTATTTCGTGACCTACCATAGCGATTTGAATGAAATTTGGTATAGAGAGAGGTAGAGCTCACAGAATTAACATGGGATAGTTTTTATCCCGGAAAATGTAGTATTCCCGTGGGAATGGGTATTTCTGGATCTACCAACTCGATTTGAATAATTTTTGGTATAGAGGTAGCTAGGGCTCACAGAATTAACATGGGATAATTTTATCCTGGAAAATGTAATCCCGTGGGATAAACATGTTATAAATGCAAAAATCTCTCTGCACTTAACCCTAGAGTCTACGCGGACGGAGTCGCGGGCAAAAGCTAGTGTATGTATAAATATGAAGGTTCAATAATGTCCAAAAAATATCTTGCAGATATCACATAAGAGAGCACGTTGTTATTATTATCCCACTTAAAATGACACAAATAGTAAAATATATTTCACCTGTATAATTTTCTCGAGATACCAATCCGTTGCCTGTAGATTTCTCTTCTCCAAGTCTTTGATGATGCACTTGAGAAGCTCGGCGCGGTCTGGCTGAGGTATATCTACTCCCGGGAACAAATCTGAGTATATGCCGGCAAACAGCGGGACATCCTGATGTTAGAGATGAAACAAGAAAAATTAATAAGTAAAAATTAGTCAACACTCGAGCAAATTGTTTAAACATTGATTATTTCTATATCAATTTAGTTAGATCAAGTCATCGATTGAAACGAATTGAGTCGAACGATTAAGAAATATCGGATAAGAAAAGACTATAGCAAATCCTTATAACGTTGTAAAAAAATGTTGTAACAGCGAGCATAAATATGTATCGATCTCCGAGGACGTTTAATTTCCTTATTAAAACTTCTATTATATATTGATTAGATTTCATCTCACAGGAATTGTTAGTTTACCTGCGACAGAAACTTGGGCATGTTGACGTCGATAATAGCCCTTAGGACAAGCTGTGCCTCATCCTTTTCAGGGTAGTTCTTCTTCAGTGCTCCCGAAGCCAACAGCACTGATTTGACAGCTCGCATGCCGTAGTCGTAGTGGTTCTGAGACGACAACTGTTCTGAGCACAGCTTGTATGCTTGCACTATCTTACGCGCCAATCTGGTGGAAGAAAACTCTTCAATTAGCTTGTCATGCTTTTCTATGTATTTTTTGTTTAAAGTGAAGAATTAATCATCGGCGTATAGATAATTAAAACGTATTAATAATTGCCATACCTACTTTAGAGATTAATAGTTTTGTAGCATGTAGTGCAATGTAGCGTGGTATAAGTTCTAATTAGTGCAGTTGGTCAGAAGACAGCTAAACGTCAAAAGGATGTGGATTCGATCTTCGTGTATACTTGTAAGAATTACATGATACATATTTGTCAATGGATATGAGGAAATTTTAGGCAATGTGTTTGTTTTTTGTAAGGACACAAGACTTACAATTAAATGGACACATAAGATTTGCGCCTCATTGTTTGTTAACTCATGATTTTATATAAAAAAAATGTGCTTTAATTCGAGACTACCTCCTTTTTGGTAATTCTCGTAGTCACCACTAACCAATCTCTGTATACTCACGGTCCAGCACAGACGAATCCGTTGGAGTAGAGCGTGATCTCGCCGATCATGGCGTAATCTGGCACCATCATCGCCACAGTTCTGAACAGCACTTTCAGATTATCCGGCAACTCGGTGCGGCCAGCGTATCTGGAAAACATTAATTATATATTAAGTCTTTATTTATATGTTATACTTAACTAATGTTTGTGATTTTATCTGCGTAATCAAAAATGTCTATGCAGAAGTAAAGTAATGACATAAAATACAACCAAAAATAGTTTTCGTCAGTCTAATAATCTTTTTATAGCTGTACTAGCTTTTGCCCGCGACTCCGTCCGCGTAGACTCTAGGGTTAAGTGCAGAGAGATTTTTGCATTTATAACATGTTTATCCCACGAGATTACATTTTCCAGGATAAAATTATCCCACGTTAATTCTGTGAGCCCTACCTACTTCTATACCAAAAATGATTCCAATCGGTTTGGTAGATCCAGAAATACTAATTCCCACAGGAATACTACATTTTCCGGGATAAAAAGTATCCTATGTGTTATTTTGATGTATAAGCTATATTGTGGTAAAGTTTCATTCAAATCCATTCAGTAGTTTTTACGTGAAAGAGTCACAAACATCCATACATCCATACTTACAAACTTTCGCCTTTATAATAGTAGTAGGATCATGAAAAATTTCATTATCCATTAAAATGTCCTTACATTCTCAGGTCATTTTTTGTTATTTTGACGAGAAGTATATACGGTCTCTATTTAAGAAATGATGTCATATATTTTTTTGTAGAAAGACGGTTCTATTGCTTCTTTACGAGGACATGAATCTCAGACTCCATGCAGCTTATAGCGAATACGAGATCTAATAAAACAGAAACTCACCCAGGATTCATAGTGATGAAGACGGAACAGGTCGGGTTGAGGCTTATCTCGGTGCCCTCGAACACGAAGCGCTTCTCCCGGCGCAAGATGGCGAGCTGGATGGAGAGGATCTGCTGCGCCACCACGGACAACACCTCCAGTTCTATGCGGTTGAACTCGTCGAAGCACGCCCACGCACCGGACTGGGCCAAACCCTGCCCGCAAACAAAAAATTAGTAGTTATTTCTATATGTGATTCAATTCAAAAAACCGACAATCAAATCGAGTCGTCGGTAAAATGGTCTACATAAGTATATATATAATGATTACTGCGGCCTATATTTAGTTAGGGATAAGGATCGATTATAACTTTACCTGTACATCGCTAAGTTGCGATTTCGATAGCATCCGTGGTTAATTGAGTTTGAAGCTTTTCGAGAATTATATACATTTTCGAAGATTTAATTAACAATCTCACTAACCATGTCTAAAACTTATCGAAGAACGTTACTATAAGCAAAAAAATATAGTCAAAAAATTGAATATACAAAATACCTTAAAGAATTTGCCCAAAGCCTTATAGTCAAGGCCGTCGGAGCAGTTAAAGACGACGCATTTCTTGGCAACTGCCTTCGCCAGGTCTTTCGTGGTCTCGGTCTTGCCGGTGCCTGCAGGGCCTTCGGGCGCGCCTCCCAGGTTCAGCTTCAAAGCACTCATTAGTGTCCTGCAAAATTTGATAGTCTCTATATTAATAACATTTCACTTTTAGGTTTTTGTGTATAATTAGTGCATTACCACGAACTTTACCAGGGGATTACTTTAAGAGAAAATATGAAAAATTGAAGGATTTTAAGAGTATCTTGCTGTTTAGTCGATCGACGTGCACTAGGCCAGCTTGGTGGACTAACCCTTCTAAGTTGAAGAGGAGACTTGTGCTCAGCAGTGGCAAGTAGATGGCTGAAGGTGATGATTCAAATTAAGCCTTTATTCTCAAAAATAGTCGGTTGGAGTTCACAGCGCAAGTTAGCAGCGCTACCACTAAGTCTCATGCAATGGAAGCGACATTTCTAAACTCCTTGCTATTGGCTAAAGTAAAATCAGACCTAAAGCATCTGTCGGTGAGAGGAGTGGCGACCAGCCGCCCGGTGTTGCCTAAGTACTCGAACCCGTAGTCCACGTCCGTAGTGATCATCGAGCAGACCATGCGATCTCCGCGGAAGTAGTAGCGCAGCTGAGAGATCCAGTTGAAATCGGTTATCTCCATCACCTTGTGATTCACCATCTCTTCGAGTATGGATCGACCTGTGATGAAATGAATGTGCAGACTTCAATAACAATACTGATGAAGACTATATTTAACAAGGATATTTTTTAACAAGAAAATATGTGTTGGATGATGTTAAGTGTTCGAATATAAGAAAGGAGCAAATGAATTATCAATTTTTATTACAAGTATTTTTTATAAATATTTGCATTTAGGCCTAAAGCAAATATGTCTCCTGATGCTGTCAGGCGCAGCGGTTTGCCGTTGGAAGCATCTAATTATCTGCTACACAGAAATGTTAGGTCTCCTAACTTTAAGAAAGAATCGACAAAGATCGTCGTACTTTCTTTTTCTATGCAACTCATAGACAATTACCCTCTTTGGGATCATAAGTCCCTATAAGTTTCCTATGTGACACGTACCATGCACGTCAAGCACGATGAGAGCCTCCACCGTGATCCTGTTCCCGGGCTCGAGTTCTCCCTGCACGAGGTACACGAGGCCCGTGATCTGCGCCGTGCTGCGTTCCACCAGCTCCGGCAATGTGTTCGTCTTTATCGCCTCGATAGCCTGTGATACCACGGCTATTTACAGCTAATACGCAATATGGCGGGTAGTTTCAGCTTATACGCTACAAATAGGGCTCCGGGAATCAGGTTTACCAACAACTTTTTTTTTATTCTCATATATTAAATCTCTTAGATAGTAAGGAAAACATGCAATGAGACAGTCCGTGAGTTATTTGATTCTCACATTCTCCGTGGTGGTATTATCTAAGGACTAGGCTGAAAATAGAATGCGCATGGCTTTATTTACCATAATATATTTTCCGACACATTAATACACATTTTACCATCTATAAGTCCTTCGGATAGTTCCAAAGATTCAAGTCATTTATCTATGAAGGCAATGAATATAGACTGATAACAAGAATACGTAATAAATTTGTAGCTACATATAGCACTTATGTACCTCAGTGGTGTAGTGTACGCAGGAGCCGGCCTGCACGATCTGTCCAGGCCAGATGAGCACCCAATCTTCGCGCACGGATGTGGTGTAAGCGGTAATCGCTTCAGACGCCACATCTCGAAGACTCACCATCATCTGCTGCTCGAGTTGCTGCAGCCACCGCTCTACCATGCCCTGAGAAACATCAGTTTACAGACGTTCATATTTGAAATATACAAAAGCGAAGAAAATTTAAATCAAAATGCTCCTTCGTACATTTATATAATAATAGAGCAAACAATGCGATGGAAAAAAGCCAGAAGAACTGATCATTTTAATTATTAGGATCAAAACAATTAGTAATATGTATAACTAATATTTTTGCGGCTCCTTGCATCCAGTTACCCTTAAGCTAAAAAGGACGTGGTGACTGAAGATCCTGGCAAGTGGAAAAAGAAAGCTGTGACCATCGCCCGATTGTAAGATAATATTGCCACGAAAAAGATAGAAAATATCCTTGTATGTTACCTTTGCATCCGCTGGTTGAATACTTGAAGACAGCTTGACAACTTCTCCTTCAGCCGAGGCCATGCCCACGATCTCCTTCGCCGCGTTGAAGTCCAGCGTGTAGATGCCCTCGAAACACTTCTTGAGATGTGGCTGGACTCGCATCGGATCCTTGGTCTCCGAGAGGATCTCCAGCAATTCGTCATTAGACAAGAAGAAGAACCTGGATAGAAGAAAGTAGGTAAAGTAATAAAAGAATTATCCCCACAGAAAAACTTAGTTTAGAATTAAGCTACAAGATTTGGAAGTCTATGTGACGTTGAGATAACATAACATGCATTAACTTTTAGGTAAATAATTAATCGACGACAAACCTGGGGAAGAACAGCCTCTTCTTCTCCAAATAATCGTTCAGTCCCCTCTGGATGTCGTCCAATAAAGAGTTGCTGTATCTCAACTTCTTCAGGAGACCAGGGTAGTCGGTAGCCCTGAGAACCAAAGGGTCCTTCTGTGTGGCCGCCATAATGGTGCGCCATTCTTTGTCCACATCTTTGAAGTTTCTGGCTTCGGTGGGCATCTGACGCATGATGTCTTCGGAAGAGAAGATGGGCTCCAAGTACATCCAGGTCGCTTGGCACTGTGCAAATATGATTTCGTTAGTAACACCATATTTACACGTACTGTAATTAATTCCATTTGGAATAAAAAATGATTTGCGACAAATATTAAAGTGACTTATAGTGTATCCTGCGGCATCAAAACCCAGTAAAAGAATGAAAGTTGACAGTAAGAGAATGCCTCTGGCATCATATCCGCCTTTATAAAAAAAAATAAAAAGCATAAATAAATAAATAAAAGTGCCGTGCCGTGTCAAAAGCATAAATAAATAAATAAAAGAATCCAGGATAAAAGCCGATTCACTAATATAAACAAATCCATCACGATGGAACAATAATAAGTAATGATTGTAGAAGACTCATATGAATTCATTTTTAATTAACTACACCTACTTTGCCTCATCCTTTTTCTCATCCAATTTTAAAACTCGTATTAACACTAAAAGCTTTCGTTTCAAATTGATATATATACAGTTTTGTAATAAAGTTCACACTGACCTGCAACCACTGGTCGAGTATATCCTGCATGCTGATGAGTTTCTCCTCCCAAGCGACCATGTCTGCTTCGAACGCCTTCACGTACGGCGAGCCGCGCATCGTCTGCGACTTCAAGATGTGGTCGTCAAGCAGTTGCTGGATGTCGTCCAGCCCCGTCAGTATTCCCACTCCAGTGTCTCTGGAAAAATTTAAATATTCATATTTCTCCCTTTATTTCCTTCACTACTAAGCTTTCCCGCTGTGTTTGATTTCTCACTTGTCTTATCCATATTCGGATATTTATCAACTATATAGTTTACATTATGATTGTGTTCAGGTACAAAATATTTGAGTAGTTTATTCAGTAAGTGTATCTTACTTCTTTTTAATCACACAAACATTATTAACATATACTGACAGCCATGTGGCACAGATGGCTAGATACCAGCGTTTCGGGTCCGGTTCACGCACCGAGACAAAAGTTTGCATTCAACAAATATTTGCCTTCGGTCTGAGCCTTTGTGAGACTGAAAAGACTCACATAGTTTCTAAAACGCACGATGCAATGCTTCTATCCTTGTATAGGGTAAGAACTATGCAAACGACTATTAAGTGTATTTACTACTATCAACTGACCGGTAAGGCATGACCTCGAACTTCACGCCAACCCATTCCTCCTTCATCTTGAGCAGCGCCTTCTCCAGCGAGTACTCCTTGGAGGCGTACTGCTCGATCTCCTCGAGCTGAGCTCCGAAGACGTGTACTCCTTGTTCCACCATGTCTGCCAGGGTCGTCTCCGGCTCATGGATCACTTCTGCACCCACAAGGGCACTGATGCGGGCCCAATGACGATCCCGCATACCCTGAACACATGGACGCTTGATTTAGTTCTCTAAATCCAAGATAAATGGGGAATTATTTATGCTGATGTCATTTGAACGAGGCGGTAAATTTTTGATAGAAAACTAAATGTACAGTATAAACAGAACAACAACACTACAAACAACATGAAAATTTAAAATTCAAAGATTACATTTTTATGAATATATGTAATATGTAGCTATGTAAAAATACAACTTAAAAATCCAGTTTTGCATGTAGAAATAAAGGCTTATATCATTTAATCTTTCGAGCTTCCAAGTTTTATATAAAAGTCAAGCACAACCTTGAAATCTCCAACGAGTACTAGAATATCCTATAGCTTCTACACACATCAAATAATATCCGAAATATATTCTTATGTTCTGTGGCAAAAGGTATATTAAGTAACTGCTGTGCTATCCTATAATACCATGTTTATTCTTGTCTTAAACTAGCTTGTTTGTTTTATGCTATATATATCTCCACTACACGTCTCACAAGTCTTTAACCCAATTGTCCACCTATCAAAGAATCCTTAAAGAACTCACCTTGTTGCATATAGCACAGAGCACAGGCAGCAACACCTTAAACTTCTCGACCTTGTTTCGAACCATGTCGGCGATGCGTTTGGCCCCGGGATACTCGAACAGCTGCTTACCCAGCTTGTAGAGCAGCTTCCACCACGCCTCGACGTCTTCTGAGATCTGCTCGGCATCGAGGCCTAGGAACGGTCCGTGGTACCTACCCATCAAATTTACATTGAGTTGAATTGCTTTAAGGATTCGGTAGGTTGATTTTTGAGTAAGAAATACAGTCTTGATCACTTCTTGTCGTAGATAGAATATAGATTTCCTTTTGTTTAATATTATGTAGATAAGCTAAAGCAAGACTACAAATCAAGACCACCGGTCAATTTTTATATTTTTAATCCCGCATATTACAAGAATGAATTTCTTATTCTTTTTTCTACTTTTCTTCTCTTGATTACTAAATAGTTCGATTTTTACATTTAAATCTTAGTTCTATTTCGTAATGTACCACTACCCACCTTTATTAAAATGCTATATAAAAATTAAAATAGTATTTTACAGCCTAAAACAGAAGACTATAATGAACGAGCACAATATTTCAAAGACTCGAGGGCCTCAGCAGGTCTACTAGTCTTACCATATCTCATAGCCGTCGTAGAAGTCGTAAGCGGTGTGCCACAGCTTGTGGAATGGGTCTATGCTCGTCAGCATTGTCTGCAAGCTGAAGTATACCGATTGCTCCTGATCTAACAGTACTTCTTCGTTTATTATGTCTTCTGCTTCTCGTTTATCCTCCTAGAATACAAAACTTACTCCATTAAACTACCAAACATTAAAATCATGAAGCATAATTTCTTCATAAAAGGAATGTCTATCAAAACTTTTCAAATCGGAAAGCATCTGTTGTAAGAATATTGTTTCGTGGTACTTTAAGATTAGACTATATCGATAGTTGAGTAATTAAAATAACGTATTTAGAATATTTAGACCTCAAAATAAACATAGTTTGAATACATTTTATAAATCATCTCATCCATCTGCAAATGATAAATTCATATCATTAACCTCTTACCATACAATTATAATTTATATTCGCCGCTTTAGGAACTAATATAAAATATCCTCCTTATCTTCATTGTTGACTATTATAAACAATAATTATGAAAATATAACGTACCATTAAATTATTAAATATTTCATCAACTTTGCCTACAACTTCTCGGAGTAAGTCGAGGTTCAAGAGCGGCGGGTCAAATCTCCTGAACAGCTCCAAGTCTTTCTCGTGTTTCTTCAACTTCTCCTCAAAGATCGTCTTCCTACTCCTTAATTTGTCTTCAGCCATCGTCTTCTTGGTGTTCAACGTCTTCAGGGTGAGGTCAATGGTTTCTTCCATGTCCAGCGGCCAGAGGAACACTCTTGTGTTGAGGTTAATATCTTCGACTGAGGTAATAAAATATAAATGTAAGGGCTACGCGCTACTGGCACATAATGTATGGTAAGTGCTACGGACGTAACGCTATGCGTTTGGGACTGTAGACGATATTGTTATATTTAATTCGAAACTATTTCTTTTCACAAATATTAGGAAAAAAATGGCAAAACGAAAATGGTAATCTAGTCTAACAACCACATATTTTATTTATGAATTTGAATTATAAAATTATACCAATCCTCGAATGATATGAGACGACCCAAATAGTAATAAATATAATTCAAATATATTCATCGTCTAAAAATACTCCGATTTTCAAACTTGACCTTGGATTATTTCTTACGTGTACAGAAATATAACAGAAAAATGTATTCAATTTTTCATCACTAATTGCGTATAAGGTTTTCTTGCATCTACTTTCCAACTAACTCACAGGAGAGATGCGCATGCTGCATGAGGAAGAGGACGTATTCGGCGGTGGTCCGCGACTTCTCCTTGAGGTCGAACATGGCGCAGTCGCGACAGTCCTGGATGTAGCCGATCAGCTCCACCAGCTGCGCGGTCGTCTCGGGGCTCTCGGACGCGCGCGCCGCCATCTCTTCGTACACGTTGCAGATGCTACAGCAGACAACGTGGTGGACTAAGGCCTAGACCCTCTTAATGGTAGAGGAGACCCGTGCCCGGCAGTGGGACGTAAATGGGTTGTTGATAATATACTACGATATACTATGTATTCAGACATTGATTGGACACTAAGGCAAGTAATATCTAAGGTCGTGACTAACCCCTGGCGTTAAAGAAAATCCTGATAAAAATATGTCGTTTTCTATACTTTTTATATTTATGGTTGTTAGGAAAACGTATTTTTTTCTATTTTTTGACAAGATTCTGTAATGCTAGGAGATTTGTAATCACCTTAGTAGTAGTTTGTAAAGCCCTGTATATATAACAATGCCGTGGCGCTGTTGGCTAGAAACCAGCTTGCGAAACGAGAGGCCGTAGCTTATACGAACCGCGCATTGAGACAAATGTTTATATCATCCATGAATATTTGCTTCCAGTCTAGGTGTTTGTAAGAACTAAGTCTCTCGTAGTTTTTTAAACCTACGATACAAGACTTATACCTTCGTGTGGGTTCAGGGTGTTATTATGACAGTAGCAGTAATCTCAAACCTTCTGTTCCACTTCCTATTGACCTCAATGAAGTGGTCGACGATGTACTGTCGGAGGCCGTTGATGATGTCCCACAGCGTGTCGTTGATGGGCCCGCAGTCCAGCATCACCATGTTGAGGGGGATGTCGCGCCGCAGGAACAACAGCTCGTCTCGCAACTTCTCGTACATGTATATACGCGCTGAGAAGTCCTGGACAATCATACATTATCATCATCAACAGCCCTTAATTCGTCCACTGCTGGACATAGAATGAGGATGATGATGGATGAGGGCTGCTCAAGACCGGGATGGTTGGCGCTTTCTTGGGGAGGCCTACGTTCAGCAGTGGACGGCGATAGGCTGATTGATTGATTGATTGGACATAGGCCTCTCTTATAGCACGCCACTGGGCTCGATCTTCGGCTCTCCTCATCCAACCACAATATATATACATCCAATCATAAATTATGCTGCAGGCAATTTGATGCGGAGAAGCTAAGTGTGGCTGGCTAAGTGCGCTCGTACCGAAGAGTACTTGGGCAGCAAATATTTTTTATTTATTTGTACAGTTATTCATCAAGGTTCATATTAGATTACGGATTAAGAAACTAAGAATGGCTTTAATTGTAGAATAATAGAGAGCATTTATTGCATACATTTTTGTTGCCTACACAAAATGGCAACAATTCACATCTGAGTATCACAGTCTTAATAATACACCAAAACAAAATACCATTACATAAATTAGAACAAAACAAAAAGAAAGAAAACGCGAAAAATCAATAGAATCTTATTACGATGGGAGGTACTGATGGCTTATTTGGGATATTTAAGAATTGGCATACTATGTTTGACAGCCACTAATAGGTTCCAGTTGATATACCAATTAAATTTTTATAGTAGAAATACCCTTTAAATATATCATGCAAAGACATTCAGTTGCGTCTTCACGCCACTCCAAAATGAACCTTAAAATGTGTCAGTAATTATTGTCTACTAACTTTGAGGTACGGTGGTGGCTCTTGACCGAAAAACTGCATCAAATCTTGTTGTGCTTGTCCCTCCAGTATGTAGTAGTACTCTACGAAACTGCTCAAGAAGCTTATTGGTCCAGGTCGGTTGACGCTAAAGTTTTTTATACATCGGGTGATAGTTTCCACCATATAACCTTCGTCTGGATACACTGCCAATAAGTAGGGCTTCGGACGACTAGCGCCTAGAAATTATAGTCATTTACAATCTACGTAAATAAATAACGAAATTAAGGCATAATGGTTGCTATGCAAGTGAAGATAAAATATATTTTACAACTATGTATTATAATGGCAGCGATGGCCTCGAGGTTTAGGCGCACGGTCGAGAATCCTGGCCATCGAGGGTACACACCTCTGACATTTCGGAGTTATGTGTGTATTCACACTGAATTATCACTTGCTTAGGTCTATAGTCCGCCAACCCGCACTAAACCAACGTGTTGAGCTTATTTCTAAACCGTTTCAATAATAGAGGGGGCCCGTATCGAGCAGATGATATATTCCGGCAATGACACTCACTCAACAAAGCCAAAAAACTTCTGAGACCTACGTACGCCTCATACATACATAATATGTGGGTAGTAAAATATAAACGAGTAAATATTAAAAATGTATAACCGGGGTACATGATGCTATCAACGCTTGGGAGCTGATAGTTCACGTTGATGATGCTGTGGAACCATTTCACGATCTGCACCTTCATCTGGTCCAGGGTCGGCTCGAACGTAATGTTGGTAGTGCCGGGGTGGGCGACCACTTTGATCCTTATTAATGGACGCTTCACAAACATGTAGTCGCGATACGGACCCTGGTATGCGTTGCCGCTCTGAAAAATATTTAAAGGAAGCTATGACGTCACGTATAAATACAAAATCAAACAAAATTCTTGTATTCCCGAAAGGGTAAGCAGAGGTAAAATTCTGGTGGGTTGTGGTTTTCATACTGAATATAGCTATCTACGTCATAAATATAGAAGCAACTCACCTCATAATATGTGAAGTATTCCGCAAAATGATTGACGCTTCTCTCGACTAGATCTCTGATTTGTCTAGACATCAACCCGTGGATGCATCTAAAATAATAATACCAAAGATCTATAAGTCTGGGGTGTGTTAGATAGATTCCATTGCTCGGGTCAAGCAAATTGAATAATAACGCACTTTAACAAAATGTGGTGACTACAAGTAACAATAAAATATATAATAGCTCTTCATAAGAAATTTCTGTAGTTTGCCAGCCTGCAACGGGCCAGGGCCTAAGTAGGCCCTTTTTTAAGTGGGAGATACACAGGCTTATATAGCGACATCATCAGCACTGGGACCGGGCTTCCTCTACAACTGAGAGGGTTTAGGCCTTAGTCGACCGCGCTGACCTAGTGCGGTTCAGTGCACTACACATCTATGAAATTCCTGAAAACTTTTAGGTATGCGAGTTCCCTCTCGATGTTTTTCTTCACCGTTAAACTAAGTGATAATTTATTATGAATACACACCAAACTTTGAAAAGTCGTTGATTTATGCCTGGGGTCCAAAACTGCGACCGACGCCCCGCCTCCCCTATAACCCCCTCTAAACCTCAAGGCTACCTCTACTTTTAAAACGAATATCTCCATTAACTCTACTCATAATCCAAATTTCCTACCTGAAAAACTGTTCCACTTGGAAGGTGGACTCCTTCTTGTTCTTGGAGACGTACACGGCCCAGTGCTGGCGCATCTTGATCATGGTGTCTGCGATGTCTATGAGCCAATTGTCCAGGAGTTCGGAGCGCACCTCCGCGCACATCTTGCTCAGCCGCTCCGTGAACTCCGACGGGTACTGGGGGAAGCCTACAGTCTCCTGGATCTTGGTCATGTCGCATATGTACATGTTTTGGTACCTGAAATATGGGGATTGTGTCGAATTTGTTATACAGTCAAAACTAGTTATAACGATACCGTTTAAAACTATGCATCTGGTTATAGCAAACGAATAGAAAAGTCCGGAATATATTCGCTATGTGCGAAGTGGGTGGTGGGGAACGGCAAATCGATCGTAGCGCACGATGTGGCAGAAATGTGAATTAATTCTGGGCTGTCATGTGTCAAATTGCTTTATTTTCATGAATTCCTTTGTATTTTTAAGTAAAAACGTAATAAATTGCGATATGGGTCACAGTACATGATGTGTCGTAAATTGTAAAAACAATGGGAAAAACAGTTCGTGCAAGTTTTATTCGTTTCCAACATCAAAATGGACATTACAACAAAGATATAATGTTTCAAAGCAGCAACATGTTTGCACTTGCCACTTTGGTTATAAACACAGTCGCACTTAACATTTGTAACGACACGTTCATCATCTATCTGAAATTAAAATAAACAATAAAATAATTTTAATATAAGTAAGCTGACATGAAGCTAACTCAGATATACTATTTCTATAACTTGATATGTAGGTAGGTATGTACTCACATTTAATGATGTTTTGTAGGGAGTTTGTGTCACAGACGTTTGTCTTATGATCAGAGCTCTTATTAAGAAGCTTTCTCCGTTCGTTCTAAGCTCTTCCACTTCTCTCACATGCTGTGCTAATACCAATTTCTTCCCCTTTTGCACAGTTTGAGGTTGGAAATGTAGTTCATGTTTAATCGATGCAAATCCCGTACGTATTATAATGTTCATATTTTTGACTAGGAAGGAAATCACTAGGTATAATATACACACTCACTTTTTACGATATTCTTTTAATTTTGTTGAAAAACTAGTCGAAAATCGTTATCAAAACATCTAGTTGACATGATTTGACAGATCTCAGTCCTGAATAGTTGTGGCCACTAGGGGCGCTGTCATCTCGCACACAGCGAATAAACTAATAACTATTGCTTATAACAACTATCGGATATAACGGCCGAAATATACGGTTCCTTCAATTTCGTTACGGCTGGCAGCGATTAGATGAGGAGGGCCGAAAATCGAGCACAGTGGCGTGCCATAGGAGATGCCTGTGTCTAGCAGTGGACGTAAAAGGCTGGTGATGATGATGATGAGGAATTATTTCAGTAAGAAGTGATTATAGAACAGTTTAAAGTCTAAACTGTCACAATAGGGGAATAGACTACTTTGACACATGTAGGTATAAGAAAAGGCAGTAATGAAATTCACACTCACCTTTCTTGCCACATCCTCCTGAGTTCCAGCAGCACTGGGTTCCCCTGGTAGTAGCGGTAGAAGATAGCCTGCTTAGACCGCGCCATGGCAGAGTGCCAGGGGACGGGAGCTCGCACCACGTGCGCCGGCCAGAGAGGGGGCAGGAACTCGATCTTCAAACGGGACCTTTCCGCTGGATCCTCCAGAATGTAGGAGAGCAGACATCTGGTACAAATTACTTTAATTAAGACAAATGATGTGTGGCGTTCACTCGAAATCCAAGAATGACTACTCATAAAATGAGTCATCCAATATCACGCACCAAGACAAGTCTTTTTATTTACCTCGCTGCTACCTCATCACATAATCACACACGTGTACCATAGCTGCACCAGCATCGGTACTCGACGTGATCCTGTCCACTTACAGATTGATGAGGAATAAGGAGCCGTCCATGAGTAATGTGAGGCTCGAAAAGGAGGGTTTGGTAAAAGTCACGCTATATCACAAATATCACAAGATCGGAGGGTATTGTACTAAAATATAACGTGCTTTTATAATTTTTTGTCAAACGCGCGATTTTTTTTTAGGTTAATCAAAAACAACCTGAAACCTTTCTGTATAGACTTTTATTATGATCATTAATTTAAAATTAGATTATACATTGTATCTGAATTTAAGCATAACATTCTATAAATTCTAAGATCCTTCATTGACATTTAAAAATACAGTTATTTTAATTAGAGATGTATCACCAAACGGTTTGAACTGATGCTACGGAAAATGGTAAAAAACATCACATGATCCACGATGTATAAATTAATGTGTTTATAAAGATGACCTTTTCATCGCCATGGCGAAGAATTCCCTGATATCCGCCTCGCTCTGTCGCACGCACGCCTGATACGTGAGGATCAGCAAACGTTTCTTAATAGCCAGGGTTTGCTTGTCCACTCGCACCTTAGCCCGTTTGTACAGCTCCACTGGATAGTCTGGTAGGTGTTTCGGTGGCATGGACTGAAAAAATAGGTCATTTTTAGCATCCGAGCATCAAAATGTAAAAAAATAAAAATATTTATTAAAGTTTACACAGTCAATGTCATAGAGAACACTTAAAGCTAGTTTACATACTAAAGAAATCTTATTATTTATTGAAATAAAACTTAAGTGTATTTAAATCCTGGTGCCCAAATAAAGATTTAACTTGTGTATTGGGAAAATGTGGAACGAAACCATAATTTTTATCATCCATCCATCGGAAGGGACGGTGCAATTGTATTGAGTAATAAGGAGAAGTTTTAAATTAATGTAGTGTAATTAAAATTGGTTCATCTTTCTATGTGCTATTTTTAGAGTTGCCCTGAGAAAAATGCCTGAGAAAAATATTTTCTGAACTGAAGGGAGTTAATCCTTAATCCACCACCATTTTCTGATGAATATGCATGAATTGTCTACTTTTCTACTTACCGTGCTCAAATAATACTGGATCCTCTCCAAATCATTGGGGTGAATCGGCCTGTACTGTTCTTCCTCAGTGACTTGCAGCATCTCGTATTTCTGCTGGTCAGGGTCGCGAGGCAACTCAAATTCTAATCTCGCCAAATGCCTGTGAAATAAATAATAAATAAATACACCCAACAGTCACATACATAGTTCCGACCCCACACTAAGATACGAGTCTTGTGTCGTGGGTATCAGAAACTACGAGAGACTTTTCGGTCTCACATACACCCAGACCCGAAACAAATATTTGTGGATCACACACACATTTGTCTCGGTGCGGGGATCGAACCCGCGGCCGCTCGTTTCGCAAGCTGGTGTCTAGCCAACTGCGCCACGGGGCTGTCACTGCTAACAGTAACCTATTACCACGATCTTCCTTACATTTGAATCGATCTCATCAACCAATCTTAGGAAAATAAATTTTTAAGAACATTATTCTCATACAAAAAAATAGCTTATGCTTGTTTTATCTAATCCTCTTCCAAGAAATCATTGCTAAAAATACAAAAAGTGACACCGCCCTTGATGGTACATAGCACTATTCAAACAGTGCATGATGTGGTATGAGACTTGCATATTTCTGCTATCTTATTGATTCTTCGTCACGCCAATTTATCGCGTATTTAATTGTTATGACTCAAATATCAGGCTATACTTTTACCCTGACAAAATTAGTTTTATCACAAATCACATGTACAACTCGGTTATGGTCCAGTTCTATGATTACAGAGTTACTAAACTAATTTAATGAATTCAAGAAATTGTATAGATAATATCGTAATTCATTACTTTTTCAATGCTTCCTGAGCTGCTAGTTCAGCAGCAGCTTTCTCTTGTTTTTTCTTCTCAATTCTTCTACGTTTCGCTTCAGCCGCTTCTCTCTTCCTTCTATCGTACGCCCCGGAAACTAAATCTTCGAGCAGAACCAAGCCTGAAAACAATAATATTTTAAATCTCTTCCTTATAGCTTGCTCCTTACTTACTTATCTTACAGATTATTTGACAGACCAACACCTAACACATGAAGCGTTGAAGTGTGGAGTCCATTTTTAAGAAAATCTTTAAGTAAATAGATACAAACTCCACTATTAATATCGCCACAATTGTAACCCATAGGGGTTGGTAGAGACTAAGAACCTTCAATTCGTTCATAAATGTGAATTAATCCTGATCCTAACCCTATAGTAGAAATAATAAAACCCAAAATATTCAAAGACTTGTACGAAAACATTTATTTCATCATAATAATTTTCTCAACTTTTTTCTCTAATTCTGTTATTCACCTTTAGGTAACGCCCTTTTCTTCTTTTCCATCTCGATAGCCTCCAGTCGTTCCTTCTCTCTCTCAGCCCAGGGTTTGAGGGGGGGAAACTGCAGCTCCCCGTTGGGCCCGATAGGCCCGTACAATTCTGGGGGGGTTCGTTTCTTCGGAGGCATGTTTAGTGTGCGCATCGTCTTAGTTGCGGGCGTGTAGCAGTTACCTAGAAATAAAAAGTACTTACAAGAATATTGACAACCCCGTGGCGCAGTTGGCTAGACACTAGCTCCCTAAACCAGTGGCCGCAGGTTCGATCCCCGCACCGAGACAAATGTTTGTTTGATCAACAAATATTTGTTTCGGGTCTGGGTGTTGGTGAGACCGAAAAGTCTCTCGTAGTTTTTGATACCCACGACACAAGACATTTATCTTAATGTGGGATTAGGACTATGTGTGTGACTGTTGGGTGTATTTATTTATTTCCTATCTACACAACTTTTACAGAACTATCATTCTAATACAGTCGTGTGACACCTTACAAGAATTTGAGGTGGCCTCGAGCTTTAGGCGCGTGTTCGAGTCAAGAATTTTTGTTGCCCCGAATTCAAGCCTTAGACACACATCCCTGAATTTTCGATGTTATTTGAGTGACACACACTTAAACAGTAAAAGAAGATCCATGCAAAGTTTTGGAATAGATAAAATAAAATCACGGTTTATTTGAAAGTAATACTCATGTCTTTGGCTATGCACGTGGTTCAATTAAATACTGATACTGGGATTACCCCGTTTCTTCGTATGTAAAAATACAGAATACACAGTACCAATAGAATCAGCGGGTTTGGTGTGGTTGAAACTGTCTCGGTACGGCACTCCCCTCGTCCAGGACTTGGCTTGCATTAGGGGCGGGAACTCACTGCAACCGCCTGAACTTTCTCCTGCAATTTCAACTCAACAATATCATTGTGATTGACGTCAACCTTTTGATCGGAAGTTGCAATGAGCAAATTTAAATATGTCGGATTGGAATCCCGATTCGGGTGGAGGTTTTTAAATTAAGAAATTGTTGTAGCATCACCGTCCAGAAAACAATAATAAGATTAAATGCAAGCGTTGTTCTCTCTGCATTTCCATGTCAGAACCATAGGCTTTCCACACACCAACACAAATGGATTTTTCTACCAGGAAATTGTCCTCCGTGCTGTTAGAGTCTGGAATTGTGCCCGAATAACCGCAATAGGCTTGCCCCTATTACATGGGACTGATACCTGGCGAAATGAGGGTGCAAAAATGCACCTACCTCTTCGGGGAATACAGGCGTGAGGTTATGTATAAAAAAATGCAGAGTAAAAACAATACCTTCAGGGTAGAAGTTCTTGGCAGACTTTAGCAGCACGCTGTCCGTGTCTACTTCGTGGTCGTAGCCAGCTCGTGGCATCCAAGGCAATCCGGGCTGTTTCCTCGGCGGGGCCACGAACCGCGAGGGACAAGGTGCCGCGTCCGGGGGGGGCTTAGCTGGCCGCTTGCTACGTTTTCTGTCACCACTAGCCATTACTAGGCGATCAACATAAAGAAAGAAAGATTATTGCTAGCACAATTTTATCATCATCAACAGCCCTCAATTCGTACACTGCTGGACATAGGCCACTGAGCTCGATCTTCTAGTTTACATGTAAAATATATATTAAAAAAGGAATAATAATTGCACCGGCAATGGTACCTCCCATTAAGATACATGCAGTAACGCTTAAACGATACTGCAACGCCGATTTTCATACAAATTCATTGGCATACATGAGCCTGAATTCATAATATTATTAAGTTCCTTAAATCTCATCACGATGTCCTCCGTCGCCGTTAAAGTACGTGAAAATTAAAATACACACATGACTTAGTATAGTCAGAAGTGTGTACTTATACTAAGCCCTCTCACTTATAGAGGAGCTCGTGCCCAGCAGTGGGACGTACCTATATGGGCCGACGAGGATCTCCAAAATGGGATATTCTTACCTTATAACATAACAAAAGCGATACTTAATGCGGCAAATTAAAAAAATCAACACAAACAAAATACAAGATTTCCACTGCGCGTCACAAGTTGCCATGGATACGGTATACATTTTATGAAGTTTATCTACAAATAAACTTTACGGTTGACATGGCAACCGTCACATAAAAGAGTCAAAGACAATTTTTTTTTGCACGCTATTCAATAATATACATGGACCTAATATCTATAATATATAACAGCAATAACGGAAAACATATAAGACGATAGGTATAAGCACAATCGCATTGCAGCTACCGGTACCAATAAGACCGCCTATTGCCTTAAAAAATTATAGTTTTTTCCTTTTTTAATACTAGTATTAAAGAGGGAAAATGTATATCATTGTAATTTCATATGCTTAAAGAATAACCAAAAAATATTTACCCCAATTGAATTTTTTTTTTAATATACATAGATGGGATTTTGGATAAGCACACAAATTCTTTACTATATCTATAAAATTACATCTGAGCTGATCGGAGCTGAATCGCCGTTTAAAAAAATATTTATGGGAGCGAAGACTCGATTATGATTAAACCTTATAATGGGTGATTTTTAAGCGTTGTTTTTTTTTAATCGAATAAAACACTCAATTTGCATCATATATTTAAAAAAGTTATTGAAATTGAAAACTTGGTCTTTGCCATTTACGTTTTAAAGATAACTTCATGGAAATGATGTCCGCGGATCCGTTTTAAATGGTCAATTCGGAAGGTCCAATGTTGCGTTCCTTTTTCGAGCATTTCGGCCTATATCTCACAAATTACGCGTGCTATGTTATCCTGTAAGGCTTCCATCGTGTTCGGCTTGTCCACATACACTAACGACTTTACATACCCTCACTAGAAATAATCTAGAGGCGTCAAATCGCATGATCTTAGCGGCCAATTCACAGGGCCATTTCGAGAGATAAGCTGCTCACCAAATTCATCCTTTAACATGTCCATTGTTTCACGAGCTATGTGGCATGTGCCACCGTCGTGATGAAACCACATGTCCACCAAGTTCAACTCAGCCAACTGGGGCAAAAAAAGTCGCGTATCATGGCTCGATATCGTTCGCCGTTGACGGCAACGTTTCTTCCACGGTCGTCTTTGAAGAAAAATGGGCCGATGGTGCCACCAGCCCATAAACCTCACCAAACTGTTGTTTTTTCGGGATGTATTGACATTTCACGATCCTCGTTAACACTGGACACTACGGCTGCAATATTCTCTTCTGTACGCACTGTACGCATGCGAGACAATTAATGTCCAACAAAGTAAACAACAAACTAGTTTAAAAAAAAATAGCATAAAAAAATGACGATTCAAAAGAGCTTGTAAAAGTCTATTTGAATAAAGGAGATTTGACTTTGACTTTGACTTTGAAAAACTTGGTGCGAAATTTGCTAATAAAAGCACGAATCATTGATTCACTAGGTCGATCATGACGACCGTACTATGGTCGTAACAAACATTACACATTTTTCACAGAGCACGAATTTTGATAGTAAATTTCAACAATTTGCAATCGTTGCTCGTTTGTAAGTCCTTCCATGATGAAATGGCAGGGTATACTGAAAACTTTTCAATTAACAGATAACGTTGGGATGCCAATACCAACAAATGCCGCCAACCTGAAAAACTTAACTCTTAAAAAATCACCCGTACCTACTCTTGTTTATTTGTAAGACATTTTTGTTGAGGTACCTACCTGCCCCCCTTCTTGCGTGGTAAGTATATTAATTATTAATTTTAGGAATACGCAATATTTTTAATTTTTAACGCATATTAATTTGTTTTAAAATACCTTTTTAGAAGGGGTATAATATTTTTTTAAAGTTTCCAATATGGTTGGCTCCATTGCATGTTACTTATACAGTCGATGAAATAAGGGTGCAGTAATGCATCTCTGTTTATCCTTTCGGTCTACTTTTTAACCCCCGACGGAAAATAATTAAATTAATTAGTCACCGGGATTATCATAAATATGGAGTCATTTATTCATGTCGTGTGTTTTTTCCTTGTTATAAATACCTACACACTCATATTATTATCAACGCCAATATTTGTGTATATAAACCCGCGTACGCGAAATAGGCGTATTCTGAGATAAACAAGATGAAGACGCTACACGTTGCTATTTTAGCTGCTACAATATTAACTATTAATGGTAATTATACTTTTTTCATTTATTTAAAAATACTACGAATTATTTTTTGAGCAATAAAACTTATTTCGATTTTCCGTTCAAGCCAATGTCTTGCAGATGCCTATAGCTTTGAAATTTTCGCAAGGAATTTAGTGAAGATAACATTATTTTGTATAAATGCCATAGATATAAGAATACAAATTAAATTAAAAATTTATCATTGTCTTTACCATTTTTAGGCTCTATAAAAAAACTCTAAGCGATTTCATTTTCAAAATTGATCTTCCGGTATAAAATACGATTTTGTACGTGCTTTCTATTAAGAAAATTTCGGATATTAATCCGTCCCACAGCTGGGCATAGGTCTCCTAAACAGCCGAGGAGATACCCACTACACAGGACTTGTACCCTAGTGTTTAGAGCTGTGTGTGACTGTTGGGTGCATTTATTTATTTTGATATTTCATGTGTATTTTATTTTGTCGGCAAACGTAGTGTAGGATGCCCTCTTTTGACGATATTCAGAAGGTGACTGGCAGCGGTTGGATGAGGAGGGCCGAAGATCGAGCCCAGTGGCGTACCAACGGAGAGGCCTATGTCCAGCAGTGGACGTGAAAGGCTGATGGTGATGATGATGTGTATTTTAGATTTGTTTTATTGCAGGTGACTATGATTTTCGCTACGATTATGAATTTCATGAGTTGGCGCAAGGATGGTTTAAGTTTCACAAGACGCCCACTGAGTGGTGGTTGGCAGAAACACGATGCCACTTTGAAGGTAATAAAATTAAAGCTTTTTTTATAGATATTATCATATCGTCAGCCTGTATACATCATATTGCAGGGCTCTGTGACTTCAAGAAAACTATCTTATCATCTACGTTAGCATTTCTAAGAATTGCTTTACGTCACTGTTAGTATAAGATCCCGCTATACATCGACCTTCACCGAGCTGTTTATTTGATGAAACTTATTTTATATTCAACTAGCTTTTGCCCGCGACTCCGTCCGCGTAGACTCTAGGGCTAAGTGCAGAGAGATTTTTGCATTTATAACATGTCATGTTAATTCTGTGAGCCTACCTACCTCTATACCAAAAATCATTCAAATCGCTTTGGTAGATCACAAAATACCCATTCCCACGGGAATACTACATTTTCCGGGATAAAAAGTATCCTATGTGTTATTCTGATGTATAAGCTATATTGTGGTAAAGTTTCATTCAAATCCATTCAGTAGTTTTTACGTGAAAGAGTAACAAACATCCATACATACAAACTTTCGCCTTTATAATAGTAATAGGATTTAATATGCCACCAAATATATTTCATATGGGTTGTCTTACAAATTTCACTCTAGGATAATTAATCAAATTATTAGTTAAAAAAAAAATGTTTTTTAGTTAAATTTCATAACAATCGAGAGTATGAAGCCCCCAGAATTTTCATTGTTAATTCAATAATCAGACCGGTGCAAAATATTAGTAACTGCTTGTACCTGGCATCCCGAGAGTTGTGACTGGAAAAGAATACACAACCTATTCGTTTGCATATCTGTGGGCTGCATGCTTTCGATTGGTATGAAATTTATCTAATATAATTACTCAAACCGTTGAAATGTTTATTTTTTTTAAATTATCAATTAATCATATCTTGGGCTGAAATTTGTAAGACAACCCATATGCAATATATTTGTTGGCATATTAAATTTAATATAAAATAAGTTTCATCAAATAAGTAACTCGGTGAAGGTCGTTGTACTTGTATAGTAGGATCTTAAATTATGTAACTTAAAGATACAGAAGAGTTTTTAATTTTAAAATATGGCAATATTTCATCATGTTTTGTTTTTTAATATTGAAATTTGTTCTAAATTGTAGTTTAGAACAAAAATATAAAAAGCATTAGTTAAAATCTGACAAGACTCTCAAATAATTCCTGACCTTTGGTTCAAAGATAAGATAATATTGTCATGTAAACAATCCAATCACAAGTTGCTATGAAAAAAATGTATTAATAACATCTTTAACTAACACATGTACATAACTTCACGCTAATATTTCGCGAAGGGGTAAGCAGAGTGTATTTATGTACCCTCATTTCGCTGACTGTGTATCAGTCTATAATAAGTTAGGCTATTGTCGTTTCTTTTTTAAGTTGAAATGAGGTATTTGACTCGTCGAAGCAGTTTTTATTAACAACGAAATACTCATAATTTTGCATTAGGTAAATATGTATATACTCAGCTTATCGCCGTCCACTGCTGAACGTAGGCCTCCCCAAGAAAGTGCCAACCATCCCGGTCTTGAGCGACCCCTATTCATCCGCTACCCGCCACCTTTCTCAACTCGTCTTTCACCTTATGTATTGATTAATAACATAACAACATTTGAAACACCTGACAGTTTCATACATAGTTCTGGCCCCAACAAAGATGCAAGTCTTGTGTCGTGTTCACCTGAAACAATGAGACTCAACTACGAAAAATAAATACAATAATACATAGGTACGCATACAAATACATAGAAATTAACATACATACGATATAAAATAATAAAATTATTATGAATTAAAGTGAATTTTGTTGTATTTATTTATTGTCTTTAATTGCAGGTGGTGTTTTAGCGTCGCCTCTGGATGAAAATATAATGAATGTGCTGTTTTATATAGCGAACTCCACGGAGTATGGGGTCCACCTGGGCGTCCATAACAGAATGAGCACTGCCCTGTACACCAGCATCGAAGGCAAGACGTCTTCTATTTCTATCATCATCATCATATTCAGCCCACATAAACCCACTGCTGGGTATAGCCCCCCCCCCTCCAATGCTCGCCATTTTTCTCGGTCTTGGGCAAAGCTCATTTACAGCTTTCCGGCTACATGGGCTATGTCATCCATTTGTATACACGGTGTATTTAGACCGTGATCGGAAACTAAGACAGGAAATAGCTAAGGTGATTACAAACCCCTTGGCGTTAAAAAAATCCCGACAAGAAATAAAAAAATTGACGGCTCATACAAACCACATAGGTATATTTAACACCGATTGTTGTATGGAAAACGTCAAATATTTTTTTATCGGGATTTTCCTTTACGCCAGGGGATTTGTAATCTTAGCTATTACCTGCCTAAGTTTCCGATCACGGTCTGAATACATATTCATGCTTTTATAGTCCTTTTTTTTTTTTGTTCTCGAGGGGAAAGCTGTTTATGGCTCTACTTCCCGCCAGCCCGGGGGCAGTGGGGGGTGGGAAGCGTATGTCGGGGTCACGATGATGTGCGATGTGCGATCTAGAGGCCCTGGGTTCGATTCCCAGGGTCGAGCAAAGTGTTATTGGGTGATTTTATTAGAACATTCTCAGTACAGGCACGGAGTCTGGAAATGGGCCGAAAAACGCGAGGTCCCACTATTACGTGGAACTAACTACCTATTACACAATTAAGGTGTGTAATAGGTTAGTAACGCTTTCGGGCTCTATTGTAGTACCGCTACTGATAAATGCCTATGATAGCTAAGTGCTTAGAATTTGAATGAAATGAAAAATAAAGATAGTAGTGTTTAATGTTATATGAAGATAACCTATAGTGAACCGAAGTTAGCGCCCGCTTAATAATTGCTCTGCATCAACTGATAAATTTAATTAGTTGTTTGTTTTGCAGGGACTACCCACATTCTATCGATATCACATATCATTCCTCCTATCACACAATCAAGCTCCTCTCATATATCTGCATTTATAACCAGCAATTTAAATGACAGACTGATCTTTTTAACTCCTAGCTCATACCACTGAAGAGATTGATTTAAAATTTGACCCTTATTAACATGGAGATTGTGCATGCCTTTTAGTTAAACCCGTGATGACGCGCTTGATCTTCGATAAAATTAGACCCTAACACCGTTTATTTTGCAGGGGTTCCTTTATCAGACATGCCTGCGCGATACACGTTTCCTGACGACTACGCCACGGACAAGTACTGCATGCGAATGTACCGGAAGGACATTATTCCAGGCAACTGCAGCGACCTACTGCCTTACATATGCTACAAGAGCAAGACAGCAGAGTTTAAGCAGACGGTGTGCGGAACGGAAGACGCAAGTATGCATGATCTATGTTTACTACTTGGACTTACATCATCATTTCCTTGCACTGTTCCAAATTTCATTTGGAGTCGGTGTAGTATGTTTTATCATTACGAATATCGCTATCAGCCGTCATGTCTCTTTCTTTGTCACTCTTTCTTTCATATCTGCTCTCATGCAGTCCATCTATTCTTTGGCTTTCCTGTACTTGTGCATCCTTCACTTGGACCTACTTACAAATTAACTGCTGTGATGACGAATCTCTCACTTAATCTCGTTGAATTTTCAATCGTCAACGTGCTACGAAGTACGAGCGATCTGGTCATCCTTGTTTTAATTTTAAAAAGACTCTAGCTCAGTGTTAAACATCTCATTGCTCGTCTTCTTTTTATTGGGTTATATAAAATGACACACAAATTGTTTTATGTACTCTCGAATAATTATTGTTAATACTTTTTTGCTTTAACAGGTTATATATTGAGTCAGAAAACTGGCCATTGCTACAAGTTCCACAACGTTGCAGCGACTTGGCCAGTCGCGTTCCTGACATGTGATGCCGAGGGCGGCCACCTCGCCATCATCAACAGCGCTGATGAAGCCAACGTTCTCAAGGATCTATGTTATAAATACCCCCGCGGAATTATTGTAGGAAACGGGTATAAAGACGGCGCCCATATCGGATTTTTAGATTGGTATCAAAATGGTTCTTGGCGAACGATTCACGGTAAATATCTCTTCGTAATACATAAATGGTATTGTTAATTTAATCCTCTTCAAGCAGATGTACAGAACACGGATATCTCTCTGGGCCTTTGTTCCTTTGCTTGGTTCGAGCCTTCTTTTGTTGGTTGATGAGTTAGTATCACTATACAACCAATTTTAATTCGCGAATTATCATAGTGTTATTTAATCTCTTTATTAGAATATTTATTGGATTAATCATCAATCCATATATGTCCCACAGCTGGGCATGTGCCTCCTTCACGGCTAACATGGTTTAGGCTTTAGTCCGTCACGCTGGTCTAATGCGAGTCGGCGGACTACACACCTAAGAAATTCCTAAAACTTTTAAATGTGCTGGTTTCATTACGATGTTTTCCTTCACCGTTAAAGCAAGTGATAATTCATTATGAATACACACATAGAAAATTCAGAGGTGTGTGCCTGGGGTTTGAACCTTCGGCCAATTTATTGGATATTTGATGCAAACATGTTCCCAAATATGCTTACAGGTGAAGGATTGCATGAAGCTGGATACTCAAGTTGGGGTAGTGGCGAACCGAATAACCAAATCTACAAAGGGCAGCGCCAGTACTGTGGCAGCATGTTTCGTTCCGGACTGCTCGACGACACCTACTGCGATCTACCATTGGCTTTCATATGCGAGAAGGACCCGAACAGCTTACGCAGAAAAAGAATTCCGTCTTCGCTGCAATAGATTAAGTTATAGCACATAAGGTTCTCAAGGCTGAGGGTTCTGTCAATCACAATGCCATAAGGTGTATTGGTTGACACAATCAGTTACCAATTTTGTGTATTAAGGTATATTCAGGCGACTAAATTAGAGTCAGAACTTTGTATAATAGAGGAATTTTTCACGCAAAACTTACCTATAAGAAAGGTGGCTTTAAATCATCTATTCAATTTGAAATGTACCTTCCATTTCGATATTTAAATCGTACTTTGAATCAAATACTACGTTAGTTTAGATATTTTTTTCGATACCATCGTCAGCTTTAGGCGGTTTGGTGATAACGTAAACTTCGTTAGATGCACGCCAATAACAACTTTGGTCGACATGTTGTAGTTTTACATATATAAGCAGCTCTATTAAAATACTGATAGCATTGTAGCCTAAAAATAATTTTATTGAAATTTATTCTATTATATCTTACTCAATAAAAGTTTTTATTGTGAATTTTTAAGGGTTTTCGTAACCAAAGGATGGAGCGGGGCTCATTTATTTAGATTTCGCTGTCCGTCTGCCGCCAAACTAGAATATTGTAACAGCGTCGCTCCGACTTACAATATGAACCGTGATAGATAGTTTAAATTTCGACAAGTGATGTATTTCTGTTGCCGCTATAACAAAAAAACAGTAAAATCACTATAAATAAACATTTGATGGGGCTCCCACACAACATATTTTTTGGCGTTTTATAAAAAGTTGTGCCTTTTTAGTATGTGTTACTTAAATATGAAAAATTTAATGTCTGAATATACAATTTTACTTCTCTACTTTTCTTTTATTTCAACAAGTCTGTATGTTCGCCATTGATGTCGCAGCTATCAATACTTCTTTGGTTTTGATATTATGACAAAGTCAAAGTCAAATAATCATTATTCAATTAAACTTTCACAAGTACTTTTGGATCGTCATTATATAATTTTAAAACTTAATCTTATGCCGCTTCGGAACGTGTTATCGCTGTGGAGAAGAAACGGCAAGAAACTCCCTCAGCAAAACGAAATGTCATTTTTTTTAAATAAATTAAATTCATAGTACAATTAATTTTATAAAATATGTCATAAGGATATAAATTGTAGCAGTACATCCTCTGATCAGTTTATTTACTCCCAGAGGTTGGGATCCTCAATATAATCTGAAAATTTCTAATTAGCTTTTTTATATAGCTTATCTTTAATAGTTTTTTTTTTATTTTACCAAGGGAAGCTCCCTATATCCTATCCTCCAATGATATGAACATAACAATGTATCACAAAGAACATTCTAACTTGTCCTACCAAACGTTATAAAATATACACGTCCCATCATTCCACACGGCACGTTTATTAGATAATGTCAGGGACTGGTGGGATATTCCCGACGATACGTCATCTCGGAAGTGTTATCAATGCTCCTGGGTTTTCTGAGACTGCGTGTTGGTCATTGCACTCGTCCTAATTTAATTCTTTTGTATAAAAGAATATCTGCATTATTAAAACATTAGCCTCATATAAATATATGAATAAATACATCCAACAATTACTAATTCTGACCCTAAGATACGAGTCATGTGGCGTGATGCTACAAGAGACTTCGCGTCTCAAACACACTTAGACCCGAAACAAATTTCTGCGGTCTACTTTCGGTGCCAGGATAGAAGTCTTACAAGTTGAGTTTTTATGAATTTAAATAACTTTTGGCATATACATATATACTTAAATAAAAATTTCGGATGTATATTAATATGTACACTTTTTTTCTAAATTGGGCCCGAGTAGAGCAGATTATTTACAAAACAGATTGCTCAGGAGGTTAAAGCAGGAGTTTTAAATTTATCTATACCAATTTTATAGAAAAACGGAAAGTATTTTTGTATAAAGTGATCCCGTGAGATGAGCAGAGAATTTAAAAATGCAATCGGTCGAAGCTGAGCCCTATTTTACTATTTTACGCTACTATTTTAGTAAAGGACTAAAGTTCAAGGGACGAGTAAATTAATGTGACGATAAATTTCCGATGTTTTGCTGGGTATATAAGCACCGTTGGAACATTATGGGAACATACTGCGAAATGGCAAAGACGAAAGCGCTACACGTCGTAATATTAGCTGCTATTGTTTTAGCAGTTGCTGGTAATATTACTTAAAAAATTATTTAATTCCTAAAATAAAATACGTATTTGATGCGTTTCTTAAAATTAATTTAAATTTATGTTCAAAGGTTTTTTTACAGGTCAGGATGAATTTCGCTCCGACTATGAATTCTACAAATCAGCACAAGCATGGTTTAAGCTTCACAAAACACCTACTGTTTGGTGGTTGGCGGAATTAAGATGTCACTACGAAGGTTAGTTATTTATATTTCAAACGTTTTTTTATTAATGTATGTGTTGAATAATTGGTACACCCAAAAGTACAAAGTACAGAGTCAACATAAAGTTTCAAGTCTTAAGTACTCTGATCAAAAATTAAGGGATAGTACAATTTCCAAGCGAAACTCTCTGCCTCTTATTGCAAAAGTTGGAAACATTATAACATTATTCTATAATATTTGTAGTTACATAGTTCGCAAAAGAGACCTTAGCATATCCAAATTGACTCCCATTGATGGATGTTCAAGCTACATTCGGTGAATTTTCTACACTATGTGGAAAAGAAAACTGGCTCCTGAAGATAAGAACAAGCCTCTTATTACTATTTAGGGCTTAGTCAATCTTTGTTAAGAGCGCCAAATAAAGAAGAGACGGACAAGGACATCAACACAGTTATGCCGAAATCTCGATACCTTAATTTTGCTTGGATCTTTTTAATATGTTATTTTTGGTTCCAGGCGGTGTTTTAGCCTCACCACTGAACGAAAACATAAAAGATGTGATGAGCAGCATCGTCAGACGTAATAAGGATGTCTCAGGCTTCGGCATACACCTCGGTATCCATAACGGGCTGGATATTTCCGAATACTTGAGCATCGAAGGCAAGTTTACTTGTACCAAAGATTTACTACAAATAGTTCATTATTTCTTACTGCTTTGATGGCTTCGGTATACGATTTAAAGATCCTGGATTCAATTTTTGGAATAATGATGCCAGTTTTCTTTGGACCTTTAATACGATTCTAAAGTCGCCATCTATAACGTAAGCAGATCTCTTCTTTGTACACTATATTCGTCGTGTATCGTTATTTCCAACACACTATATTTTTCAGTAAGACAATATAAATTATTATCCAAAACTATTCCCGTATTAACAGGAGTATCGCTATCTTCTATGCCGGTGCAATACAATGGCATGTTCCCAAACGACTACATTTTAGCCAAGTATTGTATGAGAATGTTCCTTCGTGGAGACATCATTGCTGGCAACTGTGGCGACCTTCTGCCTTACATATGCTACAAGAACAAGACATCAGACCTCAAACAGACGGAATGCGGAACAGTAGATAAAGGTATGTGCCATTAGAGTGATGAGAAAAAAATGTCTTGCACTTTAACAGTGAAGAAAAACGTAATAATCTAACAGTTTATAAGTTAATGGCTAACTATGTGATGGACTAATTAACTCACTAAACTAATTGTAGAGGAAACCCGTACCCATCCAAATGAACATTATGGATGTTTGGGTTGACATAGATAAATTATTATAGACTGTAGATTTTCCACTCTGCTCGCCTAATGGTGAGACTACAAGAGTATTTGGACCCAGTAGCAACCCAAACTGCTATTAACCGTGTATACTATGCTAAACTTCGTAAGAAGTAGAACAACACAGCGCTCATCTTTCTAACTTTATGAAATCTGATTCGTTTAAATTAACTACACAGGTTACCATATCAATAACAGGACTGGGCATTGCTACAAATTCCACAACACTGCAGTGACGTGGGCTCACGCATTCTTGGCGTGTGATGCCGAAGGTGGCCACCTCGCCATCATCAACAGCGGTGACGAAGCAGACGTTCTAAAGGATCTATTCGCTGAATACCCATCTACGAGTATTGTAGGAGCAATTTTCAACGACGGAGCTCATATCGGATTCTTAGATTTATACCATACTGGTGCTTGGAGGACGATTCATGGTAAATGCTTATTTTCTGGATTTGTAGGATCTGTTTCTAGAAATGGACCGCCTACGCCAGTCCATTGGGGAAGAAATATAAAGTTCAAGAGTAGCTGCAGCATGATCTTAAATCACTGACTATTTATCCGGAATGATAATGAATTCTAAATTTATTGCTAAGGTTTTGACAATACAAAAGTATCGCGATAATTCATTTTATTGTGTTCTTACACGATAATTCTGAGGATATTTTTCTAAAATAAAAAATATTACATTTTAATTTTTTGATTCTTAGGGGGATTCTTGGATTCTCTTTTCTTATAGGAATCGTTTTCATATTCAAAAGAACTTTGCATGAGGGTACTAAAAACATCTTTTGGTCAGTCGTTTTGACAAAGCAGTGTTACTTAGTTGCAAAAAATTAAAATTCACTTCATTTGGAAACGTAGCTTTTAGAAAATATTACATACAAAAAATGTATACCATTTAAAAACTTCATGTTTTAGGTGAGAGCCTAGAGGATGCAGGATATGCTAAGTGGGGAAAAGGTGAACCGAATAACCAATTCTACAGAGGGCAGCGCCAGTACTGTGGCAGCATATTCCGCTCTGGCCTGCTCGACGACACCTACTGCGGTCTACCATTGGCTTTCATATGCGAGAAGGACCCGAAAACATTACGACACAAAAATGGTCCCTTGGTATCCCAAATACGTTAGAATGCGTGAAAATAATCCAAGCTTTCATGAGGTTCTTGAATACATAACGGCAGATGTCAAATATTATTCAATATAACGTTGAATAATCCTTCAACCGATTAGAGACTTATTCTTTATTACTTATGGTATGTGGATTCGTACTTATAGTTGGCAATACATTGTAAAATTCTAATTGTGACAATAATAAACTCAACATAGCAGTATTAAAAAGTCATTAAATCCTGATTTCGTTTTTTTTTTGAGTCCCTATCCCACACCCGCCACTGCAACTCCTGTACTCCAGGATTAACAGCGGCACGCACAGTATTGACGCTGACTAATGAAGCTCAGCGAATCTAACGGAATCTAATTTCTCATGATCTCCAACGAAATTTATCAGAAATAATACAGGGTGTATTAAAACCTTAGTTTTCGATCGCGGTCTGAGTACACCTACGTTCAGGCTGTACCCTACATACAGGAAAACAAAGAGTTGTTCATTTAATAATTTGCTATCTATGTAGGTATCCTTTTACAACTTATTTTATTTCTATCTATCGACAAAACTCCTGTAAAAGCCACGCGCTTTTCGAATTACTCCAGAATTTAGTCGTGGAAAATCCCAATAACACTCCGTCTGACACACCATCTTTTGATCAATGACACTGATCATTATTTGTACTGGGTATATAAGCGCCACAGGATAGAGGTGTGAGCGCAGTCCAAGCGAACAAGATGAGTACACTACACCTAGTTATTTTGGCTGCTAATATTTTAACAGTAATTGGTAAATAACACCCTTTTTATATTAAACTATTTCTATAGTTTGCGTCTTAGCTAATATTTTTTATGTGGACACGTGGTGGTCTCGAAGTTTCAAACCCTTGGCACATCTCGGACTTTTCGAAGTTATTTGTGTTTCACAAATAATTATCACGTTTACCGTGAATACATCCTAATGAAACCAGCAGACCTTAAAAGTTTTTAGGAATTTCTTAGGTGTGTAGTCCGCCAACCGATACTAGGCTAGCTTGGTGAACTATGGCCTAAACCCTCTGAGTTGCAGAGAAGGCTTGTACCCAGCAATGGGACCTATATAAATTATTATAAGTTGTAAATCAAATAAGTATATTTTGAAATGCACTATTTTATTTCAGGTGACGAAGAATTTCGTGCCGATTATGACTTCCATGAGTCGGCCCAAGGATGGTTCAAACTTAACAAAGTACCTACTGTATGGGGCTTGGCAGAGTTACGTTGTCACTATGAAGGTAATTTATTTATATTTATACAAATACAAAGAGAGACATAGTTTTAGAAGAAACTAAATGTAAGATAAAAGTCAGAACAAAACATTCAGCTTAAATTGACCCTTAATACAAAAACGAGGGAATTATGAAATGCGATTGCTTTTTAAGCCCTGTCCCTTTGTTTATCATGTTTATAACCATCTTAGTTTATCCAATACATTGTATATTGAGGTCTGAAAATCTATGTCATATACCTACTTTATTTATGACGACACGTAAAATGTTACTTTAAAAGTGACCACATTAAACCGAAAGATACTTTATAACTAATTTGTGTTGTCATACAAAACCCTGAATATATTTTTCCTTCCAGGTGGCGTGTTAGCGTCTCCTTTGAACGAAAACATAAAGGCTGCGTTGAATACCATAATAAAACAAAACGAGGACATTGGTCGTTTCGGTGTTCACACCGGAGTCCATAACAGAATGAGTACTGCTGAGTACACGAGCATCGAAGGCAAGTGTTTTTGTTACAAGTTTTGTAGTTGTGTAACTGGTTTATTGTTATGTTTACTCGTGAGCGAATACGATAGATCCAAACTATTATATCGATATATTGGGACCCCTCGATACATTCCTGCCTAGTGAGGGGATGTTAGATACCTACTTGTAGAACAATTTATTACATACGATATGTCCTGAACGTGTAAATTAAATAAAGAAATAGGTACTACCATAGAAGCCCAAAAGCGTTACATGTTAATTGAGCCTATTTCAGCTCAGGATATTCTCAGTTATATGTCAAATTGCTTTTTCTAAATAAATATTCAAAGCTAAAAGATTCTCACTAGAAATTTGAAGGATAGAAGTAACCCCACTGTTTGTTAAAACATACATAACGACACGCTTGTGATTCTCAAAGAAGCAAAGGCGTATTTCGGCATCAAAAATCTGTCCGGTTTTTCACGTAAAAAGTGGCGAATGTATTGCCGTTTTTAGGGCACATTTTAACTCCGTACTACTAATGAGAATTTTCATTGAAAAACCCAATAACACTTATTGATCCAAGTTGTTTCAATTCAATATGCAACATTTCATAACATTAAAAAAACTCCTTTGAACGAAGTTGACCGCTGCAGTAAAAGAAACGATTATTGGCTTAAGAAATATCTTACCACGAAATTTCTAACTAATCACAATATCCGAACATCCATCTTTATGGAGAACGAATTAATCTTAGTTTACCGAGTTAATTTTAACAATTTCTTGAAATGTAGAAGTTCATCCCCAATATTCATATGTTTACAGGAGTTTCTCTATCTGCAATGCCGGTAAAATTTAGTGGAATGTTCCCTGATGACTACGCTTCAGCCAAGTACTGCATGAGAACGCTACCTGAGGGTGAAATGTTAGCAGGCAACTGCACCGACCTACTTCCTTACATATGCTACAAAAATAAAGATGCTCAAATGAAGCTTACTGTGTGCGGTACCATAGATAAAGGTAACGTAATTTTAAAATCTTTTATCATAATCAGCCCAAATACGTCGCAATGTTGGGCATGGGCCCCATTGAGAGGGTTTTGGCCTCAGTCCAAATCGAAATCTGTATCCAGTAGTAAATTTTTATCTCATAGCTCTAGAAGAAATTATGAATCGTCAGTACCTATATAGTACGAACATTTCATTTCCATATGCATTTATGCTATATGTAGAAGCGGCCACTACTGGATAAAATAAAAAAATAAATAAAAATAAAAAATGTTTATTTATCACAAAAACACACAATATTTTCTAAAAACTATTGTTTTACATTTTTGGTAATATTTTGCGTAGAGATTATTTTATTTTATTATTATTGCCAGAGGGCCCCAAACTAGGCAAAGCCTGTATCTTGGGGACCAACAACTGTTACTTTATACGATTTGTCGCCATGTGAGTATTTTAAACAAAATTAATAAAACTAATTACTAAACAAATAAATAACAGCTTATATCTAGTATTACACTTTTGAGGAACATCGATTCTAATAAGATGAAAACCTATTTTTAAACTTAAATGTAAATAAAAACAGAAAAGATAAAGACCCTTCTCTTCAAACGATATAGACCCTTCTCTTCAAACGATTGTATTGCTTACGGATATCGTCACCCCAACTAGTCAGAGGCGCCCTACTCTACGTTTGCCAAATACTAAATGTAAAGAATATCATGTCTCAGTAGAAAAAACAGATATTACCAACACACATTTATCCAAGAAAAATATTAATGTCACCTAAAAATTCACTCTGTCTTCTTCCAGATTATCATTTCTACCACAAAACAGGTCATTGCTATAAGTTCCACTTCAATCCAGCGTCGTGGTCGCATGCGTTCTTGGCGTGTGATGCCGAGGGCGGCCACCTGGCCATCATCAACAGCGGTGATGAAGCCAACATTCTCAAGGATCTATATTCTAAATACCCCCCCGAAATTATTGTAGGAAACGGGTATAAAGACGGCGCGCATATCGGATACTTAGATTGGTATCAAAATGGTACTTGGAGAACGATATATGGTAAGATGACCCCGTATATTGATTCTTTTTATCTTTTATGAACTTAGAGTCATAATTACTATTCATGTTTTAATGTTAAGTAAAATTATTTTAATACAAAATTATAAGAATGAAGAACATAAATCAAAGTCAAATCTCCTTTATTCAAATAGACTTTTACAAGTTCTTTTGAATCGTCATTTTTTAACACTTTTTTATACTGTTTTTTAAAACTAGTGCATAGAGTCTTTTACCAATTAAAAAAATCTGCATTAAAATAGTTTTACAACATGTTTGTTTACATTTTAATAAAGACGTATTTTATAGGAATCTTTTCTATGAGATGTTGTTGATAGTGTGTTGAATTTGCATAAAAAATCACGGATTTTGGAAGTTTAATTTAATTAGGAAATTTTCTTTACAGGGCAAAGTCTAAAAGCTGCTGGATACGGTAGATGGGGTCCAGGGGAACCGAATAACCAAGGGAACAGCCAGTACTGCGGCGGCGTGTACCGCTCCGGCTTGCTAGACGACACCTACTGCGACCTTCCCTTTCCTTTTATATGCGAGAAGGACCCAAAATCCCTAACGTCGAAAGATTGTCCACCTTCGAAACAATAGAAACACCAACAAGACATCCGAACCTTGCCATAGAGAATCTAAGAAAGGCGATCAAACTCAATACAGGTTGAAGATTTATTCTTTTCTTCCTCGACGACCTGATGGACAGCCAACGACTGACAACCAATTCATGACGAACTATAACGTAACATAGTCATTTTTATTGTGTATTAAGAATTAATAAATAATCGTTAATATTTATGCTATTCATTGTTTCACTAAAAACTGTTCACCACGCTAGGCCTCATGCAAGTTGACAGACTACACACCTGAGAAATTCGTTAGAATTTTCATATGTGCCGGTTTCATCACTATTTTTTATGTGTAGTAATTTCTTGTGAATGCACACATAACATCGAAAAGTCCGAGGTGTGTGGCTGGGTTTGAACCCGCGACCGCCGAGATTCTCGGCCATGTGAAGGCCATCACTGCTTAAATATTATCTAACTTTCTGTACCTGTTGTACTCGTAATTGATAGTAACTGTTATAACTTTTAGAATATCCATATCGAAGTGTTTGGGTGAGGCAAGGAATTATTATCTTAATGTATGAATTAATTGCTTTCCACTGTTCATGTCACTCTGGCGTTTAGGTATTTGCTTATTAATCTGTAGTTGTCTTTATTGCGCAAGTTTACATTTAAAATATGGAGTCTAAAATAATGGTTTTATAATATTTTCTAACAACCATTTCAACGGTATAAGTCAACACTAAAACTTCCTTATATCTTACAATTCTGAATTGTACACTATAAATATTTTTTTTAAGTTGATATGACGTTTTTCTAGAATATTCTCATTACGTTATCAGCTATCCAAACTAAAACCTATGATCAGTTCTTGGTATTCCCAATATTTATCATTTGGAAAGTCCGCTACCTCGTCGTCTTCAGATTACAAGGTTTTGACCTTTATGCTTTATTTATTCCTAAACAACATGATATATCATCATTATGTTTGGCCTATATACGTGCCACTGCTGAGCACAGGCCTCTTTCACAACTGAGAGAATTAAGACCATAGTCCACCACGCTGGTCTAGTACGGGTTGGCGGACTACACACTAAGAAATATCTGAGAATTTTTAGGTGTGCAGGTTTCCTCCCGATGTTTTCTTTCGCCGTTACACTACTTTTTCCTTATCCCACCACACTCCCGCCACTGCAACTCCTGTGCTTCAGGATCAACAGCGGCACGCACAGTATTGGCGCCAAGCAATGAAGCTCAGCAAATCTAAGGGGACCTAACTTGTCATAATCCCGCAACAAAGTTATTCAGAAAAATCAATGGAAAGGAGGAGTTGGAAAAAGAAAGAGTTGTCCACTTCCCTTCACAGCAAAGCGGGTGACAAAACATTGAGCTATGAGGTTTGACCTCACACAATGACAATTACAGTTAACAAAATTAGACGCAATTAACACACCACGGATAAACAACTATTTGCTTAAATCGGACCTAACGTGCAAACTGTTATACAGACTTCCAATAATACACATGGCAAAAACGCTGAAAGGCACGAAAATTCTTCCTAGATTGAACGAGGTCTATATAATAAACAACACCAGACGTTACATGCATACTATTGAGCAAAGTGTTACACTATTTGCTAACTTACTATGAATGCACATATAACTTGGAAAACTCACAGGTTAGTGCCTGGGTTTTGAACCCACGTCTGCCGACATTCTCGACCGCGTGCCTAAGCCTTATAGGCGTCACTCATGAGATAACACATGACGTAATATATCTATAGAGGAATTTGGTATGGATGCACATAATTTTAATACAACCAACGTGTTTCAAGATAGAAATCCAAAATAATTATGTGTATTTTTAAATTACTAGCAAGTAATCTCATAAGTGACTAATGAATACAAATATGTTTATTTTGATGACCTGAATCTCAGTGCCGGTACTTTAGAAGAAGCCCAGAGCTCAGTTTGCCTTTAAAAAAAACTAATAATTTGACATATAAATTACAATATTTCAACTCCACAGTTAACAAGTATAAACTACACACTAAACAATTTACGCTTTTAGGCTTCTATTAAAGTACCGTCACTGCTAAAACCGTTTTTTTTTTGACAAATTAATACACTACCGTAAGTAGAAGATACACATTATTTAACAAACATCTTAAGCACTTTAAAGATTAAAGAGAAAAAAATTGAAAAACAAAATATTAGGTTGAATAAAAACTTATCAACGATAACGTATATTAACAAACTGGGTACATAAGCGCGACCGATGGTTAAATCAGTTCACAAAGAAACAGACATGAAGACCTTGCGTATTGTTGTTTTGGCAGCTGCCGTTTTAACAGTAACTGGTAACTACCATTTTACTTATTTTAGTTTTATTTTCTAATCTGTGAATGGTTGAAATATTATATTAATTGCGATACAAAACTTGTGTCCTAGTGTGGCGTCGAAACTGTGTATGTGGCTGTTGGGTATATTTATTTATTTATCATTAAAAATATTGAACTTATAAGTTGAAAATCGCTTAGCAGTTTGAAGTTATAAGTAAACTGCTCTTAATAAAATTGAACTTAAATTTAGGAAGCGGCTCGTTGGGGCAAGCATAGGAGATATGTATTATTTTTATATAAATCACATTACATATTGAAATTTTTTTATAAAAAGGAAACACTAGAATAATTTACTAATTCTTCTTAAGCAAGTCTTTCTTAATAGCCTGAAATTTAAACGATTTTAAGTACGCATAGGTACGAGTTTTAAATGATGTTGATAATATAGTAATTAATTCAATTTTAGGTGACAAATTTCGCTCCGATTATGAATTTTACGAGTCAGCAGAAGGATGGTTCAAGTTTCACAAAGCCCCCGTTGTGTGGTCGAATGGAGAATCAAGATGTCACTACGAAGGTTTACAAAAAGGATTACAATAGAGCGTTGATATCTTTTGACACCTTAAATATCCTCGAAATTAATTTTTACTCTTTCTCTTCAGGTGGTGTGCTAGCCTCACCTTTGAACCAAGATGTAATGGATGTGTTGATCAATTTAACAGAACAAAACAAGGAGATCACTTCTAATGGTGTTCACATCGGAATTCACAACCTATTTAACCCTGCTGAGTACACGAGCATTGAAGGCAAGTCTTATTTGTAACACAGCTTTAACAATACAAATAGTCTATGCCAAAGAACAGTTGAAGAAAAAAGACATTTTCAGTATGCTAAGGATGCCCTCTGGCTAGGTGGGGTGACGATATCCGCAAGGTGGCTGGCAACGGTTGGATGAGGAGAGCCGAAGATCGAGCCCAGTGGCGTGCCATAGGAGAGGCCTATGTCCAACAGTGGACGAACAAAGGCTGATGATGATGATGAAGGATGCCGATTCTACGATTAGATTATCATCTTGACACGGCCGCTTCTTAATAATTCGGGTAGCGTGTAATATCAAGACATTTCTAAATGTGTGACAGCCAAAGGCTGCCATACATTTCTAAATGTGTGACAGTCAAAGGCTGCCATTCATTTTTGTTTGAATTTTTTACCACTGGATGTGTGTTCACGGCAAACGGCGCCCTCATCTCCATACAAATCACATTCCCTTAGATTCGCTGAGCTTCAGTGGTCGGCATCAATACTGTGCGTGTCGTTGTTGATCCTGAGGCACAGGAGTTGTGGTGACGGGTGTATGGTGGGATAGGGAAAAATAAAAATACTAGCAGGCATGGGTTACAGAGGTGGCAAGATGAGTTCCTAAGTTCAGGTTCAAAAGATTCATTGCAAAATACAGGATTTTTTCCTATTCCAGTCTTACATTTGCCAACTTATAGAATGTTCATGTTTGAAAATCCACCATTCCATTTGTATTTTTGTAGGTGTTTCGCTATTCGATATGCCGGTGCGATATAGCAGAATGTATCCTGAAGACTACACTTTAACACAATATTGTATGAGACTGTATCCTGATGGAGAATTTTTAATGAGCAACTGCACCGACCCACTTCCCTACCTATGCTACAAAAAAAAAGAAGCAGCACTAACGCTCACTGAGTGTGGCACGACAGATAGACGTAAGGATAATTGTGTTTAAGTCCTTGTAAAACGTAAAAGACAAAGAGGTTCAAATCCTATAATAATGTTATGATGCTAATGTTATAATTGCGTAAGTAGGCGCGCTTTCACGCCTAAACCATTTGACCGATTGAAATGATTTTCTGTGTTAACTGTTAATATAGACGGGACCTTCCGAAAGGACATGGGCAATTTCATTTTGCAAAATTGCTCTTTTGTCTACCTGGGCCTAACAACTACTCTCTTTATTATTATTAGCCCATTTACGTCCACTGCTGATCTCACGCATCTTCTTCAACTGATAGGGTTATGCCTTAGTCCACCACGCTGGCTATGTGCGGCTTGAAGGATTCTTCTTCATCAACCCATATACGCCCACTACTGAGCACGGGTCTCCTCTACCATTGAGAGGGTTTTAGGCCGTAGTCCACCACGCTGGCCTAGTGCGGGTCAGCGGACTACACACCTAAGAAATTTCTAAGAACTTTTAGGTGTGCAGGTTTCATCACGATGTTTTCCTTCACCGTTAAAGCAAGTGATAATTCAATGTGAATACACACATAACTTCGAAAGCTCAGAGGTGTGTGCCTGGGGTTCGAACCCGCGACCGGCGAGATTCTCGACCGCGTGCCCAAACCTCGAGGCCATCACTGCTACACTTGGAGGATTACACACCAAAGAAATTCCTAAGGACGTTTGGGTGTGCTGGTTTTCCTCACAACTGTTATTATATAAATATTAATAAAATCAGCTACATAACAGATTACTGTATTTAATTCAATACACTTACTTCACAGGGTATCAATTGGACAATAGAACTGGCAAATGCTATAAGTTCCACAGATACGCAGCGACATGGTCACTTGCGTTCCTGACATGTAGGGCTGAAGGTGGCCATCTTGCCGTCATCAACAGCGCTGATGAAGCCAATGTTCTAAAGGATCTAGTTCATAAGAACCCTGACAACACGTTGGTAAGAGCAAGAGTCACTGACGAAGCTTTTATCGGGATCTTAGATTGGTATCAAAATGGTTCTTGGAGAACTGTTCATGGTGAGTCTTTGTATCCATTACAGAGATGATTAGTGTCCTGGATAGGGTTTATATCAGCCCTTGTACGCCACTTGTGGGGCATGAGCCTTTTTACCATCACAGGTATTAGCTTTTATTCACCTCGCTGCGTTTTGTGAATTAGAAGACAACTTCCTTTAGATTTGCATGTTTTCTAACCGTTTCATGGTTCACTGTAAAACGTGGTTCCTCAATACTACATTATACGTTACAGGTGAGAGCTTAGAAGATGCTCGATACGATAAGTGGGGTCCCGGTCAACCGAACGACCTACGGTTTGAAGGGCGCCACCAATACTGTGGTAGCATTTTTAGGACGGGGGTGCTCGATGATACTTACTGTGACCTCCCCTTGGCTTTCATATGTGAGAAGGACCCAATAGCCTATTAAGGATATGCCATTCCCACTAAATCAATCTGTGATTGATAGAAAACTAGGAAATCTGTCTTGAGCGGTCATGTAAAAGCATTGTACGGTGTCACATTAAACAGTTTTTACTGATTCATGTTGTTTCTTTTGAGAGGAATATTAATGTTATTCTCCCAATGCTCGTTTCCTTGAACAAAACGGTATGATGCGCCATTTTAGACTTTCTCAAACGCAACAAGAGGTGATTTGAGAACAACTTTAATTATACATTTTTCTAATTATTTATAATACTTGCTTAAGGAAAGTATAGAGAATAAACACTTGCGCTTTAAGTATATTTCTGCACCCACATACCGCGGATTGTTATTCAGTCCTACGTAACAAAGGAGAATGCCAACAAATCAATCTTATAAGAATGTGTCTGATTGTAGCATTCTTCTTTAAAAAATTATATTTGAATTTGAAGCTAAATATAATTATGATGATGAAAAATACTAAAAAAGTAGTCAATTATTAGGTAAAATAGGTACGTAGGCATTACTGTTAGAAAGAAAGAAAGAAAAATACAAAAGTAGTAAAAATCTTTATTATAAAATTGCATAATTACATTACGAATACGTTTAGCATTTTTACAATGACAGGATATTTATAAACATAACACACCTATATGTAGAGTCGATTAATACATTAATAGCGCCGAAAAATAGTACATTTTTGGTTCGTCTAATACTTAATTAATATCATTAAGCCACGCTTAACGTTAATACTTCTAACCTTACACCGAACCTCAGATTAAACACTGTTATAACTTGAAATTATTTGACATTTTCTTTTTCAATATGGCCATATCTAAATGAATTAATGAATACACCCATCTGTCATATACATAGTTACAGCCCACACTCTCTAATCCCTCTATGGATAATGATAATATTAATCATTCATTTTTTCAGTGCACGAATATACACCCAAGAATATACACCCAATACACCCAATAGTCACATACATAGCTCTGACCCCACACTAGGTTACAAGACCTGTATCGTGGGTATCAGACACTACGAGAGACTTTTTTCGGTCTCACAAACATCCAGACCCGAAACAAATATTTGTGGTTCACACAAACATTTGTCTCGGTGCGGGGATCGAACCCGCGGCCTCTCCTTTCGCAAGCTGGTGTCTAGCCAACTGCGCCACGGGGGCTGTCCATCATATGAATGTAGGTAATTTCAAATTACAACAGTATTTCATTGAAGATAATAATGACCATTGAATATGTCTGTCCTTAGTATAGTCTAGTTCATATAATAAAATAATCGAAAACAATTAATAAATTAAGGTTTAACATTATTAGCAATCCTTATTGTTTATTAAAGTTGCATGGCAAGATATTTCTCACCAAACCAAAGTCAGTATGATATGGGTACATAAGTGACAGTGAACGCAAATATTTTTTATTTTAAATAACATTGTAATTTGATTTAGGACAGACATAATCAAATTTACAAGGCTTTTTATATAAAACGCGATTTCCAAAATAGCACCGAACTTACAACCAAATGTATATAACTTACGACAATAATTTTAAGATAATATAACTCTCATTCTACAATATATTGATACTTCATAATTAGATTAAGAGAAATGAAATTTGTGATTGTTAATAAAATAATTATACAACACAGTTTAAACTGTAAAACTGGTAAGAAAAATTTTGTTTTATTTATTTAGAGTCCTTTCATTTATCGGGTTTCCCAAATCCAAGTTTCACTGTATACACACTTAACTAAACACCTCTTCGAATAGATCAGGTCGAAGGACCATTACAGGCGATTCATTACGAGTGATTCATTATAGGGGGATCCGTCAAGGCGATTCATAACGGGTGATTCATAACGGGCGACTCGTCAAGGCGATTCATAATGGGTGATTCATTAAAAGTGACTCATAAAGGTATATTCATAAAGGGTTATTCATAACGGGTGATTCATAAAAATTCATATCCATTTATTTTTATCGTCAGCAACGTTATGTTCAGACCCTTGCCAGCTGAAGGAACTGTCTGTATCGCCGTCGTGGAGATGTGAGGTCGGCCGCGAGTCCCGCACGTAGGAGCGCGGACGGCCCTCCCCCGCGGAGTGATTCAGACGGGAGGCATCGAAGTGGAACCCTGAGTTAGAAGGCTTTCTTACCTCCCGGAGGTATTTCCACGTGTGGCTGTCGGGACCCTCGTCGTCATCGCCCTTGGGGCTGTACAGCCATTCTGCAAGTGATATATCGATCATCAATGAGCCTGCTGGTTTCAGAGTGGCTTAACTGCATTTTGATGACTTTTGACCTTTTAGACCTCTCTGATGTATGCTAATGCTTTTTATGTTTATTCCTAATTAGTTATTGCGTACTTTAAAGGTAACGGCAAAATTAGTAAGGAACTGGGGCGCGTATTTTTTTTGGAATTCCTTAGATGTGCCCAACATTAAAAAGTAGAAACACTGATGATGAACAATTCGATCTCAATGATTTCAATCGGCGAGATCGTCACATTTACTATAGACTGGCATATGTATATAGATCTTTGAGACCCGGATCACTTTCTGACAATGTCCATCAGCCTGTACTAACGTCACACAGTCCATAATACCAACATAAGAGCTAACCTCCGTTGGAGACCTTGGCGATGGCGTCCAGCAGGAAGTCCTTGTCCTTGGCCTGCAGCACCAGCATGCGGCGCAGGATCGCCACCATGGACGCCTGCGCGCGCGCGCGGGCCCGCGTGTAGTACACCAACACGCTGGAGAATTGGGTGTCACATGTTGATAGGAAACGCGGTTTAGAGTGAAATTTTATTCAATTCGTCCTTAATTCGTCCGTCCGCCCTTAATTCGTCCACTGCTGGACATAGGCCTCTCTTATCCAACCGCTGCCAGCCACCTTGCGGATATCGTCACCCCACTTAGCTAGAGGGCTAGGTTAAAAAGTATCCCGACAAAAAAAAAAGTTTTTCTAATCATAGTATCAGTAATCAGGTAAAGACTTTATCGTTAATAACAGGTTAGCGATCCTAGACCCAGCCCAAGGAACGGTCATGACCACCATGACCACACCTTTAGATCCCTTGAATGTGTGCTTCTGAGCCCGTATGGTAGTACCGGCCGTGGTCCGTGTATACCTGAGGAACAGCAGCAGGAAGGCTATGAACCCGGGGCGCAGCAGGAAGGCGAGCGCGCGGCGGGCGGCGTGGCGCTCGTGCAGCCGCAGCGCGCCCTGCCACACCACGCCCGCCACGCGCCCGTACGCCGAGAACGGGCCGCACGAGGACGACTCACTGCACCACACAACGGGGACTTGGGCACGTCATCATCGTCACAAAGTAATAGCGTGATCATCAACAAATATCTAAAAAGTCATCATCGTCATAATGTTATTAACATAATAACATCATCACCGTTACCAGCTTAAAAACATCATCGTCACTAACATAATATCATCATCTTAATCAACAGCATAATAACATTATCAAAATCACCAACAATAAAATAATCATCATTATCGCCATCAACATTATTATCATCATCACCATGATCATCATCATCACCAACCTAATAACATCATCACCATATAAACTCACCCCAGGTATATAGTTCCGATGGTGAAGAGCGTGGTGAACAGCGAGAGAGTGACCAGCATGTACAGTACCGTCTGCGTCTGAGCCGCGCGCCATACCTGTGCCAAACAAACGACGGTAGTAGAAAATGTTCATACATATATACTCAGACCTTTATTTTATGGCAACCAGAGGTGCATTTTTACACCTATATTTCACCAATGGTATTTTCGTCTCACGTAAAAGGAAGTGAACCTGTTGTCATTTTTCGGAAAAAAAGTCTAGAGTACGTGCTACTGCTGAGATATTTCTACTTAAAAAATCTTGTATAACTTTGGCCGTTATTTAGCAAATTAAACCGAGGGCTTTTAGACCGAGAAAAGTCGTAGAGGCAAACAGTTTCTTCCCTCTTGCATTTTCATCTATTTTACCTTGTTTAAAAGTAGATTACGATCACGTCGTCTGTGACATACAGACGAGTGACCACAAAAGGGGCCATCCATAAATTACGTCACACAAATTTCATGTTTTTTTGGAACTTGTCCCCCCCCCCCCGTCCAGGTCACACATGATCATGTGGCATCATGTGTTTTGTAATTTTACAATAAATTTTAAATAATTCAATACATACATATTGTGACATCACACAGCTTATGTCAACCCTCTCCCCCGTGTCACACGATGTCACATATTGCTGACCCCCTTCCTCTTAACGTAATTTATGGATGGCCCTTAAGAGTTCCACATGATACCTTCCGTGCAGGCTGGCAGGCTTTCAGGGCGCACTCCCTCTTTATATAGAAGAGTAGGAGGAGTTTGATGGCCACGGCTACCACCAGAAGTGGAGAGAACAGCATCCCGAACCACACTAGGGTCTGGTTGTAGATCAGCGTGAGGGAATTAAACGCTATGTTGAACTCCGGCGCTGAACTCTTCGGATTCCATCTGGTGGAACAACAGATGGATACACATATCCTATATATCCAAGGAAGTAGGGGGAGAGGCCTTAGACTAGGGGTCGCCAAATGGTGGACCACGTTTCGTTCCTTAAAACGGACCCCAAAAGAAACTAATTGGTGACCCCTGCCTTAGACCTTCGATTCGACTGGTATTTTGAGAGGATAATACACCTTTAGATACCTGGTTAGGTTATAGGAATGGCCGAAAGGGTTTTCAATCGTACCCCCTTTAATATAGATCATGATTAAATTCATAGTTGTTATGTAGATTACTTCTGAATACAGGATCTTCCTAAGGTAAGATTGATTCACATGAGCTGAGTAGTATTATAGTATATCATCAGTCTATTTTAATAGTTTAGATTAAGCATAACACAATATTAGTGCACACATTTATTGCTATGAATGATTAAAAATGATCTAATAAAAAAATACGTTTTAAACGTTGATTACGTCATTTAAATAATTAATTAAAATTTAAAAATTCATCTTAAATCGATCCCGGACATAATCAGCGTTACAAATAAAAACAGTGAGGAGAGAAATAAAATAAAAAATAAACTTACTTATAAACCAAAGCTCTAACAAACTCAACTATCGGCAACACAACTAAGGAGACGAGCGCGTCCATCAACACGAGTCGGTACGCCTCCTGACCGAAACGTGTTTCCCAACACTGCAAACCGAGTGCAAACACACAAAAATAAAAGAAAAAACACTAAGTGAATGAAATGAAAATATCTTCCTCAAAGGCCGGCAACGCACCGATGATTCCTCCGATATTGTGGATGCTCATGGGCGGTGTTGACCACTTACCATCAATTGGCTCATTTGCTCGTTTGCCTCCTTTTTGCATAAAAAAAAATTACATGAGTCAGAGGGGGAATGAAAATGAGTGAATGAAAACAAAAAACAGTGATGAATGAATATAGGGGGGAAGTGGTGGGGGGTTTGTGTGGGGTGGACTCACGTGCGTATTGGACCGAGACCAGTAGACCAGCAGCAGCACCAGCGTGCCCGCGTCCAGCAGCCACGTGCGCACCAGCGTCACGTACAGCGCCGTGCGGGAACGATAGCGCTCCAGTCTATACATATTATAGAGTCGTAGAAGACAGCCTAGACTGGAGTTTACATATTTAGTATGAAAACGAAAGAGGGGCACGGTAGTATAATCCCATTTTTTGTTCTCGAGGGGAAAGCAGATTACAGACATATTTCCCGCTAGCCCTGGTGGTGAGGGGCGGGAAGCGTATGTCGGCTCGACTGGAAAGTCGAGCGTGCTGTGACGTCCTTAACAAAATTTCTAAGCCAGCATACCAATCAAAACCCCCTGGTGGCCATCTCCACGCCAAGTGGGAGCAACTACGGTAATTGATCGAAAAGTGCCCACCGTTATTCCCGCACTAAATGTCTCGGCCGTTTCGGAATAATAGGGGACGCTCTCCAATCCCCCTCCCCTCTACTTTGGTTTCAAATTTACCATTTCAGTTGTTTGTAGGTAACTCTTAGATAGATTATTCTCCTTTTTTTATTCAATTCAGAAATAGGGAACATGACTATTTTTTGAAATCAGTCGATAATTTTGCTGGTCTCCAAGGTAATTGTGACTGTTGAAATATCTACAGAATGTATTCGAACCGTGATGTCGGGATTTTCTATAACGCCAAGGGTTTGTAATCATCTTAGCTATTACCTGCCTTAGTTTCTGATCACGGTCTGAATACACCTTGAAGCAACTTACTTGACGATGACATGGAAGAAGACCGGGCAAAGAGTGAGTATGAGAGTGAGTGCGGCGGAGACGAGCAGATTGTGTGGCGAGAGGGCGAGGAGGTTCCACAGGGCGAAGAGGGAGGCTCCCACCACGCCCAGCGCCAGCAGAGACACGAGACTCTGTCCCGCCACCCGCGCCAGTCGGGAACACAACCCACGGCTACCTGACCTGGCCTCCTGCTCGCTCAGCAGCTCCTGACAACCATGGGAGATTCAAATTACAAAAATGGGTCAACATCATATCATATACATACTAGTGCGTGTATGTGCGACCGTGCGTGTATGTGCGAGCGTGCGTGCATGTGCGACCGTGCGTGTATGTGCGACCGTGCGTGTATGTGCGAGCGTGCGTGCATGTGCGACCGTGCGTGTATGTGCGACCGTGCGTGTATGTGCGAGCGTGCGTGCATGTGCGACCGTGCGTGTATGTGCGACCGTGCGTGTATGTGCGAGCGTGCGTGCATGTGCGACCGTGCGTGTATGTGCGAGCGTGCGTGCATGTGCGACCGTGCGTGTATGTGCGAGCGTGCGTGCATGTGCGACCGTGCGTGTATGTGCGACCGTGCGTGTATGTGCGACCGTGCGTGTATGTGCGAGCGTGCGTGCATGTGCGAGCGTGCGTGCGTGTACGTGCGTGCACGTGTGCGTGTTTGTCTGTGTGTGTGTACCTTGAACTCATTGTATATGGAGTTGGCGGTGAGTGCGGCGGCGTGCGGCGCCACGATGCCGAAGTCCCAGCCGCAGAACACCTTGTTGGCGAACACGTGACTCAGCCCGCCGGCCGTCTCGATGAAATTGCGGCGGTACGAGTACGCGGTCCTACGTTATGTGGGATAGAAACATTAAAAAATTTGTTGTGACATTGTGCATTAATCAAGTGAGGTTTCGGAAGTAGGAGGGGTTGGACAGGAATCGCGAAAATATTAGGTGGGAGGGGGATGTAGTAAAAAGACTAGTAAGAAGTCTAGTCTAGATTCACTAGATCGTTTCATGAAAGATCAGAGAAAATGGTTGTTGTTTTGAAATCTGCTACTAGATTCAAAAAGTTATCCGAAACTAAAAAAATTACATCGAGAGTTTTAACAAAAACAGAACCATTTTTTGGAATCATTGACGGGTACAAAATCAATATTTCAAGAATAGAACCAAAATTATATGACTGATACTTTTTTTTTTGTTCTCGGGAGGAAAGCTGTTTATGGCTCTACTTCCCGCCAGCCCGGGGGAGGGGGGCGGGAAGCGTATGTCGGGGTCACCGGTCTTCCAGCCCGGCGCGCGGCGACGTCATATCCGCGCAGATGTTAGTGCCGGGCTGGGTCCCTAACAAAATCCCTAAACCGGCATACCGACCAAAACTCCCCGGTGGCCATCTTCGCGCCGAGTGGGGCGACCACGGTACGCGGGCGAGAAGCGCCCACCTTCATCCGCAGCCGCCCGGTGCGCCTCCGAGACGTAAATGTCTCGGCCGTCTCGGAGTTTTAGGGGGCACAGATGCACCCCCACTATCTTGGTTCGGGCGCCCCGGTTGTGGATGGGCGCCCGATATGACTGATACTGTATAAAAATTACACAGATACACTTTAATCAAGTTGAAACTAACCTGTAGCACAAAACGGCGAACATGACGATGTACGAGCAGACCACAGTGAAGAAGTACGCGAACGGCATGTTGTACGAGATGGAGCCGGACAGCACGCCGTCGTGGTAGTGCCCGTAGAACAACGGGGATTGTTCGAGACGACCCTAAGGACAAATTTTAGCTAATACATCATCTTCATCATTATATTGGCAATCCGCACTAGGCCAGCGTTGTGGGCTAAAGCCTCAACCATTTCAATGATAGAGGACTGTGCCTAGCAGTGGAACGTATATGAGCTGATGATGATCATCATCATCATTATCAGCCTGCATTCTTCCTACTGCTGAGCGTATGTCTCCTGTATTACTGAGAGGGTTAGGACCTTAGTCCACCTTGCTGGCTTAATGCGCTTTAGCGGTCTATAAGAAATTCCTAAGAAATTTTAGATCAGGTCAGGTTCTAAGAACTTTCAAATCTACACAAGATTCTCTTAAGATCTTTTACTTCATCGTAAGGCCTCGAGGTTTATGCGCGGTCAAGAATCTCTGCTGTCGTGGGTTCTGTTTGAACGTGGCTTTTCTAAGCTAAATGTGTAATCATTATTAATTTCCACTTACTTAACAACTAAATACATTCAAAAGATTTTCAATATTATCAAAGACTACACTTACCGTTCCGCTGATGAAGTCAAGGAAAGTTAATCTAGGAGCGGTATCCGTGTGGTTGGCAGCCCTGTCGTGTAAGGCTTGGGGCACCACTATGAAGGTGATGAGCAGGCCTGCCAACACCAGGTCCATGGCGAACATCCACCGCACCAGGTAAAAATATGAACCCACTGCCGAACCGAAGTGACCCTCGATGTTCCGAATCGCTTCGTACCACAGCTCGATGGAGAATATCAAGTCGCGCATACGATCTTTGGCCTTTTGACAATTGTTTTATTTTTAGAAACTATTAAAAGTATTTTAATCCTTAAAAATATAGTTTCGTTATTTGTTTGCTCTAACTCGTTAAGCCCAGGCATTAATGGTCAAATTTGAAAAAATCTTTTAAAACAAATTTAAGTTTATGGTTAGAACTAAGTAATAAATATGCCACAGTTGTATTTAATTACATTTTTACTTACTAAAAGAGGACTCACTCACCCGCTTCCATGCAAAGCTCATTCTATATTTGAGCCTCTTCCAGCATGATATCGGCCGTCTCTTGGACCTCAGGCTGACGGAGGCGGACAACTTGGCGCGAACGTTCCTCTTCATTGTTAGACCCTGAGGTAGCTCTCTTAGGGCTTCCCTGTGGGGCAATCAGGGCAGAGTCACTTTAGCTGGTAAGGCAGTTCGATCAAAATGTTGTTTCTCAAAATATTTCATGCGTTGTCTACTTCCATATATTTCTTTTAACGCACTTCTTCGTTCTTCCTTTGTGTAGTTTATTTGTGTCTTATCAAACACAATTTCATACGTAACTTAAATATTTGCATAACAGGTGCATGCCTTTAATTATATCCCACCAAAAACATAAATGTAAAAAAGGAAAGCCAAGTTCAATACAAAAATTATTCTCGACTGTGGGCTTCGCCGCAAAAAGAATGGAGATCTAATTGAGTGCCAAGTTCTATGCAAAATCCAAATATAAATAATAGGAAAAACATATAATTATGAACAAGTATTAAATCTATTTCTGTGCTTTATTAGATATCTATATGTAGACTAAGGGCTGACTTGGCTAGTTTTCTTACACGAATTATTATTAAGTACCTACTTTTACACAGTAACGGAAGAGCCTTATGTTCGATGGGTAGTTTCTACCAGCAAGCCAAATTTTCGGAATAATAAAATAAGAACCGAAAGGTACCAGGTTTAGAACATGCGAAGGCTATATAAATTGTAAATGAAAACTAGCCAAGTCAACCCTTAGGCTACATATAGATATCTAATAAAGCACAGAAATAGATTTAATACTTGTTCATAATTATATGTTTTTCCTATTATTTATATTTGGATTTTGCATAGAACTTGGCACTCAATTAGATCTCCATTCTTTTTGCGGCGAAGCCCACAGTCGAGAATAATTTTTATATTGAACTTGGCTTTCCTTTTTTACATTTATGTTTTTGGTGGGATACCATTACTTTTTGTAAAGAATATTATGCAGGTATTGAGATTTTAACTAACTGAATCGGTATTTTTAAGCAGTGCCTATGTTTATGTGTCGCTCGGGAGCGCTTTTATGTATGTACATTTATTTGTGTTCTGTGTATATTTATTATATTATATGTGGTGCCGCGCGCCGCGGAGGACACCGTTGTGTTCGCCGGTTGTTTAGCGCGTATTACAAGTTTTTTGTATGGGGACACCACTTATTTTTTGACTTAACTTCATTTTTATATTTCTGATATATAGCAAGTGAGTATACTAATACATATATTGGGATAGTTTTTTCAAATATCTGCTTGTAACCGTTCTAACGCTACAATTATAAAAAAAATGTATGGGGACCCCCCCTATTTTTTAACTTTTTTCTATTTTTAGATTTTTTCCTACGTTTACACATAATTACCGAGCTGTATTCTAAATTTTATCCTTCTAGGTCATCTGGAAGTAGGTTAGGTTTAGGTACTATCAGTCAGTCAGTGCTAAAATTTACAACTTTTTGACATCCATATCTTTATAACCGTTTGAGCTAGCTTCATGAAATTTGGGCTTCTAGATGTCCTTATAGATATAACTAACACACACGTAGTTTCAAGTGTTTACGTCAAATAGGTTTTTAGTTATAGAAGGGTCAAAAGTGGCGCCAAATGGTTCGTGTAATGATACACTCGGCGCTGGCTAGCCAGTTTTACTTGAACTTGGCTTGACACGCTGCCGCGTGTCTAGATGTTGTACTACATGACCTTGTTTTTTTTATTATGCTTTATGTAGAAAAGTTATTTATTTACGTATTCAATAAAATCATCATTTATGATTTCTCTCTCCTCATAACATGCTTCTATAACAACAGACAGTTCCCTTTCAACTTATCTTACAGAAACACTTTCAAACTTCCTTCTAGCAGTACCTACCTTCGTAATTCCTCAGCTCCCGGCGAGTCTTCCATCAGGCGTTGGTGCTGTTCCATCTCCCGCACTATGATGTCGGCCTGTCGGTCGGCGGCGTCCACCGCGTCTCCAGAACCCTCAGGGTCCACCCCTTCCATAGCCTTCTCCACCAGCACATTGTGCTCAGATGTGTTGCGTCTCACGCGTAGTGTATCTGAAATGTAATACATAAACAAAGTCTTATTTTTACTCAGTATTACAGTATTACCGTCCGACCGTCATCAGACATAGCCGTCCTACACACTGCAACACAACACAACACGACTGCAACACGATGGGCCGACGACTTGAGAAAAGTGGTGGGAAACGGGTGGATGGCCGCTACTCAAGACAGGGATGGTTGGCGCTTTCTTCGGGAGGCCTACGTTATAGTACTTATAAGTATTAGAGTATAACTCTTATTACTGCATCGTTGACTAACTCACATCGACATCGTAGAATGATCGAGCCCTTGAAGAAAGCAATAACTAGAAAGAGTTGCTTTTCTTTAAATTGAGTGATTGATGGTTAGTGAAATGAAAATAATTTAACTACTTACTCACCATTTATTGATAAATCATCCGAATGCATTATAGCAAACGATCCAATACTAATAATGTATAAATTTTTAAACCTACTTAAACACTCCAGAGTCTGGAGTCCAGACTAAAGACGGCCCGCGACGTATTACTTGTAAAACAAACACTAATTTATTAATGTTTGAATTAGTTAATTATTAATTTACTATTAAAGATATTATGGCTACAACATTTAACATGTAGTTTTTATTTAAGCATAACATTATTTGTTATAAAATATTCCTTTACTAGCAAAAACATTTTCGCAGATCTTAAAAACTTTCTAAGCACGGTGTTACTATATTGCTTTTGTAATAATCGTGAGAACAGTTTTAATGTACAATATACGGTTATTAAGACACTGGTCGGTGTATAATTAAGCCATCAGTTCAACCATGCGTGTGACTTGATTGGGGATAGCACACTACTCGTCAGCACGGGTCGCGGGCTCCCCTCCATTTAACGCATTTCCTTTTTAATTTGTCGGATGCATGTCTATGTTCGCGTCAGTTTTTAGTTCATTTAGTTTTATGCCATTTAGTAGTAGCCCACTACGCCGAGATATGATACAATTTTGTAAATCAACACTTTTTAATATCTCTAACATTGATCAAGTCTTTTTGTGCGTAAAAACGGTACTTATAATATGAATACAGATTATTATTTTAACTTAATATAGTATCAAAACCGCACGGAGAACAAACGACAAACCCAGTCGCGAGTCACAGGTGGTTCCCACTAACAGCAATTTGGACTACTGGCAATTTAAGTCTTAGGTTGATTTTTTTCCATTGTATGGCATTATATAATGAAACTGTCATATCGAGTTTGATTCTCGAACAAGATAAAGTTTAAGGCCAGGTAAATTTCGACAATCAAATGCCTTTTTTACTCCAATTATGCCACGTCAGTTAACTGTCTGACTGGTAACTTCCTATATTTTTTATTGATGCTGATAAAATTAACTCCACCATAATAAAGTTAGTATACAAAAAATCTTGTACTATGCGTTAGTTGCCGCGACGGCATGAAGTTGACGGCCACTTGTCTGGCAGAACCATTCTTTATCAATGTGCGTCGCACGCTCGCCGGCCTCGAGTCCATTTCCATGTCCTCGCTCATAGCGTCCTACCTGCAAAATACATAAAGACAATTAAATTCAAACAAAATCAATATCATCCGTCATATACGTTCCACTGCTAAGTAAGGACCTCCACAACCATTGAGAAGGTTCAGGTTTTAGTCCTCACGCTGGGCAAGTGCGTCTTGGCGGACTACACACTTAAGAAATGTAGACAAAGTTTAATGTAGGCAGGTTTTATCACAAGGTTTTCCTTCACAATTGAAGCAAGCAATAAGAAATTGTGAATACACTTCTTCAGAAGGTATGTGGTGTGTGCCTAGGGTTGTAGGGCGCACCTAAACCTCAAGCTCATTCTTGGCCATCACTATCAAACAAACAGGCAAATATTTAGCTTCAACTACATTGTTAGTGAAATAAATAAAAATTGTTAAAATCTTAGTTTGATAACCAACCCACAAGATGAACTGATGATATTATAGCATAAAAAAAAACCACAGGAAACCTCTCACTAAGAGAGCTTTGGAAGTATTTTTGGGAGGCCTATGTCTTGTAGTGGATGTTGATTGACTAATGATGATGATTACTTATTGTGTACCCATAATTATAGCAGTAGCAAGAAATGAACATTTTTCAATTTATACATGTTATTGCTAATAAATTATCTGATTACCTACACAAAACTCGTCATCCATATAAATCTCAACTGTTTTGCCAGAAAGGCAGCCAATGAAGCATATTTTATTGGTAACACACTTCTATTTTACATTGATTTACTTGATATAAACCAAACTATAACAGTAAGTACTGAATATTTAGAGATAAAACCTAGATAGCAGAGATTTATGTCTGGAAACCAAAACACTTTTTAAATAATTTTGCAAGCTGATGGCATCTGCTCCAATTAAGATACTATCTCATTTTTATTAACATTTTATTACTTTGATTAGAAAGGAAGTCAGATAGTGTAAAAGGGTAATTTCAGAGATAAGATATGTAAAAATAGCTTTGCTAAAGAACCAGAAATTAAATTAGTCTTTTTACTTCCAAGTATTTATTATTCTACATTAGAATAAATTAAGGACTCAACCAAAAACCAAAAAGAACTCCCACAAATATGCCAATTATTCAAACCATTGTATTTAATAATGAAATAGAGCAATGGAACTCCTACATTAATGAATACTATAGGGATGTTATACATTTTTAAATATCCTTTATTGAGAAAAACTACTTTTCTGATTTATTTAAATGCTATGTTATGTATGAATAGTGTTTAATAATATCTTCAGGAAATTAAATGTGATAAAATAAAAAAAAACAATAAATATGTGTGGTAAACACAGGGAAACCTAGTGAGGAAACCTGAATGTGTCATAAACTAATCCACATCACGCTAGTGAGATATAAGAATTACAAATCCTTTTCGTGTTTCATAAAATTTGAATTTAACTGGAGCAATTTAACATAATTGATGAATATGGCTATTTGTTTACATGAACGTGTGATGAGTCAATCCTGGTCGCTAATATAATTACAAGAAGAAATAAAGTGTTATCATACGAATGATAAAAATATATTAATATCTAATCCATGTATCTAAAGAATAAGTTCATTAACCGACTTCAAAAAAGGAGGTTCTCTGTTCGATTGTTTTGTATGTATGTATGTATGTTTGTCCGCGATTATCTCGCGTTTGGCTAAAGCTATTTGGATGCGGTTTTTTTTAATAGATAGAGCGATTCAATAGGAAGGTTATAGGCTATATAACATCACGCTAAGACCAATAGAAGCGGAGCAGCAATAAAGAATGTTTAAAAATCGGGGATATTTTTTTCCTTTTGAAAGCTTCCGCCGCGTGCGCTGCCGAAACGGTTAAAGTTACACTAAAATAATGTATGACAGAATTGTTCTCCTTTAAGTGTTCTAAAAAGAAGTCCGCGACAGCATATGCCTATCTTTTAAGATTGGTTCAATGTAACCTCTTTTATGCTAACCAAATTTGTCCTAAAATAAAGCATTGTTTATGAAGTTGTTTTTATAAAGATTATGTTAATCCTTATCCAAATAAATGCGTTATTCATTATAAGTATTTGATTTAAAAGAAATTTGCCCTTTACATCATTTGATTTCAATTACTATCTTAGAAGATATCGCAGTTTTAAAATAATTATCAAGCGCGCAATAATGATGCACAAGGCGCCGACCGGCGTGTTACGGTTTCACGTTTAAACAATTTGACCGATTTGTATGATTTTTGTATATTTAAGTAAATGGGGCTCTGTGGAGTAAAATACTACAACTTATGTTCTATCTGAACCCAAACCTGTAGTCCACGCAGACGGAGTTGCGGGCAAAAGCTATGTATAATAACATCTATTAAATATCAGCATTGCACCCGTGCAAAGCCGGCGCGGGTCGCTAGTTTAATTATAATTAATATAAAACAAACAATATATCATTAAATATCAAAACAAGGAAAGGTTACTAAAAATTGTGTATCACTACATAGTATATCACTATTCACCAAAAAAACTTAAAGTAAATTCCTATCTCAACTAAAAGAACTTAAATCACTAAAAAGTATGAAATAAAAAATGAAATACAAAAAAATCAAATTAAAAAAAATGAAAAACAAAAAAATCAAATTAAAAACAAAACAAAAATTCTTAAGTACTTAAACTATATTTTTTTATGTAAAAAGGAACCGCCTTCAAAAAACCAACTGAAAAGAAAAAAATAATTTTTATTATGAACACCTGTAATTCAATTTTGCATAAGCAAAATCATGTAAGTATATAATCAATCAATCAACAAATAAGAATATAAATTAATAATTAACGTTTATATGTAAGTATTACTTCTACTTTTTGAAGTCGGTGCCAAACCAACAAAACCAAAATGTTTATGTTTAGTATGACATATGCTGGTGGGGGGGGGGGGGGGCGTACTCCACCCGGGCGGAGCCATTAATAATAATAAACCAGCGTTCTTCTTTGTCATGATAATTTGTTTGGCACCGATTTCAAAAAGTAGAAGTAATACTTACATATAAACGTTAATTATTAATTTATATTCTTATTTGTTGATTGATTGATTATATACTTACATGATTTTGCTTATGCAAAATTGAATTACAGGTGTTCATAATAAAAATTATTTTTTTCTTTTCAGTTGGTTTTTTGAAGGCGGTTCCTTTTTACATAAAAAAATATTTTGAAGTAAGAGATTCAAAAATAGAGATAATTGTAAACAATACACTAGACACAATAACTCACCAGGATTCTATTCAGTTTCTTAAATATTTTCTAAATCCCATAGGAATTTCTAATAAAACAAAATAGTACCGGGGGAGTCACCATAACATTCTTTCACCACTGTTTATATTAACATTTAATAAATGCAGAAATTGATAAACTGTCGATACTAAATGTCAAATGTTTGTTGACATTTGATTTGTTTTATGAAAAAAGTGTTTCATGCATAGAGCTTTATAAAAAACTAAACTTAAACCGCTACACGAGCATAAATGAGAATAAAAAATAAAAATGAAATATTGTTCTTTATCTTAATTTCTCAACATTCTCTTGAGAGGATAAATAATTTTGAATAACTTGGTCCTCTTGCATTATTTTACATACTTTTTGATTTTTATAGGATATATTTTATATTTTAAAGAGTCTGAAATGAAATAAGCTTATTGACTAATCATAACGTGGTCAACAGGATAACTCATGACATTGTGCAATTAGCTCTTATACCTCCTCTTTCAAAACACATAATGAAGATAATATGTAAGTACCTAGTTGATTACAAATGAAGGCCATAAGGTAATAAATTCACGAGCTAAATGTAGCTATATTCCCGCCGAAAATACTATTTAGGTAATCTGCCTCAAATAACATTATTTATCTTTTATTTGGTAATACTGAATCAGAATCCTATTGCAATTTTAATTTATAATCTGTGTACTATCCGTCATACTCAGATTAGTTTTAAGTCTTAACTTCAGTATATTTTTTAGTGTAAGCGACCTATAGTTTTTAGGGATTTGGTGTTCGATCCCCTTAAATACAATTGAAATGTGAGTTTTCGATTTTGTTTAAGTTGTTTCCGAAAAGAGATTATTTCATTCTCATACTATTTCATGTTTATCAAGATTTCATATGTCATTATCCTTTTTACGGTTTCGCATTTCTGAGATTTGTGTGTAAACTGATATAAATTGTATAGTTTATTCAAAGGACGTCACTATTTCTTTGTGACATAAAACATGAAAAACTACAGGGAGTACAAAAATGACATCGATGTTTGGATTCGTATTTGTTTATTCGAGATAATAAGGTACAAAAAAATTAATAAGCGTCAGACTTATTATAGTCACTTTTTTTCTTTTCTGAATAAAGTTGAAAAACTACCAGTAGCTATGAATAAATGAATAGAATGCCAAAAAAAATTCCATGAAACTACATGTTAAAAAGTAATGATGATTGCAAAATGACTACATTTAGTGTACCATTATTTGAATAGATATAAACCCTTAAAACTGAGCTAATACATATAGAATGTGTACATCAAATTTACAGCCACAGTCCAAACATTTTCTTTAATGTCTTAGTCTTGGTTCAGAAGTTATAACAGTTCTCTTTTTTTTAAAGGGTCTGATACATTTACTATGGCGTCACCACAAAGTGTGTCGGTGGATCAAATGAGGCAAATATTGAATGAAGTAATAGATGCCTTGGAGTCACCAGACTATGCTGCCAAGCTTGATGAAGCCAAGGAGGCTGCTGGAAATGAAATGCTAAAGATGATGCAGATTGTTTTCCCAATGGTTGTACAGATTGAAATGGAAACTATTAAACGTCATGGGTTCAGTAACTCAAGAGAAGGTATATACTCATACGCCATCACTGGTGACCCTCTATCGCCTATAAGTTGATAACTTTTAAGGAGCAGAGGTGTATTTCTTATGTCTCACTTAAAAGGATGCAAACTTTTGTCTTCAAGTGAAAGGAATGCAATAAACTTTTAACAAATGCAATGAACTCCCTTTAGTAGTTTATATTAGTCTCCCCTGATGTCTGGAACCTATCAGGAAATTAAACTGATGATATCTCCTTCCAAGTTATATGCTTATTCCTCAGGATCTATGCTTAGGTACATACAATTATGTTTAAAATTTCAGGTATAGTACAATTCACCCAACTTATCCGAGATATGGAGAGCATGGATAGTGAGATTGCCCGCCTCCATGCACAAATCCGCAACCATTACTTGCCCCCTGTGTCTATCAGCTCTACAGTCGACACTTCTTTGTAGATTAGTGTGAGTATTCAATGAATAATTAAATAAATATCTTTACAATAGACTTTGAATCACCTAATCACAGTGGAAGGTGCCCCATACACCTACAATAATATTGCACAATATTCTGATTGTACAATATTATTGAATGTGTAGGGATAATATTGAAACATTGCGCAGTGATTGAACAAAAGATTGAGGGAGCTTAATTTTTATTGTGCAATATTTTTTTTATTGCGCTGTGTAGGCTTAATATTGCGCAATATATTTCTTTTTTTTTTCTTTTCAACAAAATCACCAGCGTGGCTGCCGCCAAAACTTCGTCGTCAGACATGTTTTTCGCACGAAAATATTGATCAGACTGGTTAGTCAATTTTATTGACAGAATTTATTGAATGTCTGGAATCAAAGGGGGTGTTCAATATTATTGAACAATAAAAAGATTGTGCAATATTATTGTAGGTGTATGGGGCGCCGTATACATAGTTAGAGATGCCGACTTACAGGTTTGCTTCTTTTTAAATATTGCTCACATTGAGATAAAGAATTACTTTGACAGAAAGCACCCATAGCTAGTTCTCCACTCAATCTATCTTAGCTGAGATTTACCGATATTTATTATATTGTACTATGATTAAATTCCTTTCAACTGTGGAGAAAAATCTTGCTCAGCAGTGAGGCATGCTTTCAATCTTTGTTTAAATTATTTTCTATAACTTTCAATGACATTAAAATAAGTAAGATAAAAAATAAGTAGGAAGTAATTGACGCATGAGCAAATGTACGCATGTCGGACTTTAATAAGGGATGAATTACTGGGTCAGCTTCCAGTTCAAAAGTTAAACTCGAATCATTATTTATTTTAAATTTGTGGCAGAATTAGAGTTGTAGTTTTTCGACTACCTTATGTTCTCTCAAGAATGGGTCGGGCCAAGAGTAATTGGGTATTAGGAAATTCTCAGTGCTGCACGAAGTCTAGAAATAAAGCCGAAAAACAGCAGTAGCATCGCCCGCGCAGAATTATATGCGCAGGAGAGCACCTTTGCTTACGACTTTGGGGAATACGTATGTTTTATTTTCTGTGTGCATCACGATGACATTTTTTTACGTCCATGTGCGTTAGCGGGCATCCGGTCGGATATCCTGCTAACAGCAAACAGTTGCTAATTGAGTCGGCGAGTAAAAATAGATCGGTTATACTAAGGGGCCCCTCAAAGTTTTCGTTAGGTAAAGATACAACTTCCACGCAACACAGGCAATTATAAACTACAAATCTAAAGCAAAAGAATTACTAATATCCGTTCTTTATTTCTCGATTTTCGCCTAGGTTTAAATTAAATAATAAATATCAAACAGTCACATACACAGTCCTGACCTCACATCGAGATATAAGTCTTGTGAGTAATGTTTAACAATAATAGAAGAGACACTTTGATAACACACGTCGACACAAGGTATAAGCATTATTGGTTTGCAGTCATTCAGTCCATACCGATTATTTTATACGTCATGGTATTATTTTTAAATAATTAACTCATCATCATCATTCTCTTGCCCTGCTCCCAATTTTTATTTGGGGTCGGCGCAGCATGTTTTCTCCTTCCACACATCCCTATCAGCCGTCATGTCTTCAGTCACGCCTTTCTCTTTCATATCTCTTTTCACGCACTCCATCCATGTTTTCTTTGGCCTTCCTCGGCTTGTCCATCCTTCAACTTTCATGCTCATTACTTTCTTACCAACATATGTTTCGTCCCTCCTCATAATATGCCCATACCACGACAGACGGTGTCCTTTCAGCTTATCAATCACAGGAGCCACTTTCAAACTTCCTCTAACGTATTCATTCTTCACTCTATCAGTCAGAGTTACCCCACACATCCATCGCAACATTCGCATTTCTGCTGCATGCAGTCGTCTTTCGTCCGTCTTCTTCGTTGCCCAACACTCCGATCCATACATAACGACAGGTCTTATCATGGACTTGTATATTCGGCCCTTCAATTTGAGGGGCATTCTTGGGTCGCATATTGTGGATGAGACCTGTCGCCATTTCATCCATCCTGAGTTGATTCTCTGCCCTATATCGTGATGCATACCCCCGTCACTTTGCATAAGTGACCCAAGGTAGCGGAATTCGGAACAGACTGGTATCGGCATTCCATCAAGTGTGACGGACACAGAACTTGAAAGACCGCCAAAGTCGCAAAACATATACTGAGTTTTGGTTCTGCTGACTTTAAGGCCAACATTTCCAAGTCTATGCCGCCACGCCTCCAATCTGTTCTGCACCTCGTGGCCACTTTCTGACACCAGAACAATGTCATCCGCAAACAGCATGCACCAGGGTGCCTCTTCCTGTATATCTGCAGTAATAGCATCCATAACCAACAGGAAGAGGTAGGGACTAAGAGCCTAAGAGACTAAGAGGATTTTAAATAATTAACTGTTTAAATAAAAAATTGTTTAACATTTAAAATTATAAATATTTTTTTTTCAAACAATAAGAATTAATTTTGTTTTAGGTATGATGACGTCTACATTCCTCGGAAGCTCCATTACGCGACATTCAAATATTTACACAAAATAATATCTTTGAAATACCTATACAAATAATTGCATAAACGAAATAAATGCTTACTATGTAATCGAACGACTTATTATTTGACCACTTAACGTACCTATTTAACTTTTGTTTTATTCTCTAATAATACTTATTTTTTATAAACATTTATTTTTGATAGCGTTGACACACACCCGACCGCAATTCTGATTCCACGCTTTTCCCAGAGGAAAAATATAGTTTTCCGAGATGATAACCAGCCTATGTTAGTTCCGAAGGTCATATCTAGGTCCATATCAAAAATTATTCTGATGGGTCAAGTAGATTCTGAGGTAATCTTAATCAATAAAGCTTAAATTTATTCTTCTTGTAAAATTACAATAGTTTTCAATATTCTGGGATCTTTAAGCCCCGTAGTTTCTGGCACTGGTCACTAAACAACAAAACATAACAATAATAGAATCTGATGGAAAATTGCATTAAATACAATATTTTACGTAAATTTCTATAACTACGTTATTAACCCATTAGGTACCAATGTTCCCATTTGGGACATCTCACTTTTTGTCGATTCATTCATAACTACCTGCAATGTTTTAATAATTATTCATGTCATTAGTTTCTACACTGTGTGGTGCTAAATATCAAGCCAATTATTCACTTGAAATTATTGTCATTTATGTGTTGTTGATCAAAGAACGTAGTTTTTACGAGTTTCGAAATTTTCAATTGTTTCCATTTTGATTATTCTGTAATTCGATGTAAGTATTTTATATTTATTGTAAAATAATATCAAATAGTATCTAAATAATAGCTTGTAACTAGTAATTTGATTCAATGGATGGCAGTACTTATTGAATTTCTTTATTTAAATATGTTCCCAAATGGGAACATTGGACTGATGGACTAAAAATTTATTTTGTTATTTTTTTTTTTATTTTTTTTTATGTGCTCCTTATTATATATACTCTTTGAAAAATATGTCAAACAGTACAGAAAAAAGTTGGTACCTAATGGGTTAAATACATAGATATAATGTTTGGTGCATTTTCGTTTCGTGCAGCACCTGGAAATTTCCTAAAGGAAAACCTCAATAACCCTACCCTACTTTGTAATCGAACCTGCGAAGTCTAGATTGCAAGGCCATCACGTATTGGTAATACGAGATAACCTTAAATTCGCTATCAAATCTTTCATTGTAGTTAATCTTATTAAGATTTTCTCAAACTTGTAGTAAGTTTTTTTATAAATACTCTTGGTGAGAGTTGAAGGAAGCCAGATATGTGCCCGTTTTGTTGTATAAACGTTAAAAAACAATAGGATAGATGCATTACACAAATAGGTTTACATAAATCGAAGTACACTCACTTTGTTTCTATTTTCTACGATGTTTCAGGTACTTACTCCAGAATCATGCTCCTAAACCGACTTCAATCCACAATGAGGCATAGAAAATATAGGTATTTATTGTGTGCTTGTGTCGGCATATACTGTTACTACTTTTTCGGTGTCAGTGATTATGTGTATTCGAAGAATTTCGAGGATGACTTTGATTATCCCCTAAACGTGGATATAAGGCCGCTGGTGGCAGAAGTATTATCGGGAAACAATCCTAGTGTGGCCCCTATCAACTATTACCCCTACAGGTTCCTGAGCAACTCGGGCAAGTGCGCAACTTTACATAAGATAGATCTGTTCATAGCTGTCAAATCTGCTATGGAAAACTTCGAGCATAGAAACGCTATACGACGAACGTACGGACAGAATAACGTACCAGGCAAAAATGTGCAGACCCTTTTCTTCTTAGGCATAGATGGTAACGTCAAATCTGACACGCAAAGAGCTATAGACAAAGAAATGGCTGAATTTAAAGACATCATACAAATAGATTTTCGGGACACTTACTTCAACAACACAATAAAAACTGTAATGTCGTTCCGTTGGTTGTACGAACATTGCTCTAAAGCGGATTTCTACTTATTCACCGATGACGATATGTACATATCTGTTAAGAATCTCCTGCATTACGTTGATGGGTTGGTACATTCCGTGGATAAAGCAGAAAATGAGAGTGCTTCAGATGTGATGATGGAAAATGAGGTGACATCTGATGTGAACGCGTGGAAGAGAGAAAACCTTATATTTGCTGGTTACGTCTTTAAATCGGCACCACAAAGGTTTCGTTCTAGTAAGTGGCGCGTTTCCTTAGAGGAGTATCCGTGGAACAAATGGCCCGCGTATGTGACAGCGGGGGCCTACGTAGTCTCAAACTCCGCCATGAAAACCATATACGTTGGCACCCTCTTTGTGAAACACTTCAGGTTCGATGACATCTACCTAGGAATCGTCGCCAAGAAGGTCGGAATCGAGCCGATACACAGTCCTATGTTCCATTTTTATAAGAAGAAGTATAGCAAAGAAAACTATAAAAATGTCATAGCATCACACGGTTACAGTGACCACGATGAATTGATCAGAGTGTGGAATGAACAGAACAGTTAATTTAATTTATTAATAAGCTAATGGTAACACCAAAGTAAAACGGGAGCAATTATATAGAAAACCTAGTCTTACTTGAATTGTTTCGAGATGTATTTTTATTTTCTTATGCTCAATTAACTATAGCTGCGGCTGTTAATGAAAGTAAATATTAAACATAGGCAATGTTAACATTAGGTACTTTTACTGGATCTCCCATCCAGTATCATTCATTTGAGAGATATTGAATGAATCTCAAGAAAGGAATTGTATCTGAATAATTTATCTAGAGATTACTATCAATGTTAATTTTTGAGAATCTCCGAATTATCTCGAATTTTTTTTTGGATTTCAACACTTCTTAATGAGTTAATTAAACGACTAATCTTGATCTCTTAATTTAACACTACCCCAGTTTACTCTCGCTCTTAGAAAGGAAAATGTTTAATAAAATTTTACCCAGACATATTTACTTCCTATTTCAAGCTGGGTTTGAAAATTTTTCCAAATTGAGATTCTAAAGTAGGTTATTTGGTACTTATGAGTTTTAATTTTCGTAGGTTAGTGCTTATTTATATCTTATGTATTTTCAATAAACATTGTTTAAGAATTCTTATTAGATTTAAGTCGCCGTACATGCATAAAACACATTATATTTTTTGATTTGTTTAGCCAATAAAAATGTAGGTTTTTTTGTCAATCTTTATACTTATTGTTTTTGTCTCAAATTAAACGTTTATGTGAGATCGACAAATATCTGTATCGTGACTGAATACTGTTTAACTGAAAATTGCCTCATAGCTCCAACACAAAATTGGTATAATATGAGGGCTATATATTTTTTTTTATTTTGAATAAAATATAAAATCTGAAATTTATGTAAGATTGAGTTAACAGTGGAAAAATAAAAGAAATAATTTTTTGTATAGTATTTCTGATCTGAATATATTTAAATGATATACCATAAGTATCATTTATATATATAAATAAGTATCATCGCATAATATATGTATTCTTTTAAATTTAATAATGCCTGGCGTAAGAACTGAATATTCTGTGAAATAAAAAAATAATTATTATCATTGTAAGTAGATAAGAAAAAGGAAACAGTAGAAGATATTGTTTTTTAAAAAGAATTTAATGTACATATAAATTATATTTAATATGATATAATTCAGGTGTGAACAGAAGTGCATAAAGCACAGTTAATTTTTAAGTTTTGCTTCTGGCTATTTCAAAATAAATGAAGTTACATACTTACCTATTTTCTTTCATTTCAATTGTTATTGTTACATAGCTGAATATTTCTGCATGGATTTCGTAGTTATCACTGTGTCATGTATAAGCATTAAAATAATATCATACTTGGTGCCTTATAAAAATGAACACAGAGGTTTGAAATTGAACAACGTGATTACATTACAATATAACCGCAATTTCTAGAAACAAAAAACTTTATGGAGAAAATAGGATGCTAAAATATAATATATACTAGCTTTTGCCCGCAACTCCGTCTGCGTGAACTACAGGGTTGGGTTCAGAAAGAAAATAAGTTGTAGTATTTTACTCCGCAGAGCCCCATTTACTTAAATATACGAAAATCATACAAATCGGTCAAATTGTTTCAACGTGAAACCGTAACGCCCCGGTCGACGCCTTGAGTATCATTGTTGCGCGCTTGATCATTATTTTGAAACTGCGATATCTTCTAAGATACTCATTGAAATCAAATGATGTCAAGGACAAATGTATTTTGTATTAAATACTTGTAATGAATAACGTATTTATTTTGATAAGGATTAATATCATGTTTGTAAAAACACCTTCACAAATAATGCTTTATTTAAAATAAATTTGGTTAGAATAAAAAACGTTATAGTGAGCCAACCTTAAAAGATAGACATATGCTGTCGAGGACTTTTTTTTAGAATTTTTAAAGGGGAATATTTCTGTCATACATTATTTTAGCGAAACTTTAAGCGTTTCTGCAGCGTACGCAGCGGAAGCTCACAAAAAGGAAAAAAGTCCCCGATTTTGAAACATTCTTTATTGCTGCTCCGCTCCTATTGGTCATAGCGTGATGATATATAGCCTATAACCTTTCTCGATAAATGTGCTATCTAACAGTGAAAGAATTTTTCTAATCGGACCAGTAGTTCCTGAGATCCTAGCGTTCAAACAAACAAACAAACTCTTCAGCTTTATAATATTAGTATAGATTCGAATAATACAAAGTGTTATCTTTTACGCAATCTGTGAAGCGCCCTTTCAAACAAACTGTCAAGTCTATTTTCTGTCATTATGCCGCAAAATAAACAAAACAAGTTTATTTCAATCTTGTCGTTTAGGGTTTTAAACTCTATCTAAAAATATCTATCGTGTGTTGATAGAAAGGAAGATGTAAAGGAGAATTAATGTGTGTGAACTTTGATCTGTGGAGCGAATATGTTATGATTAATAAAATATTGACAAATTTTAACTGAACTATCGAAAATTGTTATTGATAACAAAATTGTCAAATGATAAACTTTTAAGACGAGTGGACAAAGTCGGTTAATCTTTTTCCTCCTCGTCTCGCGAGATAAATTGAATGTGATTGGTTAACCGTCGGCAGTTTCGGCCGCCTGTTCGTCGCTGTCGGCAGTTTGTGTAATAAATAATTTAGTTTAATAGTTGAAACTTGAAAGTCATGGCTTATGTGGTGGACTTACGTTCGGATACTGTGACAAAACCAACGGCTGCTATGAAGCATGCCATGGTGAATTCAGCACTGGGCGACGATGTGTATCGAGAGGATCCCACCGTGAACGCTCTGGAGACGAAGCTTGCAGCCCTCCTCGGCAAACAGGCTGCATTGTTCGTGCCCTCAGGAACCATGGCCAACCTTATTGCAAGTTAGTTTATCTTTAATCTCTAATTAATTAAAAAAAATAGAAAATATAATATTAGACCTATAACAATATTATTAATTAACTATAAGTTAATGTAAAATATTTTTATAATGAGAAAAAATTAAGCTCAGATGTTGATTTCAAAATTTTTGCAGCCAGTACTTTGACAGCTAAAACATCACATGTTTCTATTATTTTTTTCTTTGTAAATTAAGACTCAATAATTAATATAATTTTGTTTATTTTTATGGGTTATAAACTTGAGATCTTTGCCTTCTGCTTTTTTTGTTTCTTACTTAGTTAAGAAATTATTTTCCTTTAATAACATGTTTGAATTGGAATGATGATTATCCTAATAAATAAGATTTTCTTATGTTTAAACGTCCTTCTATTCCGTAAAGTAAGATTAGACCTTCAACATTAGATTTGTGAAATGGTAGATTATATAAGTAACTAAGTACTTTTTGGTACACAGTTTTCTATAAAATGTAGAATTTGAAACACGTGATGTTTTATTTTTACTAGATATTTAATTTAAAAAAGGCAAAGGCATGCCTAGGTCTTGAAGCCAAAAATGCAAAGATTTAGCCTAGCCCTAATCCTAGATTGTTGGTGCCTTTTAGTCAATTCAATCATATTTATATCTGTTGTCACAATCTTATTCCTAATCAGGAAACATGCTCATGGCTCATACCGATGGAATGGTACAATGATGCTTAGGACTCAAAAACTTGGAACCTACAGTTCTATAATTATCACCAAGACAAAACAAAATGCCATAAGAAAGGTTTTTCACTTCATACAGGGTGTAAACTGCCCTGACATTTTCATAAATTTTTTTTTCGTTGTTATGGCATATTTGTGTAACGATATTTTCTTTCTAAAGCTATGTTATTGCGCAAACCTCGATACAAACAGGTTTTAACAGCAAAGGAAACTATTACACACAACTGCTGTTACATTGGCTGTTTCCTTTACATCAATCAAAATATGTATGGTTGGGCTATAAAAACTTGTTTAAATCAAACTTGTTTGTGCTTTTAAAAATAATTACTCATTAGTTTAATATATGCTTTAAGTACATTTGAACAAGTAATTACTTTTAAAGTGGAACATCCAAGGCCCCTTTTACTCGTAATTGATTTTACCCGATTACATCAAGAGCCTGCTAGAGGTCAATTAGAATAAAAAAATCGAGTAGTGAAAAATCAACTATTTTCCAATCTTCGGTTTAATTATACCGGTATTGTGGAATGATTTTTTGTTCGATATTTGTTTATCGTCTTTTATGGTGAATAGTTTATCTAAACAAGTACAAAAACTATAGCAATCATATAGAATCATTTTGTCTTCGACTATAATGACGGTTAAAAGAGAGGAGTTTCTTGCCGTTTCTTCTCCAAAGCTTTGACACGTTCCGCAGCGGCAATAGTAGACTATTACAAGTCTATTTGAATAAAAATAATTTTGACTTTGTTTATGTTTAAAAAATTGCAGTGGGAAATTTGTGTACTTCATTTCAATATTAAATAAGGTACTAGGCTTTTACGTATAAGATAATAAAACATCAACAGATTTTTTCAACGAAGAATTTATAATTTTGAGTTTTGGAATAGTCATAATATTTTAACGCAAACAGTAAAAGAACATAATTTTGGAGAAACTAGTAAGAGCTATGAATCTATCCGTGCCCATATCAAGAATACAGCTAGAATATTCTACGAATTACAAAAGCTTAGTGCTAAGTGTTTTCACAAACTAATGTACACAGAAGAATGTACATTAAGTAAGAAACATTGGTACACAGATACGCCCAATTATCAACGTCGAGCGATCTTTAACCTCGCGTGTGTTATTAAATTTGCGTCATAATACAATGACGAATGAGTTATTTATTAAGTTATTTTTGATTTTACGTAATTGTAATGTTTTTGCTGAGCCAGTTGAACCAGGATAATCACATCCTCACAGATACTAACAGCGCTCTTTCACCCTACAGTCGAAGGGATAAAAGGGTATTTGCTTATAGGAGTAAACTTTATATATCAATTATAATATTATGTCCCACTGATGGACAGGCGCCCGCTCAGCTTGCCTGTCCTAATGCGGCACACTCATAAAATTCTCGCTAAGAACTTTTAGCCGTGCGGGTTTCCTTAAAATGTTATTCATCAACGCTAGAGTGCGTTATAGAAAGAAGGTTGTGTCTGGGATTAGAACCAGTAACAGCCGAGATTGTGTCTCTACCGTGAGCGTAGAGGCCATCGCGACTTAAAGTAAATAACTTGCTTTATGTAACACTTTTGTGGTTCTAGAAATGGGACGTCTTGTAAGATCATTTTATTGGTTTGTTTCAGTGATGGTGCATTGCAACAAGCGCGGCTCCGAGGCTCTGGTCGGCAATAAGTCTCACATATACAAATACGAATTGGGTAAGCCATATTTTTTTGTACTGACGAAATGCTATAAGAAAGAAAAAAACTAATCAATCGATTTTGTTTAATTTCTTACAAAGATAGACCTTAAAGAGAGTATCTATAGGCAGAATTTTTATTTTGGAAAACCATGAGAAAATACGGAAAATTTAAATAAATGTCGATCAACTGATGTGTAGAAACCAGTTTAGGTATAATGCCATTAGCTTTATAACGAAATATCGTAAAGAATATAATCAGGTACTTAAATTTATTTTTTCCTATTTGATATTATCGCTCATATTTATTATTGTTTTAACTTAACTGCGTAAGGAACTATTTTATCATTTATTATCCTGTTGAATGTTTCATGTAAACCAGTTTTATTTTATGTTTTTGGTTTATGACAAAAACGTTGCACTATTAAAAGTAAATGGAGTTTGTAAGCGACTGTATTTTCTAACTCATCAATCTAATTTTGTTGGCGTTTTGTAAAACAAAAATTATTCCGATGAAAAAAATCTCTAGACTCATGAACACAAAGCATGCAAATATCAAATTGGTTCCTGTAATAAGGTTAAACGATCAAGAGAAAATTTAATTTTTATATTTTCCAGAGTTCTCTTCTATTGGATAACGCAATAACTCTTTGTGCCAGAATAGCAATGGAACCCAAAATCTCAATATTGAACGTCGTAAAGTTATGTCGCGACACCACAAAGCACATCCTAACTATATGACTTCATCTCAAAGGCAAATTAATATATAGTATATAGTTTATCATCATTATCAGCCCATATACGTGCCACTGCTGGGCAAGGGTCTCCTCTGCCATTAAGAAAGTTTAGGCCCTAGTCCGCCACGCTGGCCTAGTGCGGGTTGGCGGACTACACACCTAAGAAATTCCTAAGAGCCCCTTTTTTTTAGCTTGTGCATGTACAAACTAGTGTTTGTTAGGTGGCGCGTCACACATTGCCGGTGTTCTCCTGTCAACCTTGCAGAACAACCCTGACGGCACCTTCGACATCGAGGAGTTGGAGCATCGGGTTCGAGGGGGCGACATTCACGAGCCTATCACCACCCTCGTGGCGGTCGAGAACACTCACAACGTTTGTGGAGGAAAGGTAAGTTAGGGAGTGTGTGGTTGGATCTTCAGATCTCAACTTGTGTATTTTCACAAGGGGTTATTTTCGGGAAGGCGGAAACATTTCTGGTAAACTTGAATTCGTTGATACTTCAAATATGTTAAGTTAACCAACTCGAACTAAAGCAGTGTGGCCAACACCAATTTATAACAAGGCCGCCCAAATAAATCATCACTATTATCATTCATCATTGTCTTGCCCTATTCCCTATTCCCTTTCCTAATTTCCCTAATTCCCCTTCCTAATTTTTAATTGTGGTGGGCGCAGTATGTTTTATCCTTTCAAACATCCCTATCATCCGTCATGTTTTCAGTAACATTTTTCTTTCATACCTAGTCTTACGCACTCCATCCATCTTTTCTGTTTCTCTCCTTTGAATTGGGAGATGCGGCGCTTATTAAGATAAATATTCTTTATCTCCAGGTACTTCCATTAAAGTTCCTGGATGACCTAGGGGCGAAATGCAAGAAGTTATCTTTAGCTTTGCACATGGACGGCGCGCGCCTGTTCAACGCGTGCGAGTTCCTGCGGGAGCCGCCGGCGCGCGTGGTGCGAGCCTGCGACAGCGTCGCCGTCTGCTTCAGCAAGGGACTCTCCGCGCCCGTGGGATCAGCTCTGGTCGGCTCCTGCCATTTTATTGAACAGTATGTGCCCTGAATGTAATCTTGTTCGTAGTGTATTTATGGTCTATTTGTAGCTCTCGCGATGTAATGTAATATAGGATTTTTTCTGACGAAAGATAAATTTAAAGTGTCAAGAAACCTGGGACTGTTAATACTAATGGCGGTTAGGATAACTCCAGAAGTGCTCATGTGCTTGTAATCAAAATTCTTCAAATAACATTTTTCAGTTTTCGATCACGGTCTTTTTACACCGTTTGGGTACGTCCATATGCCTACTTCGTTACTAATTAATAGAGCCTATGACTAAAAGCCTCGTGGTCTCGGAAAAAGTGTTTATGACTATTTCCATGAGGAAATTCTCCGTGCCACCACGGAATATTATGACAGCCCCGTGGCGCAGTTGGCTAGACACCAGCTTGCGAAACGAGCGGCCGCGGGTTCGATCCCCGCACCGAGACAAATGTTTGTGTGATCCACAAATATTTGTGTCGGGTCTGGGTGTTTGTGAGACCGAAAAGTCTCTCGTAGTTTCTGATACCCACGACACAAGACTCGTATCTTAGTGTGGGGTCAGGACTATGTATGTGACTGTTGGGTGTGTAAATGTGTAAATGTGTAAATATTAAAATATGTTATTAAAAACGGCAGTAGGCTCGCCCCCTACTTATACTATATCTTTTGTGAAATGTGGGTGCAGAATTTCCTCTCTGCCTATCATGCGATGGGGAATACACTCACGTATGCACATATGTGGTGTGTAGGGCCCAAATGGCTATTATGTGATGGGGTATGTGTGTAGGGCGCGTCGCGTGCGCAAGATGCTGGGCGGCGGCATGCGGCAGGCGGGCGTGGTGGCGGGCGCGGCGCTCGTGGCGCTGGACGAGGTGGTGCCACAGCTGCAGCTCGACCACAAGCGCGCCAACGTGCTCGCCAGGAGTACGTATACGTCACACTAGCTATCATCATCACATCGTCGTTCGGCATACAACACCGCGACTTCGACATTTTTTGCCAAATTTAGATGTTCATACCATTTTGTTCCTTACATTCGATTACGCTAATCTGCTTTAAATTATGGCCAAAAGTTACGCCAGTGCCTTCATTTTATTTCTTGAATGATTCGATTCAGCGAACGTAATTTCGCGCCATTTTGTCACTTTTTTTGTCCCCTATAAAGGTTTGTAAATGTTGCATTCGCGGTTTTGGATTTTGTCCGATGCGATCTCCTTTATAACTGTGGGGGTTAAGGCCTTGCCACGCATACCAATTACACTTCTAAGAAATTTGTGAAAGAAAGATCTGCAGGTTTACTCATGATCCTATTTTTCACCGTTAATACAGAAAATATCCAACTTTTTACTTGATAAACCACCACTGTGGTTATCAGCCCTCTTTTAAGGACAGGAAGGTGTATTAAGCCCTATAGGTACCTTAGGGGAGGCCGAAAAAAATATGTCGGGATCTTCGGCATTGCAACTCGAAGAACGGTACTCTTCCTTAGTTGAATTGTTAACCAAATCTACAACAGCACACATATTAAAACCTCTGTCAACATTTGAGTGATAATGTATTTTATAAAGGCTAACGAAGTACGTAGTCTTCTCCCAAATACTCCCAAAGCATTTCATTGTATTTAAAAACTAGCATCCATTCACAATTTTATTTTGCTATTAAAGTTTAAATATATAACACAGCAATATTTTGTTTGTCCCCCAGCCATAGAAGGTATGTTCCTGAAGACATTCTCCGTAGACGTTGAGAACCAGCACACCAACATAGTGCTCGTGAGAATATCTCCCGACAGCCCTCTCACTGCAGATCAAGTGTTGCAGAGACTGCAACAAGTCTGCCTGGCGGAGACACAGGTATACCCACCATGCTTTAATTCTTACTTGTAGAACAATTTTCAACATCAGCTCGTTGTACGACTGGGCACGGTCCTCCTCTTTGACTGAGATGATTTAGGCCCTAGTCCACCACCCTGGCCTAGGGCGGGTTAGCAAATTTTCAGGTGTGCCGGTTTCCTTACGATGTTTTCTCTAACCGTTAAAGAACGTGCTGAATCTTTGTACATACAAAAAATTTGGATAAGTTTGCATTAAGGGTTTGAAAAAAGGTGACCAAGAAACATGTGTTTTGTGAACTTTAAAATGACCATATTTAATATCTAATTTCACAAAAAACATACCTCACGCCTATATTCCCCGAAGGGGTAGGCAGAGATGCATTTCAGCAGCCACATTTCGCCATGTATGTATCAATCCCACGTAATAGGGGGCGAGCCTATTGCCGTTTTTCGGGCACATTTCCAGACTCCGTGCTGCTACTGAGAATTTCCTAATGGAAAAACCCAATAACACTTTGCCCGACCCGGGATCGAACCCAGGACCTCTAGATTGCACGGCACATACTTGTACCGCGAGACAACAAGGCAGTCTAATATCTAATTTATATATTATATTTCTAATTTTAATCATAATTATTATCAATTGATACACAGGGTGATTGCAAAACAACAGACGACGAAGGTGTGATTGTAAAGGGTGTTGAATTCGACCCGAAGACCATTCGCTTCACTCTTCACCGGGAGATCACTGATGAGGATTTGTGGCTTGCCATCATGAAGATTACGTACGTGTTCAAGGAAATGCATAAGGCGACGTCCAAGTGAATATCTTGAAGATAATACTATTATATATATCAAAAAGCAGTGAGGGCCTCGAGGTTTGGGCGCGCGGTCGAGAATCTCGACGGTCGCGGGTTCGAACCCCAGGTACACACCTCTGACTTTTCGAAGTTAAGTGTGTATTCACATTGAATTATCACTTGCTTTAACGGTGAAGGAAAACATCGTGATGAAACCTGCACACCTAAGAGTTCTTAGGAATTTCTTAGGTGTGTAGTCCACCAACCCGCACTAGGCCAGCGTGGCGGACTAGGGCCTAAACCCTCTCAATGGTAGAGGAGACCCGTGCTCAGCAGTGGGCGTATATGGGTTGATGAAGAAGAAAAAGAAGAATACTATCATCTGCTTATATACCTCCTGAAAAATCATCTACAACTGACATGGCTAGGCTGTGACTGTTGTGAAGATATATGTATGTATGTATGTCATCAGCCCATATACATCCTAAAAAGCCTCTACAGCAGAGAGGGTAGGTCTTAGTCTCTCCTTGGCCCAGTGCTGGTTGATGAAGGTATACTTCTTCTGAAATCTGGAATAAACTGCCAATTTGAAAGTCAGTTTGCTTTTGAATTTAATTCCCAAGGCTGGTGAAAAATTTGTATTTAAAGTTTTTTCCTGTACAAAATTTTAACCACGCGTTTTATAATTTGCCCATCCACAGTCATTATACTCTGTATTATATCTATATACGTCCCACTGGTAGGCAAGAGCCACGTCTACAACTTCGAGGGTCTTTTCACGACATTTAATACAGCCCTACAATAACAACATAGATATCAGGCAAATATTCAATTTAAAAAAATCGTTAATAATTATGGCAGCATATGTTAAGGCATTTATTAAAAAGAAATATTAAATACGTGATAAGGTTACTAAATACTATTTGCATAATATCGTTCAGAAATATTTCTGAATAAATAAGGAAAATTGACAGTCAAAACATGTACAATGGTGCTATCAATAAATTTATATTGTGTCTGTATATTTTTAAATTGTACTGTTTGTTCTAAGTATTAAACTAAAACTTGGTTAAGCTTCTTGATTATAAGATATTATTCATTTGCTCATTTTAAATATAAGTTTTGTTAAATATACAGCATTATCAGTGACAACAAAAATTGCTCGTATATCGATATTTGTGTGCTCAAAAATTTTAATCTAAAAGATTATTTACCATTTTCAAAAACAATGATCACAAATCTATTGACGTTAATAAAATTTCGTACAAAAAATAAAAATTATGATGTTTTCCATACAACGCATGAAAGCGTGAAAATCTTTCTTTTTTGTCATGAATTTTATTATCATCGAAGGGTTTGAGACCTGTATGTTATAGAGACTATACTTATAAGAAATAAGTTTTTTTAGTAATGTAACTTCTAAGGAAGGACAGAAATACTTTAAGTAAATAAATACGTACATCAATGAAGTTAAATTAAAAATTCTGCATTAGGTCTTATTATTTTGGACCAAAATGTATGTCTCTTAAAAAAGGGTCTATAAATAAAACCAAACATGTTTTTAAACGAATATCTAAAAGATGTGTGTTAAGAATTTATACATTTACTGTTATCGTACATCTTCTTTTATACTGTACGTAAGATATGTTATTTTTACATATGTTAGTGTTTTTTAATTAATAAAAATTGGTCATTATTATATTTTTTTTCCCCAAAATTTCGCCAGGTATGTATGAAATATGAATCCCACATAATAGGAAGCGGGTAATTTCAACTAACAAAGCATATTAAGAATTGCTCATAATAAACCTATTTGCAACTCTATATCTCTCTAAACACACACTATGTCAAATTTTAACAAGTTTTTACGCTAACTTGATTTAGAAAATTTTCGGGCAACTGTGACTATAATCTTCTATGAGACCTGATAAGGCTTGATAAATTATGTGGTAAGAAAAATAAATGAAAAATACGCTAAACTAAAACATTTTTTTAAATGTAGTTTTAGAGTGCACAGAGGTTTGATTGGATACAAACGCAATGTTAGCGGAATCTTATTTGTTTTCCTGCATATAGGATTTAATCAAATTTATACTTTATATCTCATTCACGATAAGTTGATTCTTCTGGCATATCGACTAATGATGGGAAACAGAAAATATCGAGTAGTTCAAAAACATTGCGTTTTAAATACTGCATTATGTGTGAAATTCTTTATTACTTTCGACATGTAAAAAATTATTTAGATAAGCGGTGGTGGGTCATAATAAGTACCTATTTAATATAACAGGGTTATTTTTAGACCTCCCGCCGAATTTAAATAGATGTTTTAGACCACGGAAGTAAACAACTTCCCCAAAGAAACACGGGTCGAAAAGTAAAAAGAAAATTCAGACCTTCTACACGAAATCGACCACGTGAGCAGTTTTCTATGGGAGGGTCGAATTATTTATCACGTTTCGACCCATGTTTCTTTGGAAAAGTTGTTTAGTTTCATGGTCTAAACCACCTATTTTAAGTTGACGGGAGGTCCAAAAATAGCCCAGTATGTAAAAACGAAGGTTGAAAAATTAAATAGTTTTATCTTTAAAACAGTTTTTATTAAGAAACTGGAGCACAGCTATGATCATCATAGTGTTCAATAAAATTATCGACGTGGAAATCGATATGAACGATGTTACGTCCCTTTCCGTCCGACCGATGTAACGTTATACAAACGTCAATTAGTTTCAGTATTCCTATTTTAATTTTACTTTGAAGCAATAAAGTTTAAAATTTTTCGGATAACGCTTATATCTTTAGGGACTTTTGTGTTGTATGTATTTTTTTATATTTATCGAATCATTAAAATAATAAAATAATACGTTTTTTATTTCAAAGTCATGTCTCAGAAAAATTGACATCTGCCAAAAGAATCAACTTATCGTGAATGAGGTATAGCTTCTAAGAACACGTATCTTAAAGGAGTTGTTGGTAATGGCTAGTAGTTTCAGTAAAGTTTTCCTTAACAACAATCCAACGTTCGATTAAATAGGAATGGCCTGTTCATATTGTTTCAGCGTAGGAAATTTTTTAGGTGTCTAGTTACCACCACCACCTAAGGTTCGACTGCCAGAGAATGCCCTAGGACTTAATGTCCACCTATACATACATATATTGTATTCTTCATCAACCCATATACGCCCACTGCTGAGCACGGGTCTCCTCTACCATTGAGAGGGTTTAGGCCGTAGTCCACCACGCTGGCCTAGTGCGGGTTGGCGGACTACACACCTAAGAAATTCCTAAGAACTTTTAGGTGTGCAGGTTTCATCACGATGTTTTCCTTCACCGTTAAAGCAAGTGATAATTCAATGTGAATACACACATAACTTCGAAAAGTCAGAGGTGTGTGCCTGGGGTTCGAACTCGCGACCGCCGAGATTCTCGACCGCGCGCCTAAACCTCGAGGCCATCACTGCTTATATATTGTATTAAGGGAAAATAACTAAATAAATGATGTATCTGTTAGCTGTGAGCGTACAAATAAAACTGCTACAATACCGACGAAACAGTTGTAACTGTTTAATTGGCTGACAAATTATTAAAATTCTGGTGAATTAAATTGGTCGTGGAGTTATCAACGTTGATTTCAAAAAGAATTCGAATTTTTGGAACCAATTTCAAAGCTCTAAAATATTCAAAACACTAGCTATTTTCTACACTGGCAACCCTAATAAAAGCCACTTAAAATACGCACTTTATAAACTGCGCTCAAATTATAGCTATTAGTCGTGCTGCAGTACTCATTAAGACTCAACGCGTATAAAATTAGTCATCATGTACGTGGTAGATTTGCGATCGGATACTCTGACTAAGCCAACAGCTGCTATGAAGCAGGCTATGGTGAATTCTCGTCTTGGTGATGACGTATATCGCGAAGATCCTACTGTTAACCAGCTTGAAGCCAAGCTATCAGACATGCTTGGGAAGGAAGCAGCTTTATTCGTGCCTACGGGTACCATGGCCAACCTAATTGCTCGTCAGTATTATTTTGTTTAATGAATTTATTTTACGGTAAGTTCAGCAGATTAAAGTAGATAATTAGAACAATAGCCAATTTAGACTTACCTAATAGGGTAAGCCTAGCTTTGTTAGGAATTTAGTAACAAAATTTAGTATATGACTAAAACGCATTTTTTTAAAATAATTAAATACTTAAATATATTATTGATTAGTTTCAAGTCTATTTAGGTGTTAAAAACCATCCGGAAAACATTATATACAGGATCATGTTATATATTATAGATTCCGATATTTTTTTAATAAAAAAAGGTTTTAATAACTTTTCTTTCAGTAATGGTTCATTGCAGTGTACGTGGAGCTGAAGCATTTGTCGGCAACCTATCACACATATATAAATATCAAGTGGGTAAGTAAAGCTAATAATATTATTAAAATTAAAATTTGTCCATCATTGTAACTCCCAATGACTGTTAGGAGATTTATGCATGGGATTTTTTTCCAAGTACTTTTTGGGGATTACAATATTTCTGAAATTATATAAACATAATATGTCCACTGTTTCTATTACCGACTTCAAAATTTTCTATTTCTTCTTGTACCTAATTCTGAAATCCATGCAGACTAATTCCCTAGCAAAAGCAACTTAAAACTACAAATATTTGAACTACGTAATGCCATCATTAATTTATTACAAAATGGTTACGTTTTGCTAGGTGGCGCTGCACACTTAGGCAGTATATTGTTGTCTACGTTCGACAATCATGAGGATGGCACCTTCGATCTCCAAGAGCTGGAGAAACGGATACGTGGCGGGAACACCAACGAGCCCATCTCAACTGTAGTGGCTATTGAGAACTCACACAACGTTTGTGGCGGGAAGGTATAAAACAACTAAAATTATACATGTTCCTTATTTGTTAACAACATATTATATGATCGTTCTTTTCTTAATTTTCTTTTCTTTTTTTCGGAGTTTTGTATGAAACCTGGACTTTTAGGCTTCTATGGAAGTACCGCCATTGATACGAAAAATGTTAAGGTCTACACAGTATCCAGTAAAATATGTATATTCATTGATTACTGTAATACAAGAAGTCGTTTTATCAGAACAGTTTTAGTCCGCAAACATATCGCACGCTTAAAAATATAGTGACCTAATTCAAATTTTTGAATGTTCACTATCATTCACTTTGGGATTAAATATAGTCGGATTAAATAATAAAATTGTAATGTATGTTATGTAACTATTTAGTACACATATTTTTTAAACATAAAGTTCTTTTTTATAATTTCTACAAAATGTATTTGACGAAGTAACATTTTTTTGCCATTTACTTACCTTAGTCTCGGCTTTTTGAATTAGGTCGTTATATTATTAAGCGTGCGATATATTTCGGGTTCGCGTAGGAGTAAGACCAAAAAGTCCTACCAACTCTTATACCCTTCACAAGACATGATAGCATAATAACAGCTATAAGGTCTCAGTTGCGTGAATTTAATATCTTCCTCAGGTATTGCCTCTGAAGTTCATCAGTGATGTAGCAGCGCTTTGCAAGAAGCACTCACTTTCCCTGCACATGGACGGCGCGCGTCTGTTCAACGCGTGCGAGTTCCTGCGGGAGCCGCCGGCGCGCGTGGTGCGAGCCTGCGACAGCGTCGCCGTCTGCTTCAGCAAGGGACTCTCCGCGCCCGTGGGATCTGCCCTTATTGGAAACAAAGAGTTTATTGAAAAGTATGTAAAGCTAGGACCTTGAAAACGAACTTTTGTTCCACACATTTACTTTCAAAAAGGGCAGCAAACAGTTTCCCTCCAGTTTGAACAATAGCTTGTAGGAAATTATCCACCAGCTTGCGAAATGAGAGGCCACGGGTTCTATCCCCGCACCGAGTCTCTTGTAGTTTCTGGTGCCTACGACACAGAAGTTTTATCCTATTATAAGTCAAAACTACGTATGTGATTATTATGTACCTATATGTAATTACGATCTGGCGGCGCTACATATTAAAAGGCTGACAAAATTGCTGTCAAATTTAGTAATCGTAATAATTTCTTGCAAGCGTATTTGATCGAACTACTCTTGGGAATCGCTGACACTTTTGAAGTCCCAAAAAAGGATATAAAACGCCAAAACTTATTTTCCTCAGGGCCCGTCGAATCCGTAAGATGCTGGGCGGAGGCATGCGGCAGGCCGGCGTATTGGCATCAGCTGTTCTAGTGGGGCTTGACGAGATGATACCACTACTGCATTTAGACCACAAACGTGCACGGCGCCTCGGGACAGGTCAATTATTGTTACATAAAAACCGATACTTTCTAAGCTCGTGTGAAAAACTTTCGTAAAAAGACTTAATTTTAGAGTTTTAGTCATCGTCGACAGAAAGGGTCGGGATCAACTGGGCTCATTTTTGGGTTAACTACGTATTTCAATTGAACAATACTTATTTAGCAGTCTCAAAAATTGCTTTCAATATATACCTTATTGGATGCTTATGCGGCCAAAAGTTAGACACTAGCACAAAACAAGGCTTAGGTTTTATTATAAGACTAGCTTTTGCCCGCAACTCCGTCTGCGTGGACTACAGGGTTGGGTTCAGAAAGAAAATAAGCTGTAGTTTTTACGCCGCAGAGCCCCATTTACTTAAATATACAAAAATCATACAAATCGGTCAAATTGTTTTAACGTGAAACCGTAACGCGCCGGTCGACGCGTTGAGTATCATTATTGCGCGCTTGATCATTATTTTGAAACTGCGATATCTTCTAAGATACTCATTGAAATCAAATGATGTAAAGGACAAATTTATTTTGTATAGCTTTTGCTCGCGACTCCGTCCGCGTAGACTACAGGGTTGAGTTCAGAAGGAAAATAAGTTGTAGTCTATTTTACTTCTCAGAGTCCCATTTATGTCCATACCAAAAATCATACAATTCGGTTAAATTGCTCAAACGTGAAACCGTAACGCGTCGATCGGCGCCTTATGCATCATTACTGCTAGGGAATGCAATCCCGACTCGAGATTGCAAATTCGAGATCCCGCGGGATTAGAAATATCAATCCCGCGGGATCCCGGAATTTTCGGGATCCCGTCTAGTTTTAAAAAAATAATTAATTTGGATGACTAAAAAAAACTAATAACTGCTTGTTTGTGATAGTGAGGTTAAGTAAAATAACATATAAAATTACAGCCCCGTGGCGCAGTTGGCTAAACACCAGCTTGCGAAACGAGCGGCCGCGGGTTCGATCCCCGCACCGAGACAAATGTTTGTGTGATCCACAAATATTTGTTTCGGGTCTGGGTGTTTGTGAGACCGAAAAGTCTCTCGTGGTTTCTGATACCCACGACACAAGACTCGTATCTTAGTGTGGGGTCAGGACTATGAGTGTGACAGGTGACTGTTGGGTGTACAATAAATTAAAAATATGATCACGTCTCTGAATTTCGTGATAAACTCAAGTGGGTATATATGCGCCTTTGCCGGAATACTCGTATTTTGCTACTCTTTCAAATTTTATTCAATCCCACTGCTCCCCGTTGTTTTAAAGATAGGTTCCGTTTTCTAAGCGCTACACATGCACGACCGCTTAGGTCCTCGGAAAATTTTACACTTGAAATTCCTCAGCATAGCACCAAATTTCTTAATAATTCTTTTACAGTCCATGCTGCACGTCATTGCCACTAACAATTCGTAAAGCTAAATCGCTTTCCACTTTTAAAAAACTTCCCAGAGCTTACTATTCTTAACTTTAATCTCACCAACCCAAAATAATTATCAGGTTTTAAGGAAATTAACATAGGTAAAGTAGGTAATCAAAATAATAAACATATTTCAAAGGAATTAGGAAGTAGTTACCTAAAACGAGTGATTTTGAAAATGACTCCTTAAAAAACAAAGGGTACCTGTTAATAGTATAATCTGCTAAACGGCATCTAATGTTCTTTGCAATGTATCGCGCTGCTGAAAATGCCCTCTCCGACTCAACACTGGTTGGCAATAACGTGGCGAAGCAATTATATGCGAACTGCAAAAATCGCCCCCTTGTTCCTCCACACTAAAATAAATCCTGACTACTGCCTTCCAATCCCGTCAATCTCGAACGGGATCTCGTCTTATGATGCGTCGGGATTGATCCCGAAAAATTATTCGGGATCCCGCGGGATCCCGATCTCGCGGGATCGGGATTGCATTCCCTAATTACTGCGCGCTTGATCAATATTTTAAAACTGCAATATCTTCTTAGATACTCAGTGAAATCAAATGATATTAAGGGCAATTTTATTTAAAATTAAATACTTGTAATGAATAACGTATTAATTTGGATAAGGATTAATATCATATTTAAAAAAACACCTTCACAAATAAAACTTTAATTTAAAATAAATTTGGTTACGATAAAAAACGTTATAGTGAGCCAACCTTAAAAAATAGACATATGCTGTCGCGGACTTTTTTTTAGAACTTTTAAAGAGGAATATTTCTCTCATACATTATTTTAGCAAAACTTTAACCGTTTTCGCAGCGCACGCAGCGGAAGCTCACAAAAAGGAAAAAATCTCCCCGATTTTGAAACATTCTTTATTGCTGCTCCGCTCCTATTCGTCGTAGCGTGATGTTATATAGCCTATAACCTTCCTCGATAAATGTGCTATCTAACAGTGAAAGAATTTTTCAAATCGGACCAGTAGTTCCTGAGATCCTAGCGTTCAAACAAACAAACAAACAAACAAACTCTTCAGCTTTATAATATTAGTATAGATTAAATACTTGTAATGAATAACGTATTTATTTGGATAAGGAATAATATCATGTTTGTAAAAACACCTTCACAAATAATGCTTTATTTAAAATAAATTTGGTTAGAATAAAAAACGTTATAGTGATCCAACGTTAAAAGGTAGACATATGCTGTCGCGGACTTTCTTTTAGAATTTTTAAAGGGGAACAATTCTGTCATACATTATTTTAGCGAAACTTTAACCGTTTCTGCAGCGCACGCGGCGGAAGCTTTCAAAAGGAAAAAATATTCCCGATTTTGAAACATTCTTTATTGCTGCTCCGCTCCTATTGGTCGTAGCGTAATGATATATAGCCTATAACCTTCCTCGATAAATGTGCTAACTAACACTGAAAGAATTTTTCAAATCGGACCAGTAGTTCCTGAGATCCTAGCGTTCAAACAAACAAACAAACAAACAAACTCTTCAGCTTTATAATATTAGTATAGATTTGTCTTATGAGGTTGTTGGGTACTTATTATTATGAATGTATTTACAGCTATCCAGAATCTTCAGCTCAGCAGCTTTTCAGTGGACAATGACATTCACACAAACATCGTCTTGGTTTACATTTGTGTCACAAGCCGAATTGTAACGAGTGACGTTGTGAAGAAATTGGCACATGACGAAATGCAGGTACGCGGAACATAAAAATGTATGAATTGCAGGTAAAATTGCGTAATTTCCTCTAGCAGAATTCTAGACACAACTTAGAATTCTAATGTATATATTTACAATACTTTCACTTCAATTTGAATGAACACATGATGAGGAAGTTCCTTACAATAGAATTATAGAGGAGGTGTGGCCAGGAGTAGGACGTGCATGGTTTATGTGATAGAAGTTGTGCATTCCTCAAAATTTTTCACTCTAATCATTAGGTGGATGCAGGCCACTTCTAATGAGTAATTTTAGAAGACATAAGGGATGTCTTTATTCAGGCTAATTAAAAAGAAATTTGAAAAATGGAATGAAAATTACAAATCTTAAAAAATCATGGATTTCCGTACGTCCGTTCATCTTAAAGAGCGATGTTTTATAGCCAGTGCAAATTGATATTCATTCTTCAAATCACTTGCTAATTTATTCTCATTATTCTAAAGGCAAGGAGTATTAATAAAATAATTTACATAATTTGTTCCATACAGAGCGATGGTAGGACTTCAAATGATGAAGGCATCGTGGTTAAGGCGAGCACATTTGGACCGAAGATTATACGATTTACATTACATAAGGACATTTCTGATAAGGACCTATCGCTAGCCATCAAGAAGATATCGAATGTATTGACAAAATTAGATGGTAACGATAGATTTGTTGCGAAGCTTTAGACGAGAATGAATATTGGAATGATACTGAAGCTTATATAAAGAATGGATACATAAGTGAAATTAATAAAAATTAAATTAAATAAAAATTAATAAAGAAGAACTGCTAAGATCTAATCAACTAAGCAAAATCTTTGCTGTGAATGAAGTTCTTTTAATAAATTAAATTTTGTAAAAAAAATGGTAAATGTAGTGATATTACACAAGCTGCCTTAATTTCGTGCATTTACCGAAACTTTTAAACTTTCCAAATATTGAACAACTTATATACTTACAAAGGACTTTTGATTAAATTGTTCATAGTGCACGAAATTGCATTCCGTAAGCACGATAATAAGTATAAAAAAAGACTCCTTAACTCTCGTTCTTGAGCGAGAAGAAAACTGAAATGATGAATGCAAATTAGAACTACTAAACCAAACTTGATGCAATTCTTACTTTGTAACATCAAACTACAAGAATTGTGTCCTAATTATAAAGTATTACAGAAATCGAGCCATCAATCTCAGAGAGATCGCGATTTGCACAACAAAGCAAAAAAATGCTACGCAGTGAATTGAGAACCTTCGTTTCATCGAAGTCGGTTAAACGAAAATTCTTAGAACTCCGCCGTATATTTTTTGCTTCGCCAATGTAGGCGTTCGTAATAACATTCTATCAGTTCAATGTTAATTAGTTATGGTTTTGTCACTATGGCATTGGATGACCTAAAATAGGTCGCTAGGCAAAATAACTCTTGTTGGCCTCGTAAGATTTATTTATTTTTACCCTTTTTTTTACATTACAAAATAAATAAATGGAAAACCTAAATTAGATATAAAGTACACAAAACTTAAAAACATGTTTGAGAAATAAAACTGAGTTGATTCAATTTAAGTGTAAAAAAACTGTCTACAACACTGTGACACTAAAGAGAGTGTTAGTGTTGTTATTGCTATGTTGCCTTAACAGGAACTTTTATCATAATAAGCATCATCTTAGCCGAAATTAGTAAATATGATTTTTCATTACATTGTTGGGAAATATATCTTACAGTTGATAAAAATGGATATTCAACAATTATATACATTATAATTGATGCAAATATGAAGTAGTGAAACATTGCCGCTAGCTTTAAAATAATGTTGCATTTTTTGTGTGATTACATCTCTGACCAATGATCACCAAAAGATTTCGTATCCCCTCATGGTGACGTCAGACTGGGCTACCCCCTTGGCTTGGCTTGGCTTGCATTTTTTAAATAAAAGTATTTTAATTAGTTTGATAAATCGTTAAAGGATTTAATAATTAACAGTCACGTATACCTACAGTTTTACTCACTCCACACTGAATACAAATATGTCACGTGTATTTAAAACTTTAAGCACCTTAAAACATTTATTTGTGGATAACAAAGGTAATTACGAATCAACCGTAGTAAAACTGTATTACTATTCATAGCACAGACATACTAAAACATAGTGAAGAAACGTAGACGACATCTTACAACTTCTCAAAATAAAATTGTTTTTTGCGCATCGAAATGAATATTTAATAATTTTTCCTTTCAATTAAAATACTGATATCAATCGTCATCGATCATACAGGTTGATTAAGGAGGTTTGCATACATATTAATTCTACTAATAATACTCATGTCCATAATACTATCTTCGATGCCGACTATCATCCCGCCGATGATATCAGGATCCACTTTCTCTGTGAGTATGATTTTCTTGCCGTCCTTCACATGTTTTTTGATGGCTTCTAGAAGTTTATTGCGTGTTGCGTCATCGAGGGGTTCTGCTGTGGTCACTTCGCAAAGAGCCTCGTTCCTATGTGCCGTCATGATGTCAAGGAACATGACTATTATGCGCTTGAGTAATTTCAGTCGTCCATTTTCTGTAACTGCTGTTAACAGATTGATAGCTGTTTCTGGCATACCTGAAATTTTCATGCATATAAATGATTCGTTAGAAAAGATTTGATGTTATATTATAAACTTTACACATCATGGTATCATTACGTAGGTGTGTGAAGCCTTAACCCCGACTACGCTATAGCTATCAACTTTCAATAAAAAAAAAAATCGCGATTAATATAAACCTTTTAACTGTTTTCGTAAAAACATACATATTCTACATTCAAAGGAGACACTGGACTCGAGTATTTTATACTCCTATATATAAGTTAGTACTTATATCAGCATTTAGACAACGTATCTACCCCAAACCAACATAAAAAAATAAAGCGGAAGTTATCCAGCTACGCACCGATCTCCTTGCCAACTTCTTTAAGGACTCTTGACTTGGTAGCGATGGGGATAACGCTGGACTCGATGAAGTCGTTGACAGCAGACTTGCTCAGCTCCTTGAGCACTTTGCGCAGGTGTTGCTCGACATCTTCAAGTTGGTTCATTTGCTGCGCAGCGCTGTAAAGAGCCGCCACGTAGCTACCTTCTACGCCTGCATTTCAATGTTTATTAAACCTATTTCGTGTTCGACTTGTCTTCTCGTCAGTAATGGTACTTCTATAGGAGCTCGAAAGCATTACACGTTTATAATTGTTTAGTGGGGGCTCAGGATATTCTCAAATGTTATATGTCAAATAAATTTTTAAAGCTTACAGATTATTGTTAGGAATTTTGTAAGGCTTCGTAATTAGCGCTCTGGTTCTAGTATACTTGTTTTACTTAATATTTCTAACGCAGAAGATTCTATATTTGGAGAGAGCGCTAGGCGGCAGCAGGAAGCAATTAATCACCATCACACAAAATTCGCATGACGGCTATCGAGAGGTTATATGCCGGTGTAGGATTTTGGTTAGAAGTCCAACTCAGCCAAGAGAACAGTAAATCCACGCGTTGAGTTGACGTTGGAAGAATGAAGTTTCCTCTCATTACAAAAAAATTAAAATGATCTTATACTAACCATAAACAGATTTAGGAAGCTTCTTATACTTTGCTGCAGAACCTATATTTCTTAAAAATATCCGAAACATGTTTTAGTTACAACTACCGATTTATCAGCAAATATAACGACAAATAATGGAAATGACATTATTTTTCTTCTTAAGGAACGTCAAATTCTTCTCTTTCAAAATAGTATTTAATGACAAAATTCACACGTTGATCTGACCTCATATACTGTGCGCCCTATGCACCAATTGCATTTTTGTATATTTGCCTCCAATTACTTTGGGCTCAATCATCATCATTAGTTCACATACGAACCACTGTTGGGCATGGGCCTCCTCTAAAGCTGAGATGGCATACGGTCTTCATTTGCAACCATAGGAATTTATCAAACTAGAAAGTAGCGAGAATTGCTTTGTACAACACCGTCGTAAGCGTTAAAAATAACGTTCCATCGCATTACTGACAACTATTTTTTTATTTTATATTATTTATTACGATGATAAGATTTATTACAATTCCAATAATTAGATTAGCACGTCGTACTGGAACGCGTGGTCTGTCTCCAACAGCGCCCTAATGTACACCACCAAAGAGCCCAGGGCCATTGCCGACGTCAAGGAATTGCACGAACCACCTTCTGATGTAGCGGCTTTCTTCACACGATACTCCTCCTATAAATAATTTCATATATACAGATATAGGAATATCATAGGTATCTAGTTCACCAACACGTCGCACGCTTAATAATATAGTGACCTAATTCAAAAAGCCGAGTCTAAGGTAAGTAAATGGGAAAAAAATGTTACTTCGTCAAATACATTTTGTAGAAAATATTAAAAAAATAATTATGTTTAAAAAATATATATACTAAATAATTACATTAAATACATTACAATTTTATTATTTAATTCGACTATATTTAACCACAAAGTCAATGAAGGAGAAAATACAAAATTTCGAATTAGTTCACTATATTTTTAAGCGTGCGACGTATTAGACCTGAGGTTGAACAAATCCTATCATTGGTACTGAGTAAAAAAAAAATCGTAGTCATAAGCGTTTGCCTTGGATTCGAATTTACTATCGCCAAAAAGTATCAAAACACAGAGTGCAAAGTAGGTACTCCAGGTTACATCGCATTTCAGTATTAAGTCTTCTTCTTCTTCTTCATCAACCCATATACGCCCACTGCTGAGCACGGGTCTCCTCTACCATTGAGAGGGTTTAGGCCATAGTCCACTACGTTGGCCTAGTGCGGGTTGGCGGACTACACACCTAAGAAATTCCTTAGAACTTTTAGGTGTGCAGGTTTCATCACGATGTTTTCCTTCACCGTTAAAGCAAGTGATAATTCAATGTGAATACACACATAACTCCGAAAAGTCAGAGGTGTGTGCCTGGGGTTCGAACCCGCGACCGCTGAGATTCCCGACCGCGCGCCTAAACCTCGAGGCCATCACTGCTTAGTCTTAGCTGTTAGCTGTTAAGTCTTAGCCCTCATTAATTAAGCCATTGTTCAGCTATTGCTGGGTCCTCATAAGGATCAAACACATATCGTACGGACTACGAAACTTACTTCCCTTTCCTTAGCCAGTGGAGTAGAACCAGGTCCCACATAGCCAGTGAGCTTTAGAAACGGTTGTCTGTCATCGGCATAACACCCTTTAGGCTCCTGCCAAGCCATTATCTTGTTCATCCATCTAGGTTTTATGAATTCACCGTAACCTTGAGACGCGCAGTATAAAACTGAAAACAGAAAGTGGTCATCAATATTGTGAGCACATCTTTTTATGTAATAATAATTTCAAAAGACGTCCAACATTTAAACGTTAATTTTAAATTTTATTTTAATTTTAGCCATTCGCGAGGTTTATTAAAGTTATTTTAATCATATGAATGAAAGGCAGTTGAATTGTGTAATGAGTATGCCCTTAAAAACCCAAGCTACTCGTAAGTTGATGCAAAACGAGCGTGGAGCTCAATTAAATATAATATCACTTATAGTAAAGCTGTATTTCTACTCTAAAGAATAAAAATAATTACTTTGTTGCATAAACAAAGTCCTAGTCCCGGGGGGATGGTCCCAAGCCTCCAGCGATTTAGACTCCTTGTAGATTTGTATGCAAAGTTTGTAGATATGGGCATTGACGTCAACGCCTTCCATGCAGTCGAAAGCTGTAGCCAGAAACGCGGCTCGAAGCCTGCTTATCTGCTGGTACGCCAGCCCAGACCCTTTCATGAGCTGAGAAGAACATTCTGGGGTCATCTCACAAGATCCGTCCGATTGCGTGGTCTGCGCTTCCATCGCTGATACAAGAAGTTGCATTGTGCACGCATCTGCAACATTCATTTGTTTTTTAACTGCGTAAAACTGGGTTAACGCTTTCGACATGTTTGGCAATTGTTTATTCGAATCATGATGTGGATGTTGAATATGGTAAAAATCAGACTAGCGAACCGTGATGGGAATGGTAATAGAGAATTCGATTTATTTAGAAATCTTTTTACTATTCGCTGTCACGTGAATAGCCACACACGATAACAATCAGTAATTTCGATTGTTAAAACGGTTAAATTAATGCTTTATTTTAATGGCGCTAGAGAAACGGAAACCAAACCACGATATTATGATAGATATACGAAACATTAATGAGAAGTCATAACTTTGTAGATAAAAATTATTCACAAAACCTATTTTATGATAATTATTTCCTCTATTATTTTATATCTCGTTTGTATCGGATTAACTTATCAAAAAGGCTTTCAAAGTAGATAATAAACAAATATCAGGATTGTATGAAGTATGTTCTAGGAATAATGCAATAGATTGTAATTGAATTAATGAGTTTCTCTAATTCCGAAAATGTAATCTAATTGGAAAAAAAACAACACTAGAGGTTCTTGCCCGTTCTTCTCTAGTAATAACTGCCACTGAACTGGGTGTTAAAGTAAATTATGTAATTACTGAATTTAATACATATTTATTTGACTTTTTGTAGTTTCAACAAAATTTTATTTCATTATTCATATATTCAAATTTTATTTCATATACACTGACATTCGTATGAATAGTATAACACAAGTGATTTTTTGATGTAGAATAATTAGCTATTGTAATGTAATACATATTGCGTAATTTTGCATTATTTTTTGCAAAAAATCCGTGCGAAAATTTCCAACATTGGACTAAGTAGAACGGGTTCCCGTTGCTGATAAGAACTATACTAATATAGACGAGGAAGAAACTCTGTCTGTCTGTTTCGCTTATATGCCCAAAAAACTAAACGGATTTGAATGATTGGTTCTGTAATTAAAGGGCAAGACCATTTTACTAAGACTTCGCTGCCCGTCTGTCTGTCTGTCACCAGACATCTCAAGAGTCGTGATAGAAGGACAGTTCAAAATTAACAAGAGATGTGCTTCTATTGCCTATTTCTATATATCTTCAATAACAACAAACACCAAACAAGAAAACAAAACAAATAGATATTTCATTGAGACTCGTATACTGCAGGGATGATTATTTTGCCGTTTTTATAAATAATGGTACGGAATCCTTCGTCCGCGAGTCTGACTCGTACTAAACCTGTTTTGAATAAAGATAAATAGAACCTTAGAAAAAGGAATGAAGAATGGAATTATATAACGTTGCGGCTGGCTTCCACATATAGTATCTAATAATAAAAATGGTAACATTCTTTAAGGAATGTAATTGCAACTTTTCTTAAGCTTACTTATTCGAGATATTCAACGATATTAGCCAACGACTGCTATAAATACATGCGATTTTTCAATCCTAGTAATTAGAAAGGCATAGTATTCTAGTCTAGCATCTATAACAAGTACTAACTTCACTTTGCGGGTTGTTATTACTCCACGTACTTACATTAATTAATACCGTTATAAAAGTCATAAACTTCAAAACCCAGCATGTCTTTAACCGGCAACGGAGTTTATCGGAAACAAAACAATTAGCAGAATTTATCGTTTATTGTAAGCTACTATTACTACTTCATAAAGTGTGGTCCGAAGGTTTTAAGACACAAGCACCAAAAGGGCGGAAATGGTATGTTATGGGTATGTCGGTATCTCTTTCAACTTAGCGCGCCAAACTTTTGTTGGATACGTGGGGTCCACTAACAAAAATCTCTATGGCCGTCTTGCACATTTTGGGCGGTAAATAATGCAATCTTCTTCTTCTTCTTCATCAACCCATATACGCCCACTCCCACTGCTGAGCACGGGTCTCCTCTACCATTGAGAGGGTTTAGGCCATAGTCCGCTACGCTGGCCTAGTGCGGGTTGGCGGACTACATACCTAAGAAATTCCTAAGAACTCTTAGGTGTGCAGGTTTTATCACGATGTTTTCCTTCACCGTTAAAGCAAGTGATAATTCAATATGAATACACACATAACTTCGAAAAGTCAGAGGTGTGTGCCTGGGGTTCGAACCCGCGACCGTCGGATTCTCGACCGCGCGCCCAAACCTCGAGGCCATCACTGCTTAAATAATGCAATATGCGCTATTATTTTATCTCTGCTTCCGTCCGCCGTTTTGTCCAAATGTAGACTCTTCTGCATTGGAAGGACTTAAGATTTTTCCCATTAAGACTTAGCAAATCCTACTAGTCTAAAAGGATTAACAAAGAAACCCAACCTCTTTTTTGACGATTTCTTTTACATGTTTTTTTTTTCTTAAATTGAATATGCATTTAAACGTTGCTTTAGAACACTTTTTTGAAGGTAAAATATAAAACTCTCAATAATAGTTACCAGCGGCCTTTCTGCTTGGCATCTTGGTGCGCGCCTCCTGCACGTACTGCTCAAATTCAAAGCGGTACGGTTTCTGCGTTCCCATAGTGCCTAACGTCAGCGGCTCCAGCACCGACGACAGCACAACCATGTTTTCTAACATCGATTTCGCTACTGCAAAAGGGATAAAGATTAAGATACAAAGAATAATACTACAATTTCTTGTAAGTTGTATCTAGGAGCCCAAGAGTTTTTTATTCAGACGAATGTTTAAACATAAAAAGTAAAATCCGCCACATCGACAGCACAATAAAATTCCAATATACACACAATAAAAAACTTTCTATCAAGTGCAAAGACTGTCATATAAGTATCTAAAGTAAAACCAGAGGTCGTAAAATTGTTTGTGCTATATTTCATAAACTGTAATTTAATGCAGAAGTGAGCCCTAATCGGTCACAGTTACAATCTTCGTAGTTTTAGTTTTTATCTTCAAGTATTTTTGAAGAATTTAATAAAACTTCGCTCAAATAGAGAAGTGTCCTCAATTTATTTTTTAACGATCGTAGTTTTATACCGTAGAAATAGTTTGTCGATAAGCAAATATTATAACACGAATATACAAAAAACAGTTATTTTTTAGTTCTTAAAGATTTTTGCAAGTTTACAAAAAGTATTCCGATCTTATTCGTTAAAATCTTACTTCGGTGGAGTCGAAAGTCTCTCATAATAGCATCATTAGTAGAATTGGATTGGCAGCGTTACTTTTACAGACTTTACGCCTTTATGCAGATTGGCAAAAAACGTAGGTTACACAATACTTGTTCTTGAAGAAATGACCTTGAATTATGTCTGAATTCCGTCGTACTTTCGAATTAGCATAAAAATAATATCAATTTAACAGTTAAGTTTTAGTTTTTGCCACTGAATTCGTTAAGCCTTTTGCTTCCTTCTGGAAAATTGAAACCCGGAAGAAAAGACTATAACAAAAACTAGAATGTGTGTTTTGCCTATGAAGTGATTAATGATAAGCTCCCGGTTTCCATTCTAATTGTACTTTTCAGTGATTAATAACTTGTGATCGACAGCTGTAACAAGGTCACTATAATTAAGTAAGTTGAGTAACTTGAATTAGAGTTATACATAAAAAAAATAGTTACGAAATCCTATAATAATCTATGCATCTACATATAATATGTTGATTGTAGTTGGCTTTGTAAATGATAGCCTCTAATTTTTTGGCATATTTTCGAGCATAAAATCTTTCTGTCTTCATTATAAAGATTTATTGAAATGATTTATTTTCTTGTTCGTTTTGATACTATATAACTAAATACTAGTAAAGTAATTTTTATTATTTCGATACAGGTATAAATGGTACCTTTGCAAGTGACATAGGCTACTGTTATCGGGTACAAATGATATTTTTCAATTGGTTGAGCACGAAGTACGAAATAGCGTCCGGGCAAAACCGACTTCCACGGCTATACCTAATTGTTAAATAATTGTTTCAGTGTCTAGTTTAATTGGATCTAGATCTTTATCTAGATGAGAAGTATAACGTGACTATGTAATAGGTGTATTGTAATTTTTTTAATAACATAATGCTCTTACAATTATATAATTTAATACACTTTAAAAAGTTAAACAATCTTATTGTTTCTAGAGCAATATCGAGGTCAAACGCTGTTGAATTTTTTGGTGGCCCCCTTATTTTGCACATATTTCATACTTTAAGAAAATACAACAAATTTTCTCTTCGGTATTTCAAAAAGAAACCAAGTTTTCTATAACTTAAAGTTAGAATATTTATGAATTCTTTATAAAATAAACGTTTCAAATGTATAAGTTTGTGTCTTCTGAAACGATAAAGTTTTTACTAAGCAATCTCGAATCTTAGTGCGTGGTAAGGAATATAATATGTTTATGTAATCAGTCTCAATCGAATTAAAAGCTTGGTGGTCACACCGTGTATGCGATATTGATCAATAAGAAATAAGACTCACAATACATTTCACAACTTCAATTAATCATTTTAATATAACACATGAGGGTTCTACCAGATGTCGCTTGAGGCCAAAAATTACAGCATTCCCATTATCTCGGACAATGACTTGCAAATACCAAAGTCAATAATTGCATAATGTAGGTGATTGCGTGGTATTTGTATTGGTAACACCTCTACATATTATATGTACGTAAAGTGCTTATTAAGCTAAACTGTAGTTGAATTATCTCATCTATACTAATATTATAAAGCTGAAGAGTTTGTTTGTTTGTTTGTTTGTTTGTTTGTTTGTTTGTTTGAACGCTAGGATCTCAGGAACTACTGGTCCGATTTGAAAAATTCTTTCACTGTTAGATAGCACATTTATCGAGGAAGGCTATAGGCTATATAACATCACGCTACGACGAATAGGAGCTGAGCAGCAATAAAGAATGTTTCAAAATCGGGGACATTTTTTTCTTTCTGTGAGCTTCCGCTGCATGCGCTGCGGAAACGGTTAAAGTTTCGCTAAAATAATGTATGAAAGAAATGTTCCTCTTTAAAAGTTCTAAAAAAAAGTCCGCGACAGCATATGTCTATTCTTTAAGATTGGCTCACTATAACGGTTTTTATCTTAACCAAATTTAATTTTAAATAAAGTTTTATTTGTGAAGGTGTTTTTATAAATATGATATTAATCCTTATCCAAATAAATACGTTATTCATTACAAGTATTTAATTTTAAATAAAATTGCCCTTTACATCATTTGATTTCACTGAGTATCTTAGAAGATATTGCAGTTTTAAAATATTGATCAAGCGCGCAATAAGGATGCACAAGGCGCAGATCGACGCGTTACGGTTTCACGTTTGAATAATTTGACCAAATTGTATGATTTTTGGTATGGAGATAAATTGGACTCAGAGAAGTAAAATAGACTACAACTTATTTTCCTTCTGAACTCAACCCTGTAGTCTACGCGGACGAAGTCGCGAGCAAAAGCTAGTATTATATAATCCCCCCTCTCCCCCAAAGTCGTGGTGGCCTCAAGGTCAAGACGTGGTCGCGGGTTCAAAACCCAATCACACACCCTTGACTTTTCGAAGTCATATGCTTATTCGCAATGAATTATCATGTACTTTAACGGTGAAGGAAAACATCGCAACAAAACCTGCACACCTATAACTCCTTAGGAATTTCTATAGTGTGCAGTTCGCCAACCCGTACTAGGCTAGCGTAGTGGACTAAATAAAATAAATAAATTTTTCATGCTGGTTGGTTCTTCCTAATTTTCTAAACAAACGAAACCGTTTTGATGAAACAAGTATCTAAGTACAAACAGTTAGTTTGTAATTTACGCTACTTGTATTTTAAGAAAAGAGTAATTGTTTAGCGAGAAAAAATCCACCCGATCAGTCTCGGAAAACACCACTAATCATAACCTTCCTTCTTTAGATTACTTTGCGGTTTCCCGAAGCAAATCACCATTATAAATTGCTTATGAATCGCTGCAATATAAACCAACGAGCTATCTAATTGATCCTGTAAAAATACTCTAATGATAGGTGTTATATTTGCCACGAAACCGAGGTATTTCTAAAATTTTGTCAGAATTATGAATCGCTGAAATATAAGGTACCATTTAAGCATTGAAAAATTCTGTAATAATGAAGTTATTTTTCCCCGATTTAGTTAGTATTTTCAAAATCCTATAAGAATAGCAATAGCAATACTCACCATATTCATAATCCTTGCTTCTGAATACCAGTTTGTCGTAAGTAACATTGCTGCGTATGCGATCCATCCTTCTAGTTATGTTCTGCAAATTCTGCTTCAGTTTACCCGGGACTGACTTGTCCAGCTCGTTTATAGTGTATTCCAGTTGGCCTGTAACAAATTATTTTATCCTGTTTGATCGATACAATAGAAGTGAGCCTTTCAAGAGTCTTCTAGTAAAAAAATAAGGAAAAAAGATGGATGTGAAAGATACATTGAGTAAAGAAAGGTAAATAACTCTTTATTGATACCCACATATATAAAAGAATGTACATCAAAGGAATTATTTTATTTATCTTATACAAGAAGGTAGCCGTTTGACCATACTTTCGCCTGACCTAAGTAAAGATACGGTCTATGATGATACACGCTAGTCTAAAACAGCTCTATTCTCATGTTTCAGAAATAAGTAAGTTAGCAGCATCTTCGTACTTCGTAGATGTCTAACAATGTGTGGACTTATGTATATTGCATATAGCTCTAAACTATTTCTTTTTAAAGGTATCAGTTATTTTTTCCAATAGCTCCCAGATTTAACGGACGTAACAAGCAATATAAACAAAATTAAGATGGGTTCCTTTCAAACGCTTGTCAGATCAATGAGCGTGATTGCTTTTTTACGCTCTGCTTATGAATAGCGCACAAATAAAACAAACATTGTACAACAATGGTGCTTACTTTGCAATTTATTAGCCTATGAATTACGAGAGTTAGTGTGGTACTTGGTGAGTGAGTTAACATTGCTCTGGATCTTTATAAATTGGAATTATAGTAGGGTATACTAATATTGTTAAGCTGAATAGTTTATTTATTTGCTTCAATGCGCTAATCTCTAAAACAATTGGTCGGATTTGAAAAATTCTTTCAGTGTTAGATAGCCCATTTTTATCGATAAAGACAGTGGAAAAACGGGAAAAAAGTATTTCTATTCAACTTAAATGTTTTGCGTACAGAATTGCGGGCAACAGGTAGACGTTTATACAGGGTTATTTAGACCGTGATCGAAAACTGAGGCAGGTAATAGCGATAGTGATTACAAACCCCCTGGCATTAAGAAAAATCCCGACAAAAAATATTTTTTTGTGGTTTTTCATACAAACCACATACTTTTAACACCGATGGTTGTATGGAAAACGTCAAAAATTTTATTTTTTGTCAGGATTTTTAATATCGCTACTAGGTTTGTAATCACTATCGCTATTACCTGCCTCAGTTTTCGATCACGGTCTAAATACACCCCGTATAGTGATTATTTCGAATAGAGTTCGAACTCGCGACTTAGATCCACCGTGTGGGTAATCATCTGCTCATATACTTTCCTCTGCTGGACCCATGTCCAGGAGGCCCATGCCTCCTCCATAACTGAGATGGTTTAGGTCTTAGTCCACCACACTGGCCTAGTGCGGGTGCACACTGTACACTTGGCCAATCTTCCGGAATACAAAAGTGATTTAGTATTTGTGTGTCTATGAAAATCTTACCTCTAGCCATGCCAAGAGCGATGAACCACTCAGGGTCTTTCGAAGGCTTCTTCTCATAGTACTCCAGCAGTTTATCCAGAGTCAAAGATATTCTGTACACTTTGGGCACGTTGTAAATGAAATCTTGCGTGTCGAAGTAGGGGTATATGGCGCAAGCGGCCGAGAAAGTGGACAAAAATACGATAAACTTCACGTACATTTTGTACTGAACTAAAGGTTTTGCGGAGTTTTGATAATGGGCTTTGTTGGCTGCGCTGTGGCCGGCGTTGATTGGGCAAGTTTAGGTTTAAGTACACGTATTGCGAATGTTGCGATGCGATATACAAATTGTAAATATATTTTTATAGAAACGTGGCTTTAAGTGGAGTATGTGTGATGTGACGATAATACCCAGAAACTTCGATTGTCATTAATATACATAATTAATGAATAAAGCACCCATTGGTCACATAATACGTACATATATAACTGACCATAAAATACAAGTTTTGTGTCGTGGGAATCTGAAACTTGGGTTTCACAAACATCAAGACATGAAACAAATATTTGTGGATAAGACAAACATTTTAAATAAGTAACAGTATTCAATATATTCTTTTGTGTACACAAAAGAAGAAAATGTATAAAAATTTCTGTAAAAATATATTTACAATTTATATATCGCATCGCAACATTCGCAATACGTGTACCCAAGGCCTCCATTTGTGCTATTATGTTTGTATACCTATATTTTTTTTATTTTAGAATTACGAGTATAATATAAATAAATAACGGTAATAATAATAAGGGTTCATCATGGGTATACCAAACCGATAAAAAAAGTGCTTTAGTCCTTGTGATGTTGGGAGCTTTTATTTTGGCGGATGTACCTAAGTTTTACAAATATTTTGTTTCCTCTTATTTCTTCTTATCATATTTTGTCGATTCAAGAAAACATATATTTCTAAAAGATAGTTCAGCTGGGTGATTTCAGTGTCAATTCTGTTAAAATAATGTATAGTAAATACTAGAGAGAAAAATCCTAAAGGGTATGAGATTGTCACCAATTGCAAATCGGATTTTAAATATTCTTACACACAAAATAAAAAAGAAATACGTAATGATATTGCCGTACCAGACCGTTCGAAATAGCCTATTTATTATTGTTGCATCCAGCAAAAAATCATTTTTTTTTTTTTTTTTTTTTTCTCTTTATTATTATATAAGGAGCTTACAATCAAGCGATTATGCTAGCCCCATAGTACCCTTATATAATTACAACAGAAAAAGAAATATTACATTTTTAAACTATTAACAAATTTATACACTTTTATGGCATTTTCACTACAAGGTTCCGACAATATACTTTGAAATGATCCTAATTCCTTAACATTTATATTTAATTCTTTTAGTAATATTTCTCTTTCTGCCCTATACCCAACACATTCAAGTAATATGTGATACACATCTTCTACAATACCACATTCTTCACAATACGGATTATTATTTTTTTTCATCAAAAAGGCAAATTTTTTCAGTGGCATGTGTCCAGATCTTAATCTATGTGCGATGACAATCAACTTTTTACTTAACATAGCATTAGCAAACCAAGGGATACGAGGAGGTTCACACTGCATTGTTTTATACCAAATACCTTTTCTCTTGGAATTCTCATTAAAATACTCCTTCCAATTCTTATAGCAATTAGCTTTAAACTTAGGTAATATTTCGAAAAAATTAGGCTTAATATCTAAAATTGAACCATTAATTGCAGCATCTCTCGCTAAAATGTCAACCTTCTCGTTTCCCTTTAAACCAATATGTGATGGAACCCATTGCAATTTTAGAATTTTGTTTTTAATTTGGAACCAATTTACCAATTCCAGAATACTATAGGCTGTCGATGTACCTCTACATCCAGAAGTACATTGAGCCAAATGATACAAAGCGCTTTTGCTATCAGTCAATATAACAACTTTGTTATAGAGTTTACTTTTAGAAAATCGCAGAGCTTCTAAAATTGCAACTAATTCCACCGTCATAATACAAACGTCCGAACTATTAACCTTAAGACTTCCTATATTATTACTATAACTGTCAATAAATGCCGCACCTACTCCATCAGAGCTCTTTGATCCATCTGTAAAAATAATTCGATAGCCATTGTACTTCTTAGAAAGTTCTTCTAAAATAGTATATTTTATAATATTAGGGTTATAATTTTTCTTATTTAATTTGATACAATCTAGATTGAAAATTAATGCATCACAAGTATTTATATTCCCAACCCAGGTATCCAGTGTAAACATTTCTAATGGGTAACTGGTGTGAATATCCACATATTTAATAACATTGTAAGTTGCAACTAAAATTGGTTTCTGTTTATTTACCCAATATGAATTGGAACAAAGATTAGACAGTTCATTTAATAAGCTTATTGTTATATTATTACACAAATGTTTTGATTTTATTAAATATTTTAAAGCTAAGTATTCTCTACGTATAAAGAGCGGTGGAATGCTTAATTCACACTCCATAACATGGATGGGTGTGCTCCGTATAAAACCCCCAATAATCCTTAGAGCTTGATTCTGTACCACATCTAGCTTATAAATATGAGTCTTAGCACTAGTGTCATAAATAAAACTACAATAATCTATTCTACTTCTAACTAGAGCTAAATATAATTTACGTAAATAAATAGGGTGAATTCCCCAAGTAGGACCTGATAAAAGTTTTAAAATATTAAGAAATTTATGGGTTTTCTTGATTGTTTCATCGATATGCTTACCCCAGCGTAATGATCTGTCGATCCACATGCCTAAATATTTAATACTGTCTTGTGTTTCCAGACAAACATTGTTAATGTATAGTTTGGCTTCTTGTTTTTTATGCCCTCGGCTAAAAATTAGATATTTGGATTTTTCGGGAGATAATTGAAGCCCAATATCAAGGAAAAATTTAAAAATAGTATGTAATGCAATCTGAATTTTATGAATACTATCCTCAAGTTTATGGTTACAAGTATACAGAGCAAAGTCATCTGCATACTGTAGTATTGCAACATCTGTAATATTTTGGCAGATTTTATATGTTACAATATTAAATAGTAACGGTGACAGGGGATCACCTTGACCAATTCCTATGCTAGTCCAACGGCATATAGTATCAGGACCATTTTTGCCATGTATATCTATAATAAGTCTTCTTTCACTCAGGTAAGACCATATGTACCGGGATACTTTGGCACCTACATTCAATTCTTCCAACGTGGAAGCAATTTTGCTTATAAGGACATTATTATAAGCGTTATTAATATCCAAAAAACACGCTAAGGTCGATAGTTTTTTTGAAAAACCTATCTGAACAAAAAATATTAACCGTACTAGAGAGTCCATGGTTGAGTGTGCTCGTCTAAATCCTATCGTTTTCGTTGACAAATATTTATTTTTTTCCACAAACCACTCTAGTCGTTTTGTCAGCATTGCGTGGAAAATCTTGCAAACACATGACATCAACGCAATAGGGCGCAATTTTGTTGGGGAATCTGCAGATACATTTTGCTTAGGAATTGGATATATTTGGACATTTCGCCATTGCCACGGTATAACGCTGGTGTTAAAAATATGATTAAAAATATTTAATAAGTAAAATTTGGCTATGGATGGAAGATTGTACAACATGGAATAGGTAATCTTGTCATTTCCCGGAGCCGTGTCTTTCTTTTTAAAACATTTATTCATTTCATGATAACTAAATTCGACTTCTAAGGTTGTATTATTCGAGGAAAAATTTGGTGTAGGTGGTAGTACAGAATCAGGCGCCAGACTACATAATAAATCCTGCTTTTGTTGATCAGGTACTAGTATTTGTGCGTTTTTGTAACCTTTTACCCATCGCATTCGACGCCACATTTCACGAACAGAAACATTTTCGTCAATGCTATCACAAAATTGGTGCCAGCTTCTAGACTTTGCCGCCCTTATTAATTTTCTAGTCTCAGCTGCTTTCTGTTCCAGTTTGGTAAGATTTACAGGAATAGGATTTTGTCTAAATTTTTTCAAACATAAACGGCGTTGAGCAATAGATTTGGAAAGTTCTGGATTCCACCATGATTTTGGTTTGAATTTAGCTGTAGGATCAGTACAAATTTTACTCATTGGAATGCTTTGGTCTGCTGCGTAATTAATCTGGTTGAGGAAGAAATCATACATCTCTTGTACGTTGTTAGACGTAACTGGGTTATTAAAAGCACTATTGAGAATATTTTTGTAATTATTCCAGTTTGCCAACCTATAATTCCGTTTCCTAATGTAACAGCCATGGGGTTTATAATCCAATAAAAATTTAATAATCATATGATCGCTGCCAAGGTTATCTTTTAAAACATTCCACTTAAAATTTATAGCAATATCACTAGATATAAATGTAATATCGGGGGAAGATTCTTGAAGCAAACCATTAACAAATTTGATTCTAGTTGCACTTCCATCATTGAGATGTATATATCCATTGTCTATAGCAGAGTTCATTATTTGTACACCCCGTGTATCATTTTTGTATGACCAATTTGTGTGATGGGCGTTAAAGTCCCCAGCTATTAAACACTGTCTAGAAAACGAACTAAATAAGCAGTCCCAGTCCGTTTGAAATGTACGCACACTGGATGGACAGTATATACCAATAACATTTTTCAAACTAGGACAATTTATTAGTTGAATGTGTAACATTTCTATACCTAAATTAGGCAATTTATGTGAGAAAGTTTGAACTTTTAGCGACTTATGTATAACAAAAGCTACTCCCCCATAAGAATCTTCCCTATCCCTCCTGTATGTGTAGTAACCACTAAACTGAAGTTCATCATCTATGCCCAACCAAGTCTCATTCAATATTGCTAAATGAATGTTTTCTTTGTGTAATATACATTCAAATTCTAATTGCTTAGGTTTTATGCTTCGAGCATTCCACTGTATAATGTTAAGTTTGCTATCAGTTAAGGACTTACAAGACATTTTTGAATAAATTTCCAATACTATTTAAACACTCTGCCTTCAATATGACATCTAAAAAAAGTTTTTTAAAAAAATCTATTAATAAATTTATCACCGCAAAAACTTTACTTTCAAAATTAGAATTAGACAAAATAATGTTTTTAAACTCAATTAGCAGCATTTTAAGGTACCTTCTTTTTCTTCCGTTATCTTTCTCACCATCCAACACCTCCCCATCGTTCCTATCTTTCGCCATTTCTTGATCAGATGATAAAAACTCTTCAATATCATAATTCTCCTTTGTCTTGCCGCGTTTTTCTTTTCTTCTGTTAGTCGTCAGTTCTTCATTAATATTTTCCTCCGTAATATCTTGATGGCACTTATCTTTAGCTAAGGAATTGACTAATGCGTTTCTGTAGGGCGTATTTAAGTCGTTTTCTTTCAAATTTTTAATTTCGCTTCCCGCGTTTATATCATTTGTTTTGGAATTATCTATGTTTAAGGTTTGTTTTCGATCTATATATATTTTTAAGGCGTTCCTGTAGGTGCAATTTTCTTGAGACATTATCAAACGAATTGATTTCTCTTTTAGAAATATAGGACAATTTTTATCAAGTGCCATATGTCCACCTTTGCAATTGACGCACACATATTTTGTAGTTTCACAATTTGGGTGGAGTCCTCCGCATTTCGGACATCTAATTTTCTTTATAGGGCACTGGTTTTTCAAATGTCCATATCTCCAACAACCCGAACACTGGGTTACCGGGAACACATAGGGTTCCACTTTAAACCTACACCCGTAACCATAAACGTACGGGGGCAAAGTAGAACCCTTAAAACACACTCTTATTGTCTCGCTCTCTATCCATTTCCCTTCATAAAATCTCTTCATACGCTTAATTGATTGTATCTCATAGTCACTCGAAAATATTTCTTGTATTTCGTTAAGATCAGCATCTAAATCAATATTTCTTATAATTCCATAAGACAAACTAACTTCTTGAGTATAGCGACAATGAAAATCAAGCTCCATCATTTTTTCACAAGATACTAATTTCTCAGCTTCTTCTTTCTTCTCAAATTGCACCACAACACGATACGGGGTTTTAAAAATAATCCTTATGATTCCTTGTATTTTTTCGTCTCTAAGCAACTTTGCTAAGCCGATTTGTTTAGGCAATATTTTATTTGACGTAATAGATACTTCAAATGCTTCTGTCGTCTCTTTCTTCTTATTATTTCTATATTCCAATGATGTGCTTCGGTTAATACGTTTTCCATTTCGTCTTACAGTAACAAATTCACCATCCTCTTCTATAATTTCTCCATCACCACTGTCTTGTCTCAATCTTTTTTTTACTAAACGGTCCCCCACAACCTGGTCCGTATTGTCTTCCCATATTCCATCCTCCTCTTCTGCATCACTATTTCCACACGAAGAATCCATTCCCTCCTCATCACCACTCATTTATAATTTTGTTTTTATGTGGGTATATCAAAAAAAAAATCTTGACACCGAAATGATAAAGCATACGTGCACTCACTACCGTGCGCCGCACGCAACTGTGCAAAAAAAAAAAAAAAAAAATCATAAATGTATTAATACATCTAATGAAAATTACATCTTTTGAACAAGAAGTCTTATTACATAGGCTGAAATATATCAACAATAAAGCATGCAGAATTATTTAGATTAGTAATAAATGAATGTTTCTCTCCTCACTTTGTGTTAGATTTGTGCGTGCAAATTATCTAGTGCACACAATATGAATTGGAGTGTATGAACGCGCAAATAATTGCAATACCGGTAAGCAAAGCGAAACTGAAATACATTCATTTCGATTTACTCTCATTTTAGTAGGTAACTATTTAGTCACGGTAGACAATTCGTTCATTTTCCATCTCTGCAACTTACTCTTCATTCTACGACTATTTTTCTCCTTTTGAGGGTCACACAGTAATGTTAGTGACCCAATTATGTCAGTCTTTGAAGATACTATGGCATTAAATAACCGTCACTGCATCTCATGTACATTTGAGGTTGACCAACATTTTTAGTGAAAAAAATCACCCTGAAGAGATCGACTATGTGTCAACGTCATAAAAACCATATTTTGAACACCTTTTAGGATTATTTACTACTAGATATAAGCTATCAAATCCTTGATCGAACTTGCTAATAATATGTTTATAATTACCATATCAATACAATTATCACTCTACTCTAAATCCCTGTTTCTTCGCTTAAAGAAAATATAGCTTACGTGAAAGCATCTGAAGACGTCTAGCGCATAAGTTTTCGAGAGAAGGGCGCGAATGTTTTTCGCCTACAGACAATGCCTTGAGTGGTGGTTGAGCGCACGCCTCATAGCAATGGTAAGCCGACAGTCACATGTCTTTTCTTAAGCATGGCTGTGTCCCATCAGTGGTTTATACAGTGGTCGGCTCCGTCAATGCTTGTGGCCGATATTGGCAGCCAGTACAAAAAAGTTAACGAACATTTTGGTGAACCTGAGTGGGTGAATAAAGACAGTGTAGTGAGAAATGAAGGCTACAGTGATAGAGAGTTTGATCCTGAAGATGATTTTAAATATAGAGCTGAAAGATTTAGATATAACGGTGAGTGTTTTCTAATTGGTTCGTAAGTTTAATTATTGATTAGATTAGTGATTTAACAAAAGAAATGTTAATGTGAAAAAGCTTTTGTTTTAGAAAATAATGAAAAGACAAAAAATCATGAGTCCAGCTTAAAATGTTGAAATAACTACTTTTACTATTGACTCTTTGAACGAAAATTGAACGATATTTTAAAACTTACACCTGTTATTAAGCCTTAGACCTTCATTCCAAAATAAGATTTTAATAACCTTTGATAACAACATTTCTTTAGAGAAACGTGAGTTGCAATAATAAGGCATATTAAAATATAAAGTAGTGCTACACTATATAATCATTATGTAAAAAGTTTTTTAAATGAACATCATTTGTTTTTTTCTCCGTATTCATAATAAATTACTTCACTCTGTTACATCGTTTGAAATAGATCGCAGATAAATATTCCCGCTTAATTATAGTATGTAGGTACTATAGATTATGTAGTCTATTATGTATTTTATTAACTTTTATTTCTAAAATAGAATCCATATACTGATTAAATCTGATCACCACTAAGGCAACAAGGTCGCCTTGGTGGATTATGAACGTAAAACCCTCTTAAATTGTAAAGGAAGCCCATGCCCAGCAGTGGGACGTATATGGGCTGATGATGAAGGTGGATAGAAGTCGTTGCTTAGTGAAAAGTAAAAAAGAAACTATTGAATTAAATACAAAATTTCTGTGAGTATCCCGAGCGATCTAAATTTGTTAGGCGTATGAGGCGGGAAAATGCAATTAAAAAATTAATAGATTTTCCATTATTATTTATATATATGCGTGTTAAATATTCTTAATCCAATAGAAAGCTACGTTACACGCAAATGCCACAAGGTGTTAATTACGTATTTTTACATATATTTTTTTTTTCTAAAATGTACAATATACAACTTTTTAGTAAAACATGAAGCATCTGTTTGCGATAATAGGTAAAACCTATATTTTAGCACTCAGCGCCTCTCAACTTATTTTTAGATAAATAGCCTCTTAATTAATATTTTATTTATTAGTGCAATTTTATGATCCGCTCTATGTAATTAATGAATGTGTGTGTGTGTTTGCGAGGTGTGTAATCAGACTAGTTAATAAATAATGATGGGAGTAAACAAAGCCATTTTATATTTTTACAGAAAAATAAATGAATAATGAACAGTTTAAGGAGTATAGGTACTTTGTCAAAGGCAAAAAAATCAACTCTACATTTTTATTCATCGTCCGTACGACAGAAATAAGGTTTGCAAAAATCACTCAATAGAAATAATTGAAATTATTATTAGCAAAACGTATGTGCCAATATTAGAAAACAATAAAGTTACGTGTGTGCTAGAGAACATTTTACGTGGTTATCGAGCCTCAGACTTGCTCTTAAGCAATTACACAGTGAAAGTATAATATAACCATTCATAACACATTTATTGGTAACTTAGAAATATCGAATTATACAAAACGCTAGGAGAAATTATTTTACGAGGTTTTAAAAGACCGTGATCGGAAACGAATAATAGTTACTATTATTACAAAAAGTTAACTACCAGAAGTATTTAATAAATATGGTGATTACGATTTATTGTTTTGTAGATTAATCGATTAATGTCAATGTGGTTGTAGTCGCGGTATTTATTACAGTATCTTAATTTTCGATCAAGTATTTTAAAATCTGTATATCAAATATCCTAATTTGTAAAATATCTTGTTGAAAAAAATATTGTTTTGAAGTATGACGCGTGAGCAAGTCAGGAATCTCGGCGTTGGCAGCTTCGAACCCCCAGGCACACGTCCCTGATTTTTTAAAGTTATGACATAAATAATTAATATATTCACCGTGAATAATCACATTACATTAGCGGCTAAGAAAACATGCTGAGAGCATCTGCTCACAAAACATTCTTAAGTATAACCATCAATCCATATACGTCTCAATGCTTAGCACGGGCCTTACAACTGAGAGGGTTTAAGCTTTAGTTCACTCCTTTAGATATATTACGACACAAAGGTCCGAAGATCGTCCTCTCTCCATCATAAGCAATATGTTGCAATACCTAAGAGCCTATCTAATTGCTAATTCATTTTAACTATATCAATTTAGAAATCACTGATGAGAAAGTACACCAAAGATCATTTACTTGATGCCATAAAAGGTTAATTGGTTAATTTTATGTCTACTCTTTGACTTGTTCTAGCATTTAGTATGTGACTTTCGATTTCAAGATATTCCCGCGAATACTTAGGTAAATCGTATTTTGCCTTTCACAAAACGGTTTGTGCGTTACGTATTTGTATACATTACATAATTATTTAATAGTAATCCTTATTAGTTATGTGATGGTGCATTTCATTCTTTGTCAGCAAATTATTTTGAAAGGATACTGTAATATGAAAGGAAGATGTATGTCAAACTAAAAATAGTCTAAGTATAATATTTACTTTCAAGTAGTTTTCTCTTAACATTTGATATCCACTACAAAAAAACTTAGTCCAACTTCGTAAGTATCGTGTTGTTTTAGTATGTGATAGTAATATTTTTTCAAGATGACATTTTTATTAATTCAAAAGTGGGTTTGCTGGGAAGCACTTTTTTCCTCCGATTGATTTTACACACAAAATGCATAAAAATTATATTTCTAAAGAATGCTATCGATCAGAATATGCTGATATTGCGAAGTACATAACTCGTTTATATCTGGATCGACCTTACTCCGCCTTTTAAAATTGTCAAAACTGTTTTGTTTTGCACGTGATGTAATAGGCAATAAGAAACCTGCTATCACGGGCTCAAGATCAATATATTTGTGGTTTTCTGAGGCTATTTTAGGGGGCAAGGGAAAGAAGTTGAAAGTATGACGAGGCAGAACTTTTATACATATAGTTTAGGATGGTATAAGACGTAAAAATAATACCAAAGTGGGTTAAAAGCGAGTTAAGGGGCTATTAAGTCTGTTGGGTTCCCTAGAACTACACTACACTACTACAAGGCAATCCTAAGATGGGTAATAGGGCACTTACTCACTGTATAACTGTCGCAAAATGAGCCAAGTGCGTCTATCAACATGTTACCAAATGCTGCCAAATTTACGGCTTCCCTCTTTGCTCTGGTTAATCTTTGAAATTAAGGACTTCTCGCCATAACTACTAGGATAGGAGGCTAAAGACATCGATATGTCCTTCCCAAAGATCCCATGAATATTTGTTTTTGGGAAATGAGGTATCGTCGTTTTTTGTAGTAAAAAAGTTCTCTGTTTTATGAGAGGACCGTATTAGCTGGTTTACACGAAACTGACGAAACACATATTTACCTACAATATCCATTTATATATGAGATCATTTTGATACTAAATTCTCACGTAAAGGCAGAAGTTAATTTGTATTGAAATGAAATGAAATGAAATGAAATAATATTTATTGAATCCATAAAATGTCAAATACATCACTTAGATTCAGTCATTTCAAATTTTACCACCCTGTTCGGAAGGCAGTCATCACTAGAGAAGAACGGGCAAGAAACTCTAGTGTTGCTCTTTTCCAATCAAGAGATAGCTTACAATATTGTTACAAGGACTTAATTTCCCGAATTCGAGCAGCTCATTGATACAATATCAGAATTTTGTGTTGCATATTAGAACAGCATAGTCATCTTAAATGGAGAGACTGTCATCCAACCGAGTTAAAATTTCATGAATGGAAATAAGCAAATTAGGCAGACCAGTCCACACAAACAGCACCCGTTCACGAGTATGACGCATGTGCCAGCCATCGGCCTCCTCAACCATTTCATAGGGAAGTGACCGACCCGGCACACGACGCCGCCGTAAGCACAGACGTTTCAGCGAGCATGACATACCTAATTGCTTACAGATTACTAAAACAATAATTACGTACGTACAGCCATGTCCATTAAAGTAAACTCAGCCAAACCTGGGATTACAGTAACATTTTAATTATGCCCAGGCTTCGTTATCCTCCATATATTCTGATATTGTATAGTAGGCTTTGTTACATAGTTGTTTCTTATCAAAACCTTATTTAACAACTATCAAAACCTTATGAACTTGTTAATGTATAAACACAAAACAATAAGTAACAATACATAAAACAGCCCATACCGAAGTGTGCAATCTTAATCGAGCCTTTCAGAGGCTTTCTAATGCCTTTCCCAAGAATGTTAATGGTGTGTTTACAATCACTTTAGTGGACTATCTAATTCCAACTGATCACGGAGAGCACATAAATCATTACACTCATTAAAATATATTGCAATATTTGCATAATAAACTTCTATTCATGCTTCAATTTAGATCCAAAGAAATTCTTAGATATAGGATTAAAAGATGCTAGGTAAATCGTTTATTTGTTGCCAACAGTCACATAGGTACCTGTTCTGAGCCCTTCGTTCGAACCCTCAGTCTTTCGTTTCACAACCTAGTCTCCAGACTCTGAACTACTACTGAGGATTTTATACGATACTTTTTTTTCAAAGTACTTAAAGAATAAAAGATGGATATTGGATATGTAATAATTAAATATATGCCTATTAAATGTTACATTATAAAAATATGAGGTACCTAGAGATCATTTTCAATCAACATGAGACTGGCGCAACCTCACTTGTCGATTACTACTCTCCTTTTTTAAAAGTAATTGTATGCCTAGAATAAGCTATTAAAATACCCCTTGATTAAGATTAACTCGTTTAAGTCACTCAACAAAGAGATCCAAACGATTAACTTGAAATACTGTCTGATATTTGTTTCCATTTAGATTAGTTCGTGCTTGAAAACCACGCGTCGAAATAATGAATGAGTCACGATTCTCAATTGAAAGTAATGAATGCTGAAGGTAATAGAACGCAATAATATTTTTCATAGTACATTAAACACATCACTATTTTGGTTTGGCTGTGATGCAATGTAAGCCGAGGAATTTTTACTTTGTAGTTTATGTAATGGTAGGTTCGTATTACGCATTTATTGCACACAATATATTTCGTATGACACAGATATATACCTACCGTACATTTTTAATATAACTATAATTATATATATGAATTCTAATTGGTTACGGATCCCTGTTGTGTTTTCTATCCTGACATAGAGACGAGAATATGGACACCTGATAGAAAATGCAGTGCAGTCCAAAAATAGTATTGACTATCCGGAAATCTAACCAGTTTAATCAAAAATGCCTATTTTGTTTATTTATTTGCATAATCACTAACTATTAAGGAAACAGCGTGATGTCCTAGTGGCTAGAGCAACATAGTGGACTTCTCATTAATGAAGAGAAAAGAATAGAAATACCTTGATAGAAGGTTTTTACGTACCTATGCAAGATTCCTCAAAAATATTTACATCACAGTTAATTCCTTGAGAGTCAAGAGTTACATGTCTAGGATACGAATCTGCTACCGCGGCGATCTCCTGTCTTTGCCAGTGAAACACATTTTTTAAACTAACTAAAGTAAAAAAATAAAAATTGTAGTAAAGGAAACACAAGTATGAAAAAATCCTCAACTGATTTCATAAATTTTCAGAAGAATTAGTAATAATTCGATATAATTTCATTCCAAAATAAAGAAGATAATTCTAGATTAACTCATAAAATTGTTGCGCATTCAGCAAAAAGGAATAAACAACACGTATCGAATTGAGAACCTTTGGGAAACTGGTCTAAAAAGAATATTTTCTAGAAGATCTTTTGTTCAGCTGATATCACATTGGTTCAGTAGAATTATGAGCCTTGCGAAAACGTTAACTGAATTTCATTCGCAAATTATTGATAAAGTAAAACAAACACACGGATATGATAATATTATTGTTCTTTAATACGTTCTGGTGGGACATTTGGTAACAATAAACGATTTTAAAATAACACTCTTCCATTGATCACTGGGACGGCCACATGTCTGTATTTTAGTGAAATTTGTGAAGTACTTATAACAAGAAAATGATCGTTGGTAAGTAATCAGGAAATTGCAGTGTTGAAAGTTATAGACCAACATTAGGCGTTCTAGCAAAAACTATGCAAATTGTTGTTGATAGTTCATGCGTTTTATAATGGCTTTTGTTGCAAATGCAGCCTTTTATACAAATTCTAGTCAATGGTATAATTTTTTCTGGTGTTTAGCAAGATACATAATAAATAGAACAAGGTTGATACAATATGCGTAGTTTAACAAAGATAACGTTTCGTAAGGAGACCCAGAAATTATTTGTGTGATTTATGAAGTAGAAATAGAAAATGTAGTGGATAATATATTTAAATGTCAGGGGAGTAATGATATTTTTTAGTAAAAGAACTTTGGAGTGAAGATAGAGTGTTTTATATTCGTTGCTAGAATCATTTTCAACATTTTTTCTGCCTTTTATAACTTTTAGTTGGTTTTGATACACTCTATCTTCTTCTATCTGAATTTGTATTCTTTCTTTCTCTCGAAGTTGTTTGCATCGTAATCTCCACATGATTTAGTCTTGATGTTCTACCATTACGTGGAACGAACTACCGTCTGTCAAATAGCTTAAACGTAATTCGAAATTTTGCTCATTACCGCATTGGTCAACCGTCAAACCTATATTTGAGCCGTAAGTAGGTAAGTTCGAGTATTTGCTTAGAACGTAAATTAACCACTTACACTTTCGACTATCGTTTATCCAGAATATTTCAAAATCATTGATATTATATATAATGTGTAATTTGCAATTATTACTCAGAGGCAATGATGCATGGTAATGACTGAAAAATACCTCGACTCTATGCATAAAAATAGTAAACATTATTAAAAGTCACGCATTAATGGTTTTAAAGGTGGTTATTAAGAAGCAATCAAAGAGTACGGAACGTCGGTTGATTTAATTGTCGCGTCCAACGGTTCTAATACAAAAAGAAAGTCGTTTGGTTCGCGACCTACGAAAGTGAAGTCACATTTCGATGCATCGCAAATTGACAATGCTCCACTTTTTCATGTAATCACTATAAACGTTTATGCTTGAAGTTTTGTGATTGAGTATTTTTTTAGTTTAAGTTTCTAGTCATTTAAGCAATTTTATTCACTAATTAATAATTAGACTTCTTTGCTTCATATCCTATCATGTCTAAGGTACTTTATTAAATCATTTTTAAGCGTGAAGTGATTATGTAAAACAAACCGTAATACTTGTTAACATCTTCGTATCACGTAATAAGACTTAAAAGAATACATAATTTCTATAGGTATAGGTACATCTAAAGTAGACTAGTTTTTAACCTAACTATATTTAAGTGGGGCCGAAGATCGAGCTCAGAAGCGTGCCATAGGAGAGGCCTATGTCCAGCAGCTAACTTACAGGTGATGATGATGATATGAAAGTTGTATAGCCTAGGGGATTACATAATATATTTTTAACGCTCACGACTCTATCAATGTGCAAGCTGAAACGACGCACGAATTAGAATAAAAATCACGGTATATTTAAAGAAATAATGCCATATTTAGTTGCAGCAAGTCAAACTAGTACATCAAACCAGTACTCGAGTGCTTAATAAGAATATACCGCTTAAAAAGGTCATGTGCTAAGATAAATAGACGATGACTTCTTGATCCATTCCACACATCTCCAGAAATAAATGCCGCAGATAATAATAATGACTTATGCATGGTTAACTGAATGACCGCTCCTGTAAAAGTTGTAGTAGCAATCTTAGTTTGAAATATTATTGCTCTTTATTATGATCAGGCGCCATTTCAATTTATAGAATTATTATTAATAATATGAAAATATTTATAATAAATTGAAATAATTTGAAATTTTATATCAGGCTCGCGACCGCGGCACAAGTATGAGCGAGTTCTGAAGGATTAGGAAGTTTGGTCTGTTTCTAAGTTGATCAAATTGCTATTTGGTATCTATCAGGAAGTTCTCAGTTACAGTGCGGAGTTCAAATATGTGCCATAAAACCGGCAACACCCTCTCACTTACGTAGGACTCAAAACACACCTAATGAAATGCCAACATAATATAATTATTATAGTGATTAATATTTTAATTATATTATTTAATTTGCAAAAACTTTCTTTTAATTTTAATCGTTAGTTTTCCAAGATGACAGACTGCCTAATTTGTAAACCTCTGGAAAATGTGCAATTTTTTCTTACCCTGTTACTCCTTCCCAGAGAGGAGTCGCGCAGCCGCCATCACACTATGGCTGGCGATGATGCAGGTGGCCAAGCCGCAGTCAGTCCCTGCAGACACCGACACGCCACCCTTCAGCACACTCTACAAGTGGAAACTGGTGGACTTTGAGTTCCCCTCGCCTAGACATAGGAGACACGCCATAACTACTGGGTGAGTCCTGATGTTACGTACTCATATGATTAGGTCATAATGTTAGCTGAATATTCGTTCATATAATTACTAGTCTATGTTGATTTAGAATTTGCTAGCTAACAATATAACACTACCTTACATGGGAATCAAACCCAGCATTGTAGCCGTGGTAATGTAAAGGCAACGTAGTGATACCAGGGGTCTTATGTGACAGTCTTTCATTTATACTTCTATTCTATATTACAAAAAGGTATATATAACATTTTAACGTACTGATCTGTTTATAAAAATTCTTTTAGTGTTAGGTAGCTCATTTATTAAAGTTATATATCCTCAATCCTCATGCTGCGATCGATAGGAGCAGAACAAAATTGAATAACATGTCAAAAACGGAAAAAATATATTTTTTAAGTCTAAAGTTTTACATACCGTGTTCAGGGCAACAGCTATCAACGATAAAATAGTTACAAACCAAACAAATACAAACCTTCCAATAGACACTCAGAATTCATAACCAATGTATTTTGTGTATATGTGTTTATTTTAGTAGCATTGTAATTATATTTACACTCCTGCCTCTTTGTATCACACCAGGTTCGACTGTAAGAGAATGCCTAAGCCATTGAGTCCACCTATACTAATGTATAACGTGTAAATAAATGAATAAATAACCAAGATTTAAATTCTTCTAGAAAGTTCGTGCCCGAGAACGTGCTGCCGTTGGGTCTCGAAGTGTGGGGCAGTCGAGTGTGGGTGACGATCCCGAGCTGGCGACGCGGCGTGCCCGCCACCCTGGCGACCGTGCCCCGCGCAGGAGGGTTCACCTCACCCCCGCTACGGCCATACCCTGACTGGTCTTTTCATCGAGCTTTTAGTATGTATAGATGTGGAATATTAACTAGAGATATTATATGGGGACAAAGTTAGGTTGGGTTCTTATGAATTACCTATATAAGGGACAATTGATTAAAAAGAGAAAATAATAATTTGCATAAAAAATATTAATTTGTTGAGTAGGTACTATAGAGTAAGGTGTAAACGTTTTCATAAAACACCAATTAATAGGAACTACACCGCTCTACGGTACAGACCTAGACGCCTACAACTTATATAAACAAGTCTGTTATATTCTAAACATTTGCATTAAACGGTCATCACACACAATTCGAATAGAATATAGGTACTTAATTCTCGGGTCTAGCAAGTATGTAATTTCAAACTTTAATTAGAAAATATAAAAAAAAGCATGTTATAATCGTAAAAATAGCCTATTGTCAACAGTAATAATTATGTCGTAATAATTTACTTATTACCTAATTTTACTATTTCTTTTTTATCCATTCTCAAAATAATAAATTCAAACTAAAACAATACTATCATAACTATCCAATCTCCTTAATTGGAGCGAAATGAATCTATTTTACATAAGGAAATATGTTATAAAACAAACGATATTGCGTAAGATATTTTGCTAGCTGTACCGCATTGAGCGCCGAGCTTCCTGTAAATTAATGCACTTGAGAGTAATTTTACTTTTACTTCCAGGCGATGGAAACAACTGTTCCGGCCTAGTCTCCGTGTTTCGAGTGAATGTCGACCCTTGCGGCAGGCTATGGGTTCTAGACTCCGGCCAGATCGACTCTCAAGACAGGCCGAAACAAATATGCCCTCCCAGTATTGTCGTGTTCGATCTCCACACAGACACACTGGTCGCCAGATACCCAATACCCGATAAGTACGTGCTCCAGGACTCTTTGTACGCGAATATCATCGTTGACACCAGGACAGAAGACTGCTCCGACCTTCACCTGTATTTGGCTGATACCTGGCGCTTCGGTCTTCTCGTGTTCAGAGAGAAAGACCAAGCCTTTTGGAGATTTTCAAACCCTCTCTTCTATCCTGACCCATTGGCTTCCAATTTTACGCTTCACGGGACAAATTTCCAATGGGCTGACGGGATTTTCGGTTTAGCTCTAACGCCAAGAGACAAATATGACGAGCGCCTTCTATTTTTCCACTCACTGTCAAGCTATAGAGAATTTTACGTTCCCACATCAATTTTGCAATCGCAATTAAGAGTTAATGATAGCGCAACGCAATTCAATTTGGTTGGTGAAAGCAGAGGGCTGTTTGGACAGTCGTCTGCGTCAGCCATAGATAGAAATGGAGTTATGTTCTACGGTCTCGTGTCGCGAGACAGCATTGGTTGTTGGGATACGACGAAACCTTATTTAAAGCAGACACTGGGCGTAGTAGCGATGGATTCGGACACTTTAATCTTTCCCAACGATATCAAGATTGATCAAGAGGCAGAACAGAGCGTGTGGGTGATTTCTAATAAGCTTCCGATGTTCCAAGCGGGACCTTTGAATCCCAATGAATACAATTACCGCATTTTGTATGCGAGTACTGAAGAAGCTGTTAGAGGGACGGTATGTGAGCCTTCATCTCCTGTGCCAATTTCTAATCCTTTGCTCACACGAGGATGGATGTCACAACCTTAGTAATAATAAAGTCATTTATATTATTTATGTTGGTGTTTTTTTTTTCTAAGCGCCTGATTAAATGTTTAGCAATATTTTATGTTAATTATTTTGCTATTAAACATTAAGAAGGCGATTTCAATCTAATCAAGTCTACCAGTCTCTATTAATGATTTTCATAATCAAATTAAATACAAGGGCAATATACAATTGCAATTGTGATAAAATGTTAGTTATTGATTAATTTATACTTACATATTATTAATTAATATTGTATTTACAAGGCAAATAGAAAAGATAGTGCGGGCGTGTTTCGATATTAAATTATTACTAAAATGTTAAGGAGCAGATTTATTTAAGTCAATGCACATAATTTCAATAACAACAGAGATACATTTTTAAAAAATGTGACATTTTGAACTACTTGAAGGTTTCAAGTGGTGCCCTTTTTACCGAGAAGATATATTAAAAATGATGAGCCTATGTCTACTGCCAAGATTTTGTCTATTTCGATATAAGATAATCAAAATTTGTTTAGTAGATTTCATAGTTATTTTAGCGTGATGTATACGAAACAGAACAGAACAAAGGAAAGCAGGTAAACGAAATATATTTATGGATCGACAGAGATGCACAAATTTTATGAATCAATGCCTATCGCATGATCAACTCTCGCATTTAGGTATAGTATCCCAATGCACCAAAATATTTGAATAACAACGGATTTAATCTATCTGATATTGTTATAGAGGAAATCTCTATACCACAAAGTTTTTAGGAATGATGGACTGAAACTTAAAATGCTCTCAATGATAGTAGAGGCCCTTGCCCAGCAGCAGTACGTGTATGAGGTCCGATGCATTTTGACCACAAGAGACATTATTTTTTAAAATGATCGCCTAAACTATTTCACTACGCACAACACGAATTATATTTACGTTTTTAACTTAAAATAAACACTTAACTAAACCGGTCCCGGATAATACGAAACATATCTGTTCACATCATTTCATATTTCCTGCAGACCACAAACAAGAAGAGACAAAATCTTCGGCAAGGTTACAGCTTCGCCTTAACACAATAACCTTAAGACACTGTCGAATCGAGTCCAGTAATTTGGCAATGAATCTATATAAACGGATACACAACACTACTAATTTTGAGTGTGGTCATGTATTTTTTAAAAAGAGTCTGAGGTTTTATGTAATGCGGCGTACATCGATGCTAACACATAACAGAACTAAACAGTGGAGTGCACGGACGTTTGTTCCTACTGAAATTATGGCCATATTTGCTTGAAGATATTTTAAATAATATAAGGTATGTGTTATAATTAATATACCAGTAGGACTTATGAAGGTTAGCTACTAACGCTTTTTTAAATTTTTTTTTTTGTCGTTCAATTTTTGTGGCGAGCAATTTTTTGAATTATTGTATAAATCGCTGTTTTGCGTATTTAAAAAAATATTACTTAATATGTACATATTAAATTAACAAAGCATTCTGCGTAATATGTATAATATAAATAATTATATAAGAAAATCATATAAGTTACAAAGTATCGCTTATATACATTATTTATCTACAATTATCCGATGCAGGAAAATCGATGTTAAGTGACCAATTATTGAAAAACATTATCTTTATTCGTAACATCCTATGTTTAAACAGCATATAATAGCGATATCCGCTCAGTAATTGAAATTTCCTTCATAATAAAAATTAGTATCACTTTTTAATTAGTTTAGCGAATTTGATGTGTTTTAGACTTTAGATTAGATTTATATTATCATACTAGTATTAATAAGAGTAGCACATTTTCCTCACCATCAGTCCATGGATCCAACTGGTGGGTACAACAGTCAAATAAGAGGGTTTTGGTCTTAGTCCATCGTGCTAGCCTACTTCGTATCGCCTCCAGACTTACCTACTATATCTGTCACAATATCGTAGATTCGTTGATGGAGAAGCTTCAAAATAGTAAAATTATGCACATTTAAATAGATTTATGCAGTTATCTCGCATTTTAGGATAAATAGATACTAGAATAAAAGTAATATAGCGATTTTGTAAGCACTATAGTAGTGTAGTGTTTCGTCAATGGACCGGTTGGACCGGGGTGGTAGAAATATCGCTTAGAAACACGATGTGGCATTTGACGAAACAAATATGTTATAATCGATACAAAATGTCCTTAGTATTTAGATAATTTACTCATTAGAATAGATTTTATTCATCGAATGATTTCAACATCTTTTGTTTGATAGTCTGAAGTCACCGAAAATATAATTTTGTAGAAAAATGGTTTAGCGTTGGTTGAATTTATCAATCTCAGGTATTTTTTCATTTCCTACATACATAAGTCATAGCTTTATAGCAAAAGGGAAGGTCCCACAGTTAGGTATTTCTTTGCTCTGACGCAATTTTATAAATAAGTAATGTACAAGTTCAGAAGTAATAGGTAAAAAAGTTGGAAGGTTAAAGTAATATAAAAATTGTTCTTCCAAACACCTTATTTTTATCCATATTGAAAATCACTCAAATCGCAGTGTTTAGTCCGTTATTTACAAACATATAAAAATACAAATATTCCTAACATGAGTACGAACAACCTACTGTCCTACGTCAATACCGAACATCATTCAAATCGTTCCAGTAGTTTTTTAGATTCATTAGTTACATAGGAATCTTTCTTCTCTTAATAGGTAAAGATTCCCATCAAGATTTTTGCGAAGGCTTTAATAAGTGACATTCTTTCCCTCAGTGTTCCTAGTATTACGGTCCACGAGGTATTTCCCAACTTATCCGTTCATATTTCTGAGGAACGTGACTAAAGGTACTGAACCGTGTTTCATAGTAATGCGATTATATTTCACTTGGTTAAATCGCAAATTTATCAGCATAATATAATAATAAAATGAAAAACAACAAAATCAAATTAAAAACAAAACAAAAATTCTTAAGTACTTAAACTATATTTTTTTTATGTAAAAAGGAACCGCCTTCAAAAAACCAACTGAAAAGAAAAAAATAATTTTTATGATGAACACCTGTATTTCAATTTTGCATAAGCAAAATCATGTATATAACCAATCAACAAATAAGAATATAAATTAATAATTAACGATTATATGTAAGTATTACTTCTACTTTTTGAAGTCGGTGCCAAACCAACAAAACCAAAATATTTATAGGTAAGTATGACATATGCTGGTAGGGGGGGGGGGCGTACTCCACCCGGGCGGGGCCATTAATAATAATAAACCAGCGTTCTTCTTTGTCATGAAAATTTGTTTGGCACCGATTTCAAAAAGTAGAAGTAATACTTACATATAACCGTTAGTTATTAATTTATATTCTTATTTGTTGATTGATTGATTATATACATGATTTTGCTTATGCAAAATTGAAATACAGGTGTTCATAATAAAAGTTATTTTTTCCTTTTCAGTTGGTTTTTGAAGGCGGTTCCTTTTTACATAAAAAAAAATATAGTTTAAGTACTTAAGAATTTTTGTTTTGTTTTTACAGATTAAAGTATACATAGGGATATCCCTATATCCCAGACAGGGACAGAGAAAGCGACTTTGTTTTATACTATGTAGTGATTTAGATTTCCGACTGTCTCTTTATAAAGTGTTAGAATTTTTGGTTGCGCCACCTCGTTGCATGCATATCCCTGTCAAATTTTCAATTCCGTTAGTTTGAAATCTGATAATCTTACATAACCTAACCTACCGTTACTTTACAATCTCGCTATCTATCTATCTAAAATTATAATCTACCAGTATTTACAACTTTACGGTGACATGTGTGGTGTGCGGACTGCGACGTATGCGCACCAGGCTACGCACCGCTCACTGCCCCTCCACCTCCAGCCTATATAAAGCGACGCGCTACTCGAAAGGGTACACACTTGAGGGCACACGTCGTTGCGAGCGGACGAAATTTCTTAATTTTTGAGCGCGATTGTGTTACTATTTTTGAGGCACTATCGATTGAATAATTATTGGTCGTATGGTTTTCTCCATATAGCAGCTTTCATTTTGGTTTTGTTGGTTTGGCACCGACTTCAAAAAGTAGAAGTAATACTTACATATAATCGTTAATTATTAATTTATATTCTTATTTGTTGATTGGTTATATACATGATTTTGCTTATGCAAAATTGAAATACAGGTGTTCATCATAAAAATTATTTTTTTCTTTTCAGTTGGTTTTTTGAAGGCGGTTCCTTTTTACATAAAAAAAATATAGTTTAAGTACTTAAGAATTTTTGTTTTGTTTTTAATTTGATTTTGTTGTTTTTCATTTTTTTTCATTTGATTTTTTTGTTTTTCATTTTTTATTTCATACTTTTTAGTGATTTATTTAGTTGGAATAGGAATTTACTTTAAGTTTTTTTTAGTGAATAGTGAATTAATGATAGTTTTTTAGGGATAAGTTTTGCAGTCCGTTTATTTTATAGATTTTATTTTAAGAGATAGTGATAAGATTTGTAATTATGACTTTAGCATACTTGTTACTATTTGGTTTGCCTACGGGCCTAGGTAGAAAATCAAAGGATGCTGTAAGGAAAAGTCGCGTGAGGGAGAACGAAACTCCCAACGAAAAAAAACAACGACTTAAAAATGAGAGAGATCGTCAGCGTGCTGCTCGTGCTGCCGAAACAGATGAACGAAGAGAAGTTCGCCTGTCAAAACTGCGTAGTAACAGTCATGGTATTAGAATCTCTGAATCCGAAAGTCAAAATAATCAGCGCTTGTTGTCCATGCGCGAACATGCTCGTCAGACTAGGGCTAATGAAACTGAAGGGCAAACTAAGCAGCGTTTGTTGTCCATGCGTGAACATGCTCGTCAGACTAGGGCTAATGAAACTGAAGAGCAAACTAAACAGCGTTTGTTGTCCATGCGCGAACATGCTCGCCAGACGAGGGCAAATGAAACTGTAGAACAGCGCGAATATAGGCTATCTCAGTTACGACAGGCTTATACAAATAAACGAAAAGTAGATGTTGAAATTTTCAAAGCAACTATTAATCAGTTTTGTGATGTACCTTGTACGCTTTGCCATAAAATGCTTTATCCACAACAGCGTGTAAATTTAAAGCTTGTAGATCGGATAAAAAAGTTATTGCCACCTGAATTACAACACATGGACAAAGTTACAACTTGCTCCAGGTGCTCCTCAAATTTCAGTAAAGGTAAAGTACCTCCGCAAGTTTATTGGAACTGCTTTGTTGTACCAGAAGTTCCACATGTTATCGAATGTCTTTCTAGTTTCGAAAAAAAATTGCTTTCACGTATTGTGCCTTTTATTAAAATAGTTAGACTCACTGATAAATTTAGCCAGCAATGGTTCAAAGGTCAGGCAATACTATTTGCTCAAGACGTAGAAGAGCTAGCTGAGCAACTGCCTCTGCCTTTTGATAGGGCAGGGTTAGTAATTGTCGCCGAGTCTCTGGAAAATGTTCGCGCACGAAAAGAGTTTTCCGTAAATATGGAAAATTTAAAAATGGCCTTATCTTGGCTCTTAGAAAATAACCCTTTATATAAGAACGTTAGGCCAATTTTTTCTGATATAGGTATGAACATGGCTGATATTGTTCAAACTTCAAATGCAGTGACTAACCAAAATGTACAGCCAGTTCGTCAGCCTGCGCCTTGCCCAAACGTAGGTAAAAGGAAATTTTCAGTTATTTCTGAGAACAGTTCAATTTTACGAGGCTCATTTCATCAAGCAGACGCTACGAAATTCACTGAACAAACAAAAGGGCGCCAGTGCACTGCTATGGCAACCGTTGCAAATGTTGCTGCAGTTGTTACAAATGTGGATCATTGGACAAGCAGCGACATAGACTTGATTCTTTTAGCTGGAGACCGTTACTACAGAGAATGCATTAATGCTAGGATTGATCCATCTGAACATGAGGTAAATACTGATTTCTTAGCTATTAGAGAACTTTTGCCGACAGTAACATACGCTGGAGTAACAGTTGATATAATGACTCAAGAAGAAGATTCATTCAATGGTCACTTGGAAGTAGATAACTCTACCGATGGTTTTCCTAACCTTTACAATGCACTTTTAACTTTTTTTGAAACAAGAAGCCATGGAATTTTAACTGCTAATAGTATATCTGTAGGCATCTGGAAGCAAAATAATTATTATTACTTATTCGACTCACATTCACGGGGGCCAAAAGGTTTTCAAGCTCCATTAAGAGGCACGGCTTGTTTGTTGAAATTATCAAATGTAGATGAACTAAAGCGTATATGTCTGAGAAACATACAAGTAAAACGGACTGTTTCTTTACTAGATAATCAATATACGTTGACACCTGTTATAATTTCATTGGACCAAAACAGTCTAAACAATATAATAGACACTAACCGAGAAGATCTAAGCAATCAAATTACAACTACACAACAAAATATGGGAAATTCAACTATTAACAACAGCACAAACGTTTATGATAATCCATCTTCAGCTAATGCCAGCAATCATAACAACTTGATTCAACCTCCAAATATCGATATTTTAACTGCTGCATCTACCAGTATGCTTATGTCCATTGACGAAACAGTTCCTGGAGTTGAAACTGTACTACAATTTAATAATGAAAATAATCAGAATAGTGTGCCGATTTTCGATATTCGCAGAAAGACTATTCCTCCACTGAACGTCGAAAGGGAAAGAAGAATTGAAGAATTGGCATGGTGGTTTTTATATCCACATGGCATCAATGGTTTTGGAGAAAGTCGTTTAATACCAATCACTCCATTGGATTATTTTCAGGCGAGGGTTATGGGTCGCGATAGACGCTTTCACAATAATGACTATATATTCTTTGCATTATCTGTGGTTGAGTACTACAAAGCAAAATCGAGTGTAAGTGTTGCATGTCGTCTGCGCCAAGGAGTACGGACACCACAAAATTTAGTCGATAACATTCATATTGCAATGAGAAATATAAGAGGGTCAGGGGCGTATTGGCGTAGAGCTTGCTCAGAACTTATTGCTATGGTACGTAGTATCGGTCCACCAACTTGGTTCTTAACTTTGTCATGTAACGACATTAACTGGAATGATATGCAAAAGGCTTTGCTGATAGCTGATAATCGTGAGTCCGAAAACCCTGCAGAATTATCATTTGAAGAGAGAGTACATCTTGTAGAAAAATATCCTATCACTGTTGCTCGTCATTTCATGTTGAAAGTCAACGCTATAATTAAATACATGAAAAGTGATAGTGAACTGCTGGGTGGACAAATAGCTGATTGGTGGTACAGAATAGAATACCAAAATCGCGGCAGCCCCCACCTTCATATGTTGTTGTGGTGTGAATCAGTTCCGGATTTTTTTACAGAACCTGGTAAAAAATGTATTGAACGAGTAATATCATGTTCAATCACTAATGATAATGAAGAACTTAATGAACTTGTTCGAAAAGTTCAAAAACATAAGCACAGTGACACTTGCTACAAGAATCGGGAAATTCGTGTGTGCCGATTTGGGTTTCCACGGCCCTCTAGGACAGAAACTGAATTATTAGGCCCGGATGAAACTTTAACAAACAAAGGAAAATTTTGTAATCTGAAACGGACAGAGAATGAACGCATGATAAACAATTATAATCCCTGTCTTCTCGAACTTTGGCAGGGTAATATGGACTTGCAGCCTTGTGGAAGTGTTACAGCTGTTGCCTATTATGTCGCCAAATATGTAAGTAAGTGTGAACCAACTGATGCTGGAGATCTTGTTCGTGAGGCTATTAATAAAGCAAAGCGTCAAGGAGGTGAAGTATGGAAGCAGCTGTTTTCGATTTCCATGTCAATATTATCCCAAAGATTAGTCAGTGCACCAGAATGTGCGTATAGATTATGCCACTTACCTCTGAAGGTGTGTTCAAGAAAAGCTGTTTTCGTGAATAGCTGTAGACCCGACCAAAGATTCCGTTTATTACGTTTGGAAGGTAATGAAAATTCAATATTTAATAACATATTTGACAAATATCAACAAAGACCAGAAAATCTAGAAGATATTTCTCTGGCAGAATTTGCCGTGAGGTATGAATCTATAGGTGGAGATCAATGGACTGAAGAAGATGGAGACTATGAATTACGGCATTATGAACCTGTAGTAAACCAGAGATATATTAAACTCAGAAATGGCACAAGAATGAAAGTCCGAAACCAACCGGCTATTCTTAGGACTAGATACTACACTATTAACTCTGATAGGGAAGGATTTTTCTACAGCCTCCTAGTATGTCATGTTCCATTTAGGGAAGAACGAGGCTTGCTAATGGAAGGAGAATCTGCTGAAAATTGTTTTCTAAGGCGCCAAAACGAGCTACGTCCTCTCATGCCAAATGTCTCGGCAGAACAATTTATGCACGCAGAACAGGTAATTCAACAAGCATTGGCCCAAGCTGCAGCTCTACAGCTGGTTCGAAACACTGATAATCCCGAACAGGATTTAATTGAACGTCTTCGTGCAGACGATGTAATTATGGGTGAAATAAACTCTGATGAAAACAGAGCCGATGCACAAACTACTTTAATGCCAGATGAATTATTTCAAAATAATGTAAACAACTTAAACGTAGATCAACGGGATCTATTTAAAACTGTCGGTGCATCTATTGAAAAAGACTTACAAGATGAAAACAATACTGATCAACTTTTACTGTTCGTAACAGGAGGAGCAGGATCAGGTAAGTCCTTTTTATTGAAATTGATCGTAGAATTAATCATCAGATGCTATTTACCGACAGTTGATAGTTTACTAAAGCCCATGTTTGTAGAAGTAACATCCTTAACAGGTGTTGCCGCTCGCCTTGTAGGTGGAAAAACTTTGCATTCAGTGTTTTTGCTACCTATAGAGAAAGGTAGATCTTCTACGTACAAAGCTGTTACGGGTCACAGGCTCGAGCAAGAGCGTCGAAAGTGGCGCAGTATTCGGTGGCTCATAATTGACGAGATAAGCATGGTTTCATACGAAAACTTACGTCTAATACACCTGCGACTGCAAGAATTTAAAAAGAACAGGCTATTGTTTGGCGGTATCAATGTATTGTTATTTGGTGATTTGATGCAACTTCCACCTGTAAATGGCCACTGGTGCTTCGAACAACCAGCATGGTGTGAGGCCGAAGTACATCTGTGGTACCAATTTAGACTTTGTGAGTTGACCGTTAACATGCGGCAACGAGATGATAGCGAATTTATCGATATCCTTAACAATTTGCGAGTCGGGCAACTCACAACCAACCAGTTGGAGTTGCTAATTGAACGCAAACAAGTACCTAAAACAGGTCAATTCGCAGACGGTGTCGCTGTAAGGATCTATCCTACGATAAAACAGATTGACTCTTACAACAACATGATGACTGAAGTCACAGCTACTCGCAGCCACTTGTATACAATCAATGCAGTAGATGAGTCCAGAGAATTACCCACATACGGAAAGACGCCTCCTGCAAACGCTGTGCCGGTTGATCCAAATAAATGCGGCGGACTAGTACAATCTATTGAATTGGCTGTTGGCTCTCGTATAATGCTGCGGAGAAATATATCTGTATCGGATGGCTTGGTCAACGGGGCTATGGGTGTTCTTAAAGGATTTAAATGGCCGGCACTAAGAAGAGACCAACTTGAGCCGGGTGAACTGCCTGATGGCATTTTCATATTATTTGATGATCCATCAATTGGAGAGCGTCTCAAAGATACAGATGGATATATTTCTATAGCTCCAGTGACAGCGACGTATCAAGGCAACCGCGGTTACGGTGATATCGAAAGGCGAATGTTGCCATTCATATTGAGTTGGGCTGTGACGGTACACAAATTGCAAGGATGTACACTTAGTTCCGCGGTAATCGACCTCGGGCCTAAAATTTTTGCTAAAGGCCAATGTTATGTAGCTTTGAGTCGTGTAAAATCCCTTGATGGGATGGCTTTAAGTGATATAGATTCAAATAAATTACTTAACCATCCCCATGACGACAGAGCCTTGATTGAAATGACCAGGATGAAAAACATGCAATAGATCATTTTTGTTTCCTTAAATATAATTAATAATTAAGAATAATTATTCATGATTTAATATAGGTACAATTTTATTATTTATTTCATTAATTTGATTTTTTTTCATGTTTTATTTCATACTGTTTCAGTGATTTAAGTTCTTTTTGTTGGAATAGGAATTTACTTTAAGTTTTTTTAGTGAATAGTGATACACAATTTTTTTAGTATTAATTATAATTAAACTAGCGACCCGCTCCGGCTTCGCACGGGTGCAATGCTAATATTTAATGGATGTTATTATACATATAAATCTTCGTATTGAATCACTCTATCTATTAAAAAAAGCCGCATCCAAATAGCTTTAGCCAAACGCGAGATAATCGCGGACAAACATACATACATACATACAAACAATCGAACCTCCTTTTTTTGAAGTCGGTTAAAAATCATACAAATCGGTCAAATTGTTTAAACGTGAAACCGTAACACGCCGGTCGGCGCCTTGTGCATCATTATTGCGCGCTTGATAATTATTTTAAAACTGCGATATCTTCTAAGATACTAATTGAAATCAAATGATGTAAAGGGCAAATTTCTTTTAAATCAAATACTTATAATGAATAACGCATTTATTTGGATAAGGATTAACATAATCTTTATAAAAACAACTTCATAAACAATGCTTTATTTTAGGACAAATTTGGTTAGCATAAAAGAGGTTACAGTGAAGCAATCTTAAAAGATAGGCATATGCTGTCGCGGACTTCTTTTTAGAATACTTAAAGGAGAACAATTCTGTCATACATTATTTTAGCGTAACTTTAACCGTTTCGGCAGCGCACGCGGCGGAAGCTTTCAAAAGGAAAAAAAATATCCCCGATTTTGAAACATTCTTTATTGCTGCTCCGCTCCTATTGGTCGTAGCGTGATGTTATATAGCCTATAACCTTCCTATTGAATCACTCTATCTATTAAAAAAAACCGCATCCAAATAGCTTTAGCCAAACGCGAGATAATCGCGGACAAACATACATACATACATACAAAACAATCGAACAGAGAACCTCCTTTTTTGAAGTCGGTTAAAAATGTCACTTACTACCTCTCAAATTATGGCGTTCAATTGCCTATCATTAAAGCAAGATATATACATTCTACGATTATCTGGGCTGTTATAATTTATTTAATCACAGAAAAATCCTATTGAATATCCCTAAGAATCCAAGTTTACTTATTAACTCAACATTACGTAAATAAGTCTGCATTTCATGACATTTTTTACCGTAAGTCTTGATGAGAAGAGACAGTTAGGAACAAGATTACTATCAGTAGCATAAGAAGCAATGAAAATAATATAAAACAGAAGTGTAGTTACTTATGTAACCACTGAGTTGTACCTCAAACCAGTAATTTATTAGTCGAGGGACAGAGACATCGAGTGAGTGAACTCATCACGATTACCCTAGTGCTTGAAGGTTAAAATTTTTTCATTTCGGATACAGAAAATATAAAAGTATACTTCAGTAAAGTGTGGGATGAATATTTCAATATGTAATTTAAAAAGTGGTATTAGTCACTGGTGGTTTCACAACCCTTTCTCAATTGTGAGAAATTAAATCTTTTTCACCAAAATACATAATCTAAATAACCTATTCGTCTAAACCTACATGGCATAAATGCAAATAAAGATAAGAATGTTTGTCAACAAGATGGCTTGTGACTAATCTTATTAGCATATGGCGGTGTTTGGAAAATGCGGCATAATTTGAGTCTGATCCCAATTTGTTTTGGTCTGCATATCTGAATTTGGTATGTAAGCATAACAGTATATACTAAACTGAAGTAAAAAATATATTATTGCGAAAAAAGGTATACTTTGAATTTTCCAATTACCTACCGTCTGGGTAGAATCTAGAAACTAACCTACCTAAAATTTGTAGACCTCTTATTAACCACGTTTAATCGTCATATTTTTCTGCATAGTTTAAGTGCGTTTTAATTTCTGAATAGCCAAACATCATAGTTAAGCAGTACTACAATCACGCTATTAAAATGGCATTAATATTTAAGCATGCCGAAATAATTGAGTTGCGAAATGAAATCAATGTTTCAAGGAGAGTTACATACTTAAGGAACTTAGCTTCCTTCCTACTTCCTGCCATGCAGATTTATTAAGACCGGTTCAAATTATTCTTCAGTTTAAAGAATAAAAATTGAATATGAAGTATTTGTTAAAATTTTCCTTCTTGGACAAAAATAAAAATAAATTTAACGTCCTTAATTGTGAAGTAGATATGCCGGTTTACGTACCATTTTCTCCTTCACCGTTGAAGTACATGATAATTGGCAATGTTACACACATGGCTTTCAAAAGGAGGAGAGGTGCCTGAGGTTTGAACCCGCAACCACTGAAATTCTCAACCACGCGCCTAAACCTCGTGATCATCACAATGTCTCATTGATGTTCAATCTGTCTCAAAAAAATCGCAAAAAGTAATCATACTCATTGATTCACGCTTTATTCATTCATACTGAAAGACTAGAAATATCTAAATAATATATTCAGGATAAGAAGATAGCAAGTTCCATCCAGATTCTTTCATTATTAAGGACTTGTAAAAGAAGATATCAGTTAGAGTTTGGTGCTGCGAAAAAACACAAACTTGCAAATTGGCTTAATTTGAGCTGCGCCTTCAATATAGAAAGGAGACGAAAGGATGCCATAGACAAGATGGCAACAGACAAATTGGTCTCGTTAAAAGCAGGTTGTGGTAGGTCTTGCCTCAGATCTGTGTCAAAACAAGTATTACGCAAAAACTTTGCCTATGGCAAGACAAAATATTAGTTGATATTTATTATGCATGAATTTTAAGTTACGTAATTTGGAACATAGATATTTTTTTACGATTTTTTATACGCATTTATAATCGAGAGGAAGTACCCGGTTTACAAATAAGAGTTTATTAACAAGGACATATTTTCCTCAAGAAAATTCTCGATAGTAGGTAGCATGGATTTGGAAATATGCCCAGTAATCGTCAATTAAGAGAATTGTAGCTGACGGAAAATGTATGAATGTAACATAACCTCACGCCTATATTGCCCGAAGGGTTAGGCAGAAGTATATTTCTGGACCCACATTTCGCCAGGTTGAATCAATCTATAGTAATAGATCAGAGGGTGAGACTATTCCCTTATTTCGGGCACTCATCCAGGCTCCGTTATGCTACTGAGAATTTACTAATGGAAAAACATTTTCCCCGAACCGGGAATCAAACTCGGGACCTCTCGATTGCACATACTTGTGCCGTAGGACCACAAGGTAGTCATACGGAAAATATGGAAATATAGGTAACTATAAATTCGTAGGTATTTTAGCGACCCCATACGTATTAAGAGCAAGGACTTCCTCAACTATTAAAAATTGTTAAGATAAATATAAAAAGCTATAGTTATTTACAAGTTTAGAAGAGAATAAAAGACATGCTAAGCAAAGTGTCAATAACCCTACAAATAAGGAAAGAACTCACGTTTATATTAAAACCACAAAATTGTGTTTGTCTTCATAAGACGTGTATAATTCGTCTCAGTTCTTGCAATTGTGAGTGTGCCTTTAATGTAATCACTGAACTAATGGCATACGACTAGGAATGACCGCAGATTGTTGCAGTAATCAGTCCTACGTAAGGTTTAAATTTAGACGTAATGACATTAATATTTCTAGACAAAACTCATCATCATCAGCCTATATACATCCCACTGTTGGGCACGGGCCTCGTCTACTATTGAGAGGCTTTAGTCTACCACGCGTGCCTAGTGCGGGTTGGCGGACAACACACCTAAGAAATTCCTGAGGGCTTTTAGGTGTGCAGGTTTCATCATGATGTTTTCCTTCACTGTTAAAGCAAGTGATTATTACATAATACATACATAACTACGAAAAGCCAGAGGTGTGATCCTGGGATTTAAACTTGCAACCGCCGAGATTCTCGACCGCGCGTCTTAGCTTCGAAACCGTCACTACTGCAAATGAGGTTCCAAAATAAAAAAAAATCCTACCTTCGCGAAATAGTATTTACTTATAGCTTATATGATATATCCCTATATATCTCGTTACAAGACAGCCATCGAGAGGCTTTAGTTCGGAATGCCGTTGTGAATTTTGGGTAAAAAAATTGTTTTTTTTTTTCAATTTCAAATTATGTAAAGAAGCTATGTCGACGCTTAACTTACAAACGTATATTAAAAAATATTTGATACTTTGAATAAAAATGCGAAACGCCTGTCCTAACTTTCTGAGCAATATATTTCAAATTGTTTTAATATTAATTTATATTTTTATTAAAGACGTAGCCAATATTACTTCAAATGTTTCCATCTGTGTCAATACCAGAAAGTATTGTATTTACTCGTTACTTACATAAAAAATACAAACTTTGTCTCTTGTTTATTCTACTCAATATAATATTAATATATTTCTGTAAACGAATATACAATATGAATAATACATAATGAATTAAAGTACTTTAAAGTTGAAGAAAAACATCGCAAGAAAACCTGCAAAACATACACTCGTATGACATATAAGTAGATATATACAAACGATAGCGAAATCTAAATATGAAGTAACCTTTTAAATAAGTGCTTTTAATATTAATATGTTTATTTCATCAGATTATACTAAAGTGGCAAAGCATGTTAAGTAACATTTATGTATGCAATTTCGAAATCCTAGTTCATATTTTTATGTATACTGTAATAATTAAGATAAGGTTTTTAATGTTATAAGTTCGAATAAAACCTTATTACATTGACACAGTTCTATATCTATACTTATATATTTTTTTAATCATACACAAGGTGTGTTCAGACCGTGATTAGAAAATAAGGCAAGTAATAGCCAAGGAGATTACAAATCCATTTGCTTTAAAGAAAATCCCGACAAAAAATTAAAATTTTGACGTATTTGTAAGAACCACATACATTATATACCTGTGTTTTTTAGGAAAATTACAAACTTTTATTTTTTGTCAGGATTTTCTTTAATGCCAGGGGGGTTTTAATTACCTGCCTCAGTTTCCGATCACGGTCTGAATACATCTGTACGTATATAGTTTTTAATTATTCATGTATTCTTTATGCGATTTTATGACGCAAATTAACCAAGGTTAATATAGTTTCTACACTCATAATTGCAGATGAAGTCAACAATATTTTTATTAGCGGCGATAGTAGCGACATCTACTGGCTACTTACAAGAAACATGGCCGCGCCGACCGTACGGCACGTTGTTCCGATGGAAACAATGGATACAATTCGACTACCGTAGCCAAGAAGAGTTGCTGGAAGCCATCGACAATGGGTAAATTAAAAAGCACTTTAATATATTCTTATGTATACACTTAAGGCTGTTTTCCCGAAACAAGAGGAAGCGGTGGATTTCTTTATCCAGATTTTGCCTACGGGAATGTTTGACCAAATGGGAGGCAAACCTATTACCGTTACCAGGATCGTGCTACTTTTGAACAATTCCAAATGGAAAAAATTAATAACACTACCCGATCCTGTAATCGGATCCAAGATGTCTTAATTGTACGGCAATTTCGTAAAACTATACGTAAGCAACTCTATGCTCCCAAAAAGCGACACCTTCTTTTACTAGTTTATTGGTGCCTAAGTATTAAGATTATTTCATGGTCATGGCTTAAGTGTGCGTTGTGCCATCTTAAGATCCTGGGTTTGATTCTCATGACGGGCAAAGTCTTATTGGGTTTTTCCATTAGGAAATTCTCAGTGGGCAGCACGTAGTCTAGAAATTGCCCGAAAAAAGGCAATAGTCACGCCCCCTATAACATGGGATATTAGTCCTATGTATGTATTAACATAGCTGGTGAAATGTGTGTGCTGAAATGCACCACTGCCTATATCTTCGTGGAATACATGCAGTTTATGTACCTATGTTTTTTTATTATTAAGTGGACTCGAAGACTTGATTAAATCGCGTTACATTTGACAGCCCCGTGGCGCAGTTGGCTAGACACCAGCTTGCGAAACGAGCGGCCGCGGGTTCGATCCCCGCACCGAGACAAATGTTTGTGTGATCCACAAATATTTGTTTCGGGTCTGGGTGTTTGTGAGACCGAAAAGTCTCTCGTAGATTCTGATACCCACGACACAAGACTCGTATCTTAGTGTGGGGCAGGTCTATGTGTGTGACTGTTGGGTGTATTTATTTATTTATTTATTTATTTGTTCCGAGAATTAGAGAATACTTTCCCTTTTCTACCTGTAATAATGAGTATAATCGTCGGTAACGCTGGAAGTTAGTCATAATTAGAGGAAATGGATAATCGTTCCGCAGAATAAGGAAATGCTGATATCAACATCAAATAAAGTAAATGTTTCTGTTATAGAAGTATCAAATTTTGATTACCCTTTACGATTAAAATAGCTTCTAAGGCACTCCTAAAAACAGTAAGATTACTACGCAAACAAGGATTTGGCTATATTTTATTGTATTATACTTGGTGGGGCACCAATGCCCCCACTTGCACCTATTTTGGACTTTCATAATGAGACGAGCGCAGAAATGAGGCCACGAGGTCAGAGGGATCTATTTGGATTAGCATATTTATTTATTACTGATCTGAAATATAATGGCCATAATGGGTCATCATTTAGCTTTAAATATTTAAGTAATTTTCTTTTAGATTTTAAACTGACACGGCAAAGTTATAGTAGGAGTAAATTCAGTACTATATTTTAGACAAACGCTTGCAGCTATCAATCATCAATTGCCTTAATTAGAGCGACCTACTCGTAATAGGCCGAAAATACACAGATTATTTGGGAACACTTGCGAAGGGAAATGGAAAGTTTCACAGCTATCGCTACAAAACGCTTTTGCTAACAAATAATAAAACCTCCTTTTTATAATTCCAGGGACTACAATGCGACGAATGTGATACCGCTGGGTATTGAAAGATGGAGAGACCGCATATTTGTGACTACCCCGCGATGGAAGAAAGGAGTTCCTGCTACGCTGTCCTCTATACCAATTGCTAGTCAGACTGATTCACCTTTACTGGCCCCTTACCCTAGTTGGGACTGGCATAACGCAGGTAATACTTTCGTCATTTCTCAAAAAATATAACATAAACGTCGTATACATAGCTTACAGTTTTATAATGGCCCTGTGGGGCAGTTGGCTAGACATCAGCTTGTTAAGCGAGAGGCCGCGGTTTCTATCCCCGCACAAATATATATTTCGGGTCAGGGTGTTTGTACTCACGACACTAGACTTGTATCATAGTGTGGAGTCAGAAATGTGTATGTGACTGTATACACCACCCATATTTATTTATCTTGAATAAATTATGGCACAAAAAATATACATAAAAATAATCAATTCACGAACATAATAACATATACCTAACACATAACTTCTGTTTCTAGACAATTGCACCGGATTCACTTCAGTGTTCCGCATGAGCATCGACCACTGCGGCGTCATGTGGGTGCTCGACTCCGGGCAGGTGGAAGCCTTCGAGACTCCCCGCCAAATCTGCCCGCCAGCGCTGTTCGCCATCGACTTGGAAACCGACACCGTCCTCGCCAAATACCCCATACCCAGCGAATACGTACTACAAAACTCTTTGATCACTAACATCATAGTAGACTCCAGAGACGCGCGGTGCCGAGACCTGCATGTCTACATCGCAGACGCGTGGCGCTTCGGCTTGATCGTATTCAGGGACGCCGATGCACATTTCTGGAGATTCAGCCACTACACATTCTACCCCGAACCTTTACTCTCTAACTACACACTGCACGGCCTGAACTACCAATGGTCAGACGGTTTGTTCGGTATGTCACTGGGTAAATTTCACAAAGGCGATCGCCCTCTGTATTACCACGCGATGTCGGGCTCGCTAGAATTCGAAGTCCCGACGTCTGTGATACGCGATCCCAGTCGCGTGAACAATGCCGTCAGTGAATTCAAACTCCTCGGCGAGAGTCGGGGCGGCGACGGTCAAGTGTCAGCCGCAGCCGTCGACCGCAACGGTGTCATGTTCTTTAACCTCATTTCATTGGACAGTATCGGATGTTGGGACACGCGCAAGCCGTATCAAATCCGAAATTTAGCAATCGTTGCGCAAGACAATAACACAATGGTATTCCCCAACGATTTGCGTATAGACCACGAACTGCCACAGACTGCATGGTTTATAACCAATAGGCTGCCTATGTACCAGTTCAACTTAATCAACCCCAACGAATATAATTACCGAGTTATGTACTTGGACCCTGTGAGTTCAGTTAAAAATAGTATTTGTGAACCTTTGAGTAGTACCTAATAGGTAAATGCTACCTTTTGTAATGATATTAATCAGTTAATAAAATAAATGAAGTTATTTCTAAATGTGTGTATTTTTATTTTGTTAACTTCTTTGTTTTAATTATTTTATTGCAGTTTATTACACAGTGCTAAGAACTTCGTCGATGATATGAACGCGAAGACGGTTTTTTATTTTTCTCGTCTTTATGTATGTCCTCCTCTGAACTTTTATTATTCAAAAGTGAATAGTTAACATTTTCTTTATTTACACTTGTATTTTCACTTTGTGTCGTATCACATTCTGATATTTGACTGTCTTTCATTTCATTGAATCGCTCATCCATGTCTTTTGTATGTTGATCGGTTATTTCTGAAGTTTTAGCTTTTGATGTCGAATTTCTTTTATTGTATTTCCCTGCTGATTGTTTTCTGTTCACAACTCTCTCTATTTCTAAAGATATCCTTTCATGGGAGTTTACAGAGACTGCACGTCTGTATTGTTTTGTAACATTACCTTCCGCATCTGATTCCTTTCTATTCTGCACTGTCTTCATTCCACTGAGTCTCCGTCCTATCACAGGTCTGTCTGACGATTTTTTTGTAAACAATTCAGGATAGTCCCGAAGATACGAAGGTCTGCTTCCTTGTCTACTTCTTATCATTCTTGGACTTTCTATATCTTCAGAGGACATGTCTGGACACTCGAGTTCTGATCTCATCGAGACACTACGTGGCCGTGGAGTGAAATTCTGCAGAACCATAGACTCACTGCCGTCGCGATTTAAATAAACACTTATTCGTAGCATCATTAGGACAAACTGTTCCATTATGCGGTCTGTATCGCGTGGTATCACAACTTCGTTACCAAACCAATCTTCGAAACAACCCTCGTCTGATAGACGATTGGACGTAGCTGACATGGGTTGGAGAGTTTCTAAATCGTCCTTCATGTCTTCAAAACTTGGGTCATTTGAAAGCATTGCTAGATTTACTGATAGGCGTGGTAGGGCTTCGTTGTCTATCAATGAACTGTTTCTATCGTTGTAACTGTAAAAGGAATTAGCACATCGACTTAATTACAATAATTTTAAGAAATTTTTTTCAATTTCAATCATTATTATGAAAAGTAGGTACAAAATAAATTTAAAATGAAAATAAATACAAAGATGCGGTTACCTAACATTAAGTTACATATTAAAATAGACAACAAAGATAAAAAACATATTAACAAAAGTTAAACAGCAGAACTGCTAATATGCATGAGTGCTAACATATGACAAATAAATCTTTTTTACATTGAATAACGATTATCACATCTTTGAAGGCTTAATTCGATTCGAAGCAGTAAGATTTGAAATGAATTAAAATAGCATTTTCTACTGTAACTAAATATAAATCTGTTCCAGTATACTAACAAACTGGCTTCAATTTTTTTCCGCAATTGATCCTCTCCGAACAATGACTTGGTGCGGCGCCGCCTCACAGCCAACTCTAGTCCGTAGTCGTGGTCGGTAGATGGCAGCACTTGAGGAAATGTTTTGAAAGCCGACGCCAGTTTTAAGATGTGGTAATAACTGTATGATTTCAAGATAAATCTGGATATTTGTACGGAGAACGCTCACAACCCTAAGTTCTTAAACAAAATATAAAAATATTTTCCTATACGGAAGGTCCGCCTTGGCTTATATAAATTGTCCGACGTAATAGGATCGAGCTTATTCTCTCTTCGAAACTGAACCTGGGACCTCTTGATCACACCCAAACGTATCAAAAACGAGAGTACTACAGTAATAAAATTGCTGCCTTTCCTTTCAATCTTCATTCTTCTACGTCTTTATTCTCAATAACATATTCTTACCTATACACCAACATCCACATGTAAAACGCCGGCATTATTGACACGAGCTTCACCACCAGGAACTTGATGCAGGGCGGTCGAGCAGGACCGAGCAGTACGCAAGTACCGAGCCCTAGGGACAAGCTGGTCAACTCGCATAATAGCCTCCTTATAGCTGCTAACAGGAGCCAGGGTAGGGCCAATGTGGGACGCTCTTCCTGCATCAGATAAGTTAAAACCTGTTAGGCCAAAAATCGGGCCCCGTCTTGAGTCATAGGAGAAACCTATCTCCAGCAGTAAACGTGAGAAGGACATCCATATTAGACCTATGTATGTGCTAGGTGCAGTTACCAACTCCCATTAGGCAGATAAGTCTCGCGCTCAGTTTGAACTACCATCATCTTGAGCCAAAAGACGTCCTCTGCTGGAAATAGGTTTCCCCCAAAGACTTCCAAAGTGTAACTTGGAACTATACTGTTAGATAAATAATAGTGACAAATATATCAGTTAGAAGCAGTGATTTCAAAGTTTAGTTTACCACCCTGTTCCGAAAGCAGTAATCGTAGAAAACCGGGCAAGAAACTCTAGTGTTTCTCTTCTCCAAACAAGAAATAACTTATATAGGTATTATTTAAATGTGTACTTTACCAAGAACACAGGGTACAGTAGCACTATATACGAAGCGAGGTACACGTAGACCGTGAAACACTGCACAAGCATCACGCCGGAGATGACCGTGCGTAACACTCGCTGCACTGGCAACGACAGCTCATCGGGCATCGCCATCTGCCATACCTGTAGAAGAAAATACTATTTTATATGAGGGTCCTATAATGGTACCTATTAGCCTAGGGCAGTTGGTTAGACACCAGCTTTTAAGCCTGAATGTGTATTTTTGTATAAGGCGTGATGACCTCGACGGTGACGGGATCAAACCCAAGTCACAAACCTCTGACTTTTCGGTTATTTGTGTCATCATCAGCATTATCATCAGCCAAAAGACGTCCACTTCTGGACATAGGCTTCCCCCAAAGATTTCCATAATGATCTACCTATTGTTATGTGTGTATTCATAAAGAATTATCATGGACTTTAATGGTCAACGAAAGTACCAGTTTATGAAATGAAATAATGTAAATGCGATTGGCAATTATGTCTTGGGTTTGGGTGTTTGTGCAAATTCGGTGCAAAATTTTTTACCTGGTTAGTGGTTAGGTCTGTACCATGCTGGTGAGTGTATTTATTTATTTCATCTTCTGGATCTAAGACGAGGTGAGCAGTGTAATGACGAATCATAATAAGTTTTTTTTTTCCATTCAAAGGGGCGCAAATATTTCCTTTTTCATGACTGTAATGAGTCGGGTATGACTTACAATAATACCGTTTTAATTTTCCTATTATGGAATTTGCGACCGCAGGCAGACGCCTTGTAATAGTTTTATCATCTGTATACAAGTCAGCGGTGACGTAAAGCAAATACTGCTAAGTAAATAGTCATTTCCTAAGTTGAAGGCTATGCAGCTACGGAGATGTGATGTCACAAGCAGAAAAATTAGCGAGAATTATATACGAACCTTTTGTTCAAATTTTGCCATATCTTTATGATCCTTATATCCTTATAAATACATTCATGTTTAATTAGTGGAAGACTAAAATAAAATTATATTTTTCCATTTGTCTTTAGACTCTACCTATTTTTGGTTTTGTGCTACACTAACTGTTTGGTTCTTACATTTGATTTTAAGATCCCGGATTAGGAATATGGTAACTGAATTTACATTTATAAATTTCAGTAGCAGCCGAAAAATACTTGTTAAAAAATCTCCAATAAGTGATTACTTGATACATTAAAACATAAGCGTAGATATACACCTCTGAATACACCTACAAGTATACAATCGAGTGTCCCTGTAGGTATATCAAACAAATAAGTAATTCAATATTACGAACCCACACACTTCAGCTGTGCGGAAGTTAAAATACAACTAAAAATCAGGTTTCTCAAACAACACTACATAAAAGTCGGCGGTGTGTTGTTATTACGCAAAGTTAATAATAATGTTTGGTTAAATCTTTCGGTATGGGGCACCTGTTTCAAGTTGGAGTTTACTTTGAAGAGGGTGGCGTCGAAGATCGTTCGCATAAGGCCGAGCAGAGTCCATAGGCATAGCTCCGACTGTATATTCATACCCACGTACGAGAGAAAGTTTATCATCTTTATGCTTAGTATTTTCTGCTTTCATTTCCTTTTTTTATTTATGATTTTTATTTATATTATTTATTCAGGTTTATTACATGTTTTTTTAATATTTTTTTGACATTTTGTTGAAATATGTCAGAGTTTATTTATTATCTGTATTTATTTCCAAGGAGGTTTAAAAATTTATTAAAAATTTTTTGCTTATTTTTTCAAGTTAAATGCGTTAGGGGCCCCATACACCTACAATAATATTGCACAATATTTTTATTGTTCAATAATATTGAACACCCCTTTGATTCCAGACGTTCAATTTATTCTGTCAATAAAATTGATAAACCACTCTGATCAATATTTTCGTGCGAGCAACATGTCTGACGACGAAGTTTTGGCGGCAGCCACGCTGGTGATTTTGTTAAAAAGAAAAAAAAAGAAATATATTGAGCAATATTAAGCCTACACAGCGCAATAAAAAAATATTGTTCAATAAAAATTAAGCTCCCTCAATCTTTTGTTCAATCACGGCGCAATGCTTCATATTATCCCTACATGTTCAATAATATTGTACAATCAGAATATTGTGCAATATTATTGAAGGTGGATGGGGCACCTTAAGGTTGTAAAACGCAGTTCAAATCACGTATTTCTTGACCTCCAAGAATCCTGGAGTAAACTTTGGGCTGTCAGTAGCCAGAGTACAGCCCAACATACCAACAAAACCTTGGTTTTTTAAGATCAAACTTAACAAGATGCCCACATCGGCGTTAATACGGATGCGATTGGGCCACGTTTGTACTCCGGCACATCTTGCCAAACTTGGTATTTTAGATTCTTCTGCCTGCTCATGTGGGTATGAAGATGGCGACATTAACCACATAGTTTTCTCCTGCCCCACCTATGACCATTCTTCACTATACACTTCATTGATATCCCTTCATGTCCCTTTCCCTCTAAATACTACGTCGCTTCTTTATAATAATAACATACATATTTATAACGTTTTAGCTACATATTTATGTAAAAATAATATTAAAATTTAATCATTTTCCCTCATATACATTTACTAATCCTTTGATTCCGTTTTTATGTATAACTTTATTTAAATATGTTTAGTGTTTGCAACATCTTGTTTCCCTAACTTTTAACCCTAGAAAGTTAATCTTATTTTGACCTACGCTTTATACCTTGACGCTGGCAGATGCGCAAAGCGCGCCTTGCCATAAGGAAGAAAAAAAAATCACGTATTCTTCTATACAAATCACAATGTATTCCACACTTATAAAAACTTAAGATAACTAAACTATCTACATTAATTCATACCAAATAGGTCGTAAAACATCAATGGCCTACTTGAACAAATCTCCCCTGCGTAGTAATGAATAAATCCATAGTACAATTAATCTCAATCGGTATCTGCCGCCCACTTGAGTTAGACGTGAAGTTATAAAGAAACGTATTACGTGATGTGTTACGTCGAGGAGAGCCACCGCTGGACCCGATTAGCCGTGCCATCATCGCGACCAATGTTCACAGTCACTCACTCATAGTTCCGACGCGCGGACGTACGTAAAACTTCGTTCACTAAACCGCGGGACCCGGCATCGACCATAAACAACAGTGATTGTTTTTGTTTTGTGATAAAAACTTTTTTGTGACACTGTGATTTTTGACAAGCCGTAAAGGTATTATTTTTTAAAATTTAATTTAATATGTTGTGCGGACCTTGATATTGTTTTAGAATATAAATTTGGGTTACGCCGCGTCCTCACCTTGAACGGTGTGAGTCGCTGGTTATTTTTGATTATTCTTAACGTGCTGTTTCGTCATTGGATACGTTAATGCCTATATTCATGAAAAATATACGCTATTAATAGCGTCGTCTTCAAAACAAAATCATTTTCGCTCTCTACGACAACTTCACATTTCATGACTTTTCTTAAGCAGGGACATACATATTGTTTAGCAATAAAAAAATTACTGTATCTTCTGCTTTGAAAGAGTTACCTGTAGTCTAGGAAATCTTTCAACGAGTCTCTGCTACACTATCATACACACTTTTAGCTAATGAGTTCGTAGCAGCAAGGAGGTTTAGTTCTCTTTTCTCCATGGACCGTGGTGTCTTGACCATCTCGGGTTCGCCTCAATGAATCTACCCATCGCTTACTCATCGTTTAATGAAGCCGCGCAACATTCCATGCTCATTCATTAAAAAAAAATTAAATTTACCATTGACAAAACTTACTCATTGTATGTTCTCATTTTCATTGGCCTTTGTATTTATTATTAGTCCTTAACTAGCGATTTAAGGATATATTTAGAGTATGGGTTCTTTTTGTCTCATTTAAAGGCTCAGTTGAAGGAGTAGATGACTACTAACGCGCGGACGTGTATTCGATCCCGGGTCTTTGATATATCTTTGTGTTATGGGATCCAGGATTCTGTCATCATTATTAAAAAATATTTTGATGCCAGATTCTCTTTATTTGTATATAAATTTCATCATTTACCCATATACGTCTCACTGCTGTATAAAGGGCTCCGCCACCACTGTGAGGGTTTAGATCTTTGTCCACGCTAGACTATTGCGGGTCGTCGTTTCCCTTGCCGTTAAAGTTCGTGTTAACTTATAGTGAATACTTATAACTATAACTACAACTTCGAAAAGTTCAAGATTCTCATATATAAATTTAGAACGTACAATGTACATAGTGCAATGTGCTAAAAAAATGAAAAGGGGAATTTATTAATCGTTTTTATGGTAGTCAAACACCTTTTCAAATATATAGCTAAATCTGGGTGGCCTTAATTGACTTCGGCGCTTATATTGTCTTTCGCCGCAGACGTCTAGATGACAACAGAATGATTAATATGTGCAGAAATTTTCGCATGGACTTAATTAGCACTAGCGGCTAGACCTTATCTAAATTAATATTTTATTGGGTATCACATATCACTCTTTCATGCATATTATAAAAGTTCGAAATAAAGTCAAATAACTAAACGGATTTTTATGCGTTTTTTACCACAAAACTGATAATTCATTAAGTTTAGGTTTACATTTTTTAATGTTTCTTTAAATCTTTGAAATATGTCGAAATTTTATGAACAAACAATAAAGAAATATGAGAATTATTATGGAAATTGTTAAACATTCACATGTTGTTAAAAAAGTAATTAGTGTGAAACTTGAAGGATGGACAAGCAGAAGAAGGCCAAAGAAAAGAGCATGAGACAAGATAGGCAAGAAAAATGGGAGAATGAAGACATAATGGCTAGACATCAGATAGGGATGTTTTAAGGATGAAGCTCACCGCACCGTACCTAAATAACATTAAGAACCAGACTAGAAGATGATGAAGATGTCGCAGCAATCGAAACTATGTATTATCGACACGGGCATTGAACTTAAAACTGTTTGATTAGTAGAAATGAAGCGCAGTATTCGCCATTACACCAAGGAAAGGATAATTAAATCCCACTGAGTTAAATGTAACATTAAATTACATACGTTTTATTGTTACAACTGATAACAAAAAGGTCGTTCTAAAATGCGCTTTATATCTATTTTAATTAAATAAATATTAGAATAGCAGCGTGTTTACGTTGTTATCAAGTATTTTCTCTACAACCTTTATGGTTGCGTCATTGTTTGCGCAGTTTTCATTTAGACTTGACGCATTTTATGAATACAATGCGCGGTGGCGAGGACTTGAAGGTCTTGTGTTACACATCGTAATATTTTCCTTATTTTTATTGTAATATACAAAATGAATAAGTTATGGCCTCTAGGTTTAGGCGGGCAGTCGAGAATCTCGACGGTAGGGGGTCCAAGCCACGCTCCACAGACGTCGAAGTTACCTTCTTAATCTCAATGAATTATCACTTTGTGTAGTCTGCCAACCCGCACTAGGCTAGCTTGACGGACCAAGGGCTAAACTCAGTTGTAGAGGAGACCCTTGCTCAACAGTAGGATGTGTATGGACTGATGATGTAACGTGTAAAGTAATGTGTGTAAATATTGAAACCTATTGCGGAATTAATATTAATTTCCTTGATGGTAAAATATTAATGTCTTTTAAAGAAGTAACTAACGTGTATATACCTATAGGCTATAACTTACAATAGGCACTGTGTTACTAATGTATGTATGGTAATTCCGGGTTCAGTCAGTCTTTTGTTTCAAGGGCAAGCATTTATACGACCTAAATTCTTGATACTTTAAAAACCAAAAACAGACTTAAATAATCATTTCTTTGTGTAAATTACTATGACTTTAATATACAAAATATGAACTTGTCGGCCTTTTAAGCTGAATACTGAGAACCTATTATTCGCAACACATTATCGTAAACTAAATTTAGAAATAAAACAATGCAAAAACAAATCGTTTGTAAGTAAAATAGGACTTAATGATACGTAAAATAGCGATCATATTTGCCTGCATCGATCACAAGGCCTGGAGACCGTAATATTTATAAAATCTGGAAGCATAATTTTATAAACAAACTTTATGAACGCATTCGTACTGCAAATAACAAAGTCAAATAGGACGATGGAAATAAAAATTTGTTGAAACCTTCAAATGTTTTATGTTCTCCTGGTAACTGAATTGTTGATGCTCAATGTAAAACCATCTCTTCTGATCTATACGCAAACGGTTATTTTGTGTTGAAAACCGGGCGATAAAAAGCACACTTTCAGCCATGACGAAACGGAAACACATGTAGGCATTAATGATATCTGTGTGATAAATTATTCCAAACATGTAGTAAAACTACCTAAATATTATATTAAGTCTGGTTCTTCATATTAATTTTGTTTAATTTTCCTTACGCTGTATATAAGCTATTATATTAAGCGTGCCGCTGATGTCTGGAAATGTACGCAGAACATGGCAATATGTTGGCCCCCTAGTACCCAGTACTACTTTATACAAGAATATGATACTAGAGTTCTGCTCGTTTTTCATCGTAAAATTTGCTTACGGACTAGGTAGGACCCAATAAAAAAATGTGAAACATCAAAATAATGTAGTTACTTATGAGTTCCTTTTATCTTATGTTTTAGGCAAACGATCATCACAGTATTGTCCAACCATAATACTAAACGAATTTATTAATTTTTGTAGTTATAGTTTGATGATGAATCTTAGTAATTTCACTTCTTTCAAAGGTTTTCCCTGATTTATCAGTTAACACGGAAAAGTTGCCACGACTTTATCGACAACTACATAAAAAAAGTAATGAAATTCAAACAAGAGTTGAATACAATCCGCTAAAGAACTCGTCTAAAGCGATAGCAGAAGCAAAACGTAGTGGATTGCGTCGCCGTACGTGAGAACACGACTATGGTCCCAAGTTTACCATACAAGGTGTGTCCACGTCTTTATGGACTGCATCGCTAGATTATCCTCGATTTCACGAGCTTTCTACTTCTGACAGTGATGCGACATCCAGTACTGTCAGGACAGTACTTCCATACATTGTATGTCACGTTGAATGCAGGACATATCCATATACAAGACGATAAACTGTCCAATAGCCTAGAATGCTGGTCGATTTTCTAGGCTAATAGTTGCTGTGTCCTTAATTTTGAACTAGATGTATCGGTTAACACGGGCTTTGGCTTTGCTTAGATTAATGTTTTGTGGCTAAAACAGTTTACTACATAACTAATTTATTTAAGCTTCACTAATCTTATATGAATGATAACTAAATAATAAGTAAAGAATTACATGGATGGTTCGCTTCAAAATAGAAATTTCAATCACAAATAAATTTATAATTACTCTAAGTAGTCTTTTTCGTGTGAAGCTTTCGAAATTAATAAATATGGTCGAAACATGAGCCTCAAATTAAATACTGTTCTGTCTCTTATAAGTCCATCCTCGCGAAACTTGGCATTATTTCCAAACTTATATAAAGTAACAAAACTAACTATCCAAAATGAACAGTTTTGAGCGTAACATCGGCATATAAAGTAACTGTTTATTGCTGTTTGCCAATAACAAATTGCGGTCACGATTCGCTAGTCTTTGTATCTATGTTCAGTCCACGCTTATGGCCCGGGGAAGGCTTGCCATCTAGCGAGAATTTACTAAAAAAAGAATGAGCAAGGCGCGGTATAAGTGCTTTAACACCTCGAGCCATTAGCTTTGTTATCGGCGTGAATCATGTTTCCTTTCTTCGGCGAACAATGAATGACTCCGCTCCAGATGAGCACTAACAAGTTTAACCAATTCGTTAATTAAAAACGGACGGGAGAGGTCATCGTTTTGGATGCGTACCGTCGACCCCAATCGGCTTCCACTGAGTCAAATGCTGAAAAAAAAACAACCGCTATTTTATCAATGAATGATAAACCAATCTGACGGATATAACAGTAAAATCAGGTTGTATTTAAAATAGTACAGTATTGCCCAGTCCTGATAACAAATTCATGAATGAAGGAATAAATTAAAATTCATGCAGAAAACTGATCTGAAACTACAGAGCTTTTGCGTTTCTTTCGGTGACTTTCGACAGTCTCTTACCCTCTCTTTTCCTTAAGCATTTATATATTTGCAAGCACCAGTAACTTTAAATCAAAATTGATTTTAATAACGTAACAACATTAGACACTTTTATCTTTCTGCATGTATTAAATGAAACAATATTACAGACAAACAGTATTCACATTTAATCCTTGTAGCCAGCATTATCCTTTACTAACTACACATCCACAGTCACTGCAATTACAGTTCGACATAAACAATTGAGATGGACAAACAGAATTATAGGGGTTCCTAATGACAAGCAAATTGCCGGTCAGGCAAAATGTCGAGTGAAGGGATAAACGAGTATCACTATTCAATGAAATATTCTTCGATTAAATATATAAATCTTTCATAATCTTTTCCTTCCTTTATCTCTACTTAGGCTGCATTTTTTAAAGAACTTACGAAGGATAAATAAAAGAAAGAAGGTAATTAAGAAGATTTTTTTTGTGTTCTGAAATAGATAGATATTTGGCTTTGGAACTATTTTCTTTCTTTAGTTTTAAAACTTTTTCCCTACCAACTTGCAAGTCCCGAAGCTGCAAAAACTTTGTGGCAACATTATCAAATCGGGAACTTAAATGTTCTCTCTTTAGTTATTACTAATAAACAATCCTTCTTCAAATTTATTGCATAAGCACAACACGCGAAAAATGCTCAAAGCTTCATGTTAGTCATACCTAAGATATGGGTTAACAGAACTGCGGTAAAGTCAGATGTACGTGTGTACCAGTGTTTGTGAATCATCTGTTGCATATTGGATTACACACATCGATGTGATGACATCATTTATTATTATTAAAAGTGGACCTTTGTTTACTAAGTTAGAAGCGGTAGCCCTTGATTGAGAAAAGGATTGTAGGAGTGCTATTGTTTCATTAATATTCGCTTCCTACCTGATTTACTTGAAACATAGGCTGTCATTTCTGTTTTTCTATTAAAAGCTTTGTTGTATCCTTAAGACAATAAAGTAAGGAACACAGGAACATACACGGAATTTACGATCGACATCGATGTACATCTAAATCATAAAGCCAAATTCCAAAACACTCCAATAGTCTTTAAGAAATCTATATACTGCAAATTTTTTTTTAATGTTAATTCACTCTGTCTTTTTCAACATAATAAAAATATTTTACTCGTAAGATAATTTTGTAATATTATACGTAGTTGGTTATTAGTCTAGTTTGATATATCAATCAATGCGTAAGATTAATTCCAAGCATTTAATACACTTATAAAATAAAGCCAAAACATCCTTTCGTTGCAATAATGTTATTTTTGTTGCCGTTCGAAAACAGGATTTGCCAATCAAAACGTATTGTAGTTTAAACAATTAACGATGTTTTCATGTAGACGGCCCTGGACAGGGTAAACAGGAATAGTGTTGTATATCGGACAGGACCTTGACCGAAAATCTCATCGTAAAACGCTCGGCTGGCAAAGTGCCAAAGAGTTTAATTAAATACAAAAAAACTAAGTTATTTTATTTTGATAGTTTAGTAAATGGGCTGATATTCTGTACATAGTCGTATGAGACCAAAAAATTTATAAATGTTTTTATATCATAGATACTCTCTCGCCTACATTCTGGGTAAATTTCCAGACCCCGTGCTGCTATAGTGTCCTAATGGAAAAATCCAGTAATACTTTTTCCGTCCCGGAAATCGAACTCGGGACCTTAATGGCACATATTTGTGCCTCGAGACTGCGAGACAATCATGTTTATAGTTCTTACGACAAAGTACTTGTTAGCTAACCCTGCGTTCAGAATTGTTCAACAATAAAAAAAGAATTAACAGTTTATTTAAAGTTACTCGTATATTAGGTTAATTTGTGCATTATTTTATTTTCTTAAGTTCCTGACCACACTGTTCTCAAATACCCATAACCACAGTCCACTGACGACCGCTCAAAAAAATCCAATGTAATTTTCGCCTCACGTTTTTGCGAACATTAAACTTAACAGATACATCACGATCGAGTTGTGATACCATTGTGTTTGTTACATAACATGGAAACTTAAACCTTACCGGTTGATCGCTAAACTGTCGCGGCCTTGGTAGCAATCGCCTTAAAGGTCCATGACCATAAATAGTTTTCGCAAAGCGTCTACTCGGTAGCCATTAGTCAGACTGACATTGCTCTCAGATCAAGGTGATTAACTCATTGCTAACCGCTTCGTGTTAAGTCTTTAACACGTATTATAGTCCTTACGTCATCTTACAAGGTTTGTACTTATTGATGGTATAGTAAAGTTTACGTTATAATGAGTACAATACAGTTTTAATTCAGTATTTATAAATAATACGTCACAGAATATAAGTTATGGGTAAGGGCTACTCAAGACCAGGATGGTTGGCGCTTTCTTGGGGAGGCTAGATTCGGCAATGGACGGCGATAGGCTCAGTATAATATCGTATAATACATCACCATTTCACGTAGATAGTGCAAGAGTAATTAGTTTCTATCCAAATATAATGTATTAATAATTACTATAGGTTGACTGGTAGAGAATGCCTTAGGGATTAAGTCAAAAACTGTCTAGGCTTATAGTTATTAGAATATAGCTGAATTAAAGATATTCGTAACTTATTATAGACCATGTGTGCATGACAAATATTTGTCATTTGAATCGACATGCTGCTAGCCTTGCAAACTGATTCAAAGGCCATATCGGATCAATAATATCCTTAAGTTTTCTGTCTTTTTATTATTTACATTTAATAGTTGCTGGTCCTGGATTATAACGGTACAAAGTGTTTTCAGGTTTCCAAAAAAGCCTAGTATTTAAATACTATAAAAAAACAAGTATGTAACACAATGTAGTAATGGTATGACGTCATTGCCTTAGCTGCGCGTGCGCCGGCCTTCGAGTCCCCGCGAGGTAACCCGCGTGGGTGTGTTATCTCTTTATTTATAGCACTCTGGGAGGTAAATAGCACAATAAATAAAAACCATATTTAGTCGCAATATTTCTGAGATGACGTCATGTGTGGGTATTGTCCGGTTCGTGTTAACTTTGTGCTATCTGGACGCGTGATCTTAATACTCTTATTGTTGAATGTTCTTTATTTAAACCTATATTTCGTCGCTGCTAATTCGAAGACTGGAACCTCATGATCGCTTCGAGGTTTGGGCAGATGGTCTAAAATCTCGAGGGTCGCGTGTTTAAACGCCAGACTTTTCAAAGTTATGTGTGTATTCATAAAGAATTGTATTAGCGGTGAAGAAAAATATCCATTATTAATTAGAAATACACATTTTAAAAGTTCTTAGGAATTTCTTGGAGTGTGGTCCGCCAAACTGCACTAGGACAGCGTGGTGAACTTAGGCCAACCCTCTCTGTTGTAGAGAAGACCCGTGGCCGGCAGTGGGATATACATATAAGGCATCATAGTAGAGTCTATTGTTTCGATTATCTTGCTTCTTCACTTGTTTTGTAGTCGTGGTTACGTTTCGTAGTTTTTTTTTTTTGTTATCAATGGATATTAAGCGAGCCCATTCAAATTTTTCGTACTGCGTAATAATCTTTCGTACTATAATGATAAACATTTAAAATCAATTTTTTACTTTGTATCTACCAGTCGATATTATAACTTAAGACAATAGCTCCCATTCCGATGACTTAATTTTAATCTCAGCCTATTGTTGCCGAAATCATTGACAATCCCACGCGACGGCCGCTGATTAACGATCAATGTGTATAAATAAAGACATGATGTCAGTGTAGAGACGTGAAGTTGTAATCGCGTACATATTTAAGTAAAATCGAGATAACAATCGATTTAGTTTTTGTAGTTTTCACGTCTCTGCTCTTGGCTCTAACAATACTTTATAAACGCAATAGACATAAATAAAGGTAAATTAAGGATTTTTTTTTTAAATTTTGGAAACCTAATCTATGATAAAGTAATATGTACTTAAAGAGAGCATATCTAAACTCATTTTGTGTTTACGGTCTTTACCGTTGCAGCCAGCGCTTTTGCCTATAGTTAATTTTAAAAAAGAACTTAGAAATAGTTCATTTGTTAAAAAAATGCGTTCAATTAATCGCTCGTTCATACAAAACGTGGGAACATCTCTAGTGGCACGAGGTCATAATAGGTAACAAGTTCTCGTAATTAGTTAATGACAATGACATTGCGGTGCACATATCTATACGACCTTCGTGGTTGCCAGATAATTGTGAATTCGAATGGTGGCGTAATTTCCAAGCATATTATTATAACATTATTAAATTTAAACATTATTAATCTCAACAATATAATTTATTCCTGTTTCATAAATATCCTTGCCTAAAATAAAAATTTGTAGCTTTTAGTTTTTGGATTTCCTAGTTTTATTTACCAGCTTTAGTCAATAGTAATATTGTCGTGAAAGGACCGCAGCTCTATCAGACTAAGGTAATAGTCTTACTATAAGGTAACAGACCAAGGAGTTTAATTGGTGTGCCGGTGTCGGCTTAGAAGACTGCACCTCTCTATAGTTCCTAATAGATAACAATAGCTTTAAGTGTTAGTCAATAATTTACAACTTTAAAATTTTTGTTAATTAGTAGTGATTCGCTTGCTATAATTAAACTGCTTGAAATGTTTTGTATAGCTCCCAATTAGTACCAAAATAAAAAAATAAAGCAGTCATTTCGGAATACATAAGAATAGTTCTAAAATATTCTAATAAAGGAAATACGTTGTTAATAGAAATCTTGATACGCTAATAGACTATGCTCATAGCACCACTCTACGTTTTTAAGTAGGAGTCAAGTATTATCGAGAAACCAGATTAAACCCAATAAATCAATGTGAATGACAGATTACGAACAAGATTTAACATTTTTTATTACATTTCATCTAATTAAAGACTTCAATATTTTTGCAAATTGGCTATAAAATATTCAAATGTCCTCACAAGTGGTAATTTTGAGTTCAACATTTTCTATAAAAACTCAAATAGCATCTGAACTGGTTTGTATGTAGGATAGAAAGACAAATTATTTATATCTTATGCTTAAAGAGTAAAGATATCAGTCATTTTCTGTATAGTTTCTGAATGGTACTTAGCTCATTTTTATTTACGGGATTTTTTTTAACACGGTACAAAAAACAGATTTCCTTTAATTATAAATTGACGGTAAGTAGTTATCAGTAAAGAAACTAAATCCAAATAGTTTTCCATCTACAAACAATTGCATGAAGTCTTGTCCCTGCATTTATATAGCGGGCACTATCACTTCTACTTTAAATGTTCCAATATCGCCTAATAGTCCGGTCAATTTCGACATAACATTTTTGAACTTTGACCCCGAATTGATGGGAAATTTAAAACTTTATTGGTAGGTAATGGTTTACCATTTTAGGGTTAGGGTTTACCCTAACTCTCCACCATGTTTGGCTCACCGGCAATTTGTGTTATTTCAAATGTCTATATTGACCGGACTATAAACCGTTCTCACTTCTCCAAATAAGCATACTTGAAGTTTTCTCCCTGTGATCGAAACATAAGTCGATCGCAAACTGACAAGAAACATTCAGTCACACGCAGTAACGTTATATCGGTGGGATTACCAAGATCGGCCGTTCGGTAATTGATAGTGGTGTGGGCCGCAAGTCGCAACACGCAATGTGCGCAGGAGTGCATCTGGGATACATTTAGTGGACTGTCACCCACAAGTTACCTTGTAGAATAGAAAAGTCTCTTACAATCATTAGATATCAGTTTTTTATTAACGTTGTTAAAAAAACTACCACAATTTTTTGCATTTTGTTTGGATATCACGTTGTTTTGTTCTTTATAATAGTATATAGGAGTGACCGGCAAATTCCTTCAAAGTAAATACATCTATTGTCTATCGACATTCTAAACAACTATGTTGACTTGATTAATATGCCCACAACGAGGTATGTGTTGTTTAATACAGATAATATAACACTCCCATAAATAAATCATGTTACATGTTGTTAATAGCGTAATCGCAGACGCAAATTGTTTGTCTGATTTAACCTGATCTGTGTTTCTGCAACTTTTTTAAAATTAATCGTATTTTACGGTTTTTGATACTGTTTTGAATGTCGTTACGATAATTTTTGAAAAAATTGCGTAACAAAGTTCAGTGCCCATTGTTCCTTTCCCAGCACTGCCAACTTCTCCGAGCTCATATATACAAACGAACGCAAAGAAATGAAGCTGAGGAGAAAAGCTCTGTATACATACCTTTAGCCTATTACCAACATCACATATATATGTATATATGTATGTACTTTCGTCTATAACTATTGCGGAGTGATGAAAATGACCGTTTATCTTGAACTGCGTCTTCGATTTAGAAAACCACACTATATTATAAATATTCTAGACCTCCGTGCTAAATCGCGTCCGCTCCCTAGTCCCGCCAACACTCTGCACTACAATTTACTGAATTGAATCGACGATAACACTTAAGTGGAAAATGGCTCTGTTTAAAATACTCGGCGTGTGAAGAAAACATACCCACACACACATACCCGATGCGCTAAACAGATGTTAAAATTACAATCAACACTTGTTTGCAACTTATGTAGATACTAAATATACACTTTCGCCATCACTAAAAATATAAGACTAAATGTATATGTAATAAGAATACATTTATTTACTACCAAAAAAAATGTTTGTGAATTAAAAATACAACAGGTAGATTTAAACAACACGCTAAAAAACCCGACAAAAAATTTTGATGGTTTCCTAACAGACGTATGGTTGTTGAAATTTTACGTATGTATGTAAAAGTTCAACATTTTTATTTGTTGTCGGTTTGTTTTTAAAGCCAATGGGTTCGTAATCACCATGGCTAATAACTGCCTTAGTTTTCGATAACGGCCTGAGTACACCCTGTATGTATACCTACGTTAAAATAAAGTGCGATTTGGACTCGATCCGCCAAACCAGACGTCACGTTAAGTTTCTTCTTCTTCATCAACCCATATACGCCGACTGCTGAGCACAGGTCTACCATTGAGAGGGTTTAGGCCATAGTTCACCAAACTGGCCTAGTGCGGGTTGGCGGATTACACACCTAAGAAATTCTTAAGAACTCTTAGATGTGCAGGTTTCATCACGATGTTTTCCTTCACCGTTAAAGCAAGTGATCATTCAATGTGAATACACACATAACTTCGAAAAGTCAGAGGTGTGTGCCTGGGGTTCGAAACCGCGACCGCCGAGATTCTCGATCGCGCGCCTAAACCTCGAGGCCATCACTGCTTATTAAACACGTTAAGTTTACATTCTATATACATATATGCGAAAATATAGTGAACTAGTACTGACTAACCAGACGTCATAAGTTTATAGTCAAAACACACTCGTATGCGGTACAATCAGTGCACAGATAACCCTTGCCAGTGCCGTGACATTGGCCTGACCTAATTCGCGGATCGGCACCGTTCCACCAGCCTTACTGTCTCCACGCCTCCACGGCAAAGGGCACACCCAGCCATTTAACAAACCATTACGGACTTACGGCCGTGAAAGGCTTTTAAGGTATTGTTCTCGCCTCACAAAGTAATGTACATGGAATATTGTTAAAGAAAGACAAGGTTAAAAGAAGGATGTTATGAGTTTCACTAAAATAATAATTCTAATTTTGAAAGCCACGCTTAGTTAGACACCAGTTTGTGGAACGAGAGGACGCCTCTTCAATCACTACATATAGTCAGAAGTTCGGTTGATTTTTTTCGAGTCCGAGTGTTTGTGAGACCGAAAAGACTCGTAGTTTCTGATACCTACCCTACACAAGTCTTAGTGTGGGGTCAGAACTATGTATGTGACTGTTTAGTGTATTATTTGATTTTATTTTTGTTATAATAGTTAAAAAATACGACATCAATTTAGATTACTTATTCATCTTCAAGATTTTATGCTGTAACCGTCAGTGTCCTATATGAAACTAGACATTTTAGTGTCAGAGGGTCATTTTTCTGCCAACTTGTCCGGTTGGCTTATAAAATGGCACGGGTACGCGACCCCGGCCCCTCGAGCCACCATTGCTGCAATCACTGTCCTTTCCGCAGCTTTGGTGTCCCTTCCCTCACCCACCACTGGTGGTAGGGTTTAATATTGAGTATTTATTTACTCAATGTTGAACCCGAGCGGATTGGTACCACCGTCCAGTCTATTTCTACCGCAAAGCAGGAATGCGTTCCGGCGGAAGGACTGGATAGCCGTTCCTTCATTGTCCCTCCACCTACCTTCTTGGGTGCTGGTGAGTTGCAACGGCACTACTCCGGTGTTTGGGGTGGCATGCGGCCTTGGGGGTTGATGCGGGGTACAGGGAGACCCGGTGGGAACGGTTTCCGTCGGCCGCCTGCCGGTCAGTAGGGGACCTGAACCCGGGGACCCGCTCTCTTTTAACTCCCGCCTCGGGAAGCTGTCCCGCCAACCGGCGAAAATCCCGTCGTGCAGTCGTCGTGCCAGAGTGGGAGACTGGGGTGGATCCCGGCGACTGTACGCGGGGGGGCACCGGGGGCCCTTCCGTGCCTCGCGGAGGCCTCTCATTTGGCCGTGTGCTGCCTCACATTGAAAATTTTTTTTATATTATTCCATCATTAAGGATCCGCTCTGAACCCACCGCATCCATCCTCACCCCCCTCCCATAAATCTCTTTTTTTTTAATGACCCGAAAAAGGATAAATAGCAGGCAACCCACGGCGGTAAAACCATCCACAATTCCAGTGGACTTCTGCAATGTCAGGGGTCTACACAGCAACCTCGACGCCGTCCATCACCACCTCGAGACGGCGCGGCCTGCCCTGCTCTTTTTAACGGAGACACAAATATCTACCCCTGACGACGTATCGTACCTTAACTACCCCGGCTACGTATTGGAACATGCATTTGTACGTAAAGCCGGGGTGTGCGTCTTCGTCAGGGGTGATATTTGTTGTCGCCGCCTTCGGGGCCTCGAGCATCGGGACCTGTCAGTATTATGGCTTCGCATAGACCACGGGGGTCGTACCCGCGTATACGCGTGCCTTTACAGGTCCCATGCCAGTGATTCGGGGTCTTCTCTACTGTTTGAGAACGTCCAAGTGGGGACTAGTTGCATTCTCGAGCAGTGCCCGTCCGCGGAGGTGGTGGTCCTGGGTGACTTCAACGCCCACCACAAAGAGTGGTTGGGGTCCAGGATCACTGATCTCCCGGGTCGGTCGGCCTACGAGTTGGCCCTGGCATATGGCTTCTCACAGCTGGTAACACAGCCTACCCGTGTTCCGGATGTTGAGAGCCATGAGCCCTCTCTGTTGGATCTTCTGCTGACTACTCATCCTGACGGATACAGGGTGGTGATCGAAGCCCCTCTAGGGTCATCTGATCACTGCCTTGTCCGTTCATGGGCCCCTGTTGTGCGTCCCAGTCGTCCTTCAGCTACTGGGACTCGCAGAGTCTGGCGTTATAGGTCAGCAGATTGGGATGGACTGCGCGAGTTCTACGCATCCTACCCATGGAAGCGGCTCTGCTTCTCCTCTGATGATCCTGACGCCTGTGCGGACTGCGTAAGGGATACAATAATCCTGGGGATGGATGTTTTCATCCCCAGTTCCAAAATACCCGTGGGGCGCCGCAGCCGACCTTGGTACAACCAAGTTTGTGCCGATGCTGCGCGCCTCAAGCAGTCCGCATTTAAGGCATGGCAGGAAGCCCGAAAACGTCGGGATCCTAACGCGAAGGAGGAGAAGCGAAAATTCAATGCCGCTTCTAGATCCAACAAGAGGGCTATCGCTAGGGCCAAGGCGGAACACGTTCGACGAATTGGCGAGCGACTCGAAAGTTATCCCTCTGGAAGTCGAGCTTTCTGGTCGCTCGCCAAGGCTGTCGAAGGTAATTTTTGCCAGCCTAGTCTCCCGCCACTGCGTAAGGATGATCACAGTCTGGCCCATAGTGCAAAGGAGAAGGCCGATCTCCTGGCCCAATCCTTTGCCTCGAACTCGACACTGGATGACGGGGGAGCCATTCCACCAGTTTTACCCAGGTGTGAGAGTTTCCTGTCTGACATTAGATTCAATCATCGTGTCGTCAGACGGGAGCTCGGGCTTCTCGACATCCGAAAGTCGAGTGGGCCGGATTGCATCCCCGCGGTGGTTCTTAAGACGTGCGCCCCTGAGTTGACCCCCGTGCTAACGCGCCTGTACCGCCTTTCCTACAAAACCAACAGGGTCCCAGCTTCTTGGAAGGTCGCACGTGTCCACCCAATCCCTAAAAAGGGTGACCGGTCGGACCCTTCCAACTATAGGCCGATAGCGGTCACATCCCTTCTCTCCAAGGTCATGGAACGAGTAATTAACACTCAGATCCTGAGATACCTTGAGGATCGCCAGCTGATCAACGACCGCCAATATGGCTTTCGACATGGTCGATCAACTGGCGATCTTCTCGTGTACCTTACGCACCGCTGGGCGGAGGCCTTGGAGAGCGGGGGTGAGGCTGTTGCCGTCGGCCTCGACATTGCGAAGGCGTTCGACCGAGTGTGGCACGGCGCCCTTCTGGCGAAGCTTCCAGCATACGGGATCCCCGAGGGACTCTGCAAGTGGATCGCCAGCTTTTTGGATGGTCGGAGCATCCAGGTCGTCGTTGACGGCTGTTGCTCCGAGACCATGACCATTAATGCTGGCGTTCCTCAAGGTTCGGTGCTATCGCCGACACTCTTTATCCTGCATATCAATGACATGCTTTCTATCGAAAGCATGCATTGCTATGCAGATGATAGTACGAGTGACGCGCGATACATCGGCCAACAGAATGTCCCTCGGAGTACCGTTGGGGAAAGACGGTCACAACTTGTGTCTGAAGTCGAGAGCTCTCTGGGGCGGGCTCTCGAATGGGGAGAAAAGAACCTAGTTCAATTCAACCCTACGAAGACACAAGTTTGCGCGTTCACTGCGAAGAAGGATCCATTCGTCATAGCGCCACAGATCCAAGGAGTATCTCTCCAGATCTCCGAGAGTATTGGGATCCTCGGCGTCGAAATTTCGAGCTTAGTCCAGTTTAGGAGTCATTTGGAGGACAAAGCCAAATTGGCGAGTAAAAAGTTGGGTATCCTGAACAGAGCCAAGCGGTACTTCACGTCGGGTCACAGATTGTCGCTCTACAAGGCGCAAATCCGGCCCCACGTGGAGTACTGCTCGCATCTCTGGGCAGGTGCCCCAAAATACCAGCTCGACCCACTTGACTCCTTACAGCGACGGGCCGTTCGCATCGTCGATGATCCCAATCTCACGGAGAAACTACAGCCGTTAGGGCTGCGGAGAGACTTTGGGTCTCTTTGTGTGTTCTACCGGCTGTTCCATGGGGAATGCTCCGAGGAACTGTTCGGGTTGGTACCGGCATCGCCGTTCTACCATCGAACCACCCGTCACCGCAGTGGAGTTCATCCATATCACCTGGAGACGTACCGTACGCGTACGGTGCGTTTCCAGAGGTCATTTTTACCACGTACGTGCAAGCTCTGGAATGAACTCCCTGCCTCGGTGTTCCCCGAGCGCTATGACATGGCCTTCTTCAAACGAGGCTTAAAAAGAGTATTCTCCTCACGGTAGGCAGCGGCGTGGCTGTGCCCCTGGCATTGCCAAGTCCATGAGCGGCGGTGACCGCTTTCCATCAGGCGGGCCGTCTGCTCGTCTGCCTGCTAAGGCGTTTAAAAAAAAAAAAAAAAACATAGGAAATTGGTCAAGCGCAAGTTTAATCAACTAACGACGGTTTCCGTAGTACAGTATTATAAATTGATATGTTTATATTAAAAACAGTAAATTAATAAATAAATAGTGTCCAACTCTTTGTCTTCACCTTAAAGAGATTGAGAACACTCTCCTAAGTAGCGTGGGTTTACACACATAACTAAAATACATTAAATTTTATTTCAGTTATGTACCTGTATATCCATGAAAAACCCGCGGACATGTGATTTACAGATAGAAGGGTAAGCACACAGGCAACAAAGCATTAGTAAGCAGTTCCCGTGGCCACACATTAGGTATAAAACCATAAAAAGCAATCTAACCCGCCAGTTCAATCTTATATGGCAGTAGAAACTGTATCAAAACGTACCCGTTAATAAATAGTGCTTTGTTCCGTATATGAGCTCGGCGATAAACCCTTGTAAGTGATGACGTTTCGCAATATGGCGGTTTTTTTTTTAAGAAACAAGGTACAACACTGTACAGCCAGTTTCCTTTCGGGGCGTTCCGCGTGGCTGCGTCGACTCTAATTCTTGTTGACGATTACGCAATTATTTATGGTGCGTAGATTTATTTATTTATTTATTTATTTATTCACATAATTTATAACATCTTTACAGTTATCCAATGCGATGCTATAAAAATCTTAAACTAAATTATAATGTTATTTCTTTCTATGCACGCATATGCAGCTTCGGTTAATTTCGACATGTTACAAGAAAATAAATCAATATCTTGCGCAATCACATTCAACCATCTAACAGCCCGCGTGAAGGGAGCGTGTTTAGCTAGGTTTGTTCTTCCGACGGGTACATAGAACAACGGTGGACGGTGACGAGAGAAGACATATCCGTTGGGAACCCAAAGTTGTATCGCTACAAGTATATCATGTTGGTGGACCAACCCACGCAGAATTTCGATGTCGATTTAGATGTCGATACTTATTAAGTTGATGCGGAACTAGAAGCTACTCTTATAATTCTGACTTATAGAAGTATTAACGTAGGATAATGCTAAAGTAATCCAAGTTTATGTACATATTTAAAAGCTTACTGTTCTCTATTTCCTATCACAACACTTATTACAATTTTAGTATTGTAGGCTTATGTTAAAGTACCATCAGATCGTTTGCCTGACCTTTCTAATAAACTTAAATAAACTTAACTTACTTAAGACTTAAAAAAAATTATATTTTTTGGTAAATAAAATATACTCATTTAAAACATTAGTCATAAGATTTATGCGTTCCATTTTTCTTACTCATACGCTTCTTACTCATACACTTTCAACATCACAAAGAATTGCAAATGTATTATAAATCGATGTATAATGCACGATCAATCCACTAAACGATAGCTTTAATATTTAAAAGCACTGGGCCGCAATTAGAATTGTATTGGGTAATGTTTCTAATTCCGTTGCATCGAATACGTTACAGCGCCGGTCAATCAAATTGTTTGTGATTGCGAAAATTTCAATACACGCTGCCGGAATAACTCGGAGCCATGTGAAATGTATGTCGGGATTAATATTGTTCGTGTCTTCGCATAATTTAGTGTGCAACAATTTTTATAAAAGGGCACCTATATGTTATTAATTCGTATCCCAGTTAAGGAGCGACAATGACATATTATACTAAATAATATAATTATAATAGTATCGCTTATTGCTATTTTTTTAGTCGTCGCCATTTCCTTTTTTATATGCGAGGAAAGTTACAACGAAAAATTCTTCGTAGCTGTCTCTCAGATTAGAGTATCTAGGCTACTTTTAGACTTACATCTGCATGTGTCCTTAACAAAAGAACATCATCACCATCATCATCACCTTTGTCATCCTGATCTACCTTTGTATGTCCAACTGCCAGCATCGAAATGTCGAGGTGTGTGCCTAGGGTTTGAACCCGCCAACGCCAAGATTTTCGACCGCACGCCTTAATCTCTAGGCCAAAATCACATCCACTAGGCCAGCGTGGTAGACTATGGCCTAAACCCTCTCAATGGTAGAGGAGACCCGTGCTCAGCAGTGGGCGTATATGGGTTGATGAAGAAGAAGAAGAAGACAAAATCACATCAATATAACAGACATCTTCTAAGATATCTTTGAACTAGTTCGACAACCCAATTAGATGATTTTATCGATAAATTGTGTTTATAAAATGTTCGTGTTGTCTGAGAATGTGACTCCATTAAAATACAAATTCGACTGGCGTCTCCTATAACGGAACTGTGATGTTTCGCCCACACTTGTTACTATGCAAATAAAATATCTCTTTTATTACCTTATAATCTCTAATATCTTGATGACAAAGTCGGTGTAAACACTTTCTATTAAGTTTCTTTTTATTAAGTATTTTTATTAAATGTAATAAAACAGTTGATCTATACGAGATTATGAGCTATAATACCATACTCCAGTCAAACACGCAAAGAAAAGTCGCCTCATAGATTAGAAGTCTTGTCTGCAAAAGCTCTACTTGGATTGGAATACTTTGAAAGGAATAGATGACTGGAATTCAAATTATTTACTTCAACTGTAAAAACGCCGAGATCGAAACAAGAAAGTGATTTTTTGTAATCTACCCATCTTACTTAGACTTGGGTTTTAACCTATCTTTCTAATATACAAGACCCATTTCCAGCAAAAAAATTAAACCAATTTTTCACCTTGATCCATTACACATTAAATCATACTAAATATTAAATAATTTCTTTTACAGAAGTCATGAGGCGGTGAAGACAGTCTAAAAGAAGTGAAATTTACCAGTACCATGAAGCGTCTCCAGAAATGCTGTTGCTGTGCATCCACCAGGACTGGTTCCCTCATCATCGCCGTCCTGGGCATCATCCTGTCTATAGCGACCATCATCTTCATCTGGACCGACCAGAGCCACAGGATCAAATACAGCACATTCATCTTTGATGAAGAGTTCGACAAGACGCTTTCAAAATTAGACAGTATGTCTCGATTTTCATATTTTTATATTTTATTGTACTAAGCAATGAAGATATGAGGAAACGCAATCTTTATGGTCATGGATTAATCTCAACTTTAGATAGCTATGTGTATAATAAGTAAAATATCACCAGGAGTTATGTGTAAAAGTTCACTCTTTTCTTTTTTTACTTCCTCTTTACTAAGGTTGATTTTAGTTCTCAGGAACAGGGCATCAAGAATTATAGTCACAATTTTTTATTATGAAATGTAATGTTCTGAGAATCATAAAACTCCCACAAAAGCAATAAAATAAATTAATTATCAATTTTGAACGTGTACGTGTGTGGTTCCGGATGATGACATTTTTATTGAGTCATTGCACATTTTATGAGTCAATTCAAAGCAATGTATTAACAGCAATCAACATATTAATGTTGATTGCTGTTTTAATGGAGTTTTGATAAAACTTTACCAAATATTTGTATAGAAACAAGGTTTTTCAAACCAAAATGTATTTGCCACTATCTACTACGATTTTTCAGATAATCACTTTAATCCGAGACATTGGTCCTTTTACTATATAGAATGTACGAAACCATTTACCTACCAGAATAATTAATAAATGTATTTACTTTATCTAAAGAGACAATATTCTTGAGATTCTTATAGTTCTTTTCAAATCAGTGGGTATAAGTCAAGCATTGCCTGAATAATATTAAATGATTCTCACAGTCTTAGTCCACTAAACCTATATACGTACTACTTCTGGATACAGATCTCCACACAAATGGAAATTTTGAATTTTACGTCATAGGTACCTAAAATATCAATAATATTCCTATTGTTGTTTACTTCATCGTAAAATTCTTCAGTCAGCCTCCAGTCCAAACGAATTTTACTACGACCTGTGCAAGTTTATTGACAATATTCTTTTTTGTTTTCCAGTTCCAAGGATCATCCTGACGATAAACCTATGCTTCACTATACTGATATGTACGCTGCTCATCATAGCTATACGAAAGGTAACCTATTTAACATAATCTTACATACGTGTGGCTGATAACGTGAATGTAAACAGTTAATATATGCATACTCGCCATGTTTGTTTCTCGCAGTCATTTGTTTTGCTTGACATTTAAATAAATACCTATATTCAATACAAGAAGTATGTAATGTTATGATTTTTGTTTAAAAGACGAAAGAGCATATAGACCTGACTGACTAGTGATCCACGTTACCTATTGATTTTTTCTAAGACATGTACGATTCAAGGTCAATCATAAGTAAGCTAAATATTTAATATACAATTCACAGTTAGGTACTGTACTCGTACATAAGGTAAAAATATTAGACGCAAAAATATATCGTGCTCTAACACCAAACTTGTATGTGTACCCGGCAACCATATAAATTCTTCAAATATTATTTATCTAGTCAGAAACATCCTAAATACCTTACTAATAAATTCTTATTTCATGCTTACAGAAGTCGTTTTCGGTAAGAACTATATAACATTAATTTTGTTAAAGGTATTTGGATTTTGGATATTACTTATGGTGATTTTTGTCTACAGCGCCGTTCCTGGTTGATGCTCCCGTGGGTTGTGTTGGGGATAGTCCTGGTGATAGGACTGTTGATCACCATTCTCCACACGTCAATCACATACTATCTGGATGAGAACGACCACGTCATTCTAGCCACCGTAATACTGGTTGGGGGGCTTATTTATTTGTGTGAGTATCCAGGAAGATGTCTTGACTATAAGTTACGCAGAAGGGACTAAAATATTAAGGCAATATTGGTTAGATCAAGGATTCAAGAGCTACAGGATTGACTCATTTAATTCTTCTAAGATATTGTTAAGCTTTTTTTAATGGTGCCTAAGTAATTACCCTGAGATCCAGGGACCTCCGATTTGAGTTCTATCTCGAGCAGTGTTGGGATTTTTCAATAGAAAATTTTACAGCAACTGAATTGAGTCTAAAAAAAGCCTCCAAAAACAAAACGTTGACCCAAAAACGCATCTCTACCTATTGGAATATAATGGAAATACAAGCTTTTCTTTCTAATACTGAACAGACCCATGAGAAATTCCATTTGATCCATTTATCGGGTTTTTACAAAGAACTACATCGAGCGGTAGACGTCTTCTATCTTAAAGTAAAGAGAGTAAAACCCCACCACAATGATCAAACGCTAGTCCTTATTTTATTCCTTGTCGAAGCAATTTTACTACAAGATTTCAATTTAAGGGCAATAATCTTTTTCCAGGTCTGTACTTCTACCTGTGGGCAGTCGTATTCAGCCACTACTTGGACGTCCGCGACGAAGAAGAACGCGGAAGATATCGCAAGGCACCATACCGACGATAGGACACACAATCACCTCGAATATTAAGTTGTTACAAGTACAATTAACGAAGTGAACATTATTGATTTAAGTTCAAAAATACTTATTCAATTTTGTCGTGAAAGTCAACGTCAAGTACAACAAATAAAATAAGTACAAGCGTTTCTTTGAATCTGAACTGTAACTTAATAATGTTTATACAATAGATATCAATATATTTGACAAATCAGAAAGATTAAAAAATAAAAAATAATAGTCTACATATTTTCAAAAAAGTGCCTTAACAGTCATCATTTTATAAATAAACTGTAAATGTGAATAATTTTTATTAAACTTAAGATATTTTTTTAAAGAAATAACTCGCGGTTAATAATATCAGGTACGTGGATTTATCACTACCAAAGTTAATTCTCAAAGATAAAAAGAAAATCTCTCTTGATCTGTATAGACTTATATTAGGTTACCAGATTTTAATTTATAAGAATTTAAATAAATGTTATTAACTTATTTTTATACTCATCTCAACAGATTATTTTAAGAATGTTGTGTTTAATTAAATGTATATTTAATAACATATCGTGTATTAATTCTAAATATTTTTTATTTAAATAATGAAGTCCAATCAATATCTCCAATGTTTTATTGTTGCGTCGTAAAGTCTTTTCCAAAGTTATTAGGTAAGTATGGAAAATAGATTTCCTTCTCTTTAAAACCATATTATTTTTATAATCGGCTTATTTTTTGTATATAATATTCATTACATAAAGGCATGAAAATCGTCAATTTTGTAACAAGCCATAATCCTTATAATATATTTGGAACATTATGAGAAAAAAATATTAGAATGCAATAATGCTCATATTATTTTTAAAGCCAATTGCATTTTTAGTTCTACCTTTTTGAAATTGTTCACAAAAGAATAATTCAACAATGATAAACTAAAAATCAAGAACGTATAGAAACTAAACAATGACTTATCTTAATCGGTCCAGCTATTTCGAAGAGCTAGTACAACAAAAATATTATACACTATGAATTGCACTTGTAGATATAAACCCTATAGCTTTTGACCTATTTTTGAGAAATTTTTAATTCACTCTATAAAAATTTTGATGCTAACATTTATTATATAATTTAAATTAAATTTAACAGTTTCAGTAAAAACAAAAATTAAACAGCGGTAACATTCCGATGCCTACGTAACGACTAACGCCGCAGCTGCGGTATTATAGGTAAATTCACAATTGGCTTGTAGCTTCATCTTTCATAACCTTTAAATATTCTGTAATCGCAAGCATATCATGTAAGAAGTTATTAACTGCCTTGCTACGTTTCATGCCTTGGAAATTAAAATTAAATTTTAATTTACTGCAATTTATATAATTGAATTCAAGTAACATCGATTTACTGCTCGTATCCGCATCCCTATTTCCCGAACAAAACAGCACATCACTACTACGAATTGCGACTTGTCAAGTACGTCAAGTCAATTTGTCATTTAGTTTAATTTTTATCTAATGCGGCGACCTGAACGATATTGATAAGGTAGCATACAAATTGTCAATTATTATCGAACGGTTTGCGATTGCCGAGTGCGTCGAATACAGTTCTACTGCCAAGACGTCGCCTTAATCTCGTTAGTTTAATTATAAAAATATGGAAATCTCATTCAAAGGAAAAAGGATTCTTGTCACCGGTGCTGGACAAGGTTAGTGAACTTTTAATCTTGTTTTTCAAGAATATATAATTAATACAAAAGTCGTATTTAATACAATATGTTACTTAATGCTGCGTTAGTTTAAATATTTGGGTTGTAAATGAAATATTGACTTTAAATTGAGTTTTTATAAAAGCAAACTCTACTTCGCATTTCAGTTACGTTGTTATTTACATTACACGTATTTAAACACGTTTATCACATCATGCATAATTTAATTTGCGGCTGTTAAAGTAGTTTTTTTCGATCATGACAGAAATGTTTTTGCTTAAAATATTGCCACTGCAGTTTGAATAATATCGTAATTTCGCATTTAGTAAAACTATAATACAACTAGGAAAGGTCTAGAATGTTTCATATTACAATAATTGATTTTTACTCCTTAATTTGCAAAAAATCTGAGTCTATAATCATGAGAAATATCTTGGAATTAATTATTTGATTTTTAAGCTGAAACATAAATTATAGCCCGGCATAGTGGACTTAAATCTTACCAGTGTTAGGTATGAAGAAAAGTTTTTCTTGGTTAAGAAAAAAATTGTTAATTACAATGATATATTTTACTTAAAGTTTTTAAAGTCTGCCAACTTGCACTGAGGTGGACTAAGACCTAACCCTCTCAGTTGAAGAGGAGGCCAATGCCCAGGAGTTGGGGCATATATGGATTGAAAATATTTTTTTACAACAAAAAAATTTTTTGCCCACTTTTCACACAGGTATCGGAAGAGGAATCGCCATAGAGCTATGGCGTGCAGGAGCCAACATAGTAGCCCTGTCAAGGACTCGCAGCCATCTGGAAACTTTACAAATTGAGTACCCATCTATAGACATAGTGGATGTAGATATAGCGGACTGGGACAAGACTAGACAAGTTGTTGAATCTCTAGGACACTTTGACGCTTTAGTAAATAATGCTGCCGTAGCCATATGTGAACCGTTCTTAGACTGCTCCCCTGCAGACTTTGATAAGTAAGTATTTTTACGTAATTATTGAATTAAATGAAATGGAAAATAAATGATGAATAAATGAATTTGCCAAACAGAAACTACTATTAAGGCCAATGTTTTTCTTCATGTATTCTTTTTAAATCACCATTATGAGTCCATATATATCCTACAGTTGGGCATGGACCTCCAAACTGGCCTACAAAAAACAATATAATTTATGGTAAACAAGAAATGTTACATCATGTAGTGTAATGATTAGTGTAACGAAATATCTTATCTCTGAACCATAATATAATTTTATATTTTATTCCACTGTGAGCTGAAAACGTCCATAAACATATAATGTTTGTTGATAAAGATGTTACGGTTTATTTTAACGACGCGAAACGTTTTAATGACGAGTTTCGTTCACGGAGTGTTTTAGTTTATTAAATATTTACACATGCCTCGAATGCCTCGTGGTCTCGCGGTATAAAAAGATGCCGTGCGATATAGGTCCCGGGTTGAAGTCCTATGTTGAGAATTGTGTGGTTAGGTATTCGCTGGAAAATTCTCATGCTTTAAGAAATGACAATATTCTCGCCCCTCATTCTTTCTTAATTCTCGTCTATTTCTAAACCAAAATTCATCGAAATTAGTTCAGATTTTTGTTACAGAGATCTATCATAAAACGTTATTCGAATTATTAATGTGTGGCTCACTTGACGAAGCTCCCGGTCAATGAGGCCTAATAAATATTATTTGCAACGTTCCTCATTAAATATATGCATACCGCATCGCACTCAAGAGTGACGAAATTCGTTCCTTTTCACTTTGGCTGACAACTGACAATCCTCAAGTCCTAAATGCGTAACGCTTACTTGATGTGCGAGCCTTGTCAACGCAAATTGCAATTATACACTCTTTATCAGTAAGTTACTGTACGTGTTAGAATGTTAGAGTATGGTATACTTAGTTTAATTTTTAAATACACTCATGCCTGTAACTTTCGAGCAGTTGGATGGAATATAGTTTATTTAAAAATTTCGTAATGGTAGATAACGCTATGCACGACTAAGGCATCGGGCATAAGGCTTAGCCCCCAGGCTGATATAGTTCGGATTGTATGTTACAATATTAAGAATTTGTTCATAGACAAGGAAATAACACATGTCCGATATAGGTAGTAAATCTTAATCCTAATTTATTTCCCTGTAATGATTCACTTTAATCAAAATGATACAATTATTTGCTAATATAGAGAAAATCTTCCGAGGACTTGTCTTGTTTTATAACCATTTATTTTTAAAAGCAGTACATAAGGAATAATGATATGCCGCGCTCACAAACTCCTGGCCCGAAACAAATATTTGAGGATCACACAAACATTTGTCTCGGTGGTCCAACAAGATGGTCCGATAACCTGATAAAAGTCGCGAGTAGATCCTAGATACCGGCTGTCTCCAACAGGTGATTTTGGAGATAATTAGGGAAGGTCTATGTTCAACAGTGGACTTCTGTTGGTTGATAGATGATGATGGATGCCATATGTGTATTCTTCTGTTTCAGAACCTTCGACGTGAATGTAAAAGCGGTGCTAAATATTAGTCAAATTGTAGCGAAGAAAATGATCGAGAACAAAACTCATGGTGCTATTGTGAATATTTCCTCGCAGGCTTCCAAGGTAAATAAATTTTTATACAAATGTTTTTTGCTAATATCCAGAAAAAACATTATTTGAGTAATACAACTTCGTACTAAACCACTTTTTAGGGTATCGTACGTAGTAGTTGCGATCAAGGCAGCAGACTATAATAATTAAAAAATGTAATCTGAATATCTGTGTTTATGTTAATTTTTAAGAACATGTATGACAATATTTGAAAACCTTGTTATTTTTTTATCAATAACCATTTCGTTACAATCCTCGCCTATCACGAGAATTTCTTTGGAATACGAAAACTAATCTTTACAACGAATTACTTAATCTTGACATGACCTCTGACTCACTGTTTTTACTAAAGCATATTCATGAGGAAAATAAATATTGTGTGGTTTTTATATTACACAGTCATTATTTTGTGTTTTGAATTCTGTTTATGTTTGTAAATTATGTATATGTTTCAAATAATGTATCGTTGATTATAAATGATGGATTACCATGTAATAAGTATACTAATTCGTATTATTGAATTTCCGAAACAAGAGACCGCGAGTTCGACAAAACTAATTTTAACTTAGTGTGGAATCAAAACTGTAGGTACTCTGCGACTTTGAGTGCATTTATTTATTGATGAACGGTCTCGTGGTCTCGCGACACAAGCTTCCGTCGTGTGACCTATATTCTGGGTCAGGCAGAGTGTTTATTTTATCTGAAGAAAGAGGCTAAAAAACGGCAACAGAATTTACCTGGGATTAAAACGAAATTACCGGTGCGTAAATCGTAAAATCCACCTCTGTCTACTTATTATATTATAACCTTTCGTCTGGATTACAACTATTAAACCAATACGTGCACTAACATGATGAATCAGCTGTATTATTATCTGTGTTTCTACGAAGACTGGTCGATACTTGCCGTCAACAGAGGAACGTACGCTATCTCCTTGCAATCAGAGCTATTACATCGGATTACACATGTACACCTTTATCGCTGTAGGCTGATGTCAATACTTCCCGGTAGTTTTAATTCTAAATTATTGTTTGTCGTTTTGTTAACGCTTAAATCCTCACAGTTGTAAAGGAGAATCCTGTGCAATATAGACAGGCTGACGATGATAATTATTAGTCGTTGTAGCTTTCTAGTTGCCACAAAAACGAATTTGAAATTATTCCTCGAAAGGGTAACAAAAGGTGAATTTCTGAACCTAACCTCCGTGAGAGCGAGCAAGCAAGCAAGCCTTACTGCCTTTTGAAATTAAAACATTAAGGTTTCAAAAATTATCTTATAGTCTGTTAAGAACATTATTTTTGGTTATTTTTATTCTTATAACATCTGTGTCGCCAAAGGTTTAGGTAGATTTGACAATTATTATGACACACGAAAAAGGTACAATGACCAACATCGACATTCTATACAACTTTTGAATTTTTTTGACTTAAAATACATAAACATGCTGTCTATTCCGTTAATCAGACAAAATTCCTCTCGATATAGCAAACTAATATAAACGATCTTAAGAAGACGACTATTAAATCATGTTTCTTCTCTGCACCAGAAGTAGCCTGGCAAAGAATGTCTGGGCTTAATAATTTAGGTACATCCAGAGTGTATTCAGACTGTGGTCGAAATTTAATGGAGGTGGCTACGAACCCATTGGCGTGTTCGATCGCGGTCTGAATACACCTGTATACGAAGATTTAAATAAATAAATAAATATGTATTTCCTTATTTCCAGGCCGCCCTTAAAGACCACGCGATCTACAGTGCATCTAAAGCGGCTCTAGATGCTCTAACTCGCGCGATGGCGCTAGAGCTCAGCCCCCACGGCATCAGAGTGAATGCGGTGAATCCAACGGTCATCATGACGGAGATGGCCAAGGTTGGCTGGTCGGACCCAGCCAAGGCGAATGAAATGCTCGCCAAAATACCTTTAGGAAGGTATGTAATTTTTTTGTGTCTGTGTTAGTGAAGAATGTTTGAGTAAAATTTTTGCTTACAAAAAATCAATTAGTGGTTATTTAATTTTGGTATAAAATCGAAATTAAGATTCAAATAAACTAAGAATTGTATTAATCAGAAAAAAATATTTCATCGAGGGGTAGGATTGTTAATTACTTTCAATTAATATTCTATTGACATATTTCAGCAGAAGTGTTATTTTCAACTCTTTTTTTATTTAATTTATAGGTGTGTAGTCCTCCAACCTGCACTAGGCCAGCGTGGTGGACTAACGCTTAAACCCTCTTAGCAATAGAGGAGGCCCGTGCTCAGCAGTAGGACATATTATATGGGTTGATGATGATGATGATTAGTTACAGTTAATTACTAACTCATTTATGCTTGGAAAATTAAAAAAAAAAATCACCCTATTATCCGTTTTAGTTTTTAATTACAGTAAGCTTACACCATTATATTAAAATGATTAATTTGAAATGATTTCAGATTCGGCGAGGTGTCTGAAGTAGTGAACGCGGTAGTGTTTCTGCTGAGCGAGAGATCCGCCATGATCAACGGAGTAGAGCTTCCCATCGACGGAGGTTTCCTCGCCACATAATATTCGCACACTAACGCATACTATAAACTTCTATCAATCGAATCTGTTAAGTGTAAGAACATATGTATATTAGTGAGCAAAACCAAAGAAACAAAAAAATGCCATAATTTGTTTTTGTGACATAAAGTTCGGATATTGAAAATTAAAAAAAAAACATTGTAACCTTTGTCCTATTAACTACTATCGGATTATTTAGCTGAACTTTTGACTGGAATTCTGATATTTTCTACCAAAATAACTGATTAAGCTTAGCCAGTTTATAAAACAAAAAACATAGACAAAGTGGAAATTAACTTTACAATTTGTATTATCTCTTGCTCTAATTCTTTTTATATGTTTGTAAAATGTGCCTCCATATCATTTAATATTACTTAAACAATATTAGCCGTTTCAATTTTCTTCTTAAATAATTAAGTGTACTAAAATTTCCCGCCACTTTACATAACACAGATTATAAAAAATGGAAGTTTTGAATCAATCGTGGATAATTTATTCAGCTGGTAATTTGTGCAATAATGTAACTAACATCAAATCGTGCATTTACGCTTACATAACAGGGATTTTACCAAATGTTGCTAAATGTTATTAGAATAATGAAACATAGACAAAAACGTATATTTTTAAATTTTAAACTAACATCTGCTACAACTATACTACCTTTTAAATTAAGATAATAGGTTTATGACGGCATGTAATCTCTTGTTTGTGGTTAATCAATAATTTGCGTAGATATGCTTGTTCAAGTACCTCTCTTTTAATTATTCGTGTAATAATGTACCTGTAAAGTAACGAAAATCGATAAAAGCAATAGTTCAATTTATGTACAATACAAAGAACTCGACATATAAAGTCGTTCTGAGTATAAAAATAATATTTTAATAAATAGATCCTTGTAATTTTTATATACTGAGCTGTTTGTTATGCGTATAGTAAATTTGAGGCTATGCAAGATTTTAGTCATGGCGATTGAAGTCTTTATCATGAATTATACAAGCAAACTATAATATTGCAAGCTTTTACTTTCAAAACATGATAATCATCATATAACGAATCATCTGTAAAGAAGTGAACTCAATATGGCGATCATCTTCTAATCACGATTTGGATCATTGACGAAAAAAACAATTTTCAATGGAAAATCGAATTTTCAGAATTGATGTTTGTCTTTGAAAAACCGTCTTGTTGTTGAAAAACCGGTCTTTATTTATGTAACCCTGTCGTGTCGCCATTCCTCGAGTTATGGCGGGAAGAAATGTCATATGTCAAATCAAGAAGCGCTTGCACAGTTCTCTTCAAGATCTGCCAATGTTGTAAGCAATATTAGTTGTACGGTCTTATTAATCCATGTCTATTTTTTGTTAAATAAAGTAATTTGTTGAATATTCCTTGTTTTATTTGATGTTTTTAAAAAATATATTTATGCTTAAAATATTTTCTTTCCTTTTCATACAAAATTTTAAGAAAAAATCAGAAGTGAGATTCGTTAATCACTTCGGGCACAATTCAGGAATACCAGTGGTCTTCATACAGTATCAGATAAACTGTCGTAGATAATTTAACACCAGGTCAAAAAAAAGATCAACGCCAGGACCACAAAATAATCTTTTGTTCTTATTTAAAGTAGGTAAATAATCTATTAGAAACATATAAGTTATCCTTAATTAGTTGCTGAAATCTTTTTGTTTGTACGCTTATGAATTAGATAATTATCTTAGGCCTAAACTCTGATAAGGCGGTTTGTGTATCAAAAAAAATGATTTGATAATCTTACGACAAAGCTATCAAATATGCTAACGTTTCTGGCAAAATAATCGTAATAGTATAAATGAAGTAAATCAGGGCCACATAACCCTTGGCGTTAATAATAAAAGATTTTGACAATATTTACGCTACAGGACAGTCTTTCAACTGAAAATTAATAATTTAAATTTAATAATGTAACACAACATTAAAAATGTTCTTATTCACTGCAAGGCTATTTTTAAAAAAAACTATCGACAAATAGGTACTTAGTAGCAATTTATACATTACGATATATCAGCGTAAGACTACAAGTAAATAAAAATGCTGATCTTGTGTTGATGTTGGGTTATCAGTAAATAACAATATAATGCCTTATTATCGGTAAAATTCATTTAGGTATAGCGATACGACTGTGTAATAACATGATAAGTTCATTAGTTATCCTCTCCGTCGCGTGAATAGCTACTTAAAGTTAATAATTCAATCGAAATGGACAAATATTTTAAGGGGAAAAGGATTTTGGTTACTGGTGGTTGTCAAGGTAAGTAAAATGGCAAAACCTTAAAACTTGTTACTCCCTATGTTCCTCAGAACTTGTTACCTCCCCATGTCCTGTATGTCAATAGTAAAATTCAGCATAAATTAATAAAACACATATTATATGTGTTACATATTTAGTTAAAGTTTACTTATAGCTTTTAGGAAAAGTTTCGCTAAAATTTGTAAAGTAATTTGTGGTAGGTACGGCAGCAAAAAACCTGTTTGATTTTAGAAGCCAGAAGAAAAAGTTATTTAACATCATTATTTTTAAACAGCTGTTTTTAATTATCTGACTGGAAATTTATGATAAGCAGGAAAAAGTTTATCACAAAACAAGATACGAATAGAAATTTTGCCTACTATTTTGGCTGTTTTTTTTTTTATTTTTAATCATATTAAGGCCAAAATATGAACGAATATTTGTTTCGGATCTACGAGTATGTGATTATGGGTAAGCCGTGGGGTATCGAGTAGAAAATGATAGGAATTGCTAATCATTGATAATATGCAACAAAATGTTAAGATAGTGCTTTTTCTATACAGGCATTGGTCGTGGTACAGTTTTGGAACTATGGAGGCAAGGGGCAAATGTCGTGACCGTGTCAAACAACAAGGAGAATTTACAAAAACTAAAAGAGGAATATCCATCCATAGAAGTGGCTTATCTAGATCTTCGAGACTGGGACAAAACTAGAGAAGTGGTTGATTCATTAGGAGTGTTTGATGGTTTGGTAAACAACGCTGGAATCGCTATTGTTGAACCCTTTCTAGAATGTGACCGCAATAGTTTACAAGAGTAAGTGTTGAAAATTTATCTATTTATATAAACTCATAAAAGTAGTTATAATTGGATTTAAAATTAGAAGCTCGCACATTACGACCCATTCATATATTTGACCCTGGTGCTTTTCAACTGGCTTTTCTAGCAGCAAATGTCTTGTAGTTGAGATTCACGTCTTATAGGTACCTAAGGATGACAACTTCCAGCATTTCGTCGCCCGCTTTGAAGTGATAGGAAGTGTACAATTATGTTTCCAATTCCTTCTGTTTATCGTTTTCTGATTCATTTCGTTGTGGGTTAAAGACAAGCAAGGTCTCGCTGAGCTTCATAACTCAGTGCCATCACGACTGCTTTACTCAGAAATTTGAAAGAAGGGAGGAAACCTGTACATCTGGAATTTCCTATTGAACTTCTGTCCTACTATGGCCCTCACAATTGTAGTAGACACATCTTATGTTCAATTGTACGTTTTTTTTTTCTATTTTAGGACATTTTCAGTGAATGTTGAAGCCATATTAAATGTAAGCCAAATAGTTGCAAAGAAAATGATCGCAAACAAGATTAAGGGCTCCATAGTAAACATATCATCACAAGCATCAAAGGTATATACTGATTCTAATTGATAATCTGACAAAATTTACGATAATTAATTAAGGTATCTGTGTTACTCATCGAATTTAATTTATAGAAGATAGTTTTGAAGATAAAAAAAGTTTGAAAAGTCGGCTTCTTTTATCTTTCAGCTGAGAGATAACCCACATTAGACAAGACATGTTACTATTGTACATTAGCGCGCTTTTTATATTTCCCGCCTTTTTTATGATATTGGTAGTTACTTCTTCATTCAATACAAGTGATAATTTCCAGGCGGCCCTTAGAGATCACGTAGTGTACTGCGCGTCTAAAGGCGCCGTGGATGCTATGACTCGGGTCATGGCCCTAGAATTGGGTGCCCATGGGATTCGAGTGAATACTGTCAATCCTACCGTTATTATGACCGAGCTGGGTCGGAGAGTGTGGTCTGAACCGGCGAAATCAAGCGGAATGCTTTCAAAGATACCCTTGGGAAGGTAAGATATATTTTATCTTTTCTTATATCATAATCCATATACCTACCTATTATTATAACCATTTCTATATTTTTGCTTAATATTTTAAAAATTTAATAAAATCTTACCCATTTCATAATTTCTTAATCATAATTATTCAAAATAATTAAAAAATAAATCAATTATATACGACCCTGCCAAATAACACATTTAGCAATGAATAGAATTCACTAGAATTTGAAACTTCACGCCCCAAAGTAAATTTTGATCAAAGTTACCAATGCAAAATATTATTTTTCAACAGATTCGGTGAAGTGCAAGAAGTGGTGAACGCAGTACTGTTCCTGTTAGGAGACGGCGCCAGTCTCATCTCCGGAGTCCAGCTGCCAGTGGACGGCGGGTTCTTAGCCACGTAGTCAAAGTCAAATAAAACATAAAAATATTGTTTTATTGGTTTATTGTGCCAAAAGAATTTATACATACTGGACATGAAAACAATGCAAGCATAACAATTTCTTTATAATGCTTATGCTGAGACAGGCTAGCATAAAACGTATGCGTTTAGACGAAACATACCACAGGACAAGGTAAAATAAAAGATCTTTAGACAACTACGAAGGTTAGTCTGGTGTTAACGTGCAATACTCAGAGGGAACAAAACTCGAATACTAATTATCATATGCAATAGACGCCACGTTGATTCCTCTAAATATGTTATCCACCCTAACACTACAAATGGGATGTATTCCCTCCGGCTCGGCGCGGGGGGCGAGAAGTCACCCCACCGAAGGCATCGGAACGGCAAATCAATACAAATCACATTATCGCTACAACAGTTACCAATGTATTCATTTCGATCACCTAGGATATTGTAAAAAACTGTGTGTCCTCTTATCTATATACCTTAAAACGTATTATTTACAAAATTAAGTCGATAGTCTTTCTCGTTGAGAGCGTACACTAAGTGAGGGGCGACATGGAGCCGCTCCCCGGCGCGACAATACAAATCAACAAACTCAACATTATTGTCAATCGCAAACAATATTCTTCATAGTACAATACAATATTTATACAGTAGCAGCTGATTCACACGCATTGTAACGCTCCAACTGAACGCAGGAAACTCGCTGTAGTCATATAAATGCTCGATTTCAAATAAATCGCTACTAATATGTAAAATTAAACTAAAAATATACTATATTACCGTTATAGTGACAACAGGGCATAAATACTCAGAGCCTTTACGATGCAATCCCTTAAAACAAATCTAATTCGATATATTTACATAAGATTGAACCTATCTGCCAGTCATATTTTATGAGTCATATTATATTCACTTGGTACTCTGCACACAACAGCTAAACATTAGCGATACACTATATTATCATATGATACAATATTTTAACACCAATTGCACACTAGTCTTCCCTTGCATCAACAATTCCCAACTTAATTCTTTAACTGAACGTTCACAAGCTTCTAATTGTTTGTTCCCCCGTCCACTGTAACCTCTTTCAACTTAATTACTCGAGATGACAATGCAACGCGGTTGTCTCCCACTAACCCATCGGGTTGATGTCGTGTCAAAAAACACTAAAATCGAACCCTTACCCGAGGGACAGGCTTGAGATAAGCAGAACAACACTATCAAAAGCCAGTGAGAAGCGATAACATCTAGTGTGCACTGGCACTAATACGTTATGCCTACGCAACAAAATTAAATTAAGCGATTATTTAAGCAATTTAGTCTGAGACATGTCTGACAGTGGTCAAGGACTCACATCATATTGTGTCTGTATAAGGTCGGGTCCATAAATGAATATAAACCTCTAACCAACGAATCCCTTTGATCCTCACTCATCATCTTCAGTAGGTAGGCCTGGGTCAGTCCACCACGCTGCCCAAGAAAACACACCCAAGGAATTCCTAAGAACTTTTAGGTGTTTTAATTTACTCACGACATTTTGGTTTACTCACGATGTTTTCCTTCATCGTTAAAGCATGTGATAATTCATTGTGAATCCACACATAACTTTAATAGTCACAGGCGTGCACATGTAGGTATCGCCCGCGACCATAGAGCCAAGACTCAACTGCGGGCTATTACTTCAAGGCAATCACGATTTCTAATCTTTTAAAAGACATCAATGCTTATTGATTATATATAAATATTTGTCCCGTTATTAATTACAAACTAATATAACAATAAAGAATTGCAACAACACAACTCTTAAATACCGCTGAAAAAGTATAGCATGTATAATAATTATATTTATTTTGTATGTTCTTTGATAAGAGCAAACAGTCGATTTGCAAACAAGGTATGTGAGACGCACTAAACGCAAATTATTCCTTCACACTGAATGCACACACCAAGCCAATCCTAGCTAAAATAAAATCTTCACTTAAAATTATATCTACACAAATGGATTCCATCAAGAATTCAACCATATTATGTACATCACAAGTTCTCCCTTTACAAATGAGCCACCAAGTACAGGTGATCAATATACACACCAATCTGCTGTCATTGAACATTTTAACTTACAGTAAATGTATAAAAAATGTCTATATTATGTTATCTCTTGTATTCCTTGACAATATAATTTCTTCAAAGAAATTAAGAAGATTTATAGCAACAATGAAATGAGAAAGAATGAATATGAACAATTTGCGTCAATATATAACCACTCTTGAAAATATTTCCTTCATGACAGAAGAGTGTGTCCAATCAATGCATATTGTAGTTACATTGAATTGCACATTATTTTCAAAGCAGATTATGCAAATAGTGGCAATTAAGGGAGATTGAAAACTCACATTATAAGAAATAAATCCTATAATATCCGAAACCAATCATCAATAGTGCAATAATTGCCACTATTCAAAGAAGATAACCATACATAAGGTAACTGAGAATCATGAAGATTTGGTAAGTTACTAAGAGATCACCGAATTTACACAAATGGTATTTATAGTCATCACTTATTGGTATAAAAATTTATGTTTTCATAATTTCTCAATATGATTATAAGGATGTAAATGACATTTTAAAATCCTATTTTAATTTTAATTTAACCTTTATCAGGATGGGAACGTTTGATGCAGATAAATACATTGATATCACCACACAATCAAGCATATAGAAATTTTCATTGAATATATATAATGTACTATCTAAGTTAATTCTAATCACATCAAGAACATTACAAAAGACAACTAAAACTTGTAAATCTATGGCAGTGACTGCATGGTGTGAATGTATATCCAAACATAAATGTTTCAAATGAAGCAACATTTCCAAACTGAACTGGAAGACAATCCATAAACCAATAACTTACAATGGTACAGGTCCATAAAATAAAACTAAATCCCTATATTGCACATTCAAATTGACATCATAACGTCAACAAAATCAATATCATTGTTTCAATGGCTAGTTTGTGTTCATAATCATCATTCAATGCAAAATCATTATTTTATATATGAATCAAATTGGAATTGCGAAATACATTGATAATTTCTAGTAATAATGGAGTATTCAAATATTACGATGCACAAGTTAATATTATCTACGTGACCGAAATCCTTCTGGATAAATACATTAGAACGCATTTTATAAAAACGCGTCGGTCTATTAAAATGTCATTGTTTATCCATACACAAAATACCAAAGGTTCTAATAGTAATTTGGCTTCCCATTCTACTTGATGCTGGCACATTTATTTAAAATAACATACAACACGTAAAGCCAAGTTCTGAGCAGTTATAGTACAATATTACATCTGAATTCTGTATGTGAAAACACTTTCAAAAGAGTTCAAACGGCACAATATCCAATTGTATGTGTTTGTTCACCTTTATGCACTGCATCACTCATTTCAACATGCCGCAGTGACGTCACCGCCTCGAGAGTGAACGGGCGCGCGGTCGGAGCGGCAGTCAGTGTCGGTCGCGTCTCGTTCCATCAGTCTTTCAACAGTCGGTCGTTCAACGCGAGCTCATCATTCAACATCAACGGATCGAACTGCACCGCCGGAACCGATCGAAACAAGGAAGCGTTCGACCGAACGCCAACGATGATCCGGTACAAATGACGAATTTCACTAATCCATGGAGAATGAATATCACGAGAACAATTATACATATAATGTGTAAATACAAGTGAGCATAGAGTACACCACGTTCGCCACCCTACCGTGAAATAATTTCCAACAATACGTCGTGAAGATGAATGCGCAGAGAATGTGTGGTGTGTGGTGGTGGGGCGCCGGCGTGCCTCACCGCCAGTCGGAGATGGCGGGCACGGCGGCGCCGGGCTGCGGGGCGTGCGGCGCGCCCCCGCCGGCCCCGGGAGCGGCGGCCGCGCCCCCCGCGCCGCCCGCCGCGCTGCTGGGCACGTCCTGCTCCTGGCTCTGCTCGTGGCGCCGCAGCGTGCGCTCGTTGCCGCTGGACTGGTAGTTGCCGCGTTGTCCTCCTGGAACACAACAACAATTTACATCATTAACAATATCAATTTAGGAGTTAAATGAGGTGTTGGTGTTGGCTTGTTCCACCTGATAGTGGAATTATAAAATTCTGCTTTTTCTTTCGTATTCAGAAATGTTTAGGTTTCCATAACAACAATGAAAAAAAACTAGAATCATATTGTGAATAAAAATAGAGGATGTAAATAAGTCCCGATCGGAAACTAAGACACAATTATAGTTTTTAACCATTCTCCTTTTTACTTTAGGATCATTTTTTACACCCGTATAATATTACAAAATATAAACATAAATTACTTAGGACTTATATCCATGTAAACAGATCGTGATTAAAAACTGTAATATCGGTCTGTTAGCACCCTGTATATAGTGACAGTAGTGTGAGTGCATACCAAATTTGAGCATGTTCCAGTCGAACACGTAGTCGTATGTGAACCCCTGCCGCAGGAAGAGCGTGCGGAACAGCTGCCGCAGGTGGCTGTAGTCGGGCCGCTCCTCGAACCGCAGCCGCCGGCAGTACTTCAGGTACAGCTGGAACTCGATCGGGTGGTTCTGGGGGAAGGTAATTAAAATACTTAGTACTATTGTTACTTTGTTATTTTTAATATTGGTTTTGCGAGAAATAAATAATGATATAATGTTTTTATTTTAAACCTAGCATGAAGAAGAATTCGAGCAGTCCAGCATAAGTGATGAGAAATTGTGTTTTATCAAATGCATTTTCTAACAATTTTTCCTGACAGTATACAGAATTTAATTTATTTTTCATAATTTATTTCTCTTTTGCTTTAATCTTTACCAAGCTTTTTTTTTACAAAAAATATTACAATGTTCAGGCCTTCTTTTGAATATTTCTATACTTGTGCCAAAACACCCTGCCCTCATTCAATAACAAGTAAAAAAAGAGTATTGTAACTAGAAATGATTTACCCCTAATTCATTATCATCACCAGATTTTCACGTCCACTGCTGGACATAGGCCTCGCCTATGGCACACCACTGAGCTCGATCTTCGTCCCTCTTCATCAAACCACTGCCAGCTACCTTGTGGATATCGTCACCCCACGTAGCCAGAGGGCGACCTACACTACGTTTGCCGAGCCGTGGTCTCCACTCTAGAACACGTTTCCCCCAACGCTCGACAGTTCTGCGATAATATTCAGCATACTAACTTTACAAAGTTCATCGAAGGGCGTGGAGAGTTTCTTCTCGGATATTCTCTCGTACTTCTGCCGCTTGGTGGCGGCCTTGAGTCCCTGCCAGGGCAGGCTGCCGCGGTTGAAGTACATGAGCACGTAGCCCAGCGACTCCAGGTCGTCGCGCCGGGACTGCTCGATGCCCAGGTGCGTGTTTATGGATGCGTACCGAGCCGTGCCTGGAAACATACGCCCCGTACATTACTTCACTGTTTTTGTCATCATCAGCCAATATTATCATCATCATCAGCCCATATACGTAAGACTGTTGGGCGCTGACTTCCTCTATCGTTGAGAGGGTTGTTGCCTTAGTCCACCACGCTGGCCTAGTGCGAGTTGGTGAGCTACACACTTAAGAAATTTCTAACAGCTTTAGACTATCACTTCAAACTAGTGTGGGTTAGTGGGTTGACGCACTTTAATGACACATATCATCATCATCAGCCAAAAGATGACCACTGCTAGACATAGACCTCCCCCAAAGACTTCCAAAGTAGGTAGATCTATTGGCACACGCCCATTTTCAATGATTAATATGTTATTCATATAAATAGAACGCTAACTCACCTGTCAAGTTTTTGTTTTCTCTGTACGGGATGTGCTGCAGTGTGCGAGGGTCTTTGTACTTCTTTGCTAATCCGAAATCTATTATGTACACTAAATTTCCTTTTTTACCTAGGCCCATTAGAAAGTTGTCCGGCTTGATATCTCTGCAAAGAAACAATTCATATATTACATTTACGTTTTCAAAAACATATGTGGGAAGTATTTTTTGGATAAAGCTTCGAAAAGACTTTAAAATGCAGATTGCAGTCTTAATAACATTTCCTTGAGAGGGAAAATTACATCGTTAGAGTAGAATAAATAGATTTACAAATTATCAAAAAAAGTCACTTATAATTCAGTAAAAAAAAATTGACATTGAAATGATAATATCGTGGGTAAGGCAAAGTTAAACCACTTAATAAACTTCTGAGAAAGAAATACGATACATACGAATCTCAATGTTTTTTGAATACAAATTGCATCAACAAAACGAAGGTTCTTACATTGCAACTCTGCTAAATCTCATATAATACTTCTCATACAAAGGTAACGTTCAAAACCATTACAAACTAAGTGATGTAGTTAAGAAAATCCAACGTTAATATCAAATCAATCGAGTTATCAAAGTAAACGGGTAATGTTGTTATCGTCTGGTCCGCGATACGACCTCACCAAGCGATACCGGCTCATAAAAACTTACACGAAGGAAATGCATTCGTCCCTTGTAGAAATCGCTTGTCATTTAATCTGTTTATTAATTTCCATGTCCCTAATTGCGTTAATTAGAGATCTTGATACTTGATTAAGTTATTTCTTTCGTGTGGGAAAAAGACAAGTGTCTTATTGACCGCTGTATATGGATTAAATAGGGCAGTGTAAGATGCATTAGGTGGCACGCAGTCAATTGACGGATCATAATAGAAGAGTGATACTGTCAAGCCAATTTAGCTCTAAAAACGAACGACTCAAAGTACCAATTCTTTTACGCCTGACGTCAACTGAATCACATCTATAGGCCGATGTATAAGGACTACCTCAACATGAGCGAACAAAAGCAACAAAGTACATGTAGTGTGTCGATAAGCAAAAGATATGTTCAAATTATCGTTGGGATGTTTTATTTACTACAATCCGATGACCCGCGCACCTCGACGATAAACTGTGTGACGACGTTTGTTCCCGCGTCACTACACCCTCTATTACTTTGTATGAAAGTTGACTAGTTTACAGTTAGACAAAATGTAAATAATCATCGTTATCTCAACATCGAAGAGGGTTAAGGCCTTAATCTTTCAAGCTGACCTATGCGGGTTGGCGGACTATATACCTAAGAAAACCAAACTTTTGTGTGTTTTGGTTTCCTCTTGATGTTTTTACACATAACTTCGAAGAATTAAAGATGTGTGCCTGGGGTTTGAAATCGCCCCATCGCGTTTCCCGACCTCGAGCCTAAATCTCGAGGCCATCACTACATAAGAATGTAAATACATCAAATAAAGTGTGAGTAACCGCCTGAGGTGGATTTTCAATCTTATTTAAAGTAATATCTAATAAGAAACTCAATGACATTAAGAGATTGACCTAACCATTTTAGATTAACGAGATAAAGTGTACAAACATGACAACGTGTGGGTGAGAATAACCTAGAATGTATTGGTGTCTTTCTGAGTGGGGAGGCACTAATTTAAATAAAAATTATCGTTTTCTTGGTCAAGGACATAATATTTCTCAGCTCCATCGCGTAAGTAATTGGCAATTTCCTGTCATAAAATATGATAACGTTCGTATATTATTACGGATTACGTACATATGTATCGATGTATAATGAAGTTAATGCGCTATGAAACATTTTGATTTTAATATCATGCATTTGTATCTTGGGAAAAATATATCTTATCGATTTACGTTAACTTTGTCGTATGTTTTATATTTAATAAACGAGACTTAATAAGTAGTAAAATCAACAGGGCAAAATTCACTGCTGTTTACGCTACAACATTACGTTTGTCTGGTCACGTAGATCATATTAATAACTAAGTAGTATATCGTTGTTTATTTCAATTCTAGGTAGCTGACGGATATCATTTCGACATCTGTACAATTAAAAATGGCTTGTTGGTACTAATAACGCCATCGTATCTTATACTACGATTTAGTTGCTAATTAAACTGGAATAGTATTCAAATATAGCACGTTCTTCGAAACTGGTGTTAGATTTAATAATACAGTGAATACCGGATATAATGACATTGAAGGGACCACATATTTTGAATGTTATATCCGATAGAGCAATATGCACAAGTGTTTTTTAGTTTATATAGAGATTTGGCTGAAACTTACCATTATAACCGTTTTGTTATATTCAGTGTTAACTGTATGATTTTATTTACGGCATTTGAATCGACATTTCATCACACCCAGAGGAAAATAGGGTGATTTTGTCATTTCCACGAAATTTTCGACTGTCGTATAATATAACAATGTTCCCCTTATAAACTGTCGGCACCCGTGGCAGCCGTACAAAAACAGGCACAACTTATTAGCTTACATATTGATGGTAATGTAAATGAACACATAACACTGGTTATAAGCTAATATAATAAATACATACATCCGTATTTCAACAAATTATAAAAAATACATGGAAAATATTTTAAGTATTTTACTATATGCAATAGAAATGTGTAGTGATGCAATAGACTTATTTTATTCTATAAAAATTATCATCATGTATTTTAACGAAATAGGCAAACTTCTTAAGAAAACTTGCCAAATTAACGGATCTTAAAAAGTTCTCAGACATTTAGTCTTAACGCCTAACACTTTCCAGTTGTAGATGAGACTTGTGCCCAGGAGTCATTTATTTGTAAACAAAACTAAGTTACACACAATTTCTTATTGCGAAAGCAAGATTGTTCAATTAATGTGAATACTAACAAAAAAATATGGTTCTTATCATTATGATTCATTATGTTATCCTTTTCGTTTCACCTTTATGAAACCAACGCTGCAGTGGCTTGCATAGTCTATATAATATATTAACTACTTAAAAGATACATTAAAATACAAGAACTTTCAATAACCAAGACATATAAAAAGTTTTGTTGATCATTCAGTAATAATTCTGTTTTTTGCAAAGAGGTTGCATCTAGCTCTAAATTATCTTCTTTCAAGAAGAAACTTCAACCAAAGATTTAACTAGTTTACTGTTGTAGTATTATCAATGCAGAAATTAAAATCAATGCAAAAGGAGTTTTGGAACTATGTTCTAAAATTAACATGGAATATAAAACATACCTATGGATGAAATTTCTGTAATGTATGTCTTCGATGCGAGAAATCAATTGGTCTGCGAGGAGTAGCACAGTCTTGAGTGAAAAGCGGCGCGAGCAGAAATTAAACAAGTCTTCCAACGATGGACCAAGAAGTTCCATTACCATAACATTGTAATCGCCTTCTGAGCCGCACCATTTTATTGCAGGGATGCCCACTAGAATACAAAAAAATAATTAGGCATACAAAGATTGTTTAACATTAATTATGACAATTAATTATATATTTATAGAAGTTACCTATGGATAAACTATAAAGAAACATCCTTATGTATCCAAGGTATTTGTTCAAGCAGTGGCAGTACTTCCATAGAAGCCTAAAAGTATGACTTGCCTAATAAAATTCTGGATCAGAATTTGTCATATAAATAAGAATATCTGAATTCTTAACCCCACAACAAGTAATTATAAACTAGGCATTACTAAATTAATGTGGAATACTCTTGGGCTTCTATGGAAGTACCTACTGCCACTGTTTGTATGTAAGTATTGGAATACAATTTACATGAATATAGTAAATATTATTCTGTTAAATATATTACAATTGTGAGTGTTTGAATTGTATAATATACAACAAACTAATTGTCTCTATTACTGTGTCATTAATGAAGTGGTCAGAGAAAATGTTTTGTGGTATTTGCAATTTGTGATTTTTTCCTCATTTAAATTGAATATAAACCAATAACATCATGAAAAATATCAAGAGTAAATCTTAGCACTATTGGTTTTAATGTTTTTCTTAATTGTGTGTTACCCTAAAATTGTATCGACATCTATTATAAGTCAATGGAATATTAAAAATAGATAAATTAAAATTTTCAATAACATTTCTATAATGATCTCAACTAAAGAGTGAGACCGAAAAGTCTCTCGTAGTTTCTGATACCCACGACACAAGACTTGTATCTTAGTGTGGGGTCAGGACTATGTATGTGACTGTTGGGTGTATTTATGTATTTATTATTAAAATTAAAGTAAATTCAAATTGAAATTGGAGAAGTCAAAAACAATATTTTAATGTTGTGTTGTCTTATTTTCTAACAATACAGAGAGGCACAGGTACTACAATGCATGCAAAATATGCCATTAAATATACTTCCTGTTGATTAGATAGGTTTATTTTTGATTTAAACATGATATCCATATTGGTTGAACAAATATGAGAGATTATGATATTTGTGATACTAAAAATACTATAAACAACTTGATGCATATATGACTTAGGTTGTATGGCATCATTGAGCAAATTATATTAGAAGTCCTTCTTTAAATTCCTGAGTGGAGTAGTGTTTCTGGGTTTTGACATTTTTTTTTATGGCAATGTCTGATTATAAATTTATAGTATAGTAAATAGTTAACAACATTAGGCCCTATAATGTAGGATTTATAAGAGATTTTTAATGAATTTTTGGAAAGACATTTCTGCCTCCATTTTTAGGAATTCAGGCATGAGCAAGAAACATAACATTAAACAAAGGAATAATTTTGGCTTAAACATAATAATAAGCAACACCACTGATGTGCAACAAAATGGATAACTAGAACAAGTCTCATACAAACGGCATAACTCTGAATGATTGGATTAAAAATTAGTTTTAGTAGTTAATTACTCAGTAACCAATCAATTCTTAGGCATTTTCTCTTTGAAGTTTATATAATACTACATTACATGTATTTCACAATTAATTGTTATCACAAATGTTTGCTTACTCAACCATCGTTTATAATGTACCTATGTACCAAAATCTTTCACATAATAAACATGATTGCCTTACCCTACAGTGATAATTGAATGATCAAGTTAACTAAAGCTAAAATAAGCAAGAGAGATGTTTAAGGTGGGTGATTTATTTTTAATTAATGAAATACAACAATTTAAATGTTTGTTATGGGAATCTAAATCAAAAGGTATTGTTACATGAATTAATCACACAAATATTTTTATCTCTCTTTGCCTCTGTCTTCTCAAACCATATATATTTTTTTACTTATAACAAGTTAAAAATTAACCTCTAAATTATTTTGACACTTAATAGTGAAGCATTTTCTCAAAACGAGCATTAAGTTGCCAATAGACCAGAATAGAAATAATTGAAATAACAGTAATATATTATTAATACTCACCGCCCCCTTGCATGAGTTTGTAAAATTTGCTCTCTATATGTAACTGTGGATGCCTTGTCTT